>JAKTYW010000004.1:0-600000 GCA_030674565.1 Ogataea thermomethanolica
TCTTCTTCTTCTTCTTCTTCTTCTTCTTCTTCTTCTTCTTCTTCTTCTTCTTCTTCTTCTTCTTCTTCTTCTTCTTCTTCTTCTTCTTCTTCTTCTTCTTCTTCTTCTTCTTCTTCTTCTTCACTATCACTCACCTTAAAATCTTCTTCATCTTCCTGATATTGCGTAGTCTTCTCCTCAATTTCAAGGCGAGATTTCCAGCTATACCGTTTTGTTGCAGTTTTAACTACTTTTTTTAGGTTGGAAAACCCAAATCCAGTGCTGCTTGTAGTACTGGAATGATTTAAATTAGGTTTAATGGCAACATCAACTTGATTTTTTAGGTTGGACTCATCATCTTCTTTATCATCTTCCTCATCCCATTTCTTGACCTGTCTTTCTTCGTAAAGTATCCTTTTCGTTTCTTCATCAGCCTTTCCTTGACTCTCCTTTTCCAGCGCATCTAAAAACATCTCTCTTTTGGTCCTGCGCGTACCAGTTCCTATAAGCTTGGCTGACCGCAGAATGCTTGAATTAATTCTTGTCTCACTGAGTTTCTGAAATAGAGCCTCTTTCTCTTCTCTTTTGAGTTGGTGTTCGACATACTTGTCTAAGCGTTTTTTCTTTTGACGAGAAAGTTTCTCTTGGTGCTTCTCTAGCAGGGTTTCTTTGATCTTCCGTTTCCTTTTATTTTTCTCCTGTTGGTTCATGACTTCCAGTCGAGGTTCTTTTACAACACCATCTTCTATAGTATCCTGTGGATCATCTGGTACCGGGGAACCTCCGTAAAACTTACGTTTCATCTTCTTGTAGACCAGACAAAGGCTCAGTTAATTTGGATTTTTAAATAAAAAATTCAAAAGTTTTTTTGAGCCGCTCAAGCTAATTTAATTTTATCATCTTCAAGTCAATAATGACAAGCGATGACGACCATCCAGACTATGGATGTCTGAAATATCGTAATGTTGATAGGATTGCACTTGGAAACTTTGAATTTGACACCTGGTTTGGTAATTCAGTAATTTTTTCTCAAACTGAATCTCAGATTTTAGGTTACCAGGCTCTAAAGAAGAAGCTCAAAGCATCACCTTTTAGCAGGAAACAAGAGTTTCCAACTCAAATGAAGACTTTTTGGATAGATAAGCTATTCTTTTGTCAATCATGTTTCAAGTATACTGCTGATACAGATAGCATGTTGCGGCACTCCTCTTACTGTGCTTACAGAAGAAATCTTCCTGGGCAAATCATGTATCAAGATGACTCGTGCTCCATAAGGAGAGTGAGCGGGAAGAAGCATAAACTCTTCTGCCAATGTCTTTGCATTCTGGCCAAGTTTTTCCTTGATAACAAATCGGTATTTTTCAACGTCGATTTCTTTGATTTCTTTGTGATATATCAGAATTTAGACGGAGTTTCGATCCCCATGGGTTTCTACTCAAGAGAGCTTTTGTCGTGGGATGAGAATAATTTGTCCTGTATTTTGGTAATTCCTTGCTATCAGAACAAAAAACTAGGGTCAAAACTAATCGAGTTTTCCTATCACTTGTCGAACCATGAGCAGATCATTAGTGGCCCAGAAAGACCATTGTCGCCGTTTGGCAAAATCTCTTATCTCAGGTACTGGTGCAAATCACTTTCGCGGGAGTTACTGTACGGTAAACTTTCAACCGTGGAACACTTAACTTTGGAATTGATGAGCCATAAGACCGGTTTTAGATCAGAAGATATTCTTTTGACATTGGACTACATGGAAGCAATTTACGAAACTGGAGAAAAATTCATATACACTGATTACTACAGTAAACCCTGTTGCGATGATGGTCAATATGTTTTCCTTGAGGACAAGAACTACAAAATGTTCATTGATAAGTCAAAAATTAGAACATGGGTACTTAAACACAAGGTATCGGCAGAATCCAACTTGAATACAAAGCTCTTGTTGTTGGATTAAGTGCTTCACTCTGCAAACAAAAATTCGATTTCTTCGATTTTTCGCTGTCTCCTCTCATTGTCATCTAATGAGAGAGCCTCCCCAAGTTGATTCTTGCGTTGTTGAATCTTCAACATACGTTCTTCTATACTGTCCTCCATTATGAATCTTATGACTTTCACGTTTCGAGCCTGACCCATGCGATGTATACGATCAATCGCCTGAAATTCCGTAGCGTTGTTCCAGTGTGGATCAAGAATAAATGCCTTTGATGCTACGGTCAGATTTAAACCAACTCCTCCTGCTTTCAAACTCAGGAGTAAAATTGTAATTCGTCCATCGCCCGTTTCTTTGTTGAACTTGCTCAATATTTGTTGCCTTTGGTCTGCACTCAACCTGCCATCAAATTTAAGTGTCCGAAATTCAGAATCAAATTTCTTTAGTTCAATCTCAATCAAGTCTAAGAAACTTGTGAATTGGGAAAATACGATCACATGATCATCTTGGTTTTCGTCCCTTATTTGGTGTAAATGTGATAGCAATGCATTTATTTTGGAAGACTTTCCATAAGGATTGAAGGATCGAACATAATATTCACGCCTATGAGTGACGTCCGATGGAATGCCTGTTGTCTCACTCGTGTCACCTAGTTTACTCGAAAGAGATTTGAATTCAGCCTTGAATGTTCTGAACAATCGATTCTTGTGAATAGGTTCACGACAAACAGGACACAATACTTCTTTTCGTCGTGGCATGAGACTCTCGACTTCTGTAGACTCCGAATATATGCTGGGATTGTGCATTTTTGTTTGAAAATTAAAGTGTTCCATAAGGCAAGCAAGGCAAAAACAATGTTTGCATTCGGTCACTGCACAAGTACTAATCTCTATTGAACTTGTACAAATCGAACACTCAATGTCGTTGAAATTGGGGTACATCTCGTATATTTCAGCTTTAACTTTGAGGGCTCTTTCAGGAGACATCTTGCTTTGTTCTTCCTCCTTAGCAAAATTATCCAAAAACTGCATGCCTTCTTCTACCAAGTTGTTCCCAGTTTTCTCTGAGTCTCGATTTGAATCTTGGTCTTCGTCAAATGACAGGTCACGGGGTGACCGTATCAAATCAACATGACAACAAACTTGCCGTAGGCGGAGAAGAAGAGTCAGGATTGACGAGTAATTTTTAAACATAAGTCCCTGCTTGAGATTTTGATTGAAATTATTCACCGCTTTGGCTTTCATATAATTGTAAAGAGCCGCCTCCTTTTCATTGAACTTTAATCTCTCGATAATTATTTCTTTTTCAGGTAATATGACGAGAAGGTTACCATGATTGTCTCTCTGATCCTTCGTTCGGCGAAGCATTATGGGTTGAAGAATTGATCTAAGTAAATTCATAGCTTCTGTTATGTTCTTGCCTTCATTGAATGGATCGATTATGAAAGACTTCCAAATAGAATATTTGGTCCAAGGCTGGATGTTTAGAAAAGTTAACAATGAATAGAGATCATCGAGCCTATTCACGATAGGTGTTCCTGTTAAAATCCATTTCCTTTTTCCTTCCAATGAACAGATCGCTTTCATGGTCTTTGTAGATCTGTTGCGAATTATATGCCCCTCATCAAGGATGACGCGAAAAAATGTCACCGAAAACAAACCTACTTTGTTTCCCGTTTTGATTGATCTTGCAGCTTCACTTTGCACAGTACCATATGTGGTCAATATCACGGTGGGGGAATTAGAATTGTTGCAAAGCATCAAACTCATATCTGCCAGTGCTTCATTTCCATAGTGAACAAAACAATGTTTATCACCACTTTGATTTGACTTTAGGAATTCACTCTCCCATTGAGATAATAGAGTCATAGGAACAATCACTAGGGTTGTTTTGTAAGCATACTTGTGTCTCCTTTGAGAAGGAGTGTATTCTTTATCCGCAGGACAGCCTAAAATCAAAGATAAAGTTGTAATCGTCTTACCGAGACCCATCTCATCTGCTAGGATCCCACCACGCGTTTCAATGTAAATTTTAGGGCAGTCTTGGGAGCATTCTCCTGTTTCAATGTTTATGTAAAAAGACTCACTAGATTGTTGAGACGAACCAAGTTCTTCAGTTTCCTCGTCTGGCCAAATGCACTCTTTCCACAAAGGATTCCAAACACCATCTCGTGACCCACTGTGAGCAATCTTTTCTCGCAAGTCATCAGTCATTTGGGGATTGTTCTTACCAATGAGATCAAATTCATGTTCTCTCCAGAACATCCAACTTAATGCATGTTGTTGATATGGCCTCAAAGAAAAATTAAAATCAGCAGGAGATGAGCCTGGTAGTGAAGTATAGAAAAAATTAGAGTCTGTGGACTGGTAGATGTTTCGAAGTTGGTTCCCTGTCAAGATATTTTCTTTGCAGTCCGGATTGGTCGTTGTGGTATCATTCTCAAGTAATTCAATTGGTGATTCTAGTCGTTGTCCAGTTTTCAGAATATCTAGCTTTTTGAGTAATGCTATCAACCGTGGTCGGCTTTTGGAAGCTCCTGCAATATAGCTGGGAAACTTGTTCGTTTGATTAGAATTTGACACAATATCCTGATCTTGTTGGAACACAGAGGTTTTTAAGAAGCAGTTCAGTTTTATAAAAAAGGAATCTCCCGTTCTAAGCTTTTCGTTGGGCTTATAACTCAAAATCGCAACAAAGTTGACAAGATCGCCATTGACCAACGGGGCCACTATTTTGGCGACGTCCTCAGTGCATCTTCCAATTTCTCTTCGCTTCCCATGATTGTCATCTGTGTTGATGTATACAATGTTGTCATTGTCAGGGATTTTCGACAGACTTAAAGTAGTATCGTATCCTAACTCTCCAGAGACGTACCTTGTACACCAACATTCTGCGTAGAGCGATCCTATATATCGCTCCCCTGAAAATTGTGTAGTCTCAAGCTCAGGATTCTCCAAACAATCTAGCGATGAATCACGACCTTTGGTTACTTCTGAACCCAGAGGAGAAAAATCATTGATTGTGGTCACTTTGGAACCTGATACTGAAAATCGTTCTGGCGTGTCCAGGTATGCATTAACAGCCAAAGACAATCTATCGGGCTCTTTGCCAAATCTGGTGTATAATTGTTTTATCACTTCGAGTTCGATATGGTCGAACATTAGCTGAATTTGACCTTGGAAAACCTCAAAATCAGACCCAACTTTTGAAATATCACTAGGACAATTTACATGGTTAAGTTTTTGATTTTTGCTTTGGTCGGATTCATCATGTTCAAAAAAAGGTCTTTTAACAGGCATCTTATTATATCAAAAACATTTGTAATCTGCAACTTTTCTGCTCCAAAGTTGGCCTATTTTGGCGTTTTAAATCTGGTGGGGCTTTATTAGTCAAAAAAAGTTAAATATGTTGCTTGATCAGCAACTTCTTGATCAAATTTTACGTAATATATTCATGCTAAAACTTGTTATCAGACATCTTAGGGTATGAGTGGTCAGGATTAGTCCAGTGTAGTGGTGCGGAATCTTAAAAACAGAACTTCCTATTTAATCATCCTTTCCATTACATGTGAAAGGTTCAGCACCGATAATAACAATATGAGATCCAATTGTTGCATCCCTCAAGGTGAAATTTTATGTTAGTTGCCAGGCACTCGCTTAAGCTACTTCTTTCTCAATATCCTTCTTAAGAAAGTTCATCTATATGGTTTAGTGCTGATCACTTTAGACGAACATTAAACGTGTGCATCGTGTATGCGACCAAAGAAAGTGATCCCATATAAATGATCAATATGGCCACTGCCTGTGAGTCTGTTGCGTCAATGGTATTGAAAGTGATATTGACAATACCAGTCAGCAAATTTGCGAATAAAAACACCACTAAACTATTGCTGCTCAAAACTTCCAAAGACCGAGGCACAATTTCTTTATAATGAGTTTCTATGTCAAGTGACAACCCTCTCAAACGTCCCTTAGTGATCTCAAACCTGGGTTCACCCCAAATTAACTTCTCAACAAGTTTAAATCCAAGAAGAAATGTAAAATTGTATGCGGAAACCCATATAACATATAGTCCATTGGCCATCCTCCTGGAAACTCCAAATGCGTAACAAGTGTCCAAGACATAGTATAAAATATGGAAAGACGCAGCCATCAAAAACAGTCTTCTCATAGAACCGGTGGATGAATTTCCATGAGCTTTCAAGCGTGAAGTGATTTGATTTTTGGACTTTGGTACCTGGAATGGATTGTTCACTGTGGGAACCAGAGGCAGAATATTATACCCTGCAAAAAGGCCATTGAGAAAAATGGCGACATAACCGACAGACGAGCATAGACCTTCTTTATTGTTCCCTATGATACCAATTCTTTCCTGTTGAATAATGTATTTGATCAATCCAAACTTTGTCAAGAAGACTTCATATATCAGAATAATCATAAAGCTAGTGGCAATGGGAGATAAAATGTCTACCAAGGGCAAGATCAAGTGAACAGCAACTGGAACCAGGCTCAAAGTGAAGAAAAAGTTCCAATGCTTCCCATATTCGGTTAGATGTTCCTGATAGTCAAGAGTTTTGACACTCAACAATCTTATAAGACCCAATCCAAATACAGGAAGGGAGTTCTTCAAACACCTGACGAGATTCCGACTAAAGCTATAAGTTTCATCAAAACGCTGTCTAATAAGAGACCTTGCATTCACTAGTCCCATCGAAAAAACGAACGATCCAACTCCTAGATCCATCAAACTTGTACCCCAGGTCTCCACCTTGGCAAAGCGTCTTGGAAAAACTGGGAAGTCAACCGCTAAAATGCTGATACATGTTATAATCATCATTTGAGTTCTATAGATAGTGATGTATGGTAGCAAAGGGGTGAATTGCTTAGAGCTCAGCTTTTCGATGTCAACTTGTACGACGTTTAGACGTTTTGGTTTCGATCTCATGAATAAACAAGAAGAAAAAGGCACAGTCCAGCATATCATCAAAAAGCTGGTATTGCTGGAATATGTTGTAAGGGATAGTAATAATAAAACCCAGTTGATCACAAAGTCTAAAGCAATGCTCAGTAAATCGCGTTCGCTATCAAAAATGGCGGTTTTTCTTTTTAACAGAGACCATGAGAGATAAGCTATAAGAGAAACTGACGTGACATGGTAAATATCAGCGGTTGTTCCTCCAGTGAGACCAGACACAAAATCCTCCTTACGAGCTTTGGTTATGTCGTGCATGATTGTTGCCAGCAAACTAAGTATACATCAAACTAAGCTAGCTGTAACAAAAATTCAAAAATAATTTGAAATCCAACTAAAATTAGGGTAAGCAGCGTAAAATTTCGGACTGCCATGGTGACTACAAATGAAGAAGTGAGTATCTGTTGCGTGATAATCAGCTAACTTGAAGATCTTGCTTCGAACAGCATTCAAGATGACAAGCTCAAAACTGCAATTTAAAATTGAAAAGATGAAATCCATCAACAAAGCATCCTTATTTCAGCTTTCGAAGGACCTGAGAGCTTTACAAGGTTCTACTAGTAGTCAATTCGAGAGATCTTTAACATTGATTAAGCTGAAAATAGCAAAAGTTATCAGCGATGATAACCTTATAGACCTTTTGGAAGTTTTAGTTGTTGAATGTGAGATTCTTCATTCCAAACTTAGCCAGATTCTTCTCAAGACAGATAACGAACTGGTTGTTAAATCTGTCCAGAAACTAATGTTCGCAAGTTCTTATGTTGACATCCGAGAATTCAAGAAGCTGGTGTCTCTGCTGGCTCATAAATACGGTAAGGATTTCTTTGAAGACGCCATGAAACATTCGGATGATATTGACATTGTGAAAAAATGTCAAAAAGAGGCTTCACCTGAACTAGTAGATCTTTATTTGAAGGAAATTTGTGATTGTTATAGAATCGATTTGTCAGTCACGTTACCGGATAATGAGGCATCCAACGAAATTAAAATCGTCGGGGATGGTTCGAAAAAGGAAGATGAGATCGATGAATTGAAAAAGCGCTTCAATGCGTTGAAGAAAACTTGATCTCTTACTCTTTTTTACGAGACCGTAGGATTCAAAGAAATGGTAGCTGATTATATGTATTTAATTAACAAAAATCTGTCGAGCGAAATGAAAGTGCTGAATCAAATGACAAAATCATTCAGCTGGAATAAGGAATCATCAATAATCATCTCCGAATGATTTCCATAAAATAGCGCGCTTCTGTTCATAGGTCCTCTCTTCCCTCCTCGTCTTAATTCCGAATGAGAACAATAGTTATCTATCAATGCCAAATTGATCTTATCATGATTGAGACGATACTCAAAGTTCTTTATTTGAGGTAGACATTCCCGTGATTCCATCTGCGGCATAAGCGTTGATAAAACTGAGAAACCATTATCCGATGGATCAGTCGATAAATCGCTGTGTCCATCCAAATTTAAAAACTCATCTAACGAAACATCAGAGTGGTTACCGTAATCCACACTTTGAGTGATGCTTCCTTGTTCCATGTTTCTCTTTGCCTTCTGTTTGTTATTCGCAAGCGAGCGAAACGTCGATGTTGCTGATATAAGTTGACAGTCTCCAGACCCAGCATTCACTTCTATCTTACTAGAGTGAGATATAGATTCATGCTCCAATATTTGAGGGTGCACAAGGGAATCGGAAGCTTTAAGTAAAGCCTGTTCACTAGGAATGAGAATCTCATCCTCTGAGGCGCGATCATTGAGCTGTTTGATCAACCGGTCAACTTGTTCCAATCCAGTTGTGAGGGAGTCTAAACCGACCTGGCAGGGAACGTGATCAGAATCAATTCTTGTCAGCTGATGGAATTTGGGCAGCTTGGAATCCATATATTCTTCATCTTCTGAAGATGGAAAACTGAGCAAATCGTCTTCGGAATTTGGGTCGTGCGCATCCCTTTCATCCTCCAATTCTTTCTCTCTCAACATATCCAGTTCAATCAACCTTCTCTGGCGCTGTAGTTTCATTTCACTGTGTATGTCCATAGTTAATTCGGATGGATGTGGGAAAAAAGGCTGTTGGTTGATAATGTTCGAAAAATTGAATCTCAAGTCTCGTTTCGAAATGGTCTTGACATTATCATCCACCTCTTCCAAAACTTCCAGATCAGAATTCTCCGCGACATTTGAAATCGAAGGTCCCAGTGATGTGCCGGTGAGTTTCGATAGTTTTCTTTTCTTCCTCAATTCCGGTTCGGCAATGTTCTCACCTTTTCTAGTTTGCTTCTTCGACTGATCTCTCTTAGATTTTGTAGTCACTGTCATCTTGAAGCTCACAAAAGTTGTCGTCAAACTGAAGCGGTAATTATTAGACAATGATACAAAACTTCACAAGTTGTAATTAAAGTTATATCTAAATAGGATAACAAAATGATCTTGACCGACTTCTTTCGTTACTGTTATACTTTCAGGATTTTTTAAAAAAATTATGCATTCTAATAGATGAAATGATTGTTGATAACAATAAAAAACGCAAGGCAAAAAAAAATTCCAAGTGAGAAAAAAAAGAAATGTGCTTTGAACACCAGAAGAAAAATAACACAATTTAATAAGCTTCTACCTGGATGAGTCTAAAATCAGCTCCAGAAGTAGACATATATATATATATGATTGCATATCAAAATATTACAATCCCAAGATAACAACAATTATGCACAATTTTTTTATTTATAGTCCATAGAGCAATTGGAGCCTCAATGGCGCTTTCCATCTTCATTTTGTGATTCTGTGATTGAATCGTATCCTTGTGGAACAATTTTCAAACGATCATCAACATTGTCAACGTTTACCACACAATTGTTCTTGATTTCTCCCTTGAGCATCATAACAGACATTGGGTTTAGTAAGCACCGTTTGATGAGACGATTCAACGGTCTGGCACCATACTGGGGTTCATAGCCGTGATTTGTCAGCCACTCTTTAGCATTTTCCGTTAGTTTTAGTTCAATTCTCCTTTCAACGAGTCGATCCTGGAGTTCGTTTATCCTGAGATCAACTATATTGCGGAGAGCGGCCTTAGACAACTTGCTGAAAACAATAATGTCGTCAATTCTGTTGATGAATTCGGGAGAGTAAAACTCTTTCATATTGTTCAGGATCATCTCCTTATCCGGATTTTCTGATAACATTAGACTTTGTCCAATATTTGATGTCATAACGATAAGAGTATTGCGGAAATCAACTTTATTACCTTGGGAATCTGTCAGTTTTCCTTCATCTAGCACCTGTAGCAAAAGCTTTGAAACATCGGGATGGGCTTTCTCAAATTCGTCAAACAAAATGACTGAATAAGGTTTTCTTCTAACCTTTTCAGTTAACTCTCCTCCCTCTTCATACCCAACATATGATGGCGGTGCACCAATGAGTCTCATAATTGAGTGCTTTTCCTGGAATTCTGACATGTCGAACCTTATGATTGCATTCTCATCATCAAATAAAAATTCCGCCACTGCTTTGGTTAGTTCGGTCTTACCAGTTCCTGTAGGCCCTAAGAACATAAAAGAAGCTATTGGTCTCTTTTCGTCCGTAAGTCCAGCCCGTTGTAAACGGATAGCGTTGGATATCGAGCTGATTGCGTCGTCCTGACCAATCACTCTACCCTTCAGTGAGGTCTCCATATACAGCAGCTTGTCTTTCTCTCCCCTCATCATATTTTGTACAGGTATCCCGGTAGCTTTAGAGATCACTTTGGCAATATCATCCGAAGTCACGGAATCATGCAACAAATTCATCTCCGATTCGTCTTCATCAGTGGAGTATTCCTGTTTCTTTGTCAATTCTTCCACCTTATCTTCGAGGTCAGGGATTACCGCATACTGTAGTTTAGAAGCTTCAGCAAAATTCCCGTTTCTCTGTTCGTTTTCAAGATTATGTTTAGCCTTTTCTAGATCTTGTTTTAATTGTTTCACTTTATCAAGTTCGTCTTTCTGTTTTGTCCAGATTTCGGTCAGTTTTTGAAGCTCTTGTTGTTTCGATGTCAATTGATTCTCAAGTTTCTCTCTTTTTTCTTTGCTTGTGACATCGGTTTCCTTTCTCAAAGACTCCAACTCAATCTGAATAGTCATTATTGATCTGTCAAGTTCTTGAATCGAATCCGGCTTCGACTCATGTTGTAATCTAAGAGCTGAGCAAGCTTCATCAACTAAATCAATTGCTTTGTCTGGCAAAAAGCGATCTGTTATGTACCGATTGCTGTAAACAGCTGCCGTGACAAGAGCACTATCTGATATGCGAACACCATGGTGAACTTCGTATTTTTCCTTCAAACCCCTTAGAATACTTATGGCATCTTCCACAGTAGGCTCATTGACTAGAATTGGCTGAAATCTTCTTGCCAACGCAACGTCCTTCTCAATATATTTTTTGTATTCATCAATGGTAGTTGCACCACAACATTGCAATTGTCCCCTCGCTAGTGCTGGCTTCAAAAGATTAGATGCATCAATGGAGCCTTCGGACTTTCCTAGCCCTAATAACATATGAAGTTCATCAATAAAAAGAATATGATGCTCATCAAGTTCTTTTAAAAATTGTTTCAGGCGCTCCTCGAACTCCCCCCTATACTTTGCACCACTAATCAGGGATCCAAGGTCAAGTGAAATAACTTCCTTATCTTTCATACTTTCCGGAACTTCACCCTTTAGTATACGTTGAGCAAGGCCTTCCATGATGGCCGTTTTCCCTGTACCAGCATTACCGATCAAAACAGGATTATTCTTGGTTCTCCTTGATAATATTTGAATTGTCCTTCTGATCTCTTCATCCCTACCAATTACTGGATCCAGCTTTCCTGTCTTTGCTAGTTCTGTAAGATTTGTCGCATATTTCTTTAAGGCAGGTTCCTCCTGTTCCGATGGATTCATCCTCATCTGAAGTTTTTGAGCACCTACGATTGAAAAATAGCGATTGTTTGTCAATCTCTTAGTGTTCATGGGAGTCACTGGGAACAGATCATTTTTAAGGTTTTCAGAAAAACAAACCTTGCCACTAATAGGTAAATTACGGCCCCTTGTGAAATAGCTCCTCGCAGGAGTAAGTGAGATGATTGCAGCGTTATGATTCAGTGGCAATCGGAACTGAGTTCTGCTCAAGTGCATTACAAATGATTTTGCTAGAAACCGAACTTCGAGAATTATATAAATCTTTATAAATTTGACGCAGTTGTGTGCTAGAAGTTTCTGGTCAACCCCAGATTTTTCTTATGACCCGAGTCATTTTTGGCAAATTCTAGGGTTTTTGACGTGCAAGCAAAACAACAACTAATTCAGTCCAGCATAAAAACATTACATAGTATTAGCCTATACAATTGTTTAAGCACATCCTCATACTGGTGGCAAAGATGCGACTATAAGTTGTTCATTTTTGGGCTTTTGCTTCGTATTTTCTTTTTGTGGACTTGAACTCTTTTCACTATGTATTGCAGGAGAGTTGGAGGGTGATTTCGATGTCCTATTTTCGTCCTTCGGTGACTCGGTCGATAATACTGAGGATTCATCGATCTTAAAATTCGAAGATGGAGAAAGTTTTTCAATGATGGGAGTTTGTGGTTTGGGTGCTAGCTTGACCAAGGGAGAGTTTGATTCACTTCTTTTGACTGACGCGATGTTAGACTTTTTCTTCTTGTGATTTGAGCCACTGCTCGAAGAGTTCAATTTGCGTTTACCATTTGTCGTATTTGACTCATCAATAACAGTACCAAAGTACACATAAAATCCATCTTTGTTATTTTTTGTCTGCTCCTCAAAAAGAAGTTCTTCGTCATCAATGAAAGGATCGAGGAGATCGTACTTTCCAATTCTCTTATTACTCTCCATCTTTCTACGATGGATCTCCTTTAAAACCATTTGTTCTTTTTCTTCGTCGGACATCCCCGCTTTGAACTTCATACCCAACTTCCTCATAACATCGACATCATCTTCAGCGTCTGCATTTTCTTCTTCATTTACGTCTTGATTTTCATCTTCTAAGATATCATCATCCATTTCCATATTTTCGAATGTAATCTTGCCGTTGGGATGCATCACTTCGAAGCCATATTTGTCCTCGCAAAGTCGCATCACATTAAATATTGCTTGAGAATCTCCAGGTTGACTTCCAGGCGGTACAAGAGGTATGTGTAATGCGACTATTGGCTGTCTTTCAGAAAGCTCCTGTTGTTGCGGTGATCTATCACCTATAATTTCCAAGACAGATGGTTGTGAAAGCGTACTCATCGGTTTCTTGATTCCTTTTTTCTCTTCCGTGTTGTGAACTTCCAATGTCACGTCACTATCTGGTGGGATATTCGAATTGTCAACCTTCATATTGCTTACTTTTTTCCTAGTTGACTTCTCCGAAGGTTTTGGAGATTCAGTGTTCAATTTCCCTTTGGAGGTTTTCGTTTTCGATGTTCTCACTTGTTCCTTCTTTTCGAGGTTGGGTGCGAATCCTTTAGATATGATCGGCTGTTCCTCAAAGTGATCGTCCACCTTCTCAGTAGTGGTGGTTTCCACAGGTTTATTTACTTCCCCCCCTGGTAAATTGCTTACCAGAATCAAGTCGGACGAGATTCTATGCTCATGATTTTGAGGGAGAAATTCTTTATCATCGTGCTTTTCCGCGTTGATCATAGAGCTCAATGACATTCTGTTAACAGTTTTTGATTTTAATTCAGAAGAAGTCCTGGTCGGTGTTTTGAGGTCCAAAGGATTCTCTGAAGAGCTTGAACCAATTAATGGGGACTTGACGGTATTTTTGATAGGATCGAAGAAGGTTGTTCGCAAAGGTGAAGTCGAACCTGTTGATCTCTCAACTTGACCTACAGTGTCCATTTGATGATCACTTTCTTCTGCACTATTCATAAATTCAACGTTCTGTATAGTTTGTTCACGTATTTTATCGATATGAAGGAATGTCAGGCACTTGAGTGCACCTTGTTCAGCTAATCACAAATTAATAACGAAAATTAAATACTCCTTATAATAATTTATTTGATCACACAAAGCTCTCACCTATATCACAAAAACTGAATATTTTTTTCCGATAGTGAAACTTAAATTTCGGTAGCTTGAAAACATCAGCGAAAAAATGTAGATGTACCAAATATATATACTTATGAACCTATTTAAGCTTTTTCGAGCTGTGGCTTGTCAACATTTCCTAGTTTTCGGAGTTTTAAGAATACATCCGTGCCGAAGCCTTCCACTGACCTCATATCCAGCTCTCCATTCCAATAACCGGTATAGACCTTGCACATTGGCATGGAAACTCCCAGTGTGAACTCGAAAGGACGTCTCACTAGAGATATTAAGACAGATTTCTGTTTGTTGTCACTGGTAGATTCCATTTGACCAATATTTTGAATCATTTCCGTCAAGTTGCCATATCTTATACTGTCCTCTTCTGGGAAAGGGGATTTGAAATCAACATTCAATCCTGGCATTTTGTGGAAATTTGCCAAATACTCTTCTGCGAGCTCTGGTGATTTACCGAAAGACCACACTTTCGCAATTTTTTGTGGCGACATCCCCCCACCTTGGTCAGAGAACTTGAAAGTGATGTCCTTTTTCGATTGCGTTATTTCAACAATTATTGGAGGTGGTTGCAGTTGCCCAAGTTGATCGAGTGATAATGATTGATGGCGATGAATAAAGTTTTGGATCGTTGACTTCAATGAATTTCGAAGAATTTCAGCAAAAATGTAGTTCAAATGATTGGTGAGGAACTGAAATCTAACATCATCACCAACTATCACCAACTCTGGCATCTTCAAATCTGGATATATACTTTGAAGGAAGCTTGAAACGATTTCCTTGCAAGTCTGTAACTGTTCGCGGGCTGATAAATACTGAAAAGCGGCGCCAATGTAATTGGGGGGCTTTTCTAAAACATCCTCATCTTGATTTTTGAATGACTCCGACAACGTAGTATGTTGCTCAATGATCACCCTCCTACTGATCCTCGAGCGCAACATGGAAGACATGAATTCATCGAGATTTTCCTGAGGCATCTTTTCGAGAATTGACACTTCCAACGCACCCATCATTAAGTGGGGTAAAACGAGTAAATGGTCATCGAGCACTTTTCTCAAAAACTCACAAAACTTGTCGTTCTCTTCGAAAGTGTCGATTCGCCCCATTTTCCGAAATTCGTTAAAGCATTGATAATAACTTTGATACACTTGACTAATATGAAGATTATTGATGACACTGTAATCAAGACTTTGCAATTCTCGGATTTTCAGGCTCAATCGAACAGGAAGCTCTGTCCTCACAAAGTTTGCACTGCTGATCAGTTTATCTTTGGTTAGCTTCTTTCCAAAATTCGCTAAGTGTCTCAATGTAACAGGATGTGCGTTTCTTTCAGACCAACCAAGAAGTATAGAGTTTTGGTAAAAGTGCTGCTCATTCAACAGTGTAGATGTACATGGTTGAAATGGGGACAATGTTTTCACCGTCGTGACCGCTTGGCTAAATTTAACTCCTCTAGTCATAAAACCAAAATATCAATTAGTTCACTTCCCTTAAATTTCAGATTGTTCGATAAAAAGAGGTGCTAGAGTTAAATCAGTGGTTTTGCCAAAAATAATTACTACTCAAGTCTTCAGCAGTAAATAGATTAAGCAAAATAAATCCTTTAACCCAAGAACAAATGAGATTTTCGTGATTTCATAGATGAAAATGGTGAAGATGACCAAATTTATTCAAGATAGCCACCATTCATCCCACCTAAATCCAAATTTTCAAAGATTTGTAACTGATTATGCAATTTACCAATTTGACTCTCCAAGCAGCAGCAGTCTATTTCATATCTGAGCAACTGTATTCAATTCGATGATTATGTAATTACAAAAGGATTCGCGTTTTAACAAATCCTACGTCAAAATCCTAGTCTTGCCAAATTAGGCATTTAGCTTTTAGTGAGCAAGTGATAATCTCTGATTGGAATCTCCAACCGGTAAATGAGCATTATTTATTCACGATTTTCATGTGTGTTCTGAGTTTCGAAAAAGTCAGTAGCATTTCCAACTGCAACTACAAGTCCATTACGCCCTTTCGTGACTTCAAGCTGGTGCTAATTCAAATATAATTACGTTTTGTGCAAGAAGTTAATGAAATTCCGGCACTTCCTTGCACTACGGCTTTTCAGCGAAGCATGTTTCTTCGAGCTTGTTGACTCACAAGAAGCTTTGGCCCAAAATACCTTTTCTAGAAGTACGTTCATGGATGACATCTTTGGACCATTGCTGTCTATAGAAGAGCAGCAGCAATCAACTCTTGGGCTTGAAGTTCAACATTTTAGTGACGGCCATTCCAGTTCGGTATCTTCTGCTTTTAGGATGAACAAATTGAAATTTCCTGACGACGATGATCTTTCGGATTTTGAAGGACACGAGCCATTGTACGCCGGAATTGTTACATTTGCACACTTGCCTGAATTTAACTGTTTTTCCAATTTTGACGAACCGATTGATATTGCTATTGTAGGTGCGCCTTTCGATCTTGGAGTTTCCTACAATAGCGGTGCTAGGTTTGGACCCAATGGTGCTCGACAAGGATCCAGAAGATTGGGAAAAGGGTTCAGTCCCATTAGAGGAAATACAGATACATCCAAATTAAGATATCTTGATCCCTACAATGCTGGATTGAAAGTAGTTGATTGTGGAGACGTTCCTATGACCCCATTTGATGCACGGATTGCCCTCAATCAACTTTATAGGGGACACCATGCTATTCACAAGCATACAACTTTAAATTCGACGAAGTTCAATAATACTCGAATAGTCACATTAGGAGGTGATCACACAATAAGTTTGATGAATCTGAGATCAGCTTTTGAAACTTTTCCTGATCCAAATGGATTAGCCGTCATCCATTTTGATGCCCACATTGATACTTGGGACCCCAAGGTTTTGGGTGGTGGGATAACACGCTATGCTAGCTTGAATCATGGAACATTCCTTCATTATGCAGCAGAAGCCGGATATGTCGCCAAGAACCATAGCGTACATGTTGGTATCAGAGCTCCATTTATATCATCCAATGATGCGAAGCACGATATTGAGGATTGTGGATTTCAAACATTCACATCCAAGGATGTTGATGTATTTGGATCTCGAGGAATAGCTGCAAAGATAAAGGATTTGGTGGGTGACAGAAATGTGTACCTCACTTTTGATCTGGATACGTTTGATGTGGGGTATATAAATAGTGGGACCTTGGAGGCTGGGGGGCTCAGTCCCCGAGAAATTCTCACCATTTTGGATGGATTGGAAGGTATCAACCTTGTGGGTTGTGATATTGTGGAAGTCAGTACTGCTCCAAACACTATCAATAGTGCCAGTACAGAACTTCTTGCTGCTCAAGTTATAGATTCGTTATTAGGTTTGTTAGTTGTGAAAGATCTATAGCTTACGAAGGAACTTTTCAGTGCTATCTACTCAACTTCTATGAAAAAATCTATATAGGGAACTTGCAATTCGTCAAACTAAACTTATGGCTAGTATTAGTTAATCAAGACTTTATTCACAGTTATCTCAGTTGAGATAATTTTCTAACCTAATCAGGCGAGCTCATAACCGTATTTTACAGTCAAAGCAGCCTCATAATTTTATTTCGTAACATCATCGAATTTGCAACTAGACTTATCTGTTGGGTCGCTCTGTATTCTTCAAACAATTCAGAACTCTAAGAAATGGTAAGTAAAGAATTCAGCTAGTCAAATGAGGTCATTCTGATGAGTAGCACTATGTGGTCTGAAGTCAAGACTATATTGCCACTTTGTGACTTGACTTGACATCCTATAACGTAACTAACTTCAAGGCTGGTGCTCTCGAAAATGCACGGAAAACTGTTCAAAGGCTCTCATTAGATGCTGATGAGTCGCTGTATGGTCAAATTTATTCTGTTTCGGGTCCTGTGGTGGTGGCCGAAAACATGATTGGATGTGCAATGTACGAACTGGTCAAGGTGGGCCATGACAATCTCGTTGGGGAGGTCATTCGGATTGATGGTGACAAGGCTACAATTCAGGTTTATGAAGAAACCGCAGGAGTTACTGTTGGGGATCCCGTTCTTCGTACCGGAAAACCGTTGTCTGTCGAATTAGGGCCGGGTCTGATGGAAACAATTTATGATGGTATTCAGAGGCCTTTGAAGGCTATCAAAGACGTGTCCCAATCCATTTATATTCCCAGAGGCATTGATGCTCCTGCTTTGTCAAGAACCGTTCAGTATGACTTTGTTCCTGGATCATTGAAAGTTGGAGATCACATTACCGGTGGTGATATTTTTGGGTCTACATTCGAGAATTCACTGGTGTCTGACCATAAAATTTTATTGCCACCTAGAGCCAGAGGTACCATTGTTTCCATTGCTGAAGCTGGTTCTTACAATGTCGATGAATCAATCCTTGAAGTCGAATACGATGGCATTACACACAAGTACTCTATGATGCACACATGGCCCGTCAGAGTTCCAAGACCTGTGGCTCAGAAACTTTCGGCTGACTATCCCCTCTTGACAGGTCAGAGAGTTCTTGATTCACTCTTTCCGTGTGTTCAAGGTGGTACTACATGTATTCCAGGTGCTTTTGGTTGTGGTAAAACGGTCATTTCTCAGTCTTTGTCCAAGTATTCCAATTCTGATGTCATCATTTATGTTGGATGCGGTGAGAGAGGTAACGAAATGGCAGAGGTGTTGATGGAATTCCCAGAATTGTTCACAGAGCACAATGGAACGAAAGAGCCAATTATGAAACGTACCACTTTAGTTGCTAACACTTCCAACATGCCCGTCGCCGCCAGAGAAGCATCCATCTATACTGGAATCACACTTGCAGAGTATTTCAGAGATCAAGGAAAAGATGTCTCGATGATTGCTGATTCGTCATCTAGATGGGCAGAAGCTTTGAGAGAGATTTCGGGTCGTTTGGGGGAAATGCCGGCCGATCAGGGATTTCCGGCATATCTGGGTGCAAAGCTTGCTTCCTTCTACGAAAGAGCAGGTAAGTCTATCGCTCTAGGATCTCCTGATAGAAAAGGATCTGTTTCTATCGTCGCCGCAGTCTCTCCCGCTGGAGGTGATTTCTCAGATCCTGTCACGACATCTACCCTTGGTATTACCCAAGTGTTCTGGGGCTTGGATAAGAAATTGGCTCAAAGAAAGCACTTCCCATCTATCAATACTTCGATTTCCTATTCAAAATATACGAATGTTTTGAACAAATACTATGACTCTAACTACCCCGAGTTTGCAAGTTTGAGGGATAAAATGAAAGAGATCATTTCGAATGCAGAGGAACTCGAACAAGTTGTTCAACTTGTGGGTAAGTCTGCGCTTTCTGATTCGGACAAAATTGTTTTAGATGTGGCCAACCTCATCAAAGAAGACTTTTTGCAACAAAATGGCTATTCCACCTACGACGCCTTCTGTCCTATCTGGAAGACTTATGACATGATGAAGGCATTCGTGTCTTACTATGATGAAGCACAAAGAGCTGTGGCTAATGGTGCCCAATGGTCAAAACTATCTGATGCCACCAGTGATGTGAAGCATGCAGTTTCCTCTGCCAAGTTCTTTGAACCTAGCAAGGGTGAAGAAGCAATTTCAAAAGAGTTCGATAAACTTTTGGCTACTATTTCAGAAAGATTCCAAGAAGCTGCTGAATAGGTGTTAAAGATTCTTAAATTGCTTAGACTTTATAAGTATTAAAAATCTGTAATGGATTTGTAGGGATTTTAAAAAACTGACAAACTAAATTTTCGCTGGTGTATCAGTTATTATTATTTGTGAAATTTTGGTTCAATCATTTACTTGAAATGAATTTTCTATCGAAGACCATCAACTCCACTATAGGATCACTCACTGGTAACTCACTGCCATATACCCTCAACTCAAAGGTGATAGATGATATTTTTAGTGACCCAAAGAATTCATCAAACTCTATATGGAACGTGTACGATGCCGTATCTCAAAAAGATGATTCCTTGAGGGTTACTGTTTTTGAATTCAGATTAAGAAACCCAGATAGTACAAGGTACATACCACTGGCTCGTAATGCTTTCAGAAAATCTAGGTCTCTCAGTCTTTTACCGGGAGTTCTTAACGTTGTGGATTCGCTGGAAACTGATTCTTGCCTTTTCATTGTGACAGAGCGTGTCAAACGCCTAGATAAAGTTATTAAAGAGGATTATACCGATTATGCACTTCCCTCTGATATCATACTTCTTGGAATTTTTCAAATAACCGAAGCCCTCAAGTTCTTGAATATAGAAGGATCTTCTATACATGGCTCTCTAAACAAAGAGTCGATTTATGTCAATGATGCAGGTGAATGGAAACTGGGTGGTTTGGAACTTGCCATTAGTATGAAGGAGGGTGAATCCGAAATCATGCATCATTCGTCATTGCTGCCGTCTTTTGATTATACATTACAACCGCCAGAAGTTCTGAGAATTGGGGAACATTTTTTTGATTCGATTAGTCCCCCACAAGCCCTGAAAATAGACTCTTATCGTCTAGGAATGCTTATATGCATGCTACTTGATGATACAAAAAAACCGATTCAATTTGAGAAGAGCGTGATTCCAAACTTTATTCCTCGCAACATGATGCCACATGTTCAAAAGCTGCTTCACAAATCTCCCTCACTAAGGTATTCTGTGGAGCAGTTTTTGAAGGTTGGATTGCAATCTTTCTACTGCACGCCTCTTATAAAGGTTTTTCAAGAAATTGCAGAGATGAAATTGAAGAGTGATGAGCAGAAATTTGAAATCTATCAGTTGTTGGAAGAAATCGATAATCTTCCAAGAGGTTTTCTTGATTTCAGGATACTTCCAGAGCTAACAACCACCTTCAGACTCTTGAAATCAAATGATGATAATCAGCAACTTGGCCTCTTAATTTTGATTTTGAAAAGGTTCAACGACGTGAATCAACAAACATTGAACCAACAAGTAAAACCACTAGTATTTCATGCCTTCACGTTGTCTGATAGAGCAATCAGAATCACTCTTTTGAATTATTTACCATCAATTGTGGATCATTTTAGTTCTATCGATGTTCAGGATAAGATATTTCCCAACATACTTCATGGATTCAATGATACTAATTCTTCTATAAGAGAAGAGACAATCAAATCAATTCTTTCTATTGCATCGAAAATTTCTGAAAGGCAACTCAATAACGAGTTGCTCAGATACTTGGCTAAAATGCAGAGTGACCCTGTTCCTGAGATCAGAACCAATACCATCGTGTGTCTTTCCAAAATTTCTCCCTTGATGAGCTCATCATCAAGGGCTGCAGTTCTAGTCACTGCTTACTCAAAGGCTTTAAAAGACCCGTTTGTCCCGTTACGAGTGAACTCTATCATAGCTATGGAGAGCGCAATATCATTTTTTGACCCTTCTATTTGTTGTTCAAAAGTATTGGCAGCTATTGCCCCGGCATTACTTGACACGTCATCTAAGGTTAGACAGGAAGCTAAAAGAGTTTTCGGGCTATACCTAAACAAAATCGAATTAGCTGCTTCTGAAATAAAGGAAGATGACACAGAAACAATAATGAAAGAAAGTCAAGAGTCGGCGAATTTCTTTTCTAAACTTAACTCTTTGTCAATTAAAAACATTCAATTACCACATCCGAATGCGAACATTGAGTTGGGTTCAGGTCCAGTCACTGGAGTCACCTCCATTTTGTCAGTTAAAAGGGAAAAATGTGAGGCCAAACAGGGTACAGACTATGTCAAAAAAATCAGCTCGTCGCATGATATTGAGGGTAACTCAACAATATCAAATGATGAAAAAGCTCTGCCTTCAATGAATAAGAACACCAGAATTCCAGAACGAAGCCAAGTAACTATACGTTCCAACCGATCACGGAATAGTAATGAAGATCGCTTGGATTCTTCAAGATCACCCAATTTATCCACTACCAAATCTCTAAAATTAAAGCCTAAGTCCAAGCTTCAATTAGATCTTGAAATGGATGATGAGGGTTGGGGAGATGGCTGGTAGCGGAAACTACAAGTTAGACCTGAAACGACAAAAATGAGTAACATGAGGTCGCTTAAATTCATATCATAGAGATATTAATATAATAACATTAAAAAAAAGCTCCTTATCAGGGGCTCGAACCCTGGACATTTCGGTCGACTTCCGAATCGAAGAATCCTTAAAAGCCGAACGCTCTACCAACTGAGCTAATAAGGATGGAACTGCCTTATGTTTTGTTTTGTTAAATATTCCTGTTTAAATGATCTTAATGACTGAATGAGAGTGAGGAAGTTTGAAGATTATTAGTCAAAGTTGGGTGTAAAGGCTATTCGTGCAAAGAAATGCACGTCTACTTTCTGGAAAGGTCTCATCTAACTTGCTTCTTTTGGCTTGAATGATTCCAATATTCAATGAATCGATATTCCGTTTGGTTGAATTAACAGTTCGTACAAAGTCAGATGATATTATGCACATAGTGAGGTGATTGTGTCAGATACGAAGCTGATTGGGACTTGAATCAGACAAGTTATGAATACACGATGTACTGTATGGCAGAACTTTCTGATAAAACCAGTCGGTCACCTCCACTGGCGATTTTTATTGTCCATGTCAGATTACGCTGAGAGTATGGCCACCAAAAAGCAAATACTGCTTTTCAACACAAAAAGTAATAAGTCTTGGTAGCTCTCAAAATGAACCAAACCCAATGGTACAGTCGAGATCTACAAATGATGATTATTTTAAATGGGAAAGGAGAGTCGAGCATCACCCAGGGTTATCTGATGATGAATTCATCATATTTTATAAACCTAGAAAAGTCAGTTTCGTAGAAAAGCAGTTTAGAGCCCCTCCTTCCTAGTTACCTAAGATGACTCCCTGAAAATTTTATTACTAACGCAATCACTTCCACCGTTTTCAGGACTATCATCTTTGAAAATCCCAGGCATAAACTTCGTTAAAACTAAACAATTACTTAGCCATCTTGTACTTGAAATATCTGACGAATCAAGAAGATTAAATAATAATCCACAACTAATGGCGGAAAATCATGCGAACTCAGATCTTCAATTAATAATATCTGACGATGAAACTTGTTGAGAATGTTAGTCTAAAACCAAAAGTCACGTGACTATATGCTTTAAAGTTGTTTGAGACGTGCATAATATATGCAAACATTCTGTCAAGTATACATTCTCCAGAGAGTCCTTCCGAAGGATACATTCCAAACGATACAAGTAGTCGAAATATAGTTGTGTATAAATGGGGTAGATAATCTGGGAGTTCAAGTGAACAGCTCTTTACTAGATTCAGTTACCTATATTAGACGTATTAAATTAGTTTAACCTAAAGTACATTAAGAACATGTTTACTGAATAACAAGTGCTGTTATCATTACAATAAATCTCGCTCTATCCTATCTCCACTTCATCTCTTAAGCTCAATCAAATGGAAAGTAGTCCATACAAAAAATGAGAGTTCAAAGTATTTCATTCTTGGAAATATCAAATACCAGTATAGAAAAGATTGAAGAATACTAACATTTACTTTGCGCTGCAAACCTCAAACATGGATAAATAGTAAGGAGTTCTCAATTTGATAAGAGGGTCGGTCACACGCAGGATATGAACAACGTAATGTTTACCGAACTCCCAGTGCCGGTCATTTCTAGCAAGAAAGTCAAGTAATGCCGTCAAAATTGTGGATGGAGGTTGCTCAATATTTGTGCTAAGATGTAAGTTTGAAAAAGATAGCTTGTAAATTATGCTGTTAACGTAAGTAAGATATTTATTCAGACCAGATTCTGTGTTTAATGTGGGAGGTTTTCCGATCAACCTTTCTTGGTGTATTGATCGTCTTTGAAATAGAACATTGTTTATAAATACGTAGAAATAAACAATATGCGCTTTACAAATTTTTGTAAATGTTCAATAAATCATGCTGGTTTACATTTGCAAACGAGAAATTGAAATGTTAAGGTCTTTGAATTACCTTGAAAAGCATGCTGGTTGATATGCTATTTTGCACAGAGTCGGAAATCACACATTTCGTACACTAGCTACAAAGTATACTCATAAGGTCAAAGAAGGGATTAGACTATACAAGTCAGAAAATGGTTCAAATAGTAGAGGTATCTGGTAGCTTCTGATAATCAATTGAGGGATATACTGAGTATTCATAAACTACTCTATGTATTAATTAGTACCTGATAGGAAGCTAATTAAAGGTCAGGCGTGACTATCGTCAAAATAGCTGCCAGCTTTTTATTGCTTAAAATGAAATAAATCTGTTTGTCACGCCTTTCACAGTTACAAAAAAAGTAAATCCCAACTCGTATATACTTGTGCCAACTGATACTCGACAACAAGATTTTTGAGAATGTTAGTCTATTAGACAGAGTCATGTGACTCAATACACCAACGGTGCATAGGATCTACAGACGTATTCTTATCCGATAAGAATCTATCGGATACATCTGTACGATACATTTTCAAGAGATACATGCCAATGGAAACGTTCGGACTGATGTTCCTAATGGTTAATATGAATAGGGGAGGTGATCTGGGAGTTCAAGTGAACACCTCTCTACTAGATCCAGTTACCTATATTAGACGTATTAAATTAGTTTAACCTAAAGTACATTAAGAACATGTCACTGAATAACAAGTGCTGTTATCATCACAACAAGCAACCGCACCATTTTGAGTTTTAAACAAGTATCCAAGAAAATACTACAGCCTGGTTATCCTTTCCTTAACTCTGATAAACAAATGGGCTGTTCAGCCTTCAATAAAATCACTCGAAAGCTTGATAGTGGCCAATTTTAATTCATCAGTCTAGTTGCCTCACAGTCGAAAACTTTAGTCTTAAAACATATTTTGTTCTACTCTGAAGAAAGTCAATTGATTTAATGCATAAATACCACGTGAATGATATACAGGTAGATCCACGAAATTTCATTAAGTCTTAACATTGATTCACATATCATCACAATTATGGACAGTGATTTGTGCTAGAAACAAAAGAATCTAAAAGAGCAAGTAATTTATACTCATTTTCTCCAGTCATTTCATGTTGCGAACATAATTAGTGAATGACAGGTGTTCTCAGTATATAAATTGGCTTTGTCTCAATGGTCAACTTTGATCATCCGATGAAAATAGAGTTCAATGAGGTATTAAGTGAAACGTTTTTCTTACAAGTAAACTGCATCTACTTCATTTTACCGTGATCTGTATTCAATCACCTCGCCCTACAGATTTCAGTTTAATTTTCACTGTCATCCGACAATTTTAATCTTGGAAGGTTTACTTCAGAACTTGATACGCAGGGATCTGATCATATACTTAGGACCAACCATTTATTGAAATAACACAGACAATGCAGTACCCCATAGTCAACTGGTATATCTGATGATACAAAAACTGCCGATATGTTGACAGACCTAGATTTTTTGATCCAATATATTGCTGAACAGAAATTACACATTTCTCACTAAGGTTAATTAACACATAAACTCACAATATGCACAAACGAATCTACTCTCGTAAAAAACCACTATTTGGAAATTGCAGTGACAGATCTACCACGCTAATTCAGCGCACAATTACTTCTAACGGCATCAGACGGCACTTCTTACACTCCTGTAATAAAGACAATATTTCCTAAGATACTCCTAATGTGACAATCACATAGATTTAAATTGTGGTCATTTCTATGTGCTGCACTAATTACTTTGCTCTGTTCAAATCCAGATTTGACATTATGTGAGAGATTGGCTCAGCTTGTGATATTTCATTAGAGCGCCGCAATAGTACTTCAAAAAGAGCATTCATGTTCCTTGTCCTGTCCGCTTTCAATTCTCTAGTCAAATTTAATTTTGATCTGTCTAACTCGATTTGAGAACTCAACCCAATTCAGTTACTCTCCTGAACAAAAACATTTTTTTGTCATTCTTTTAAAGAAACGCAGCAATTATATCAGACTGTAAGGAGATGAAGAATCTCTATAATTTGCTTTTTGTACCTCTCCTATGGATTGCCAAGCTGTGGACCTTATAACTCTCAAAAACTAACGTATATTTCTGTGATCCATTTATCAAAGAAGAGCAAATGTACCACATGTATGGCGTCCGCAAATCCTGATTGATGGACCAAATTTATTTGTTTCTGTTAGATATTTATGCCGAGTATTATCCCTTCTTTGTTTTTAGTGAAAGAAAATCAATTCACATTTTGCAATTGCAACCTAACAGTTAGCAATAAATCATTTATCACTTTTGCTTACTTACAGGTGTATTGTATCATATATTGAATAGTCTATGGCTTGAAAAATAAGTCAGCTTCCTCACAAAGTTCAGAGATTCAGGTTGCGCTTTCTAGAACTGTTAGTTCCATTAAATAATCTGGTTTAAATCTTTTTTTTAAATAAAGCCTGATTATTGTCACAGTGAACAGATTTTCAGTATGTCAAATTTATTGGCATTCAGTTTAAGAAGCCAGTCACACGGTATTGTACCATGCTCAGTTTCATATTTTTGTCATTGAAATTTGTTCCGAGATGTGCATTAAAGTTTGGCCTTGTGCTTTTAAATAAATAAATATACTGCACATATATCCTATTAAAGATGAGTTAGATTGTAGTAATGATATCAACACTTGTTCTTCCGTGGACATGTTCTTATTGAGACTAAAACTAAATATAGGTGACTGGATTTAATAGATAGTTGTTCACTTAAACTTCCAGATCACCTCCCCCATTTATGTTCAATTTCTAGTTACACCACTTGTATCCTTTGGGATATAACTCTTGGTAAGTGGGGCTGACAAAAGTCCCTGTATGTCATATGCACATTTCATGCACCTTAACGCATATAGCCACGTGACTCTGGTCGTTAGCCTAACATTCTCAACAGATTAAGACTATAATACACGCAAGGGCTATCAGTGACTTGTTTGATGGGACCTAAAATGTAGATGATTGGATTGCAGCTCATTACCAGATCCTGCAAAAATACTAAGTAACATGTGGACATTACAATAGCCGACATGTTACAACCTGAAGTAGTAACTCGAGATGGAAATTTTTGAGCTCCAGTGCTCTTTTTTTTAGAGATTAGTCAAACGTCGCACGGCAAGCGAACGTAACAGAAACTGCCATTTCCGAATCTATATGTTTGCTATATATTTGCAAGCTATACTGGTGCTTACCAATCAGACAAGGGAAATTAAAACCCAAAAGGCAAAAAAAGCGGTACGTTAATGTTGAGAAGTTTGCCTGAACAGAGTCACTAAAATTCTATGACCACTTAGACGATAATCAGATCAGGCTTGGTTATTTTTTCAGGTTTAATAGCCAACCGGTACTTAAACTCGGACGAAAATACCTGAAAATACTCTCAACCTTAAATAGCCTGTTTAATGTTCCTAACGATGATGACAAGATTACCTTCAGCCCCGTCAATTGTTGTAAGTTAATTGGACCAGTTTTCTGTTAGGTTTGGAGTCTCGTGGTAATTTCCAAATTCATTAATTGGATGTTATCACTGCCTTTTCCATCAGTTGCTTCATGTGGTCTGCATGAGTCAATATTCTTGTTTTACTGAAGATGGTTCCAAAAACAAATATGCAACCTATCTCGATCGCTATGGTTTTGGACTCACAAACTCAGTGCCGGCGTCTGTCATTTAGATCTGCTTTGTATTCCAGTGATTTTATTACTACCTATCCGGCCTTATCTTCCCAGAGCATATCATACCTGGATCTTTTGGTGATTGTATCTTTTCCACTCGTGAGGTCTTTTGCTAAACCTAAAAACTTTTTTTTTCGTCTCTCTACTATCAAGGATACTAGTTGGCAGTCCACATCATTGGTCTTGAAATCCAGTGTCATCTAAGATCCGTTCGAGTTTCGCGCTCCACATCACCAACATTCTACTCCCAAACTGTATCTTCTGTTTCGGTTCAGTGGCAGGGTCGTATGATCAAGCCTTCTGAGACATTCTCAATGATCCTTTCTGCACAAATCCTACTGAATTCTTCAACATGATCATTTTTTATTTTCTTCGTGTTTACCGCTGCTATAGAACGAATGGGTATATTGTGTATTATCTCTAAGCTGCTACCATATTTGGAAAAGCATAAAAAATCTCATCTTCAAAAAACTAAATATGCTCTCAAATATTTCAGTTCAAAACATATTGAGTTATTGACGCTCTTCAACAAGTTCTGAATCCACCAAACTAATGTATTTCAAACCTGGAGATAAATTAATTGGGTCATCTACCAAGGGCAAGGAGCTTTCCTTGTATCTGCTACATCAGTCGGAAACAAAAAAAAAATCAACTAGTAGTGTTAATCCCCCAGCGAAGCTGATTACAGACAAGGAATGTTTGTGATCGAAAGCAACTTCTGATGCAGTTAAAATCAAACTGGAAGATCACCTTTATTTTACACCAATACTATTACCACTTCACTGCCCAATCAGCTTATAATGCTCTGGATAAAACATATAGATACTCAGTATCACTTCCTTAAGTACTACATCAAAGATGGGCGTGTTCTCTATTTCATGTGTTATTTGGCTCTAATCTTAAAGAGTTTTAGGTTTTAGCCATTAAGCTGCTGCTAATACTTGCATGTTCACTATATGATAATCATTTTGGTGTCACGTGAGATTATGCATGAAAAGTACATACTCTATGCAACCTTCATGCAGGGGTGCCAGGAGAAGGGTGATCCCTGTTCTGGAATTAAACAACTAGCAATTGAAGTCCGGTGATCTATCTTGATCACATCTCTTTTATTTAGTCATTTTAACATTATGTTTAGCAAAGATTAAGTACTATTATCACTACAACACTATAAAACAGATTAGCTACTATACCATCTGTACAATCACCACAGTTTCTTGAGGCTAGCGTCTTAACATAACCAAGTGATATGATTCGTGAGATAAGTCGATATTTATGGTAGAGCATGGAGTTTGCTAAATGTCTCGGAGATGATTGAGATACAATTACTAATAGGTCAACTGATGGTTGTTGAAGATGAAAACTGCCTAAAGTTTTATTCAATTCTCTAACTCTATCTATTTATTGAAATTCAATGAGGAAAATGAAGTACTCATTCAAGGATACCTAGAAGCCTGTATGTGTTAAGAATATAAAGGTGTTCATTTAGCGGGGGCTATCATTTGCAGAAATACTAGTTAGCCTTAAGTAAACCAGTGTCAATAGGCACATTGTATGCTGCCAGTTCATTAGAAGAGAGCGCTAAGCGGGTTAGGGAATTTTCCGTGTGTACAATATATATATAACCGGGTTAATTGCAATTGATCTATCTTATACGATTAAATTTAGCTAATCCAGTGAAAGTGGGGAAGGAAACAAAGAAAAAGCATTTAGATGTTCCGCATGTACAGTCTTTTGTGATTTACAACTTTACTCAAATAATTCCTTCATTGGTAATACTCAAAAGCACGCTTTTCGTCATCTTGTTCTTCAACTCTAATGTCATTGGACTTCCGTGTCTATTCACGTCAATTAAAAACTGGATTTGATTGTGGCTTCAAACACAACTATTATAATGTTTGTTGTGGCAACCCCTGGCAACATTTTGTTATATAATTTATTATGTAACATTGGCTTAGGGGATTAAACCAAAATCGTAGACATAATTCTTTAAAATTTACACATCTTGGTTTACTAACTCCAAAATTTATAATCGGTAAAAATTAAATTCAATCAGAATTTACGAACGTAAGAATTGCCAATTTCAATCTTCCATAGGCACATACACCTTGTACTTGTCTGAATCAGAAGTTGTACTGAATCTTTTTGGGAACGGTCTAACCCATCAATACTCCTTTAGTGGATAATAATCCCCAGTGTGGCAAAATTGCCTCCACTCGGTGAAAAGTATGTCTATCATCTTGTCGTAAAACTCATCATCTGTGATGCTATTGATGATGGTTCCATTTCCAGTTCGGACACCTGCAGTAGGAGCATAATCATAGCCCCAAATTCTCAGGTTTCCGTAAAATGGAGAGTAGAATGCAGTATCGACGGCACACTTGACATCAATCGAACTAGTCACCATGTCCGGGAACGCTAGAATTGCAGCAACTGCATCATCCCAAAATGGAAGAATTTCAGACTCGCTTTCGGTGTAGTTACCGTTGTAGATAAATGTCAAAATAGGATTCAGGTATGGGGTATCTTCAATCACACTCATATTTCCAGCCCTGTAAATAATCCGGTCAAACAATTCCTGAGAAGGAACTATGTAGTTTGTGAAGTTTCCTCCAATAACAAGTTCCTTCCATGGAGCTGTGAGGGTTATTTGTGCTCCCTCAGGATCCTGAATTAGATTGATATCTGTGTTGATATCAACTTGCGTAGAATCTCCCGTAGCTTGTGCGTACTGGGTATCAATGTAGCCGCCCATAATGTAAAGACCCGCTGCCTCTTCAGCCAGCTGTGGATAAATACTCAAGGCTTGAGCCACAGTAGTCATCATTCCGGCTGCAAAAATCATGACTGGATCCGTATCTTTGTACTTTTTGACTGCTTCGATCAGAGCAACAGCACCAGGGGTGGCACTGTTATACTCAAAATCAGACCAGTTATAGGTATTTTGGTATGAAGGTGAAAATGCGCCTTCCCAAACTGGTGCTCCAAATAACTGGTTGTGAAGTTGGAAGGTATCATTGGTTTGTAGCAGTGGCTGCTCCGCTCCAAGATAGAGAGGAATGCAAGAAGTGAGGTTATAGTTTTTCAAGATATTGTAGGCCTGGCCCAATCCGTCCACTGTCGAAGCGCTTCCAAAACTCATTGAGACTCCCACAACGTCATAACCTCCATAGAGAGGATACAACAACTGCAATGCATCCAGTCCATCGTTGTCAATGAACACTTTTTTTCCACTGGCTGTTAAGCAAAGAGCGCAAAGCGCTAGGGAAATTAGCTGAAGCATGGTGAACTTGGATTCCTAGCAAACATGGACTGCGAAAACAACGTCCCTTTATAGCTCATGAGCTGGCGCATGAAATTGAAGTGATAACGATTGTTTATGCTTGATGGAACAATAGGGAAAACAAAATAGCCAAAACGGTTCAGACAAAATACTTGGTTCTTAACAATAAAAGAAGTTGGATGTTGACTCTGTTCGCATAAGAACATTCAGGGGATTCCTGAAATAATCAGTATTTCCCTGTTATTTTGCCTCAGAAAACCATCAAACTTTATTCCTTTCTTTGTCATTCAGCCTTTAGTTTTCAGAAGTAACATTGAATCATCGTTTAAGGTACACAGGTTTTCCAACCATATGATTAGCTAATCTTCTTGCAAAGTAGGAAATTGAATATTTCTGGAATGGGCAAATTGTTGTCTTGAAAAATAATAAACAATGCTCTTTTAGAGTGAAAATAATCCAATTGAGCAATTCGAAAGGGATTGTCCGTCCTCAATGCCGTCTGTTGCGGCACATTTTGATATGCAGAATATTTACGATAAGAGGAAATAAAGATAGTGTACCAAGCTTGCTTCAAGACTCATCAATTTCAGCTTACATATTTTCTTACTCACGTATAAGATAAAATGAGGCAGATTGATGAACAGCAGAAATCAATATGTCATTTCGCCTGGCGTTTACTCAACTATTTCGAGGTCAAAATCATGTTCCGTCAAAAAGGAATTTTTGTGTGTTTCAAAAAGATCTCTCAATTCATCCACGTAGAGTTTGTGATAGTGGTCAATCTCCTCCGAGCTAACTGTGTCTCCATATTTGCGCCCATTCAAACGACGAACAACAATAGGCTTACCTGTAACGACATTAATTGGCCTGCGATAGGGTAGTAAACCAAAATCGTAGTTAAACAACCCCCTGGAGATGATTATGGGGATTGTGAATCCCACATTTCTCTTGAGCCATAGCTGGAACCTCTTTAATGCATGTCTCACATAACCATCGTTCCTGGAGGCAGAAGTTTCGGAATCATTAGTGTAATAAACATCATAGATATTGTTTTCTCCAAATGCATACACTGGCACCAGGCACATGTCATTGTCACCAAACTTACCACTTGATTGTAAAGCTAGTTTGATGAATCCCTTTCTTCTATTTAAAACGATGGAGTTCAGTCCGGGTTTGGCCAGCAAACTTTCTGTTGCGCCACCAACAACAATAACAACACTGTGACCCTGATTTAAAAGCAATGTAATGTTTTTCTTAGTCACTGCAGTGCAACCAATACTCATCAAGTAATCCCGATAGAACGGTAGCTGGAATTGGTTGACCAAAGTGGTGACAAAGCATCGGATTCCAGGAAATATTTTACTGAATCCTGCTCCTTCTGTCGCAAATCCAGCCAGAACCCCCATTGCAATCACACCATGTGGATGATACCCAAATATGTAGCGCGGACCTGTGATTATGTCCCTAGTAGTGTTTTTCATCGAAGTTTTGATCCAGCCTCTTCTTGTTAAGTTCTCTAAAACCCAAGAAGGTAACACAAATTGTAATGGTTTAGGCAAAATGTAACGCCTGACCTGCACTTTAGTTGTCACTGTTGTTGGGATTAGATCTTTTGTCTTGTGAAGCCGGACTGGGTAATAATTTGCAAAATGCTTATACATTGCCCAGTTTGCCATTGTCGGACAGTACCTGTTAAGGGCATGTCCATTCGAGGGACTTCGATCGAATAAGTAAAACCTCATGGTATACACAAATAACAAGGGCCATAGAGGTGGAAAACACCAGAAAATGAAATACAGGAAAGGAAGCACAACTATTGAGCTCCCATGTAAGAAAACGGCCAAAGTTTCCAATCTTTTAGTCATTGGTGAAAGAAGCGGGGACCTCACCTTGTTTTGAGGCCTGTAGTCAGGGTACTTCCCACGCACATAAGAGCAAGGTTTTAAGGGTTGTGCTGAGCATTTCATATCTTCTTCAAATCCTGATGTCCTTATTTTTTCCGAAACCTCATTATTATCTTGAATCCCGACCATCGAATGCTTCATGAAATTGGCTGAAGGAGCCATCAGGTTTATGATTAATTGTTTCTCACCAATTTCAATGGCCGTCCAATGCGTGTTAAAACTTCTGGATAAGTAAAATCAACTTGAAAAGCGGCCACTAACAAATAAATAATCTGACTGTAAAATGTATTACAATTTGTGAATCGCGCACGGAATGAAATACCAAAAACCCGTTTTATTACCTAATCATGAGGTAATCCTCGCACTTATTTGAGCATTTGACAAGGTACCAGACATAAACTGCCCAGCACCCTGCAACGAAAGTTCTTCATAGTCTACCCATGTCCAGACATCACAAAATCACTACTCGAAAACCCAAGATAATTGATCTCGAATCCGATGGCATTATAATTAAACTGTTTGGAATAGTTATCATGAACATCAAAGAAATATGGTCCATTATCCTTTTTATAGTGTGTGCATGTGAGTTACAGAAAGTACTCATTTCCATTTTTTTGATTCTTTGACGGATTGATCTTGAGCGTGTCATCGGGAACCGCACTAAAAATTTGAAAATTCACGTTAAGATTATCATCGACCTTCATTACGCTCGCAACGTTTCCACAACGATAACAGTAGTTTGGAGCAGACCACACGGTGACAACATCTTTGTCTGGAAAATGATACTTAAAACCTTCCATCACCAGTTGATGAGCGCGCGCAATTAATTGCAAGTTGTTAATGTGATTGAACTCTCGAGCGACTTTGGCACCAAATAGCCATCCTGCACCCCTTGGTGAAATAGCCCAGGTATCAACATTGTCAGGATCAGACCACACAATATCACAAAACCCACCTTCATGAGGCACTTCCTGAGCCCTGCTCAAAACTCTGATTTGATCAAGCATACGAATTTCAGGAGAAAGTCCACCATGAATGCACAATATTTTGCCATCTATAATCGCGCTCAGTGTAAGGAAGTCGAACACCTGACAGCAATATTTCCAAACCATAGTCGACCCATATTTGTTCAGACACTCTTCGTAAAATCCATACACCTGGGTTATTTGTCTCGACTCATGGTTACCTCTCACAAGAGTAATATGCTGTGGAAACTTTACCTTGAGGATCATCAACAAAGTAAAAGTTTCGAGGGAAAAGTATCCCCTGTCAACATAATCACCTAGGAAAATGTAATTTGTGCTCGGCCCAGAATGGGATGGAAACCCTCCAGCAATTTTGAATAATTCAAGCAAGTCATGAAATTGACCATGAATATCTCCACATACGGTAACAGGAGATTTTACTGGCTGGATGTTTGATTCTTCCATAAGTAAGTCCTTGACCTTTTCACATAATTGCTTCATATCATTTTCTGGTAGTGCTTTACAATTTTTGATGTCCTCAAACCATTGGTCAGGACCCCTTTCAGTCATATTTAAGGAGTTTGATGCTGCACAATAAAACTTGCGGTTATTTTCTGGTGGGAGATAGGACCAGTATATTTATCTCCGTAGGCAAATGCTATGTTCGTTTATTCTAACTTTTTTTGCGTCTAACGCCTGAATAATATTGATTCAGTCTGGATTAGATCTGGCGTACTACCACAAAATGTAAGACGTCCAATGGAATTCACGAGTGAGTGACAAGTCGAAGAAAACGAAATCAAGAAGACTTGGTTATATAATTTAATTCCAGTATTTTGTTGGTCGGTGGATGTTCGAAAGAATTATTTTACTGACACAGGTTTTTGGCAGTCTCGATTGTACTGTACGAATTCTTAACAAATATTATTGGGAAGGTTACAGATGTTGAAGTTTACGCCCTATACTTTTAACAGTAGTCGATATCATTTTACAATGATAAAAACTTTCCATCTTCTCTGACCTTTTCACCATACTTCTTGATTCTGATAGCTTGAACAGCGATGAAACCAGAGGCTTCCTGAGGTTGGAAACCAGTAAGTTCGTCCATGGATGATTCTGTTGCATCGTAGAGCTTTTCCGTAGAAGAGGATCTACCCAAAATCGTTAATGATCCCTTGTAACATCTGGCTCTGACGACACCATTAACCGTATTTTGAGAGGGTTGGATCATGGATCTGACATATTCACATTCTGGGGTGAAATACATTCCGTTGTATAATAACTTGGAGTAAGATGGTGTGACAAAGGTATCTCTGATGCTCCTGACCTCTCTATCAAGAGTCAGCCCTTCAAGATCGATATGCGTTGATCTCAAAAGGGTCAAGCCAGGGGTTTCATAACAACCTCTTGATTTGATACCAATGAACCTGTTTTCAACAATATCAATTCTACCCACTCCATTTCTTCTGGCGATTGCATTAGCAGTGATAAAGAGCTCAACCGGATCAGTGACCTCCGTACCGTCGGCAAGAATGAGTTTTTTAGGTATTCCCTTTTCAAACTCCACAACAAAATCTTCCGGCAATTCTGGAGCGTCAGTAGGATCAACAGTCAGTTTCCACATATCTTTTGGTGGAGTGGTGTCTGGATCTTCCAGAATACCCGCCTCGAAAGAAATGTGGGCCATGTTCTCATCTGTAGACCATGGCTTAGCTTTTGTCTGAGTAACAGGAATTCCCTTTTCAGCAGCATAGTCTAATAAGTCCTTTCTGCCTGCGAATCTTTCAAAGAAAACAGGATCTCTCCATGGAGCAATGACTTGAACGTCAGGCTTTAGAGCATAGAAAGACAACTCGAAACGAACCTGATCATTACCCTTACCAGTACATCCATGGGAAACAGCAAAACAACCTTCTTGTTCTGCAACTTCGATCTGAGCCTTCGCGATGACAGGTCTTGCCAAAGATGTTCCCAAAAGGTAAACGTTTTCGTAAATGGCATTAACTTGCACTGCTGGAAACAGAACGTCCTCCACAAATTCCTTTCTCACATCAACCAGAACATACTTCGTGGCACCAATAGCAAGTGCCTTCTTTTCGGCGGCCTCAAAGTCCTCCTCTTGACCAATGTTGGCCATGAAAGCGATGACTTCATACCCTTCTTCTAAAAGCCACGCGAGAATAACCGATGTATCCAAACCACCGGAATATGCCAAACAAACTTTACCTTTAGACATGCTGATAGACCACTTCGATGATGAATTGTAGAAGCAATACTATAGTTAATTCACTGAAAATTTTTGATCGTCAACTTTCCTGGGATTCACTGAGCGATAAATGAGTCTTATTACAGGGTTCGTAACCACACGCGGAAAAAAAAAGATTACTAGATTTGGAAGAGATGCTATTATTTCGCTATTATTTAAAATTCTCTTATTTTGACTCTTTATTGACTTTGACGACCATGGATGAAGTCGTCGTTAATTGACAAAAATACAAGACTATTGTAAAGTGTCTATTTTGTCCGCGTACTCTTTATAAGATGCATAGGATGCATTTCTTGTAGCGTTCAGTTGTTATTATGGTGTCCTGCTCGGGAGAAACGACTATAACGATCAAGTTAGGATTCGATAGAAAGAAGCTGGAGACATAATGAAAGACACATTAATGTTTGATCAAAAGCTGTGTGAGATGTCTCAGTTTTGGAAAAGCAAGCTCAGCTTGAATGCGGCCCGAACGTAGTTCTCTGTTGTAGGCGTCGTTTCTCATCGTCGCGTCGATCAGTAATTTCTGGGGTGGATGGCGGCTAAATTGTTTTGGGAAGAAGCCGCCAGTAGTAGCTGGCGGTCATGAATTTGCGGTACTTCTTTAAGAAAAAAGCCAGGCTGTGAAATCCGATTTACCGATTAGGAAGCTCTGATCTCGATGTAGTCAAATCCGCTAAGGCAAGAGCTTCAATGTTCTACGGAATTTATATAAGTCATCTTTTCAGTTCCTAAAGTCAGAAAAATGTCTACCGAAGCTGAAATACAGCAATTTGCCCTAAAGTATGGAATTAAGAACCCAGCGCTGATCAAAACAGGTGCTTTTATTAATGGAGAGTGGCTCAACTTTACTGATGAGTCTTTTCCCGTTGAAGATCCAGGTTCTGGTCGTCATTTGTTGAAAGTTTCAAATACTCCAATCGATGCTGTTGAGAAGGCGATAGAATCAGCTAATATCGCGTTCAAGAAGTTTAAGAAGGAAACCACAGGAAGACAAAGAAGCATTTTATTGAGAAAGCTATACGATTTAATGATTGAAAATAGTGAGGATTTGGCGAAGTTGTGTACCATTGAAAATGGAAAGCCTCTTGCAGACTCAATTGGAGAGCTGAAGTACGCTTCATCATTTTTTGAATGGTTTGCAGAGGAGGCACCGAGGATCAATGGTGATAACATTTCTTCGGCCGATCCCAGCAGAAGAATAATCACTTATAAACAACCCGTCGGTCCAGTCGGTATCCTCACACCTTGGAATTTCCCTAGCGCAATGATTACAAGAAAACTGGGGGCCGCCTTTGCCGCTGGTTGTACAGCTGTCGTCAAACCGGCTACAGAAACCCCCCTTTCTGCTCTTGCAATTGCAGCCTTGATTGAGACTGCAGGATTCCCAAAGGGAGTAGTCAATATTGTTCCTGTGGATCAAGAAAGAACGAAGGAAGTGGGAAGACTGTTTTGTAGCTCACCACTTCTGAAGAAAATTTCATTCACTGGGTCCACCGGGGTTGGAAAGCTTCTAATGACTCAATCTGCCTCAACATTGAAAAAACTATCATTTGAGTTAGGTGGCAATGCTCCATTCATTGTCTTTGATGATGCAGATTTAGATCAAGCAGTTCAGGGTGCAATTGCTTGCAAGCTGAGACAATCAGGTCAAACGTGTGTTTGTGCCAACAGACTATACGTTCAGGAAGGTATTTACGACGCTTTTGCCCAAAAACTTACTGAAGCGGTTTCGAAGCTTAAATTGGGACATGGTCTCACAGAAGGAACCACGCACGGTCCTCTAATTCACGACAGAGCCGTTGCGAAGGTGACTTCTCATATTGAGGATGCTGTCAGTAAAGGAGCAAAAATAATTTCAGGGGGTGAAGTGGAGAGTTCTTTGGGTAGTAATTTCCATCAGATCACGATTTTAACTGACGTGCCATTGGACGCTGCTGTGACATCAGAGGAGACATTTGGTCCTCTAGTGCCACTGATCAAATTTAAAACGGAGGATGAAGTAATTGACATGGCAAATAACACTGAGTATGGTCTTGCGGGGTACTTCTTTTCCAAGGATTACGCGAAGGTTTTTAGAGTCGGCGAAGCATTGAACACCGGTATGGTCGGTGCCAATACAGGAGCAATGACAGAGGCAGCTCTCCCATTTGGTGGAATAGGCTGGTCGGGATTCGGTAGAGAGGGATCGAAATATGGAGTGGATGACTACGTCATTCTCAAGTCGGTGGTAATTGGTAATCTTTGATTTAAGAGTGTACATATTAGCTCTAACTCATAAGAATTTCATAAGTACTTCTGTCTCTATGACTGTTGCAATTTGTATTCAACTACTTTAACCTTATCTTCGGCCGATTGCACTTTGTCAGTTCTTGTTCCGACTCTGATGTCCGTCTGAATTCTCAGTACGCCCATGTCATGTAAACTTTCATGCAGTTTGCCTATGAGATCCATGACTTCAGTCCAATTGCCTTCAATCGTAGTCCCAGCACTATGGAGGGTACTCTTTAAGCCACTTTGTCTAATCAATCGTTCCACATGAACAATATAGTCTGAAACTGATGGATTGGAGGTTCCAATCAACGGAGTTAGATATTGTCACAATCCAAGAGCATATACTTACAGGTATCAAACAGATGTCTGCCAAACAATGTAAATGAACCATGTTAAAATCGAGACGATATATAAGCTTTTCAAATAATATTACTTGCGCGAAATAAATAAACTCGAAGATCATTTGCTCCAGCCTCAAGAAAACGGAATATTGATCCTTCATCAATTTCATGTTAGAGTGTCACATTTCACTTATTTCAGGAGCTTTTTTTTATCTCTACTGGTTTTAATTCCGTCATATATTGTCGCTGGGCCAACCAATGATCAAAAGCTTCACGCACTCTTAAATACACCTACCACCATAGATTTTCAGAAACTGCAGTTGATTAAATTTTGAGCACTTGTACGCACCAGTTAGTTCATCTTAGTGATATTCCTGCGGGATTAGTTCAAGAAAAATGGACTTCACAATTCCCAGGAATTCCTCACCAATAGTGGAAGAACAATTGCTCAAACTCATGAGCGAATATCAGAATGGTTATCTAACTGAAAAAGGATATATCAACAAAAGACTCGAGATCCTCAGACCCAATGCTCAAATCACAACAACTCATACAGGCACGAGAAATTCTTTGTCAAAATTATCGACGACATTCAGCAATTCGACGTCGACAACGACACCCAACCCCTCTGAAACCAATGAATTTGAATATGATCAGCATCGCTTTTCAGTCTTGCCGGGAGATCACGAGGAAAGCAGCAGCCAGATATACAACCATGATTTCGAGTACGATATTTACGGGAAGTCTAGCTATGAAAAGCAGCCAAGTTCGGGAGAATCCAAAGAACTTCAGAAACCTCTTGATCCACGAGATGTGGATGAAATTTTGGAAAAGGTATTCAATAACTTGCCCAGTATCTTAAGACATAGAGGACTCATTTATAAACGAGAACCTGCAATTGTGATAGTTGATGCTAAAGGAAAGGAGGCGTCGTCGATTTCTTGGGAGAGACTTTGCCTTCGTGCTGAAAAAATTGCGCAAAAAATCAAGAACAAAGCTGCTCTTTATCCTGGTGACAGGGTTTGCCTGATATATCAGAATGTGGAGGTGATAGATCTTGTGGTTTCAGTATACGCGTGTTTTTTATCAGGTACTGTCGCTGTTCCAATGAATAGCAGCCTCTCAGTGAAAGAATTGGTTAAAATAATGACCGATACGCAATCGCACCTCTGTTTAATGTCAGATTCTGTATTTAAGCACTTTGAGAGACAGTCTGCTGGAGGAAAAACGAGTATATGGCCTAGAGGAATGGATGTTTGGAGAACCACTGACATGGGTTTAGCCTCGAAAGATGATGATCCTCCGGCAATGAAAGTTAGCGATCTTGCTTACATTGAATATGCCAAGAGTTCTTTTGGAGAATTGAGAGGCGTTGTTATCTCTCACAGAACAATAATGCATCAAATGCGTTCTTTGTTTTCGATGCTTACCAGCATGCCTGGTGTAGATGAGTTATCGTTTGCAAGATCGGATGCCAAATACAGCTCGGCAAAAAATGTCTTCTTGAGTACTCTAGATGCTCGAGAGTCTGTTGGGCTAATATTTACTGTCCTGTTCACTATTTTCAGTGGAAACACTTTGATTTGGATGCCTCAGCGTTTGACTGAAGTTGCAGGTCTTCTGGCTCACGTTGTTTCGAAGTTTAGGGTCACTGTTCTGCTTTCAGATTATCTCAGCCTCAAACAGGTTGCTTATAATTATCAGTCATTTCCTCAAATGACACGGACTTTTAACAAAAAAGTGAAGGTAGATTTATCATCTGTGAAGTGGTGTCTTATAGACACGGTCATAGTTGACTGTGAATTCAACGATATGCTTGCAAACAGGTGGTTCAGGCCACTTGGACATAAGAGTCCTCGCCAGGTTATAGCCCCAATTCTAGCTCTCAATGAACATGGAGGTGCAATAGTTTCCATGAGAGATTGGATTGGGAAAGAAGAAAATTTAGGTTGCACATTCAGTCACCCAACTGTTGGTGATCTTCCAAACGAGGCTTATGAGGAAGATGAAGGCGACGAAGCTGATGACAAATTGTCAGAGCTTTTAATTGACAAGGCGTCACTGACCTCGAACACAGTGAAGATTGTAAGTGATCGCCCCCCACCAATCTCCACTCTCATGGACAACAGTGAATCGTCGAAGTACATAAGAGTTGGAGCATTTGGCTATCCACTTCCAGACGCAACGCTAGCTATTGTGAATCCGGAGACAAAATTTTTGAGTGGAATCAGAGAAGTCGGGGAAATATGGGTGGATTCTCATTGCATATCTGGGGGATTCTGGAGTTATGCAGAAGCTACTCAAACTATATTTCAAGCTGAGTGCTCGGATTACGAGGGAACTTTGAATCTCAAGTTTGTAAGAACAGGACTACTTGGATTTACTTTCAATGGAAAAGTATACGTGCTTGGGTTATACGAAGACAGAATTGCTCAAAAATCAACCTGGTTTGATCAATACTCGAAGAATAAAAAAGAAAACGAGCTCATTCCAAGCAAGATCCAGGGAGAGTACAGTTATCATTATGCAGGTCATTTAGTGAAATCATTAGTTAGAAATCTGACTGAGGTTTCTGATTGTTCATTCTTCAACATGAGAATTAATGGGGAACAGGTACCGATTGTGATAATTGAATCACCATCAGCCAGCTTATCAGCTGTATCATCAGGATCACATCTGACAGAACGATTGAACTACAGAGAGCTAGATGAGATTGCAACAAAAGCGATTCAAATACTAGAGCAAATGCAGAATGTGAGACTACACTGCCTTCTGATAACCGCTCCTAACACTTTACCTCGCACTCTCAGAAGCGGTAGACCCGAAATTGCTAATATGTTTTGTAAGAGGAGGTTCATGGAAGGAAAAATCCAATCAGTCTATGTCAAATTCAATCTCTCTACTTCATTGTGTGCCATTCCCCATGGTGAAGATCTTATCGGTGGCATTTGGTCACAGAGCTCTTCTAGTTCAAGGGCCAATGCCTTGGATTACACAGATCTTCAATTTTCAGGACTTGATCTTCGAGAAAGCTGCGTGGACGACCGGACCAACCTTGAGCTAACGGAGTACAGATCTGTTCTGGATATTCTGAAAATTCGCGCATCAAAACAAGCTGAAGAACTGGCTTACGCAACAATTGAGAGATTGAACGTGAAAGAGAGTAAATCTCTATCGTGGAAGAAGTTTGAAGCTAGAGTTTTTGCTGTATGTTCCTATATCATGGAGAAACAGAACGTGGGAACGGGAGATCATGTACTACTGATTTATCCTCTTTCAGAGGAGGTGGTAATATGTCTTTATGCTTGTTGGTTGCTAGGGCTCATTCCAATTCTTTTACCTCCGATTGATTCTACGAGAATGAAAGAAGATATAGCTGCGCTAGTTGACATAATCAAAGATTATGAAGTGAAGGCTATTTTCGTGAATAACGAGACCGAATCTCTCATGAAAAACAAACCAGTTAGTTCAACTTTAAAACTTGTTTCTTCTCAAGCAAAATTGTCTGTTCCCAAGTTGAGAAATACTGCCAAACACACAAAGTATACGTACAGTTCCCAAACCATGTATCAAAAGGTGAGCCAATACAAATCGAAGGCCAAATTCAAACGAACTGAATGCTTAATTTGGGTCACATGGAATTCTGATCACAAATGCACCGGGGTGAAACTTACACATGGTAACCTCATGGCAATGTGCAAAATTTTAAAGGAGACTTGTCAGATAAGCAGTTTGAAACCACTATGTGCTTGTGTAAGACATTGTTCAGGTTTAGGATTTTTGCAGGCAATGATGTTGGGTGTTTATGTTGGATCTGCTACTTACCTCATCTCTCCAGTTGATTATTCTGTGAACCCATCCACATTGTTCTTAAGTCTGTCTCGTTATAAAGTGGAGAATGTGTTCGTCACAGAGAAAATGGTTTCTCATGCCTTAGAAAGTGCTCCACTTAGGAAATGCGATCTTTCTTCACTGAGAAACTTGATGATTGGGTGGGATAGTCGCCCCTCAAGCAAGTTGATCAAAAGATTTTCGAAGTACTTAGAGCAGACAGACATTTCACCTTTCGCATTGTCAAACGTGTATCAGCATGATCTTAATCCTATGATTTCACTCAGATCCTACTTGTCCTTTGCCCCTACAGATTTATGGATCGATCCTCTAGCGTTGACCCAAGGTTACGTTTCTTTGGTCAATCCTGCAGACTCTCCTAATGCGATCCACTTGCAGGATTCAGGTATCGTTCCTGTGAATACTCAATTAGCAATAGTGAATCCTGAAACATCAAAGATTTGTAAAGTGGGAGAATTTGGGGAAATTTGGGTTTGCTCCGAGTCAACTGTGTCGAATGTTGCACAAATAACAAAGAAAAAGACTGCAAATTCCGACAACTTCCGTTTTAAAGCCAAAATCGAGAATTGGAACCAGGATCTGGATTACATGCGAACGGGAGATTTTGGCTTTTTACACAACGTGACTAAGACTTTAGAAAATGGAAATGTCATCGAGATGCAACTATTGTACTTTCTTGGGAAGATCGAGGAAACATTTGAGGTGTTGGGGATGCAATACTTTGTCAAGGACATTGAGGGCTCAGTGGTAGCACTTTTCGACTCCATTGTGTCACCGTCGTCTAAACTTTCATCATGTTCCTGTGTGTTTAAAGCAGGGAATTATGTTGTTTTGATGATTGAAATGAGCCGTACAATATCCAATGTGAGTTCATTTGTCCCCTTGATTGTCAGCAAGATCTTGAATCAATATGGTCTAATAATTGACATAATTGCATTTTATGGGCCTGCTCAACTACCAACTTCGAGATTGGGGGAAATTCAACGTGCCACTTGCATCAAAAAATGGATGACAGGAGACATCAAACCTATCCAGTCATTCGGCATAAGTCAAGGTGAGGGAAAGATGCTCACAATCATTCATACCATCAAAGAAACGACGGAAAATACTGCTATGGAATCAGGAATAGACAATTAAACGGTTAGATTTGGAGATTGTACAACATTAATCAATATAATGTTCAAGTTAGTGGGGTCCCAAATTGTTCATCAAGGACCCTGTATTTCATATTTGTATACCAGGTATTCAAATCATGATGATCTTGATGTAATGCAACAATAATCAAGGTCATGTTGTCGAACCCAATACCTGTAATTGTGTTGGCCATTTTAATACAATTGTCTAAAATCAGCTCATTGATTTCAGGTAATTTTTTTCCCATTGAGAGATGATGCCTTATCAAACGTATCAGTTCATGCGATTTATAGCAATCCCAAACACCATCGCATGCCAATATCAGAAATTCGTCTAAGCGGTGAAGCTTGTGTATCACAATATCAGGTTCCACGGTCACTTGATATTCCTCGGGTGGAGTATTTTTCAGCTTGTAATCAGAGCTAGGTAGTGGCTGTTTTGGGATATTCCCATCAGTGTGCATCTTAAAAGTGAAATCTCCGAATGCTCGACTCAAAGCTAGTATAGAATTCACCCTATTGGCGGACACATAACCTCCACCATTATGAATTCTCATAAGTTCTCCTAGATTTCGAGGTTTGTGATCAAATGATAGAGACTTTGTAGCTCCTTTATGGCTCAAAATACATCGCGAATCACCTGAATTTGCAACAAAAATATATCCACAGAACATTAGTAATACTACTGCCGTACTGCCACTGGAATTGTCTCCACTATGATAAAACTGAGAGTCGCATTTCATAAAGCATGACCTCAGAAGTCGAGGAAAATCAATAGTTTCTAAGACATCCTCACATTCCAATAATTTCCTTTTAGATTCGAAGGATAAACTATGCACCACAGAGGTTATCTCCTGTTCAAGAACATGTGGTAAAGTTTCACTGATGTATTTTGAAGCTCCCGACCCGCCGTGGCCGTCGAAAACTCCATATATATTAATCTTTAAACTTTCAGTGTCATTGGAGGAAATATTCGTTTCTTGGACCACTATTGATCCATTGTTCTTAAGTGCTATATTTCCGTTAAAATCACAAAAAGCATCTTCCATTGTCAATCGGTAACCTTGCATTTCACCAATTGAGTGTGAGATATGATCATGCTCCACCAGAGTGATATTTTTCTCTGTGATTGGTTGTGATAACAGCTGTCCCATTTTACAACTAAGAGTTCCAGTTTCACGGAATCAAATTTGGAATGGCAACAATGATCACTAATTTAAATTGAGAAATTGCGTATCTTGCTTGTTATCGTTTAATTTTTTTTTACAGCCCAACAAAATCATGATTGCATTATATCTATCTTCCTATATATATTTTGATTTGAACGAATATCGTTATTTGGCCTTCACGTATCCTGAATCAGAATCAAACTTTCGTGAGTTCCTTGACAAAGTTCTCGCCCCAATAGCTAGCTGTAAATTTGTCGATATACTTGAACATCTTGTGGAAATTTCCCCTCCTCTTTTCCTCACTCATAGTCAGCCCCTCGTAAATTGCCTCACTTAGTTCATCTGTATTCCAAGGATTCACAACCAAAGCACCGTTCAAAGACTGTGCAGCTCCTGCAAACTCACTTAAAACGAGGGATCCCTTTCGAAGCTGTTGACAGGCAATGTATTCGTAACTGACTAAATTCATACCGTCTCTAGTCGAGGAAACCACACAAACATCACTGGAAGCATAGACAGAGATTAGCTCCTGGAAACTGACACTTTTATGCAGGAAATGGATTGGCACGAATTCCACTGTACCAAACCTGCCATTTATTCTTCCGACTAACTCATTAACTGCAGCTCTCAATGATTGGTATTCTTCCACATCACCCCTAGAAGGAACTGCCACTTGAATAAGAACTACCTTACCAATCCACTCAGGGTGTCTCTCAAGGAAAATTTCAAATGCATGTAGTTTTTGAGGGACACCCTTGATGTAATCCAGTCTATCGACACCAACAATGAGTTTGCAATCTTTGCCAAATCGTGCCTCCAACTGTTTAATTCTGGTCACAACTTCAGGGGTTTTCAGTCCATTTAAGAACTTGTCAACATCAATACCGATAGGATATGCACCAACGGTTACTTGTTTGTTGTTGTAAATAACACCCTGAGGGCTAGTGGGAAGTTTCAGTATTCTTTCAACCGAGCTCAAGAAATGTCGCACATAATCATATGTATGAAACCCTATAAGATCACAACTCAAGATTCCTTCTAATATCTCTTTTCTGACAGGCAAAATTCTGTAAATCTCACTTGAGGGAAAAGGTGTATGCAAGAAGAAGCCAATTTTGACATCATTTATTCCTTTTTTGACCAACTTCTCCCTGAGCATCGAGGGGAGAAGCATCAGATGATAATCATGAACCCAAACCAAATCCCCTTCTTGTATCTTATCTACAATTGTATCGCAGAACAACTTATTAGCTTCCAAGTAAGCTGCCCAAGCCACCTCATCAAAATTCATTTCTCCAGGATGATAGTGAAATAATGGCCAAAGAATCGAGTTGCTAAATCCATTATAATGCAAATCCGCAATTTCATCACTGAGCCATATTGGAAAGCAGTTGAATTTATCTTTAAGATCAGATTCAACAGTCTCCCTTCCACCCTCATTATTAACTGATAGTCCTGGCCAACCGAACCACTGGAATGGATTCTTTAGTCCTTGTAATGCGGTAACCAAGCCACCTGACGACATCGTGTAGTCATAGTGTGCTTTTCCAGTGTCACCAATTTCGGTTTTTTTGATGGTAACAGGTATCCTATTGGAAACCACCAAGACGTTTCCCTTAGCCATGAAATTCAATTGCACTTTCTAATTTGTGTGTTAAGAGCAGTGTTTTAAGAGACGCAAACAATTAACAAGAACCAGTTTTTTACGATTATTGCTTTTTGGAAATCTATCGAAAATTTCGAGATTGTAGTATGGAGGGAGTATCAAAATCTTTTTAGTATTAAAATATGGTATCCACAGTTGGGACAAATAAAGAAACAACGGTGCCCTTTCTGGCATTTCAAACTAGTGGCTCGCGTTCAGCATTGAAAGTGCCACACCCATTAGTGAGGAACCAAGTCTCCTTATACATCTCTGCACCAGCCAACCCCACAAACAAACGAAAAATAGTTTACAATCGACTACTTATGTAATTTGAGCGTAATCATAGCTATTGCAGTCTGATTCTACATTTTGATTTCAAATTGATCAGTTACTGTATATCAGTTTCGTGTGAAAGCAACAACAGCTTCATATAGTTCTAAGCTGTAATTTTATAGTCTGTCCACTAACAAAATGCGGACGAAAGGGATTATTATTTGGACTTTGCCGCTTGAATGAAATTCACCATTAAGATCCTCAAGGTAGCTTGCTTCCTGTTTTCTAGTTGTGGACTTTGAGTGAATAGTTGGCTACAATCAAGGAAGAAGAAACCGGCACCTAATTAACGGTATCCAAATTTCTTTGGAGTGGAACTGAAACCGTGTATTGTTGATAGTTTTCCTCATTGGGAAATGGATTATCTAAGTTCATCAATCAACTCACACAAATTATTCCAGAACTGTTGTCTTTCGCAGTCAGAAGTAACCGAAATACTAGAATGTGGAAGTTTTTCTGGTTTAAAGGCGAATCCGCTGTTAATATTCCAAGGTATCTAGGCGGCGAAAATGAGGATTCTGTTGATCTTCAAATAAAGTCCTTGCTGTATATGTTCGAAAGATTCCGGATATACAATCTCACACCCTTCCTGAAAACTTCATTATCATCTGCAGAGCTTGATTGGGTAAAGGACAGTAACTCAATATCACACTCTGATGTTATATTGAACGAAAAGCTTGACGCAGTTTACGACATTGATCTCTTTGAACGGACACTACTCGGTGATCCTTACAGAATATTGATAGACTACACCAAAAACAAGTTTCGCTCGTATCTAATACTAAGTGACAAACCTAAAGAGTTTTCAACGCTGCCTGATTTTGGAATGCCGGGATACAATTTTACGGTTTTGAAACCCGAGGCTCCCGTAGAAGAATATGTTGATGTTTTGGCCAATAAATCAGGGATATACCGAGAGCACAAAATTCCCGAGCATGTGAGGGCTGATATTGCGAAGAAGATCATTACCAATCACAAAGGAATAGGTTCTAGTGAGGTGCTAAACAAGGATGATAGAAGCAAAATCATCAGATTATACGTTCAAAAATTAGCATTTTACATTCAAGTTGAAAGAATATACAAAGCCACCTTGAAAACGAAAGAAAAACGGGGCATACCTATGAGCGCCAATGTCATCATCTGCAACAAATCCAAAACATCAAATCCGCAAGTCTCAATGGCAAACGTTTATCCATCCAATTCTTTGAAAGGTCCAAAGAATAAAACCCTGCGTGCAAAACCCTCGATGTACATCATGAAACTTGACAACACACTCATAGAAAATTCCCATGATTCGGATTCTTCGGAAACTTTGGTCTCCTCCGGGGACTCAGAAACTAGCAGCGATAATTTATTCGAACCAAATAATTCGATGTTAGGTTCCTCAGGTGAAACTTATTTCACCGACGAAGAGAGAACTCTGATGTACCAGCAAAGCAAAATGGCCGTCAAAATTAGAATTGAGCGCGAAAAAGATCTACTGGTCAAAAGTCCAGTATAAACCATATTTATATAGCTCATTGATATCGCATTCATCAAAATTGCAAGGCATCGCAATATTGTTGGCACAAATCACTCAAATAGTCTAATTTGGTTTCATTCAAAACGTTAAAACACAAGTTGCCCTCTGGAAATTTATACATCTCTATCAGACTTTTAATCTTGTTTATGCTAGTGGTAAACTTCATGATCAAATTGTTGCGCTCTGCAGGCCCATTCTGTAGGATTTCGTCATCAAGATGTTCAATTTCAATCAGGAATCCTTTGAAAGAACCGTGTAAAAAACAATTGCTAGTTCTCAGCTTGAACTTCTCATTCTGAGTTCCCTCACCAAGACTTGGAATGGTGATTATGTAGCCGTAACCCCCTTCACCTTTTATTGTCTGTTTAACAGTCCAAAGACTTGCTAATTTACTGGTAACGAGCTGTTCAAAATTCTCAGCTCTAGTCCCTATATTGCTGCAGCAACCGTTCTTTATATGATCCAGTAACAAAGACTCTGCAGCATCTGCACCGTCGGCTAACAGGTGAGTGTTTGGGATTTTAGAAATAACCGATTTTGAATTATTTATAATGCTGATAGTTTGATTGTTGAAGTAGGAAAGTTGAAGTGTGTATAGGTATCTGTTCGCTATTTGACTGGATTCAAAATTTACCGGTCGTGAGTATTTATTATTCAGAAAGATCTTCAGCTCAAAATTCCATGGCCCTAAAGATTGAGGCAATTCATTGGATATGAGATCGTGAAATGCGGTAATTGTGGTAGGTGTTGCATTTTGTGCAAAAAGAACACTATTAGAGTTAGCAAGGTCTGTTTAAAATGCAACTGGTACTCACGCTGTAACCATGGACGATAAAATAAAATCCCATAATTTGCAGCAGCTGAAAAATCTTGATATTTCAAACTTTTTATGTCATTAGAAGAGAAAAGATTCATACTAGAGGAGTTTGATCGCGTTGAGGCCAGTATAACTACCCGCATTGACGATAACTCCGAGATATATAACCCAATAGGTTTATCGTCCTCAAATGAGCTCATTAATAGAAAGAGACACTACGCTCAAACACTCTTACAAAAACATGAGGTCAAGCTGTTTCTGAATCATCTGCGAAGACAGGCCCACAAGTTGACTATGTTGTTGGATGAGGGCGATGATATATCTGATCTAGATATATTTGACGATTATTATAAACAAATACATGAAAAACATGAGCACATCATCAATCTAGGTATTAGTCCTAATGAACTTGAGCAAAAAGAACGAGATAAATATCAAATGTACAGCTCTGATCAAGTTTTGCCCAATAAAAAACGAAGAATTCTGAGCTTGTTTGCTAAAGACCTCAAGATCAGGTCTATATTCAGTTCGCGTGAATTAATGGGCAAGTGTCTGGATTTACAAGCTCATTATCGCTCTTGGTTAAGTTTGCCTCGAAAAGAATTGACAAGTCGACATGAGCCTCCGTCTTACAAAGACTATTTGCTGCAAGTGAACCGATTAGCTGATGATAATGCGGTTAAAAGCACTCCTGAATACCATAATTATTTACAACAATTATCGCTATATCTTGAAGGCTTCTACTTCAAGCTTAATCCACTTGATTCATCGACTACCAAAGTGGAGACCATGAAAAATCACAACTCATTCATGCTTAAAATGGACGATAACGAAGGAGTTTATTGCTTCTATTGCCAAAAGTTGTTTGCAAGAGAATCCGTGTACAATAGTCATTTGAATGGCAAGAAGCATAAAAAGAACGCATCAAATACTCATCATATTACCATTGCCAAATATGAGAGCTTCATTTTGAAAATCTTGAGCTCATTGGATACCGAACTACAATGCTCCATCAAAGAAGAAGATCGGGTGATGTCCCTATCAACTCGTGAAAGAGAGCTCGAGGAAGATGATGCAAGACATTTATCAGATTTTGAATATGATTCTAGGCATGAAGAATCAGTTGCAGCAAATCAGGACGTTGATAAAGACCTGTATACCAGCTTATTCGAAGAGGGGGGCAATTTGCCAATCGGACCTGATGGAAGACCTATGCCCTTATGGCTTTGGAAGCTCAGAGGGTACGATATGGAATTCACTTGCGAAATATGTGGCAACACAAAGTTTAGAGGCAAGGAAACGTTCCACAATCATTTTAAGGAAGCTAAACATTTAAATGGACTTAAGATTCTAGGCATTATTGAGGACTATAGTTCTTACAAGGACCTTGATAGAATTGATGATGTACTAAAATTAGCTGAATACCTGAACAGAAGAAAGCGGAACGAGATGCAGTACAAAGATGAAGGAGTTGAGGTTGAAGATGAAGAAGGAAACGTAATGAGCAAGAAGGTTTACGAACAATTGAAGAAGCAAGGTTTTATATGAACCATACATTAGAACTACTTAATTCGTACATCAAATCTAGCCGTATTTCTTAAGGTAGTTGGAACATTCCGTTTTTAATGGTTCGTCACTACTGGTGTCATTCAACATGTCCTTGAGTAGATCAAGACAGTTTGTTAATGCGGGAGGTCGGAACATAATGAGATATAGCAAAGACTGAAATCCAAGCTTAGTTCTAGCGGGATCCCTGCAAATGGATTTCAGTTTTGAAATTAGTGACCTATCCAAAAATGGGAGCTCACTCAACAGTCTAATGAATACTTTTCGATCACTAGTCTCCAAAAAAGGGATCAAGTTATCAAGCACTCGTGCGGAATACTTCATGTAATTACCATCTGCCGAGGGAACAGTGTTGGAAGTGAGCTGCAATTCAGAAAAATATTCCTCATTGAGCCATTCAATAACACCATCGATTTTGGACTTGAGGTCATCTGCAAAATAGTTGAATAGTGATTCTCTAACATAATCACCCAAAACTTGGTCATACACACCACGAGTTACCAGTCGTGCGAGAATCTTGACCCACGAATCTTTGTTCCAACTTGGAATGGCCAGTCTCTCCAGAGCTTTTTGTTGGACTTGTTCTGATGTGGCTCTGCTGTGCTTGACTTTTTTACTTGATAAGCTAAAGAAATTATTGATGATTAGTTGTAAATTGTCCTTCTGGTTGAATACCGAGGTTTCCTTAGGCAAGGGCACAACGAACTCACCTTTCAACTCTTCATCGCTTGGAATTCCTTCGCTGTCGTCAGCATTATCATCACCTTTCGATCTGAAAGTTCTTCCTTCGTCTTCATCGTCCCCATGTTTCCTTTTCAGTGAATTTTCTGTTGGCTTCTGAAGAAAGGTACCCTGAAATGCGCTTTCAGTGTTTGTAGCCAGATCTTTATACCTTTCTGACACAATAGTGAGTCCTTTAATAAGTCTAGGTGTGCTGACTTTTTGTAAGGCGGTGATAACCATAGACGCCAAAAGATTTGTTGGTATGGTAGACATATCAAATTCTGTTAATTGATCGTCCGGCTTGATCAGCGTATATATTGATTTGTAATCGTTGGACCTGGCTATTTTGGACTCATCATAGAACAGCATATTATTCTTCATGATGGATTCTTTTTTCTGTCTTTTGATCTCCTTAACTTCATCATCATCATCTTCTTCTTCTTCTCTCTTCAGATCTATTGGTCCTTTCAGTCTTTGTTTTCTGGATTTTTCCACCAAATAGTTATATTTATTTTCGAATCTGCTCCTTAAACCTGGGTCCTTCGTCAAAAATCCCTTGTTAAGCAAAAATGAAATAAGGCACTTATCAACTTTGTCATTGAAGCGTTTAATTAGTGTCATCTTCAATTTTTGATCTTGTTCGAAACGTGACTCAAGTTTGAGTTGTGATTCATAAGCCAAAATGAACATTATGAATTTGTTTGATACAAATTTCGGTCTGGTCTTCAGCAAGCTCATCATGGTAGACATTGTCGTTGTAAAAACTGCGGTTGGAAGAAGTATATCATCATTAAGCACGGCAAATAATGAGTCCAATAGAGTTTGAGCTTGCGAAGACAAATTCGAGTTCAACAGAAAGGAATGGGATTTCTTGATCATTGAAACAGAAATATCTACCTTATCTTCTTCATCTGCAACAGGTCCTGGTAGTTGGACCTGTATAATTTTGCCTATGAACTTGATAATTGAGCATTTGCAACTAATCGATCTTGAAAGATCTGATTCCGGGTTGTAAGGTTGCAGTGGATACGAAGAAGGCCATTGTGACAGAAGATAGTCTTTCACGTTGGTCAATCGGTCCCATTCACTCTCATCTGGGTTGGTAATCATCTGGCGAAAAATCAAGTCATAGGATGCATTAAATATATCAATGCAACGTTGAATAATGAGATGATTGGGCGATTTTTCTTCATTCCTAATAATGAAGTAGTCTAGTAGGGGGATAAGTGTAACTGATAGTCGGCCTCGTAATTCAAACGATTCGATTTTTCTGTGGTAAAATGCTTTATGTATGAAATTTAGGCATTGATATTGCAATTTAAAATCATTCCATGGTGTAGCCAAGCAAATGGATATTGTTGTTTCCAATATCTGCTCAAAGAAGTTGGGATGTTCAAATGCAAGTTTCTCAGCTTCCTTTAACTGTTGAATTTGTGTTGAATCTTGTTCCGTAGACATCGTTGTTTTTGCTCGAATCGAATCACAAAATTACAAGAAAAAGCACAAAATCAGTGTTTTCGGCTAACAAAACGTGACTGAGTGTCTATTTCGCAATTCCTACTACGTCGATGTTACAATCACGCACTGAACCAGGTTTCGACAAAAAGAACAAAATACCTTAACTCACACAAAAATTATTATTATTATAAATTACCCGGTTCTACAATCAGATATTGATATTGTACCTTTATTGCAGGTGAGGTGGTAGGTTTTGGTTTGTAAGATGAGGGGGAGCACCTTGTGAAAGCAAGTGTGGGGGTAAATCGGGTTCGGGTTCTGTAGTATCACGGGAACGACTTTCGAGCGGAACGGCAGGAGGAAGATAATCATCACGGTACTGAGGGACACCATAGTGTCGCTGACTTCGCTCCCTATAACTACCTCGTCCACGACCCCGTCCTCTGTTACCTCTATAGTTACCTCTTCCATTCCTGGAATCATAGTTGTCCCTTCTCCCATGATCATTACGATAGCCAAATTGTTGTTGTGCCTGTCTTTGACCACCATCAGCACCTCTACCAAATTGTCTTCCTTCTTCAAAGCCTGGATCAAGATCAATCTCCATCGATCTTCCGTTAACTTTTGTTTTGTTCAAATATTTGATGGAATTTAAAGCCCCACAAGGCTTTTCGAATACTATGAAACAAAACCCTGTTGGAGTCAGTTTATGTTTATCAAGTCCCATGATTATCCTACTTATAGTTCCACAACTGCTGAACAACTCAAATAGTTGCTCCTCTGTGGTATTAAAAGAAAGCTTTCCAATGTATATGGTAGAGGACTTCATAGACTTCTTTAAGTTCAAATACCCATTAATTTCATCTTTTCTTGCCTTATTTAGTAAATAAGATGATGGTCTGTCTAGTCTAAATGTAGAATTCTTGAAGTTCGGAATGTCGAATTCTCTCAAGTCGGAAGTCATGGCAATCGACTTTAGATGCACCGGAATAAATTCGACAGGTTTATTTTTTGATCAAATTAACATCCGTACACTGGAAATTAATCGTGCGCCAGTTGATCATCTATCTGGAGCTTTGGCAGAGATCTGCCCATTTTCTGTATACAAATTTAACTCCGACTCAATTACTGCTACTATTCTTTATCTTAACAGTCAAAATACTGGTTCAGATGAGCAAACATATATCTCCTACTTTACAATATCAATGCAATACGATGAATTGATGGCCTCGGTAAGTTATATGAGATTTGGGTTACGGGAGGGAAGCCATTTGCCATTCTGGTAGAATTTAACTTTCAATAACCATTATCTCCGTACAGAAATTTGGCAGATTTGGGCAGCTTTTATAGACGATCAGTCCGCCAGCATATAAAAGTACATCATTTCCTCTCGAATTTGAATCCGTTAACTTGATTTTAACACCATGCGCTCTAACCTTTCTTCTCAGCAAACAAAAGAATACGATATCCCAGCAAAAACTGACGTTGGCGCATTAGGAAATAGAATAAATGCCGAAACTAGGAAACTCCACGATCAGGTTGATGCCATAGTCACCGTCAAATTTGCTCTTGCATTGAAAAATCAAAGAGTTTACAGACAGGGATTGCAAGCATTCTATCATGTATTCCGTCATATTGAAATTGCTCTAGAACGCGAAATGAAGGGCAACTCCGAATATTCTCAAATGATCAGAGAAATATTTGAACCTGTGCTCTGCAGGACCGAACCGCTGCGCAAAGATCTAATGTACTTTTACGAGGGTCATCCTGAGAAATTCTCAGAGCCAATTCTTCCACTCCAGATAGAGTACACGCGTCACATTCTGGAAAGTACTAAGGAGAAGCCTTATTTGCTTCTCGCCTACATGCACGTTATGTACCTGGCTCTGTTCGCTGGAGTGAAAATGCTCAACTCACAGATCATGAAATCACTTGGACTTTTCCCCAAAGTGAGTGGGAAGTCTCGGGCTGATGCTCTAGCCCAAGGAACCAACTTTTTCAAAATTGATGTTCCTAACACCGAGGAACTCAGAGCCGTTTACAAAAGGAACTACGAATTACAAACAAGAAATGCACTACCAGAAGAAATCAAGCAAGAAATTATTGAAGAGTCCAAATACATTTTTTTGATGACTGGAAAGCTTGTTAAAGAAATAGAGACTCACAACATTGCAAAGCTGCAAAGAACCGCAATGAGTCAGGTTCGTAGAAATTTGCAGTATTTGGTTTCTGCAATTATAATGCTCTGCATTTGTTATTTTGCAAAGAATTTGCTGGTCAAAGTCATTGTCTAACGTTATCTAAAAATTTAATGAAAATCTGAACCTCTCTAGCTACCAGATGTATTAATGGCTTATTCACTTAGCAAATATTTCTTGAGCTTTGCGAGAGCTTTTGATCTATGGCTGATCTTATTTTTTTCTGGACCACGAAGCTCTGCATAAGTTTTGCCAGTACCGTGGGGTTCAAAAATTGAGTCAAAACCAAAATCTGTTGGGCCCCTCGAAGGAACAATTTCGCCTGTCGTTATTCCCTGGAACAGCTTGACTTCGCTATCAGGACCTTCACAGTAACCAAAGGTCGTAATAGCGTTGGCTGACTTGTCTTCAAATCCAAAGAGTAACCGATTTAATCCATCCAAACCTAACTTTTGATGAAACCATTTAATGTAAGGTCCTGGCAAATTACCTAGTGCATTGTAACCAAGACACGTATCTTCAACCAGCACTGGTCCCTTAACGATCTGAGCCGCTTGTTTAGCTTTGTGGATGGTAACCTCTTCAATTGACCCTTGAATTTCATCAAGATCCAATTTCTGATTCTTTATCACAAAATTTCCAACTGCTGATCCCTCACCATTTTGTTTGGTGTTTCCTTCAGCTAGAATAGCTGTAACTTCTTCTAGTTTTTTTGCATTTCCAGTCACGAACGTGATAGTAGATATCATTAAGTTAGTCCTTATAGTGTAAACTTCAAAAAAATTATGTGCTGTGAAAATTAAAAATCACTTGTTGCTAAAAAAATCTTTTTCTTTAACATATTTTTACTTTCGGATTACCAGCGATATTAGCTTGCCTCCATCTAAGTATCGCAAAAATGGCCGAAAGGAGACGAAAAACCCACTTTATAATTCGGCACAGACCATCCCTCTTTGTGTCGATTCGCTTTGTGGTTACATATTTAAACCTGTGTTGTAGCGTAAGTCTTTCATCGACTAGATGATAAATGTTATCAAAAATGGAACATCAAATGATCATGACTTTTCTGTTTGATTGTCAAAACTATAGAATCATGCCAAATATGCCTCATTGATAAGAGTACACTTAACAAGACATAATTGAAACTCATGTGGTTCTAATTAATTGACTCTCATATATGCACAAATTAGTTATCTTACAACAACATCCGATGTAGTGTAACGGCTATCACAGTCCGCTCTCACCGGGCAGACCGGGGTTCGACTCCCCGCATCGGAGTCTTCTTTTTTGATATTTTTTTGATCTTTATTTTGAATTTTTTTGTACCAAAAAAAAAACTATCTACCTGGCTGTTCCCGTAGCATACTTTTTGTTGTTGTTAATGGGGCAATCCACGATCACTGTTGATCCGAGCACTCGCTGGCAGTTTAATAATATTTTACAGTGGCCATTCGTATGAGTGCCCCAGTTCGCTCCAGCAGTCTAGAAAAGTGTCAATCTACTTTAAACGCATGTTCGGTTCAATCCGCTTCCACAGAAATTGTAAACTTTCCAAACCTATGACACTATGTTTGAAACCTGAATATGATTTTGACCCTGCTCTCCACAAATTTAAATGATAACTGGGATCCAGTAGGGGAATTCCAATATTAGAATTATTAACTTAGCTAGCTGATCGAGCTACAAAGAAAAGTTGTCACAACTTTCGGCTTCACCATCTATCTACTCTTCCTTTCTAACATTTTTTTTAAATTTACTCCGATCATATTCTTCTGGCCATCAATACTGACAACAACATCCGATGTAGTGTAACGGCTATCACAGTCCGCTCTCACCGGGCAGACCGGGGTTCGACTCCCCGCATCGGAGTCTTCTTTTTTTGATATTTTCAATCCTTAATAGAATCGCGAAAAAGATTAGGATTACGATTAGAATTACATTATATTTTTTCGAGATCGTTGCGTTTCCCACGAGACCCGAGGCCCGATACTCGCGCGTATACACCGCAGAATAATATTTGTAAGATTATTGATTGTATTACAAATCTTAATAATACCATCTAATTTTGGACGTCATTCATATCGCTTTAAAAAAAATTGGAGGTACATAGTTTATGTCCTCTATCTTATATATTCAAGTTCGAAAATTCTTGATATCAAACTATCGATTTAAATCTACAATGTCAATTCCGAAGGTGCAAAAAGCTGTTTTTTTTGAAGAAAATGGTGAACTCGATGTTGTCAAATATGATGATTTCCCTGTTCCTGAGATTGGGGATGAAGATATACTGATTAAAAACAAATATACAGGTGTGAACTTCATTGAAGCTTACTTCCGGAAAGGGTTGTACCCTAGTCAAAAACCATACGTTATGGGTCGTGAAGCAACAGGTCAGATTGTCGAAGTTGGTTCGAAGGTTAGAGATCTTGAAGTTGGACAGAAGGTCGCTTATATTTCTTCCAGTACCTTTGCTCAATATACTAAGTACTCTTCGAAGGCGCATCTTCTACGCCTACCAGCTGAGACGCCCGATGACGAAATGAAGTTGATAGCTGGATCTCTGATTCAAGGTCTTACCGCTCTTACATTTATTAACGAAGCATACGCAGTTAAAGAAAATGATTACATTTTGGTCACCGCTGCTGCCGGTGGAGTGGGATTAATTTTATGCCAATTGCTTTCCAAATTAAAGAAAGCTCACGTGATCGCTTTGGCTTCAACAGCCGAGAAGCTTTCGCTGGCTAAAGAAGCCGGAGCAGAATTTCTGATCAACTCTTCGGAAACAAATCAAGAGGAGCAGATCAGTAAAATTTTAGAGATCACCCACGGAAAGGGGGTTGCTGCTTCATTTGACTCTGTTGGTCATGACACTGCAGAACTATCACTCGCGGCTGTTGGAAGAAAGGGAACTTTTGTTTCTTTCGGAAATGCCTCAGGGCCAGTTCCACCCTTGTCGATTAACAGACTTTCACCTAAAAACATGAAAATTTGCAGACCTCAATTGTTCGCATACATTACGGAGCCTGAGGAATTCAAGATGTACACTGACCAGCTCTTTAAGTTGATCAAATCTGGTGAACTAAAAATCAATATCACAAAGACTTACCCATTGGAGAAGTATGTTGAGGCAGCGGCAGCCCTGGAAGGTAGAAAGACAACTGGTAAGCTTGTTTTGGAGGTCCCTCAATAGCAGGTATATTACGTAAACGTCTTCACCACATATAATTATTATCCAATTATTGGAACTCATCTTAGTGTGGTTAGTGCGCAACTCAAAATGTTTTTGGACTGGTACCTCAAAATCGTAGTTTGGGTTGTACTAATTTTTTTAATAGTCTTTTTGGAGGCGTTGCCCTAAATTGAACTTCTTAACAATTTAATAACCAGTATTCCAACCAAAGTTGGCGTTCCCACGAAAAGCATACTACTCAAATCTTGGACCTTTTTGACAAGAATTCTACGGACTCTGATATAAATAATATGGGAAGTACGCCCAGCAAAGATGGCAGTTCGACTTCTTCAGTGACAAGTAGCGGTTCATCTCCTGATGATCCAGACCCGTCGCCGAAGGCGCGACATGACCCGAAATATTTAATGAACGAGCTGCATAGCAGCGAACACAACCTGGACTACACTCATGAGAGTTACGCCTCTCGACCAAACACCAACGAAACAATTATTAATCATGATATGACCAACAACAATCTTGTTACAACTGTACCATGCTCCGATGAACAAACTCCGAACACTTTGTTGCCAAGATCACTTCCAAAACGTAGAAGTACTACCATGGAAGGCGACTCCTACGGGCTAGAAATTGCCGCTTCTATGGCACTTACTTTGAACATTTCAAGATCACCTTCAAAAGAAACCACTGAAGAAGTATGTTCTTCTTTCGATAGCAATACCGATTCGTGTTTTACAAATGGATCGTCATCTTCAATCAGCTCCACGACCACACCACCTCAATCGAAAGAGTCGACGTTATATCCGATAGCAGAACAAAGCAAAGAATCCACACCTGACATCAAAAGTTGCAAAGTCTCTGAATCCTACGAAACATCGAAGGCTTTTGCTAGTTATTTAAAGAACGAGTCAGCAAAGTCAAAACCACCGACTGCCAACAGAAGGAGTTCTAATGTAGGGTTTGACCTTGACGATATCATCGAGAAATTAGTCGAGGCTGGTTTGACGAAAAAGTCACCAAAAAAGTTTATCGTTTCTGGATCTGATATCAAATTCGTTTGTGCAAAGGCGAGGGAGGTCTTTTTAAAACAGCCAACCCTTCTTGAACTTGCTGCTCCAGTCAAAATCGTTGGCGATATCCATGGCCAGTTCAATGACTTGATCCGAATTTTTAAACTTTGTGGCTTTCCTCCAAATGCGAACTACTTATTTTTGGGTGATTACGTTGATAGAGGGAAACAGTCTTTGGAAACTATTATCCTGCTGCTGTGTCTTAAAATCAAGTACCCTGAGAATTTTTTTATGCTTAGGGGCAACCATGAAAGTGCGAACATTACGAAAATGTACGGTTTTTACGACGAATGCAAACGCAGGGCTAGTTTGAAGGTTTGGAAATGTGTTGTGGATGTTTTCAACACGCTTCCTGTTGCTGCTACTATTGCTGATCGTATTTTCTGTGTCCATGGAGGACTTTCACCCCAGCTCACAGATTTGAACCAGATCAAGAAGATTCAGAGACCCACGGATGTCCCGGAAAGTGGTTTGCTAGCTGATCTTTTGTGGTCGGATCCACAAGATTCTGGCTCCGCTACGTCACGTTCTTCCATTTCTCCAAGTGGAGATTGGTCAGAAAATGATAGAGGAGTTTCTTACTGCTTCAGCAGAAAGGTTGTGCAAAGATTTTGCGACCATTTCCACTTTGACTTGGTTGCAAGGGGCCATATGGTCGTCGAAGAAGGCTATGAATTTTATGCAAAGAGGAAGCTTGTGACCATATTCTCGGCACCCAATTACTGTGGAGATTTTGATAATTGGGGAGCTGTGATGAATGTCAATGAAAAGCTCATGTGTTCTTTTGAGCTTTTGAAACCTTCCTCGAGAACCAAGAAATAAGCAACATCATTTCAACTACAACATCTCTTTTCTACCATCAATTTTGGCTACATCACGGAGAGCTGGAGTTTGCATTTTCATGGACCGTATGGTCTTTTCAATTGCCTTTTAACGAGTACAGAACATACATATAATCCACCGCCAAATTTATAGTTTGATTTCAATAAACGCTTTTCAGTTTAATTCTATGAGTATTAAGTAAGGATCAGTACTTCATCTACTATGAAAATGGTTATGAGACTTAAGATGTTTGCCGCACTTGCATATAACATCCGACGGAATCATTTTAAACGTCTCATCGTCTTGTAGTTTGATTGGATGATGTCCTTCCATCGTGCATAATGAATCAAGTGTAACAACGGATCCAACTCTTGACATTGTTGTTGTTTTGGGCTCGGGAGATTCATCGACAGATGGAGGAAGTTCTGGCAACCCTTCGTCCAAATCTTGCACACTTTCGGATTGGCTACTACTGGAAGTAGACTGGGTCGATGGTGACCGCCAGTTTTGCTCATTGTTAAAATGATTTGAATGAACAGAAATTCCTGGTATGGAACTCTGGGAGTGCAGAGAGGGGGAAGGAGAGCTAGAAGTTCTGCGCTCAAACTCTTCATGCTTCGGCATTTCTGGACTCACTGATGCTATGTCTATGAGTGACTGAAGCGGCTTCTTCGGTTTGTTGATGTCAAGCACGCTTGATGTGCGGGCCACGGAATGCATTGTGCCAGCTCTCGATCTTGCAGAAGCTAATGAGCTCATAGTTGAAGTAGTCTTTGGTACAATAGTGGGAGAATTGGAAGCAGAATGAGCTGAATCGAGTGATAAAGAAGAGAACGATTCGTGACCATACTCAAACTTGCCTTTGAAATTGGAGTCAGGATGATGGTAGAAATTACATTCGTATTCGTTCTCCTCGATGCACATTTCCGCTTGCTGAAATGTAGGGTCATTGAACAAGTCATAAAGAGTGTACCTTGTCGAAGCTTGAGGGTCAGCAAGACGCCATGCTATCCTCGCAATTCCCGGATCAGGGAACTTTTTAGCAAATCTAGATTCAAGTCCAGGACATCTATGGTCATTCTTTCTGAACGTGGGATTTTTGGAACAAAGTTGCGAATAGGACAGTTCATAATCCCGATATTGGGAACAATTCTTTTTGGAACTTTCAGAAAACGGGGTACCGTTATAATAGAGAACGAATAGAAGAATTCCTAAACCCCAATGGTCCATCTTGAAAGGATTGTATGGTATTCTTTTTGCGATTGGTACATCATGAAGACATTCAACTTCTGGAGGCTGGTAAGGAGGCGACCCAACTAGTTGAGTACTGAGTTTCAGTTCAGAACTAAAATCTCCCGGAATTTTGTGGCCATAGTCCGACACTCCGAAATCAGTAAGCTTCACGCAACCACGGCTTGTTATAAGTACATTTTCAGGTTTGATGTCTCGGTGAGATATGTCACATTCGTGCATATACTTAATCCCATATGCCACTTGCTTGAATATACACATTCTCTCTGAAGAGGAGGATAGCGACCAATTCGGGGATGTCATCAGAGTGAACAAATCAGCTTTGCATAATTCGAGTACAAATCCCCAGCCCCTTGCAAGATTTTGTTGATGTGGAATTCTGATCAAGCCAAAACATTTCACAATGTGTAACCCGTTGAATAAGTTTTTGTGAATAATATACTCCTTAGATGCTCGGCGATAAAACTCTGCGGGCGTTTCGCCCTTGAAAAGAACAAACTTCTTTAAAGCATACACTTCCTTCGGCTTATTTTTTTTGTGAATTTTCCGGACAGATGACGATGCTCCTGTACCAAGATTGCAGTTTCCTTCTTTCGGAAACTGATATTCATCAAAAAGGACCTGGTGCTCGAGCTTGAATTCATCTGGAAGATGGTCATTGGGCATATCAACGGGGTAAGGAAGGACGTTCGACTCATCATCAATAGCATCAAAGGAACGAGTGTTTTTGTTGATTGATGATGAACTTGCAAACAGTCCTGTATTGTTCATCCCAAATGGATTGTATTCTAGTTTCTGTGGTTTTGTGGGCTTATAGTCATCGATGGAAGGTAATCCAAGCTTTGCAGATGGTTTAGGAATTGCAGATTCACGAGGAGAAGCAATGACATTTCCTGAAGTACCCAAAAGTTCATTCATATTCTTATTCGACTGTGTAATAATCGAGTGTCCCAAAGTTGTGTTGGCTTTTGTCATTCTACTCCTCGACATTGCAGGGTCTGAATGACTATGTTTCGAATCTAAATGCGTGTGATGCGAATGTGTGGATTTCAAGTGTTTAAAGAAATTGTGTGCTTTTGAGTCACGGTCACTGTGTTCATCTTGTGACGACGAATTCGATTTCACCCCATGAATGTGTTTTTCCGAAGACTTTCTGTGAAACTTTTTGAAGAAACCATCCTTCTTGGAAGAAGATGCTATGGAGTGGTCAGAAGAACCATTTGAGTCAAATGAAGATGAACCCATGATACAGCTCCTATCTTCACAGCTTATGGATTGCTCAGTATCCTTGACTTGTACGACAACTTTCACAAATCTTCAAAATTTTGGTGGAATACAGTGCCTGGAAACAGGTTCACCGGAAATGAGAGACTCAGTTGACAGTATTGAGAAAATTCGAAGCTTTGAAGTGATTTCTTCAAAGAATTATTAAAGTCTATGTATTTTTTAGTATAAAGATTTTTCTTCGTACGCAGTAGGACATTTTACACAAAACGCATGTGGGGGGGCGATTAGCAAAAAATTAGCAGGCAATTTCTACGGTGAAAACGTCAACTATGAGGTCAGGTAATCGATTTTCTAAATAATTAATACACATTGACGTAAATTAGACGACAGAGCGGAAGCCGTAAAGCACAATCAAACTTGGTAAATGAAATCTACCTTTTAAGCTCGTTGAGTCTTGCCTGTAAATCATCATCTAAACCCCCTTCTGCTCCCACAGCCATAGCTTTGTTTGCAGAAACATTATGTGTCTCAGCGTTCAATTGAGCAGTCGCATCAGGAACGGTGTCAGCAAGCTTGTTATTCAGGTCAATTCCCATCTCATCTAACACTTTACCAACAAGCTCATCGATTTCCTGTTCGTCATCAACATCCAACTCATCATCCATGAGGTCGTCCATGACGTCATCAACCATCTCCTGTTTCTGGTCCATAACATCCATAGACTTCTGGAATTCCATAGTTATCCTGGACAATCCTTGTATGTTCATCTGTCCATTCATTCCGTTCAACAAGCGAGCGGCATCCTTCATAGAGCTTGTCATTTGATTAGATGAGCGCATGGTCTGAAGTCTGAGAGAAATTGTCTGTAATTGGGTTTTCATTTTGTCAAATTTCTCAACTTGCTTTTTGGTTCTGATAAGATCCCTGGCTTGCACTTTGATTGCCTTCATTTGGTTTGCTTTGGCGGACTTCTTAATGTCTTGTACAAGCTTTTTTTCTTGTTGTTGTAATTTAACTTTCTCTCTTTCTAATTCTCTTTGTGTTCTTTCCAACTGACGTTGATTCTTTCTCATTTGCTCTTGAGGCGTCAACCTCTTGCCAAATAACCATGTGAACATATCTCAGTACAGAACAGAAGGGTTTATTAATTTTAGTATCTTTGGACGAATATACAGCAGATAGCACCAAAAATCAGTGCAAGGATGTTTAGCAGTCAAGACTTCAAAAATTTTACAGCTGAGAATTCGTCAACCTTAAAAATGCTTTACGAACTAGCTGCTATAGCCAGGGTGGCCAATCCTTTGACTGCACACGTGGAGGCAAAAGAGTAAGTTTTGTTTTGATAGCCCTGTTCTAACCATAGACTTGCTACAACGCTTGGTAAATTGATAATTAAGAATAATGGTGTCGTCCGTGAAGTGATAGGACTAGGTGTGAAACCATTACCTAAGATTTTCAAGAAAGCAGGTGAAAGTCATTTCCAAGGTTCTCACTTTTTGATGCTATTTGACTCATCCAGTGCTGTGCAACGAGAAATATTGAGATCATTAAAAAATGATCCAAGAGTTATAAGATCCTACCTCACTAAAGTGGACGATTCTAAAAATCCAAACGCAGGATCATCTGTCACAAGAGCTATCAGAGCCATAAAAGAACACGGATCCGAAAAGCCAACACCTTTTTAATTGCATGACTTCCTTGTAAATATTATATTTTATCGAACTACTTGAATATGCTTAATCTGTGATTTATATTAATCGATGATATCTTTTGTTATATTATATGCGAGATGCTTTGTGCGAGGTCCTCCATGTGGCTCAGAATGAGATGTTTCGTGAATTTTGGAGGTTGCCGGTTTTGCAGTCTGACTCATTAAATGATCATTGACTGGGACATAAATAGTATCCTTTGGGCTGATCAAGGCATTCAGCAACGGGTTATTAAGTGAACGATAAAATGGAATCTTAATGTCATTGAAGCCCTCAAATCTGGTATGATCAGGCTCTTTGGACCTTCTTTGTGAATAATTTGAATTTGTGCGCAAATCTTTGTGTCTTTTCTCAGACAGTTTCATTGCAGGAGAGTCAATGACTTCTCTCAAGTCTTCTTCCAGAGTTCTGGCTTCTTCAAATGCATGCATTAAATACGGTAACGAATTTGTTAGGGATGTTTCCGGAGGTGGTGTATCAAGAGAAGCATTAAAGTTCTGGAATCTCTCGGACTTCGTTGGCCTAACAGCTTTGTTTCGGTTATCATAATTGAAGCTATTACTTGAAGTATTTGTGGTTGTAGTTTCTGATGATTCAGAAGAATCGGCATATTGAATTTGGTCATCTTTAGACTGGGTGTGGAATGATAAATATTCCTTTTGTTGATTGAGTCTATCCATCTTCATCGTTTCAAACATCTTTTCAACCTCATTGACAATTGAGATACACTCCAATGCTCCGATGGTGTCACCAATGCTGATATATTCATTAATTTGCTGAAGTAAATTATTGATAAACATTTTGTAGTTCAAAACTGTGTCCTTTGTGATGTCACCAAATTTGTCCTCTTCCTCTGCATATATCAAATCCTCAAGATCTATTCCGATGTTCACTAGTTTTGCTTTTGAATAATGGATAGAGACCTGATCCACTAAAGATGATCTCAACTTCATGATCCTGAGAACCAATTCAGTCAAAATTGTTCCGGGATCACTAATTCTTTGAACTGGACTCATGAATCGAGCAGAGTAGTTGATTTCATTGATTTCAAGACCCAAATCTTGCAAATTTCTATGCATCTCCAAACAATTACTAGCAACTTTGCGAGCAAGCTTAGAGTTGAAATTACGCTTCCGCTGGTCCTCTTCATCTAAAATTAAAGACTGTGACACTCTGAACTCTAATGTTTGAAATTCCCAATTGTAAACCTTATATTCAATGAACTCTAAGTCTTTCAGAATTTCAAATGACTGGATGCACCAAGCCTTGATCTCTTGGTCTTCTATTCCGTTTATAAGTCGGATGAGTTCGGCAGATTTAGGAATCTCCTTGATGAGGTTAGGATCTTTAACCAGACTCACGAGTGAGTCTGCAAAAAGTGACAATCCCTTCATTTGATTGATATGCACTAGTATTTTTTTAGGTCTTCTAGGATTAAAAATTCCTTCCCTCCTTTAAAGTGGTGTGCTTCCAAGTTTTTTTTTCCACCCCACATCAGATCAAAATCACAAGGCGGTGTTAGAAGTAAAATCAAGTATTTTATCCAGATCAGAGAGCAGCACCTAAAATTATAGAAACCTTCCGCTCTTGGCCTTTTTAAGCCGGAAGGCGTTTCAGCACGAATAATCAACACAGAAGCAGAATCTTGATGTAGAAGTTGTGATCTTTGGATGCAACTACATGACCAAAAACATTCGGACTTCAGCCTTAGCTCCGTGCCGCGCATAGCAACATTTACTGCTATTCATAATAATTTTGCCATCCTAAACCAAATTATTTAGTTCTCCTTCATTATTATGTCGAGCGTGAATGCAATACCAAAGCAGACTACAGAAGAACAGCCTTTCCCTCGGGTTACTTACTCAGATGCTCTGAAGTTGTATTTCTCCTCCAAACCCCTAAGTTTTTACGAAGAGAAAATACTTACAATGCTACCTTTTTACCCAGAGGCCACCCATGACAAGCGTTCGCAAATCATCAACACCGCTATCGACAATGAGGGTAACTATATCCATGAATTCATGGTTGAAAATTTGGTGGAGACTACTGACAAACCGTTGGATGTGGTACTCGTGCATGGATATGGGGCTGCTTTAGGTTTTTTTTACAGAAATTTTGATGGTCTTACGAATATTCCTGGCATCAAGTTGCATGCCATTGACTTACTGGGCTTCGGACTGTCCAGTAGACCGTCATTTCCAAATATTAAAGGAAAAACCGTGGAAGATGTCTTAAAAACGGAAGATTTCTTTATCGACTCAATCGAACAGTGGAGACTTGCCAGGGGGTTGAATAGTTTTGTTTTGCTTGGGCACTCCTTGGGTGGCTATTTGTCATGCAGTTATTACATGAAGTATGGCGAGGGAGTCGTGGAGAAAATGGTTTTGATCTCGCCGGTGGGGATTGAACGTTCAGATCTGTCTTTTTCTGCAACAGAAGGCAGTCACTTATCGATCGTTCAAGAATCGGAATTGGCCGCTTCCCAAGGAGTCGAATTGTCTAAAGAATTCAATGATCATGAGCAACAAGAAGGCGAAACAGCGCAAACAACGCAAAATACAGAGTTTTCTGATGTCCTGTCAGTCACATCTGATTCTGATGAATCTGATTCTAGTCAGATGATGGTACAGGTGAGAAAACCTCCGTCTATCGGTCCTCTGATTACCAAACTCTGGGAATGCAATTTCTCGCCGTTACAGATTGTAAGAATAGCTGGACCTATTGCGGGAAAATCTGTGTCAAACTGGACTTTCAATAGATTCGGCAAACTACGAGACCCTTATGTGTTGCGCATAATCAACGACTATACTACAAAGATGATGCTTGCAAAAGGATCAGGCGAGTTTGGTCTGACCAGGCTCTTAGCTCCAGGGGCTGTTGCGAAAATGCCCATGTGTGAAAGATTGCCAAAATCAATTAAGGTAAAATCCTTGTGGCTTTATGGTGAAGTGGACTGGATGAACAAGGAAGGTGGTTACCAAATTGTTAGAGAGATAAATGAGATCAATATGAATAATCAGAACGCCAAGGCAAAATTTAGAATCATTAAAGGCGCAGGGCACCACATTTACTTAGATAACTCTCAAGACTTTGAGTCTCAAGTGTTAAATTTTATAAAAAATTAATAAAAAAATAAGCCCGACGCGGGGCTTGAACCCGCAGCCTTGTGATTAAGAGTCACACGCTCTACCGATTGAGCTAGCCAGGCTTTGTTGTATGCCCTGGTTGGTAATACATATAATACCTTAAACATCATGAATCGGCCATCTAATCCTGGCGAGTGTTCACCAGTTAAATTTTTGTCAGAAACGAAAAATTTCAGCATTAACACAGCTAGTTTAGTAACCATGTTTTCGTGGCTTCGAAGCTCTGCCCTGGTGAGCCAGACAATGTCTGTGACACCCTCTAGAGGTTATGCATCTTTGGGAAGACCAAAAATTGCAAGTGTACTTGCAAGACGTCCTCGTAAGAAAATTAGAGTTGGAAAAGCGAGACCTGCCATCTACCATAAATTTGACACTTTTGTTGAACTTTCCGATGGATCCGTGATTACTCGTCGTACGCAACTTCCTAAAGAAGAAATAAGAATGATTGTGGATCAAAGAACTAATCCTTTGTGGAACCCATCTAGACCAGACATGTCACAACTGGATGCTGAGAATAATGGAAGAATGAGCAAATTCAAGAGCAGGTTTTCGCAGTTCGAACAATCTGGTAAGACAGAAGAAGAGGTTGAAGCCGAAAAAGAGAAGGCTGAGAAAGAAAGAAGAGAGCGCATTTTATCCGGAACCGGTGTCAAGCTTGAGGATGCTCTGGCAGATGATGATTATATCAATGTTTTAGGTGCCAATTATGTGGCCCAAAAGCTTGGTGGGAAAGTTGCCCAAAAGGAAAAAGGAGGTAAGAAACGTTAATGAGACTACCTGTATATAGCGCAATTATAATTTTTTACCAGTTACCTTATATCCCAGAACTATATCTTCGAAGATATAATTCTGTCCTTTCAGCATTCGATGGACCATGTTTCGCAACTTGGGTACTCCTCCACTGCTATGAAATCCTCGTCCGGTGATTATATCAATTGGATCCACGAAACGTGCGGTTTTTCCTCTCAAATTGATTCCATCTTCGATTCTATAATCCATCTCCTGTCTCCACCAGGATGCCAACACCTGCGTTACACATGTCTGTGCTTCTGAGACTAAGAGACCGTGAAGATCGAGTTTGTTGGTTTGAAGTGCATCATCAATCAGCTGTTGCATGGGGTCCACACAACTGCTACCGGGCTTTATTGAAATAGGAGTCACCAAAGATACTGACTGGGGTTTGGACTGAGGATTGAGGACCCATAGAGCCAACTTAATGGTCTTTTGAACATCACCCTTGTAGTACTCCAGACCGGACAGATAGAACCTTTTCTCCAAATTAAAGAGGACAGGATTTTTTTGTTTTGCGTCGGAAATGAGTAGCAATTGGGAGCTGTATTTATTGGTGATCTCAGATTCAGTTGGAGTCCAATCTGATTGAATCAGCTTTAAAACAATTTGTTTAGGATCCTTTTGTCTCTCATGTTCAGTTTGTACGTCTTTCAGCGGTCGAGATAAAAGAAAGCTCAACGTAGAAAGAGAGTGGTGTTTGATTTTTGAATTTGAGCTCTGTTTAGTTCCCTTGTCTGGTATTTGTTTCGATGGAGTGTTCCCTGTATTTCTTGAGCAAACAGTAGGAGGAATTTCTGTCGTCGAGAGTAATTCATAGCTGAGCAAATCTTCCGATACCTTTCCCACATCCCCATTGTGATTCTCGACTGCAATCTGAACGGCTTCAAATGGTACATCAGGAAACATCTCAGCTACCTGGAGCGCAGTTACCAATAAAGAAGACATCACGAAAGCACTAAATACCTATATGTAAGCTGAACTGAAGATGATTTATGGTGCACGTATCATTTATTGTGATTAAATATCGTGAAGTATTGTACCGGTATTTATGAAGTTGGAGTTTTTCCAGCACGGGATTTTGGCATGGTAGTGCCCGCCGGTAGGAAAAAACCAACTCTTCATTTTTTGTGAAACAAGATAATAGACCGTCATAGATCCAAGTAGGTTTAAACTACCAATGAACACCTTGGATAATGGGTCTGAGCGGGTGGTTTTACCTGCGGTGGTCATACAATACGCAGATGGAACAAGCCAGAACCTGATCATTGAAGTTGGTCCGGCCAACAGCAACAATTCTACCTCAGAACAGCCCCAGGGCGCAACGTCATCGGAGCCACCTCAAATGTCAAGCTCTTCGGATATGGACTCAAGTCGACCATCTACATCTACCGGTGTTCGTGGCGTTGACTATCCGGCATTTGACGTCTCGAACGAAGGAGTTTATCGGGAGCAGCATATAGCGAACAACTTGTTGGACAATTTTATATCTCCAATTTACCGTTCTTTAGATGGAAACAACTCAAATTCACAGCAGACAAACAACGTTTCTGTTCCGTTTTACAGAAGCTTGAGTCCAACATCAGAACCATCTAGAAACATTATCCTTACAGTCAATTACATTTATGGCCAGCCAAATATGGTGCAGCCTGCCGAACCAAATAATAGTCTATCAGGCTCTTTGATCTTACACGTTCCTAATATCAACGATAATGATGACGAGAATTTGCAGGTTCTGATTAGACTGGCGACCACCATCGCACTGAGAACAATAGCAACGTCTGTCAAAAAAGCCTCTGGAATTACAACTGATGCGTTCGAAAAGTTGGAGGTCAAGAACTTGTCAGAAATTGCAGATAAACAATGTGCGATCTGCTACGATGATTACGAAGTCGAAAGTGAAGATGCAAAGGTTTGTATTGGACAAAAGCGGAAGCGAGGGGAAGAGGAGCAGGAGGAGAAGAGCGAGCAACAAAGGAAAAAGATGCGCAAAACAGAAACTGAGGTCAAGTCTGAGTCCGGTGATTCCAGCAAAGCTAGTAAAGAAAAGCAGTATTTGCATGTTCCTGTTGAAATGCCGTGTGGTCATATTTTCGGGAGATCATGTCTGAGAGAGTGGCTCAAGACCAATAACAGTTGCCCTTTATGCCGACACAATATCCATAATTCCAACGATGGTTCTGCAAGCAGAGCGAACGAGTCCGAGAACGAAACGACGATAATTCTCCCCAATTTAGCTCGTGTCATCAGTGAAACGCGCCCACTGATTGAGGGCTTCAATTCTCGACTTCTAACTTTCATTATGCCGGACCAGGAAAATGTTGAGCCCACAAATGCTGTTCCGGTCCCTCTTCCCATCAACATTCCTGCTCCAGAACCAACCCCAGCACCTTCCAATACGTCCACAAACCACGCAAGTGTTTTAGGACTTGTGCGGGGACTATTACAGAATCTCAACGGCAGACTACGTAACCCAGTTCGTGTCAACGAAAACGAATCTTCCAGTCTGTTGCACCAGAATAGTTTACATCGTTTGCCCATTATCAGGACCAGCGAATCAGGTGCAGGTCTCAACCCCTCATCACTCATGACCCGAAGAAGACGGCTGGTACAACCTCGTCGTGTCCTGAGATCCACAGGACTTTCGTCCCATGAGTTCGTTAACAGGGACCCGCTTTTTCCTGTTGGTGTGGCTAGCCGTCGAACCAGTAACGGAGTTCACACCTCTACACTTCCCACAAATCCGACTGAGGACGACGAACAGCATACAAGCACCACTGAGCCGGAAGCTGAACCTCGAAACGAGTAGCATATTTTACAACTTTATATAAATCACCACCTTTACACCTTTTTTTGCGTAGATTTATTTTCAAACATTTGATCAGATCCCATCAATTCCAGTGCTCTCTATATTGAACTTATATAATGGCTTTGTTGGAAACGATTCAGCGGAAAATCAAAAAACGTGGACTTCTGCCGAGTATGGTACGATCTTTACCAAAAGTGTCTACCATTTTGGCAATTCTGGGTATTCTTTGGATAGTGGTTCTTCCCTTGGAAGGTCAATATCGTTCAACTTATATTTCCGAGAATGCTCTAATGCCATCACAAGCATATTCGTTTTTTAGAGAATCAGAATGGAATTTTGTTAGGGGTTACAGAGACCAAATAGTTGAGCACATCAACGACCCAATGGACGAAAGACATGAGATGCTGTCCTCATGGATGGATACCATTGGGTACAAAACCTTCAAACATTACTCGAATAACAATTTGACCACAACCTATGGCATATACCACGTGCCAAAAGGTGATGATACGGAAGCAATGGTGATTGTGGCTCCGTGGAAAACAAGTGAGGCAGAAAACAATATCGGAGGACTTGCCTTAACCATGGGATTGATACGTTATTTTCACCGTTTGTCAATATGGTCCAAGAACATAATTGTGGTTTTTCCGGAGGATGGTCAGGATACTCTCCGGAACTGGGTTGATGCATATCACACAACATTAGATGAAACTGGAGGATCAGTGGAGAGCGCAATAGTAATCGAGTATCCTTCAGGAAGTGACGGATTGGATTATGTTGAAGTTAGCTATGTTGGTGTTAACGGCCAGCTGCCTAACTTAGATCTCATCAATTGTGCTGTAATGATTAGCGAGCACGAGGGATTCAAAGTTTCTTTACACAATACACCAAAGGGTCAGCTTTGGGCTGACGACTACTTTAGTCGCCTTACAACATTACTGAAGGGGATTTTTGGTATGGCAACAGCTGGAATTTTGCCCGAGTCATATGGAGGTAATGGTTGTGAAGCATTTAGTGGCTGGAATATTCAAACGATCACATTTAGGGCCCGTGGAACTGAAGGCAGAGATATCACAACTTTAGGAAGGGTGGTAGAAGCTTGTTTCAGAGCTGTGAATAATCTCCTTGAGAAGTTTCATCAATCTTTCTTTTTTTACCTGTTGTTGGCTCCTAATAAGTTTGTGTCAATTGGTAACTATTTACCAGCAGCAGTGCTCACAGCGAGCAGCTACGTTATTTCGTCATTGAGTTCCTTGCTCACCAATAACAATGTTAACAATAGAATTGCCAATTTCAACGATATCAAAGTGAGAGTGGAAACGAGACCATTGGTTTTCGGCTTACTGATGTTCGCTTCTGTCATAATGAGCTCCATTTTGTTTGGAACTTCATTCATGTGGCTGTCTTCTAAAATTTCCTTGGATGAAGCCAAAGAGTTGTATTTCCAAATCACATGGATACTGATTCTACTGAGTTTTGTTTTGTCGCTACTGCCTGTGCTTTTGAAGTATAATCTGAAACCGTCGTCGAGTTTGTCTCAATTTATTAGAGTCATCAACGGATGCTCACTCTTTTACTTGGCTTTTGCACTAATTGGTCTGTTGGTTCTTCACTTTTCTCTTTCGTTTCTCATTTCTGTGGCAGCGTTCCCTCTCACATTCATCAAATATGGCCCATTGAGAAATAATCGCAAGAACAGTTTGTGGCTCATACTCTCCTCTCCCTTTTTGTGGTTAGCACTATTGGGATTGGCCCGCAAATTAGAATTCCAATTGGACGTGTTGAGAAATCTTGTGCAGTATTTCAGCGTTTCATTATTACAGCACGAATTCCAAACTAAAATTCTTGATACCAACTGGTTGGACCCAAGTCTTTTTGAAGGGCCAGTTGAAATGTTCTATGGTCTTCTTACTGGATATCAAAGAATTCAAACTTGGACATGGATGGTTATCAGTTTTGTTTGGCTCCCAGTATGGATCGCCTCTCTGATAACCTCCTGTGTGGATGTTGAAGGGGGTGATTACGAAAAAACAAAAACAAACTGAACATACAATAATTCATGAATTCTTCACGATATATTTATCTATAATTAGCTATTGGTGTTGTTCCATGAATTTTTCGTGAAACTTCTTCCAGCTCTCAATCCACTCTGTGCCTGGAGCGAGGAAAGTAGTTCTGACGTGCCAGGTTCCTTCAACCTGTCCGAAACCCGAACCTGGAACAGCACAGATACCAGTATTGTCTAGAAGCTCAGAACAGTAATATTCATCTGGCTCCATTCCCAACTTGCTAGCTTTTTCATAGACTTTCTCACTGAGGGTAAGACTAGGGAAAAGGTACATTGCACCTTCTGGTTTTTGACAGGAAACACCTTCCATCCCGTTAAATGCCTCGTAAAGCATTGAAGATCTTTCTCTCAAAGATTCGTGAATTGCTTCTGTTTCTTGTTTATAAAGCTCAAAAGACTCTTGACCTTCCACTGGAGGATTAATCATGAGCTCAACCAAAGCTTGTCCAGAAACTGGCGGACACAAGGAGATAGAAGCCATCTTCAAAAGCTGGGCACGGACTGAATCCTCAAATCCAATGAGCTCCATGTATCCACCTCTCTGTCCACATTCTCCAGAAATTCCCTTGGAAGTGGAGTGAAGAGAAGCAAGTTGAACGTTAGTAAACTTTCCTGTTGTGTCAGCCTCTTGCAACTGTCTCAAGACCTTTTTGACCGAAACGAATTCACCGTTAAAAACGTTCTCCTGATAAACTTCATCAGCAATTACCACAAGACCATGTTCAGCTGCCACAGACAACAGATCGGCAATAGCATCAGGCTTCAAAATGGCACCGGTTGGATTGCCGGGGTTGATCAAAACAAGACAACGAGCCTCAACGCCTTGTTCCTTGGCTTCCTTGACAATATTGGCCAATTCCTCGGCTTTGATGGACCAATTGTCTTTCTCGTTCAGATAGTATGGCAAAGCAGTGGAATTGTTCAAAGCCAAAGAAGCGGTGTAGAGAGGGTACTGAGGAATAGGAATCAAAAATCCTGTTTGAGGACCCAGGGACAATAAGCTCAACAAGTATGAAACAGCTGTAGAGGCACCAGCTGTGAGGAAAATGTCATCGGCGAAACTTTGGTAACCGTCTCTTTTGGTGATGAAATTAGCAACGCTCTCTCTGATGTATGGCACACCTTGAGAGTGGGAGTAGGCACCAACAGACCCGATATTTTCCAGCAGAGTTTGAGCACGCTCAATCAAATCCTGGGGAATAGCATCAGCAACACCTTGATGACTCATCAATTCAGGATATTGGAGCAGAGCAAGCACTTGTCTGTAGAAAGTGAGAGGTTTTTGGTCAAGCTGTTGGGGATTTCCAATGTTGGCATTGATGATCTTATTAAAAGGCAACGAATGCGATTTGCTGGCTAATTGCATTCTCAATTCCTCAGCCTTAGTTGGAATTCTCCCACGCACAGCATATTTTGCGTTAAGGGCATGAGGGTTCAAGTCAGAGGCCTTTAAACGAGCAGCTGGAACAAAATTGGATTCCATATGTTTTTTGAAGAGAGCTTCTGCAGAGCGAAGAGCAATTCTGGTGTGCAGTCTTCTTATATTGTTGCGTTGAAGTCTCAACATTGATCAGTGATTAAAAAATTATTTGGAAAATTTCAAGTTTCGCGCCCCGCTTAAGATTATCCGATGATAGTGATCATTCACTATTCAGGAAGTTTGCGCGGGGGCCGAGTAAAATAATTTTAAACATTCATTAAATAGAAACTAAAAAATACGACTTTTGTAGCAAATCTCATTCATTCTTTTTTCCAAATTTTGGAAGTGGCAGCGCTTTGATTGTTATGTAAGAATTGCTCTCATCAAACACACCAGCTGCGGCGTTATACCAAGCAATGAATGCGGTGATAACCCCGAAAACTCCTCCGGCTTTGGTACAGTTTGTTGAGGGAGCAAGCTTTCCAACAGTGAGAAGCAAAAATGTAACGTCCAAGAACGCAAATAGAGAAAAGAATGCGACAGTAGATTTCATGGTACAAATGACCAGAATAAATGTGAAAATCGTCCACCCCAATAAGTAGAACCCTAATGCGTTTTCTAGCTCAGTAGTGCTTTCGTATGCAGCCTCGATATTGAACCAAGGAATGAAGATGGCTCCAAAACTCATCCAGAATCCACCATATGAAGATAACGCCAAGGCACCAAAGGTGTTTTGAACGCTCATTTCCCACATGCCTGCCAACAGTTGCACGAAACCTCCGTAAAAAATCGCGAGTCCCACAACAATGTTCGGAGTTCCAACTCCCATAGCTCCGGCATTAATCATAGATAAAACAAAGGTTGTCAAGGCAAAAGCAGACAAACCCAAAGGAGCAGGATTGGCAAACTTGTGAACACTTGGTGGAGCATAACCTGGTTGTAATGTTCCGCCGAAAGCGCTCATGAGATCCGATTTTAGGTACTTGCGGTTTCCCAGGTACAAGTATTTTCCATCATCAGAGTGGATAACCGAATGAACGGGCTCGTCATTGTTCATGGTTGGATTAGAATGTTCTGAAGACCGATGTGGATTTTCTTCCATTTGTTTTTCGAGGTCAGCGTCGTATCTGGACATTGTACTTGTAAGTCGATAGATTTTGAATTTGGTGGATCTAACTGTATTTATATTGATGTGCAACTACCCTGACAATACCTTGCAGTTCTCCCTTGTGTAACATATTAAAGTGGCGTCACGCACATGCTTGCCAAAAAAATAATTCATGTGGGGTTAACTTTTGTGAGGGTCCTTGATCACGTAGCGTTTACCCCATTTTTCTCCGAATTTCTGGACATTATGCATACTAAACACCCTTTATTTAAGTCAAACAATAGTCGCTTACAAATTACCTAACAACTAGAATCCATTAGCTAGTCTTGTCAAGGACATCACGCTGGGAAAGGATTTTGACTTTTCAGCTTGTGTAATTACCCCGCTCGTGTGAAACCCTTGCTCTTTTAATTTTCTTCTGTTATGTTTAAGGAGAAATTCCATCATACTGTTCAAATTGACCAGCTCCCCCAGCAGGTACTTTTTCACATTGTATTTGATCCTGTATCTTTCCAATACCCTCATTATTAGTTTCACAACTACCGGCTCCGATTCAAAAATCTTGGGGTATTTAGACTTCAGCCTATTCAGGCTACCAATTGCTTTGCCCTGATTAACTGTAAGAAGGAGTAGATCACGATAAATTTGTTTAAGAACATGGTAATCCTTGGCATGTCCCGCCGAGTGCGACGAAAATGATCCTGTCACAATGTTAACAGTTCCGGTGGAGTTGGTCCGTTTTAAAAGTTTTTGATTCCCATGAAAGGGTACGTAATCCTCCTCTATCACCTGATCAAAATCTTCTTGAGGATTACATTGCTGTCCTTTTCCCAATTCTGCCAACGAAGAATCTTGCTGATGGAGCTCGAGTAGCTCGTGTAGATGACCTGGCAAGCATATAGCCACAAAATCATTGAAATAGGTCTTAGTATACCACCCCGCATCCTCTAACATTTCGGATCCGAGATCTGTCTGAGAAATCAAGCCCAGCACAAAAAAACATGTCCCTCTTAGGGACGTATTAAGCGACTTTGTGCATATAGTGGCAATTTGATCCACGACACCCGTGACCTCCAATAGGGAGACCCCCTGATCCGAAGATCCAATATGCCCCACTGCCCATAAGACAGATTTTAAGTCAGTCACGTAATCTTCCTGCTCGCCTATCGGAGTACAGAGATAAAATTCGGACTCCTGCTCTGAAATAATTAAGTGGGCGTACGAGTCAACCACACGTGCAAACGACTCAAACGTGCCAGTTACTTCAAACTTCTCAAGACCCGCAGGTGTTCGCACCAATTCACCAAAAAAGTGATAGGGTAGATAGTCCAAAATCTTTTCGTTGTAAAGCTGCTGAGACAGGTACAGTTCAATCTGACCAACATACAGTTTGTTCTTGGTTTGAATCCACGCTTCCATCTCCTCATCAATGAAGTTGCAGTCCTGAAGATAATCAAACCCAGGCTGGGTGGATATAATTTTAAGCATCAGGGTGATACCACTCTGACTTCCCAAAACAGCGATTGAAGGTCTATGCTTGATTATCTCTGCTACTTTATCCTCATCTTTGGCAAATAAAGTAAGCAACTGAACAGCCTGCTCTCTGATCGGAGCGTCCGGATCGCAGAGTTGAGCCACCAGTAATTTGCAAGCGTAACTCTCGCACTCTTGCAAGTCCAGCAGCGACCCAAGCAATTTAACAGAAAAAAGTCGTAATGAAGCGCTCGACGTACTGGCAACCTTGCTGAGAATTATTCTCATATGACTGTTAGCATTGTAATTCATTTCCTTTATGATGATTTTGACCAAGTCAGGTCTTTTAGTCTTGCTGTCGGTAATATGATACAACATGTCAAAGAACCACCATTGTTCCAACATACGCAAACCGTTCGAATCGGCCGAAATGACACCCAAAAAGGAGAAATATCCATAACTCAGAGTGGATTCCAATTTTTGCTTTGAAAAAAGAGGATCACTGGCAGTGATACCGCTGTGGGGGTCAACCTGAGCAAGACATTCGGCTATTTGAGGCAAGATCTTGTTTTCTGTCAAATATTTGACCCCCTCGGCATTGGAAAGAAGATTTTTGAAGATCTCGCATCCAACTTTAATATAGTGGAGGTTGCTGTGGGTCTTGCGCAATGACGAGAAACGGTATTTGAAGGGCCGATAAAACGACATCAACCGTTTATAGAATTTCGTGGTTCGCACTATCTCGTCAAAGTTGCGAGGGTCTCGTAGAGGACCTTGCATCAGCTGAGTGATCAATGTCCAATCCCATTTTTTGAAATCTTTGGTTGTCAGGACATGAGTGTCCCCAACGAAGTTCCTCAGATCGGTAGAGTCTACTCCGCGTAGCATTCTAAGCTTGAGATCCTCAATCACCTGTTTAGACAGTTTCAGATGTGTACGTTTAGAGCACGAAACGCTGGATGAATGATGTTTCCGCAGATCTTTTTCAATTTGCTTATTGAGCTCAAACGAAGGAGCAATTGATATTTTCAGAGGATCGGGAACCAAATATGATTGCATATAAGCTATTTCAGAAAGTAGAATCATTACTCGTTTGGACACCTTTTTGTCAGTGCCCTCTTCAAATAAAACCTTAAGTTTGTCAACCAGACCGCACTTGATGCATATACTTAACAAAAGAGCGGTGTAATGATTGATAACCGAGCTTTCGGTCTCAGGCGAGCTTCTAATGTTGGATGTTGGTTTGTGGCCTATTCCGTGCTTCTGCAAGGCAATCAGCGGTGCAATAATTTGATTATTCTCATCAGTTGTGTCATTCATTGTCATGGATTTTATTCTGAATAGATCACAAAACATTTGAAGTAAAACAGTCTTTATCGAAATTGAACTGAACGTAAGACAGCTTATCAGCTCCCTAAGAGGCCTAAAGTCGTTTTGACTGAACGCAATCAGACCAGACCAATTTTTGAGAATCATCACTAGAAGATGGGCTATGACCTGAAGATTTTCAAATTTGATATGGGAAATATCCATGAAGGGAGAGATGAGAAGCTGAACAAGCTGGGATTCCATGATGTACGGGCGGGTGGTAGGAAGTTCGAGCAATTTCAGGAATGCTGCACTGAACATTCCTCTTGACGAAGGAGGACCTTCGACGATGTAGTGCAAAAGCACACTGGGAGAACCTGCGTAGTACGATATTTCAGGATTGACAATTGTCACCTCGATCAAGGTTTCAAAGGCCGCGCTCCTCAATGGATCGGAGGGATTCTCCACCATATTGACAAGGGATCGTACACACGCCACTGGAATCCCCCCCGAAGCCCCCTCAATACTAATAAAGCGTGAAACAAGTCTCAAACACTCGGTTCGTTCTGCGGTGCGCTTGAAATCTCTTGCTAAGCTAGCAACGACCAATATATAGAGATCAAACCTGGCGAACGATTCCATAGCATCTATGTCAGTTATCACATACCACAAAATGCGGTATCCACATGCAATGAGCATCTGGTTTTCCTGGAGAAGTAAGCGCTGTATCACGTGTATCACAGAGGAGAACACCAGGTCCTTCTGCAAACTCTTGTTTTCCTCCAACAAATCAACCAAATCGTTTGTTTTGTCTATCAACTCGTCCCACGACGTGTTCTTATCACCCAAAACCTGTAGAATATCGGCCAATGCCCAAGACGGACTCACCTGGTCCCCAGTGTTTCGAGATATCTGGGTCTGGTCGGCCATAGTGCTTACATCTTCTTCTTTCACAGATATACTCGATAAAGAGGCACCCGAGTCTCCATTTCGAGATACGGCACTCGAGTATGCTCTGTTTCGCATGCTTTCAAACTCAGGAATCGCTAGTTTCTCGCGCTTGGAGTCCTTTCTATCCATGTTCACGATGTTCGGATACTGGGCTAGAGAATGGGATGTGTTCACTGTTGAGTCCAAAGTGGATCCATCATTGACATCTTGTTGCTGATAAGGATTGTGAGAATAGCCATTTTGAGTATCCTGAGAAATCCGGGATCGAGAATCGCTTCCCGTCTCAGTCATTGGATTAAGAGCACAAGAATACTGTTATACTATTATTTAATTCTCGGTTACGCAATTCATTACCTAAAATAATATTTATTTCAAGACATTTGCGTATCTATTTTCAGCCTCCTTAACCAGTTTCTGTAATCCCACGATCACAAATTGATGCGTCAGGTTAGGGAACTTGTTCCTGTGCAAACCGAACCACTCCAATGGAGGGGTTGCATTTCCCAAATCTCTCAATTTAGGGGTTTCAATGAGAGGTTCCTCAAGGGGAGTGTACTCGTAGATTTGATCAGCCTCCACGTCTTTCAGTTTATCTTCCAAATTCACAGCTTCAAATATCGATTCCTTGTAATTTTCTTCCAATAACTCATCAATGTCGGTATCATAACCCGAAGTAAAAATGCGCAACGCTGTCAGTCTTGTTTTCAAAGCACTAGCATGAGAATACCACATTTCCCTAATGAAATAAACAGATCCCAATTTCCAACGAACATCAACATTGCCCCCAAAAGAGCTCTTAAACCTGAAATCAATGTGGTTAGATCCTGAACTCTGAAACACGTCCATGTCCACGCTAAGAGATGGAAAGACAAAAATTCCTCCCCCATTGGCTGTGTTTGCGAGCTCCACAAAGTTTTGAACGCTAACATCGTCCAGAGACGCCTCTGTAGGCTTTGAGCGAAAAGTCGATAGAGAGACCGTAAGGTTATCCAGTTTCATGTCCAGCCTGTTTTCAATAATGTTGTTTTTTATCTGCTCAAATTTGGCTCTAGACATCCCCACTCTAATAACCAGGGCCTGTGTGTCAACCAAACTGCTGGGGAACACCTGAACCTGCATCGAGCCAATGCTCACATCCAACTCTGTATAGAACTCATCAACAGTGTCTTTGAGAAACTCTTCACCTCTGGAAACTGACCTGCTGGCTTGTTCACTTTTCTTGGTAGCAGGAAGCCGGATCGAAGTGACAGACTCATCATTGGACCGGGGAAATAATCTCCTTTGATCAACAACAGCATCATTCAAGGTCTGGTGATAAGAAACTTTAATGTCCTGACGGATTCTCAATCCTATAGTGTAAATATCCACAAGATTGGATGCCATCAATGCTGTCATGTAGACATTACAAGACTCAATGGAGGTTCGGCTCGAGAGTTTGTCTGAATGGTCACCCACGCTCTGGTTATGAATGGATGCAACTGCCTTGGTAATAGTTGCAATACAGAACGTATGATAGTCAAGTGATATCTTTGTTTCCAGAGACTTGAATCCAGCAGATAGTAAAACCAGCGGTATTCCATCCATGCCAGCCTCTTTGGTCCACGATATGCCTGTCGCAATTCTAGCTTTTTCCACATGAAGCATTCCCCCCAGACGACCTTGCGACGTGATGTCGAGTCTACCGAGTTCGACCCTGAGGTTTTGATCTCTATTGGAAATCTTGGTAGACTTGATCCAGCACTTATCGGCATCAATAATCAAGGTTCCCAGGGAAAATCCAAGATCCACCTTCAAGTTCAACTTCCCAACTATGAGTGTTAAAATCCAGGGCAGGGCTGTGGAATTTGATACATCGCGCACTTTGGTGGCAATGTTCAGGAAAGCCATTTCTTCGGGGACTGGTGCCTGTTCACGCACCGATGTCTTGTAAAGATCAGATGGAATCCAAATGTCCACAAAGATGTCCAAGTCTTGTCTTTGTTGAATATTCAAGTAAGCATCAATGTTGGATATTTTAGCAATTGTGGACATGATCTTCATATCATTTGTCTTTCCAACCGTTGCGGACAGCATGATATTATTAATTCCAACGGAACCACTAGTTTCTTTCGAGTATATGTGCTGGAGTTCAACTTTCAATTGTTCGATGCACAAAGATGTGCAAATGACATCTGTGTCGGTATTGAAATGCCAATATATTCCACTAGTTGAGACAGCTGCCTCAACTTTGGCGTTAGGCTCGCAACTCAAGGTCAATCTTTGGGGCTCAACTTTGAGAGAGAGATTGAGCTCGAAACTATCAAATACGCGCTCCAAACTAACACCGACATGATCAGCCTCCACTGAAGTAGATTTAGACTTGTCAGGTAATGTTTTGGGAAGCTGCATCTTGGCCTTTCTGAGCTCACTTTTTTTCACAAACGAGCGCACACTGTTCACCAAGCTAACAATGACCGGAACCGAAGAAGAAGAGAGGACATTGTCTGTTCTGGAAGTAATGGCTTGCAGTGTAATGACATGCTTCTTCAGTGCATCACGACATTTGATGTAGTCAGCAGCAATCTGTATAGAGGGAGCTTGCAAAGCCAGAGAGGTTGATTTTCCACCCTGATCTGTCCCTGGATGGATTACCATAATGGAAGCACCATTGAATGTAAATATACATCCAAGAGACCGTAGGTCTGAGTGAAATGAGGACAAAAAGGTATGTGAACCATCTGGGTTTTCTGTCTGCGTGACCTGGTGCGAGTTGAGAGTTTCAAGCTTCTCTTGAACAAGAATGATTGAGTGTGCTAGGCGCTCAGACACAGTAAATATCGTTGTTTTTAACTTGAAGTCAACCTCGTCACCTTGTAGCTTAGCCTTGATATCTCTTCCCTCTTTCGTGTGTAGTACTTTATAATCAAGTTCAAACCTTGGGAAAAAGGCACGATTCTCGCTAAGACTCTCATCTGACACAGAGTAAAAATTGGTAGATTGAGACCCGTGAGCAGTAGCCAGATACATTCCTGAAACTAAAACATTACCCATCTTTGTTGAGCAGTGTACTTCGGCATTCTCATAACCAATGATGAACCCAGGAATATCAGAATCAGAGCCGGCATACCCACGAGTGATTTCAGGTAACAACCAGCCAATGCATAAATTTCTTGACACTATCTGAATAGAGTAGACACTCAGTAAATCCCAGATCTCTTCCGCGTTCACATTGTTATGCGGAGCGCTCTCATTTGGAAATTTATAGGAGTTGAACTTTTTCTGGAAATCAGCATAAAAGTTGATAACTTCGTTGGCATAATATGGGCTGAAGGCTAGTCGACAGTGATCACTAATCAGCTCAAGCTCGTAAAGCCTTCTCTCTGAAAATATTGAGACAGTGCCCCGTAGCTCTATGTTGAAATCACCAAGAGTGTGTTTTGAGGTTTGTCTTCCATGTGACAACATGATGATCTTAGTCGATGGAATCTTGACCACTGTTTGAGTTTTGTTATTGCTATGATTAAAATCAGAGCTCACAAACTTCATTGCTATTTTGGAAGAGTCAAGGTAGGTCTGGTTATTATTCAGCAGACAAACGAAAGAAAGACCGTCCAGTGTAAGGTTAATGCAATATTTCAGGACATCACCTTTCGCCTCGGGTGAAACTGCAGATGGGCTTTGGGGAGAAATCTTGCTGGAGAGACAAGAAAAGGCTTCTTTGAATTTTGTCGAATAATCTTGTATAATGAGCATGTCAGACTCTCCCAATTTCGCCAGATACAAAATATTGTGTTGGGAGGTATTGACTTTCAGATGATCAGCATGGAGTTCTGTGAGAACATTCAACTCTTTATCTTTTTTCATTGAGTTGATCAAAAGTCTGAGGTTACCAACTGTCACAACTCCCATTAAAATCTGGTGCAAGGTAGATGTGGAGAAGAAATTAACGTTCATCCGTGACATTGTGAAATTTGTGGCCATCCCCAATTTGGATTTGGTTGTATCGAATGCAATATCTTGCATATCCATCCTTATGAGAAGTGGAGATAGGACACCTAGGTGAACCGATAATTTGGAAACGTAGACATTTGCAATGAGTTTTCCTATCAAATCTTCCAAAATTTCACTATCACGAGAAACTAGTTGATTTTGCGAACTTGTATCCACTGTTTGAAGAGATGACAGATTGTCAATTAGTGGTTTTAACATTGGATACTCTTCTTCACTGAAAATACTCAAAGCTTTCAGGTATGTGTCCGAGCCAGCAACAGCACTCAAGCTCGCAGAAGTTGTGGATAGATCAAAGTATAATTGTTTTCCCTTGGAACCTCCTGTGTTAGCAGCAACTAGCGAGTTTTCTAAAGAACGAAACTGAATCAGCTTCATTTTATCTAACAACAGATCAATGCTAGTTGTGGAGTTATTCAGCAGTAACGTAGAATGTATATCACAATCTGTACGAAGACCAGATAATGATAAAGCTGAATTATTTCCACGGATGTCAATTGCTGTGCGGTCAATTGCAATAAGATGTTTGAATTCTCTCACCAACACATTCACACTAAATGTTGTTGGAACAGGCTTTGATAGAGACTCAACGGCAACATGATCTCTGACCAGATTTCTTTTCGATACCATATTCATCAATAGCTCATTGATATAAGAAATGGAATTCTTAGTGCAATGAAGATTTGTGTTAAATGAACTTGCTGATATAGTGGCATTCATCTGATTGTCAATTGCATGACCACTCAATTCTTCAGTACTTTGTCGTAGATCATCATTTGATTCTCCTTTATCAAACGCCAAATCTATATTCTTGATTATAGCCAAGTTGTTGAAAGGAAGAATATTCAGTTTAGTTGTCAACAACTTTGCTTTGAGATAAACAGAATCAGGAGTCTTTGAAACTTGGTCGTCGCCAAAAACATTGCGTAGCACATGACTAGTGGATATGTTGCTGAATTCCCATCGTCTCCAGTTCAAAAACGCATCAAAGACTTTTTGTTTAGCATCAGGAGGGGCCGAAAAATCTCCGAGATCAAATCTAGTTTGAATCGACTGATGCCACTCTCTTGGTAAATTATGAGCTATGTGCCTGATTCTCGTGAATATCTTCCAACTATCTTCCCTTCTGATATGTTCATCAGAAAACTTACTAATGTATGATGGTTTTGTGATACAAGATGGATCGTGACGGACTGAATAATCAATACCTGCCTTCGTGATGGAGTAAATTACGTCGATCTTAGCCTTGTTCTTCAATGTGGTGCATTTCTTTATCAGATCAACGGCTTCTTCCAATGGAGACATCAGCCCAGAAACAAACCTATCAATCCAATCATAGTCCATAAGATCGAAGTCAATTTGCAGGTTTTCGCCATTAGCAACAACGGAAACTGAGGATTTTTCTTTTGAAAAATCTGTTTTCAAATTGGTCAGATCTAGATGGCAGACACTCCTCTTCTTGGATACAAGACTGACTGAAGACCGCAAAACCTCCAAACTCATAGTGCTGAACTCTTGTTCTTGAACATGCGCCCCGAGGGTGGGATGTAGAAGCTTGACACCAATATAGTTTGCCGATGATCTGGAACTGGCAACCTTCACATTGACAACAGGGATCACTGCTTTGACCTTGATCTTTTGATTGATGGTGTTGTGGGTCTTCATCAAGTGAGATATGAAATCACCCTGAATTTCGTCCAAAATGTTGGTCACAGAAAATACTTCCAAAACAGATAAAACATCTGCCAGGACCAGGGAAACTTCTGGGTTGATGAACCCATCCACTGCTCCAAAAGTGCAAACTATATTGTCATTTTCAAATCCGTCATCATCATTGATTCCTGAATTATGCACATTGTTGTATGATCTGGAACGAAACTCGCTGGAAGTGATTGATGTGTTTGAGAAATTTTGACGTGACTTGAAGTACTCTCGTAATCGTTTTGGAAAACTATTAATCAGCAGATCAGCTGCATCCAAATTTAGAGGCGCAGGTATATCAGGGAGATTAATGAATTGTCTCATACACCCATAATTTTGACGATACTCACCTAGTCTGTCTTCCGAGTCTACCAGAAATGGACACCTATGGAACGGAGCATCGTGGGCCTGAAGATGAGCTTTTTGAGTTTCCCGTCTGATGGAGAAATCGGGTTTCCTGACAAAGTCAGTGAGGTACAAGGAAGTATTGAGGTCCAGAACAGTCTCGTTGTTCCGTGTTGAAATTGCCGATATATCACCAATTTTGAAATTTATTCGGCTATTGTACGAGTTTGTGCTTTGATCAGAGATTGTCAAGAATAACGACTCTAATTTGAGTTTTAGTAAGCTGGAAGGGGTGTTGAGTTTTATTTGAACCACGGGGCAACTGAATGTCAAATTTAAGATGTCAAACAAGTCTTCAATAGGCAAATCTAGTGCATTTTCCAGATCATTATACCCAACACCAAGAACACCCATCGAACGCTTCAGAAAATCCAAAAACGAAGGTTCCGAATCGACGATTATTTCTCCCGGATGGAATGACCATCTGCAATAATAGGTAGGTTCATCCGGAGGCAATCCAAAAGCTCTGTGTCCATGTATGGGTAAATGGTCAATAAATATCTGAGGTTTGAAGTCCTCTTTGATGGCAGTCAAATCGTTGATAACACGTTCATCAGCATTGTCAACTGAATGACCATAAACTTCCGAGAAATTAGCCTGCAAATCCATATAGTAATTATTGAATCTCAGATCAATGTCCAAAGTATCAAAATGCAATGCAATGTGAGACTCGCAATCGTATATATGTGACGGAAGAACCAAACATCCATTTTTGACACAAAACGAGAATAGCAGGTCAGTCTCATTTCGTAAGCGCATAGCATATGGTTTGAACTCGTAATCTTCATGCTTATCCTCAGTTTTATCGTTTATTTCATCCAGAAACTCATTCAGGGTCTGAAAATTGACGTCTTCTCCAAAGTAGTTCGCTTTGAGAAGCAAGACATACCTGATGATAAATCCGTAGCACTGAAGAGTTGTATCCTCACAAGTACAATTGACAACTATGGTATCAACTGTATCAATTTCAACCAAGTTGTAATAGGTGAACGAGCCACTCATCTCAAAGTTATTAGCGCGACCAACCTCTTTTGTTTTAAGGAAATTGTGACCAGTATGCCACGGAGGTAAGTGAACAACTAGATCAAATGTTGTGTTCAGTTTGTAATTAAATGTGGTTATTTTGCTCATAATGGATTCCATTGGGATATCAACAGTCAAGTCCAGCTCAGTACCAGCAAACGATATGTAAATGTTATCATTGTAATCTAGCGGATGACTGACAATATTCTTCTCATTCAAGTTCAAATAAATGTTGTAATTATGAACATTCCAGTTAATCACATAAAAGAAGGGTCTGAACAGTTCGTAAGGAGTCGGCTCTCCGGAGCTGAAATCTCCAAACATGTCTGTAAGCAGATCGATGTGTTCTCTCAAAAAATAAAGTTCTGCATTGGTGGACTGATTGTTGAAAATCCATTTAGCGGCACCATTCCATTGTAACGGATATCCAACTTCTGCATCGACAGTATGCTTCATCGCTTTGAAAAATACATGATGATTGACACTAGAGGAAATCGAAGGGTTGCGCAGATCAAGATGGAATTGATTATCCCAACCCGAATCTGCTGAAGGAATATACGATGTTGAACTATTGAAAACGGAATCCTGCCCCAACTTGACCTCAATCCACCCGAAAGGACGGCGCTCAAGCTGATTTGATACATGTTCGTTGTTCGCGTACAACACATCTTTGCTGCTTTCTCTAAAGGGCACCCGAATCACGAGTTCGTCAATAGTTTGGATATACATCCAGAATCCTGTATAAGTTCGTTTAGAGCCAAAGGGGTCAGGTTTTTGAGGTTTTTCATCCCTGCACAAAGATGGAAACAACATCTGATGCAAAAGAACCCGTTCTTTATCTGCCCATGGACCATAGTGAATCACACCTTTAGAAATGGAGATGTCAACGTTGTTAGCAGGTGCTGTTTTCTGTTGTACGCATGTTGATGATTTTTCCTCGATTTTGGAACTTTGTAAGGCAGACATCTCACCTGGTGTATCGTAATAATAATGAATATCCACATACTCAGAATCAAGTATATGCGAGTATCTTGCATACTCAGAAGGCGCAAATACCAAAGTTTCGTCCTTATTCTCTGATGCACTTTTGCTATCATTTTCAATGGTATCCAGAGTCGTGGAAGTCATATACCGCTCCAGGCCATGCCAATCCGGTCGAGATTTCTCTTTATCCGCAGATTGTGATTCATTTAATTTTCGATGCCGAATCCCTAATTTATGAAAAAAGTCAGCAATGACACTGTTGTCTTTATGTTCAAATTCGTGAGCTAACTGATCAATTGATTTGAAAGAAATGTTGGGCCTCAAAAAAAGTTGAAGTTGGTATGCTCTAATATCATGGTCGATACGAAGAGCATCCAAAGAAGATGCAGGCTGAAGAAAATCAAACAAACAGTCAAGAGATGTGTACGAGCCAACTAACAGAGATGTTGTTGTCTCGTTCCCTATAACTAGAGATCCTTGTTTGATATGGATCTTGAGAGGTAACAGTTTGATGAAATTAGGAATTGGTTTTTGCGTGTTCTTATTTTCATCATCTTCAAGAGTTTGACGGTCACTGGACATCTCAGTACTCCTTTCAAAATTATCAAGCTGGTCTTCTTTAGTGTTCTGATCTTTATTAAGCTTAGAAAGCAATTCTTCGTAAACTCCCATTCGATTGAACATGAACACTTCACAACCGTAAATCTCCACCAGCAACCTGGTGGGGAGTTCACTATTTTTAGGGTTCTTTTGCTCTTGAATGAAACCGGATCGACGCACAGATGCGAGCCAGTAACGCCAAGTGAGCCATCCCTGATGAATAAGCACCATCTCATTTCTGGTAATGATTGTCACATCTTTAAAGAAAATACGACCTCCAAGAAAAGAGACCTTGTATGACTGAACCTTTAATCGCACTTTGTACCGATTCCAAAGAACATATTTCAAGATGAACGAAATTAAAGAGCCAATCAGCCGATTGAAGTAAAATAAAATGCCAATCGACCCAAATAATGCTATCACCCATTCAACCATAAACACCCATTGAAGGTTTATAGACTGGTTGACGGAGGCATAGCCAAAATTTGTCGTTAAGTTCATGACCCGAAATTCCGTAAGGTAGCTAGCTGCGTTTTCGTACTTAAATCAAAATATTATTATAGAATTAAAATACCAGAGGTGTGAGGTGTACAAATCGCGATACGAGCAGATTCGATACGCCACAGGGAAGCATGGCTTTCCATCCAACCATTTTCTAACGCTGACTGACTGCTTGATTCATGGGAAATGCTTGAAACAGCTAGGTAGTGACACGAATGACGTGCATCTACTGGAGCTGATATAGCTACCAAATTACCATAAATCCACGGGCTTCAAACCACACAAATAATATAGTGGCAAAAGAGTCGAATATAATCTTATATATCTTTTGACATGTCTAGGGAGGCCCCATTGAAAGCTGACAAAGATTTCTCCGAGACTCTTGATGAACAACTTCCTCAGATAGACCAGTTGTACAAGACAGACTATAAGTCTGCTGTTGACAAACTTCTGCTGCTAGAGAAGCAAACTAGACAAGCATCAGATTTATCGTCATGTAAGAGGATAATGGTGAAGCTAGTAGATTTGCTAGCTTTGAAAGCTGATTGGTCTTTACTGAATGAGCAAATCATGCTTTTGTCGAAGAAGCAAGGACAGCTTAAAGACTCGTTTAGAGTGATGATTCAACAGGCAATGACCCACTTGGATGAAATCAGCGATCTAGATACTAAAATCGAAACTATAGAAACCATTCGTACAGTTACCGAAAACAAGATATTCGTGGAGACTGAGCGTGCAAGAGTCACCAGAATTTTGAGTGACATCATGCTGGACAAGAAAGGTGATCTCGACAAAGCCTGCGATGTTCTGTGCGAGTTGCAGGTCGAAACGTACGGTTCTATGGAGTTGACTGAAAAGATTGAATTTATTTTGAGACAAATGACATTGAGCAACATGAGAGGTGATTATCAATTGTCCAAGATGCTTTCAAGAAAGATCTTGGTTAGGTCATTGGAAAAGTTCGCTGACCAGAAACTAGAGTACTACAAATTAATGATCGATATTGCTTTGAGCGAAAATGATTACATCAATTTGGTGAAATACTATCTCGCTGTTTATGGCATTCCAAAGGTGAAAGGCGACAATATTGAATCACTGAAGGCATTAAAACAGATTGTTTACTATGTTGTCCTCTCTCCATACTCCAACATCCAGAATGACCTGATTTCAAGAGTTAAGATCGATAAACTTTTGGGCAAGCTTGCCATTGAAAAAGAGCTGATCAAGCTTTTCACTACTGATGAGCTTATTGGATGGAAGCTTTTTGAAACGCAGTACAGCGAGTCGTTGTTTAAAGATAGTGCTTTTGATCAATCGACTGAGAAGGGAAAGCTGCACTTTAAAGATTTGCAAAAACGTGTGATAGAATACAACTTGAGAATAGTTTCCAAGTACTATTCTTCTATCCGTTTGGGAAGACTGTGTGAGCTGTTGCAACTGGACCAACAGGAAGTGGAGCTCAACATTATAGAGCTGGTTAATGACGGCGTTATCTATGCCAAGATCAACCGTCCACTTAAGGTTGTCAGTTTTATTAAGCCTAAAAACGAAAACGAATACTTGAATGAGTGGAGTTCCAATATTGACCAGCTTTTGAGCAGTATTGAAACCATTGAGCATTTGATTAATAAGGAAGAGATGATGCATGCTACTAAGGTTAAATAAATAGTGCGAAATATTATCATGCTTCACGCTGTTGAAGTTCAAGTTCCTTTCTTTTGCGTGCACCTTCTACAAGGTTGTTCCAGCGCTCCTTTAATTTGATAATTTGATTTTCAAGAACGATTCGATCTCGCTCCTGAGACGCTATCTTTTTTTGCAGCTGATCAATTATACTTTTGAATTCCTCGTATTGATCTGGAATTGGTTTAGGTTCCTTTGATTTAATGAGTTGAACAAGCTCCTTAAAAAACTCATGACTTGCAGTAAGTTCGCTATAGTATGCCAGGTTGAGGTCTGATAGTGTTTCGTTTTTCATTCTGATGTCATCAGGATCCTGTTGTTTAGATGATTTTTCTCTGAAATTGATCAATTGTAAATTGTGTTCCAGCTGATTGATATTCTCTTGATCAATAAATCTAACCTTATTAGAATTGAGATCAAAACTCAGGTGCTTGCTTAACAACAGCTTGATCTGGTCTGCTAAAACATTACCAGAAGGTGCTACTTCCACTTCGTCTGGTATAATTTGCGTGGGAGTCTTTTCTCTGACAGCTTTTATCTCTTGAAACTTCTGCACTAGCTTTAGCTGCTCAATCCTTTTTATAATTTGCAGCTTAAGAGTGTTGAGAGAGTTGATTGAGTTAAAATGGCTTATTAGCGATTCTTGCTCTACTCTATCAATTATGTCTTGTAACAAGGTGATTGAGGACTCATGATACATTATTGAGCGGGCATAGTCTTCTTTAAGCATTGCACGCTCCGCATTGTGCTCACTTTCATAAACCTATCGCATTAGAACCGAATATTGAGACTTACCTCAGAAAGGCCATGCATAATATAAAGACGATCAGAAATTTGAAGGCTGTCATTTTTGATCCGGCGCATTCAAATAAATCAGCTGTGGATTTTATCTTGGCGGGTCAGCACAATGACCAACGTCAAACTCACACAAAAAGAAGAGATCACTCTGGACACATTCTGGCTCATTGCCGAGGATCTTCTCCAGCAGGAAATCCCGACCATAGAATCGCTAGCAAATTATCCAGAAGCCAGGATAAACACTTTACTGGTGAACTATTTGACTCATGTCTGCGACTATTGCGAGCAACTGACGACACCTGACACAGAAGAACAGTTCTTCAGCGACATTGCAGAATACTTCGTAAGTTATGGCTTTTATCAGTCGAACATGGAATTTTGCATACGGAAATTGCTTTCGTTAGCAAGCTATAGTGTCGAATGCAACGAGTGTAATCTGGGACTGGAAATGGATTCACTGGAGAACGACATGAAAGAACAGATCAATTCGTCAATAATAGTTAACGAAAAGCTTCTCAAAATCATAGGCTGGATCTTGATTGTGAACTATCAGAAAGATAAGGAAAGAACACTCCAGATACTGAAGGATTATCATGGGTTTGATACGTTAGCTGGTGCGCTGAATAATTATGCTCTCGTATCAAGAAGCTATGGGGCTAAGGATCCCTTTATTTCAAATTATACGTCATATTTCGAATTGTTCTTCGAACTTTGCAAAAACTACGAGTTCGAATGCACTGATCTGTGTAAGATTGGTTCTCGACTGGTTGAGTATCTCTTTGAAACTTTGAAAGTTGTCCCTAAAGAGTCGGACATGGCCAACTTCCAAAAGTTCAAGTTACTTCTTGTTCTAAATGAGCAGTTTATGGTTTCCCATTTTTCTACAATAATGGACACTGAGCGTCAACAACTTGAAAACGGGTTTTTCTTGAAAATGACTGAAGATAGTCAACGATTCCAAAATTTTAATGAAGTCTTGATTCTAAATTTCAACAGAGAACAAGACCATGTTCTTCAAATTCTCATGCTTAAGGTCTTTTATCTTGTATTTACGACCTCGAACACTTGTGGCAACTTTTACATCAATGACTTAAAATTAATCATAGATATTATGATTAGAGAGCTGTTCAATCTATCCATCGTCAAGGAAGAGGCACTTATAAACACATATTTAAGAGTGCTATACCCAATGCTTCTTTTCTCGAACATCAATGAAGAAGGTTATAAAAGGGATAGCCTGCTTGAACTTCTAAAATATCTGTCTCTTGCGGAGCAAGCTACGGAAACAACCAAGAGACTCGCTGAAAGATGTTTAGTACTCAATTTCTTTTCCACAAAGTCCCCAACCGCGGTCTCAGTGAACCACAAGGGCACCGACTTACCCTATCCTTCTACACTGCAAAATACATCAGAGTCTTCTTTGGTGAGTGAACTCGATTCTCCAGACTCACCTACTCCTGCAGCCATTCGTACGCGGAGCAACTCGTCTAACTCGTCTCTGGACTCCAAAGGTTTACGACGGAAAAAGCCTCCCCCACCTCCTCCTCGTAGGTATAACCAACGAAGTGGATCTGAACTTTTACTGAGTCGCACCAAAGTGAATAATAAATAACTGAACAGTATATAAGATTTTGTCAAGCATGATAAAATTTCTTGTGGGGAAAATTAAATTGATTAATTATGTCTTTTGCTTTGCGACGCTTGAGGCATATTAATTTGATAAAAAGACCAACTCAGGTTTGCTGGAACTCACAATATCTTTTGGATCGTAAACCTGATGTACATCTTCAAAACCAGCATATTTTACGCACCAATATCGAAAGCTTTATTCAAAAGCAAGCCTCTAGGCCGGTGCCAACCGTCTCACTAAATGATCTTCTCAAGTTCAATTCAGCTGCGTCCCATCGAGATAAATCACTGATGCTAGTGGAGAATGCAAACGAGACCTTAAATGACATGTTTGTTCTCGTTACCCGCAGACTTTCGCGATTTATGAGCCTACCATACATAGTTGTGATGAATGCGAAGGTTGCGGAAATATACAACGCATATCTCGAAACGCTCAAGATTTTAATGGACTTTGTGGCTGAATGCGATCCAGAATGCAAGATCTCGGACACCAATTTTGATTTTAAGATTCAGAACCTGGAACAAAATGATCGATTTCTTCAGGTTCTAAAACAATCTATAGACATTCACACGGATAATCTATCAGTTTTGAGTGAGGGATTTGAGGAAATCACCGGACTCAATCTGGTGGACGAGACTCAATTTTTGAACGACCATCTGAGAGAACGAATTTTGATGAGACTGCTGGCAAATCATCACATTCAATTGACCGAGCAATTGAACTACAAAGGTGAAGACCTGGATAAGCTCAACATGATTGGAATAATTGAGCCGAATATGAATGTTTTGGAGGTGTTAAGTCGTTCGTTCTTCTTTGTGAACGATATGGCATCATTAAAATACGATGAGAAAATTCGCATGAACTTGCAAACAGTTACAATAAATGGCGACAATAGTGCGACAGAACAACTTGTTGAGAATTTCTCCACTGCAGAAGATCTCACACCCATCATATTCCCTTACATTTCCACACATATCGAGTACGTTCTGAATGAAATTCTTAAGAATTCGACCAGAGCACACATTGAAAATGATGTCAAGGATCCAATAGAAACATTGATTGTTGTTAACAAACCCGATGTAAATAAACCAGGTCCTCAGTTTTATCAGTTGGAGATGAGGATAATTGATAAGGGACTTGGAATTGATCCCGAAGCTCTAGACAAGCTTTTTGATTATTCATTCACAACGTTTGACTCGAGCTCTGTCGACGGAGACTCGTACAAGACCTTAAACAACACTGGTGGCAATCAGGCGAATGTCATTGCAGGTATGGGTTACGGACTTCCTCTCAGTTTAACGTACAACAGGCTCTTCCATGGAGATATTCAACTAAAATCTATTTACGGCCAGGGAACTACAGTGTATCTCAAATGGGTTGGTGTGGATGCTAAAAAATTACCTTGATTATATATATACATGGAATTGAAAGTAATATACTCATAATGTTTCACCTCTTTTCGGGTTGAACGCAACATCACGAGACATAGGACTCAAAAATCCAGCATTTATTGCGCGTTTAACTGCCTTCGTCATTTGAGCTTGTTTCTTGTCCTTGAGCTGTGTCACAGAGCGATGTTGAATGTTACCTCCAGAACTTAGGTACTGGGACAGCACCTTGGGGAAACAGTAGAAATCGAGCGGGTTCACCTCCTTGGTGTTGAAAAGAGAATTAGCCAATTTTTTCTTTCTGCTTTCCTTTTCTTGCTTAGCAGAGTATCTGATTTTCGCCAACGAAAAGTCAAACGGATCGTATGTAGTCTGATTTTCGAAACCGTTTATGAAATACGGACTCATCACTGCGGGTTTCTTGCCATCGATCTCGGATTGCTGGTCTTTGATAGTTTTCATAGCACTTTTCAAAGAGTATTGTTCGTACTGTCTAGCAGTTGTAGCGAAATTTCTGCGCACAGCTAGCATGGTGGAATGTCACTTTTGATCAAGAGTTTTTTCAACATTTTGGAAATTTCAACTTATTTTATTTTACCCGGCTTTGTAAACATGACCTTACAAACCAAGAACGATAACTGTCCAATCTGCGACTCCCCCGATGAGAGAGCTACTGGAAGTGGACTTGTTTATGACTGGATAGGCTGCGAGAAATGCCACCACTGGTTTCACCCGTTCTGTTTGGGTTTGGCAAAACACGAAATTGAGTCTATAAGCCAGTATCATTGTCCTAATTGTGTGCCAAAGCACGGTCCTTCGATTCTCAAACGCAAATCAGGACGCTCCAGGAAGAAAATTGATTACATTGCTTTGAACGAAGGCCAGCAACTTCGAGAAATTGACAAACATCCACACATTGACAAATTTAAGATGTTTAACAATGATCGACCTTTGGAGAAACTAATATACATTGTGCGTCCGGAGATAGATGGAGACGAAAATGGCTTGATTACTGATGAAATATTATCTCAGATCATTCTTAAGACACAGCTGAAAAAACCTATTCTTGTTCCTGCTTGCAATCCTAATTTATCGAATTACAAAAAATGCTACGATCTCACATTCAAGTTTCCTTTGCTAACTGTCGATGAAATTGCAGAAACCGTTGGTTTGGACAAGGAACTTCCGGTTATGGATGTCCTGACACAAAACAACTCTCCTAATTGGAATCTTGAAAAATGGAAAGATTATTTTAACTTGCAACCAAATGACAGAGACAGAATAAGGAACGTCATCAGTCTTGAGATTTCTGATTCCGAGTTGAATAATCTAATTGAACTCCCAAAATCAGTTCTTGACATCGATGTTGTCAATAGAATTTTCTCTAAGTGCAAAGTGGAGCTAGACCAGCATGAAATAGAGAGACCTAAAGTGAGCAAGTACATCCTAATGTCTGTTAAGGACTCATTTACTGATTTTCATGTGGACTTTGGTGGCACATCTGTGTATTACACCATTTTGAAGGGCCAAAAACAATTTATAATGTATCCTCCAACAAAACGAAATCTCGCTGTCTACGAAAAGTGGTGTTTGTCAGATGATCAAAACTCCTTTTGGTTCGGTGACTTGCTTCCTCCCCTAAAATCCAATAAAGCGCACATTGAACCTGCGTATATGAACAACGGGGTGAAAATTGACGTTGAAGAAGGTGATCTGTTAATACTTCCGTCAGGGTGGATTCACTCTGTCTACACTCCTTGCGATTCTGTGATTATAGGAGGGAACTTCCTCAATCTTCTAAGTTTGAACAACCACCTCAACGTGTACAAAATTGAGATCGACACCAAAGTTCCTGAAAGGTTCAAATTCCCAAACTTCATCAAAATAATATGGCTTATCGGCTGGTTTGTTATGACCAACGATCTCAGCTTAAGCGAGTTGGAACTTGAGTGTTTGGAAAATTTAGGTCCCTTTTACCGAAGCCAGCTTCATGACTTTGAGACAGTCGATACTGCCGACAAATACCATAAACGCATAATTGCGAAAGTTAAAGCTTCTCTTCCAGCATCTGTGATTGGAAAGCCAGCCAAATTTGTTGACGACTTTGAAACTTGGTACAAAATGCAGACAAAAAAGCGCAAATACTACGATATGTAACGATTTATGACGAAATTCATTGTACGGAATTAATACTTCAAGTCAGAATACGCAGACCCGAGGCAGGAGCTCCAATCAAAGTAATCTTGGTGATGGAGCAGATCTTTCCCTTTTCGCTCACATGGTATCTTGCACCTGTAAGAGCCTCAGTGACCGAAGGAGAACCCCTGTAAATTGGACTAAAGGTACCAGCGCAAACATCAAAGTCCGCATACGGATCAAATTCAATGTCCACTGCATCCGTAGATATCGAATCGGATTTAGCCTTTATCTTGTTAGCCTGCTCCGCCCTTGGTCCGGAAGAGATGATGGAAAGGAACTCTCCCGCAAAGTAGGAAGCCAAAGCATAATTTTTGTATTTGAAAGATTGAGTCATGGCAACTTGAAGTGCGTTAACCCTATGCGCTGGTTGCAAACGTGCTTTGGTGAAGTAAGCAGCCAGTTCGAGGTTGCGCTTCACATCGTCTTGAGGAAGAGCTCTTCTTGCCAGTTCAATAGATAAACCGAGAATGTACTCCTTGCAAACTCCAAGAACCTCCTTGCACTTCTCCTCATCGTCCTTGTTGTAGACAACAAGCGTGGTAACAACGTAAATCAACTCCCTGAAGACCTCAATGGCCTCCTCCAGCTTGTTAGTCTTGAAAAGTTTGAAACCTTCGTGCAACCCACTTTCAAGTCTGTCGAATCCAGGGACAAATGGCGATACCTTAGAAGTATTCTCTTCTTCAGGATCAGCTCTGACATAGGACTTCAGAGAAGGAAGACCATCAACAGCTGGGAAAACAACTTTGTTGGCCTGGTATATTTCCATGAATCTCTTTCTGAGAGGCTCAAAGTTTGCAATTCCCAATTGTCTGTTAAGCAGTTGAGATGCAGGCTCAAAAGCACCTGCTGCAATATAACCTGCAGCGCATCTCGAGTTTCTGACCCATAGACCAAGTTCACCTGGAAGGGCACTGACATCCTCAACTTCTTCTTGCGCTTCCTCTTCATCAACTTCAACTTCAAGTTCTTCGTCACCGAGGTCCCAACCGTCATCATCGGCAATAGGTTCAGCATCCTCAAATAAGTTCTCGTCTTCTTCAAGGTTGGCCGCGAATCTGTCAGTAGCAACGGTCTGACTGTGTGATTGGTCATCAATCGAGAGTCCTTCAAAGTTACCTAACAGAGCTTGTTCGAAATAAGATAGAGATGCCTTCTCCAATGGCCATGCACTATCAATTGGCGATGCAACCTGAGGAACCGTATTAGGTTTACCGAAATCAGGCATTTGAATGTCGGCTTCACTCAATCCAGATTCCACAAGAATAGACTCCGCAATGTCATCAAGTCCATTCGTTTTTGCGGTGGCATATGCAAGTGGATATAATCCAGTTTCAATTAAGGTGTTGATTCTCTTTTCAACAGAATTCAAGTAGATGGTATTCTGGAAAAGAGAAGAGAATTCACCTCTAGCTTCAGCAATCTGCTCCATCTTCGATAGCTTATCGGTTTCACCGGTAACCAAGTAAAGGAAAGAGAGTTTTTCAAGCTGCTTCAGATTTTGATAAACTAGCTCGACAATAGGGACGTTACCTTGCAAAAGAGCTTCCTTACCAAGCTTCTCCCAAATGACTGGGTTATCCAACTTTTTAGCCTCTTCCAAAGCAATGTCCAAGTTATCACATTCAATGGCAAGCTCAAATCTTGTTTCGGAGTCCTCCACAAATTGTAATGCAATTTCTGGGAAGCCTTTTGCTTGAAGATAACCAATAATGTTTTGTCCCACAAGATTGGAAGACTTGATGATTCTCAAAACTTCATTGAAATTCTTGTTGATAAGGGCTTTCTTAAATCTGTACTCAGTTGGGTCAATTGGAATCAACTGGACTTCGCCTCTTCTGTTCAAACAGTAACACTGTCTTCCAGAGACTTTAATAACATAGAGGGTATTCTCCAAAGTTTTGATAGTTCCAGTGTCACCATTCAGCAACGCGTACTTGATATGGTTGAGCGTGGAGTAAATCAAAACCCCAGAGTCATCCCATGCGGCACTCTTGACTCTAATTGTTTCGTGCATGGACATCAAAGTCTCCAGCTTCTTATTGGCAATAACAATGGTGTGTTTAGACAAGAGGGCGACATGTTGGGTATCAGCAGACCAAACAGCATATTTGGCGTTGCTGACTTGAATTTTAGCAAGTTCCTTCTTTTGTTGAACGTCGTAATGGATCACTTCGTTTGGCTTCATCAACAACACAGTACCTGGTCCTGCATACAGCACATCCTTCACACTAGAATCCAACTCTATAACCTTGGTGACTGTGTTCTTCAAGTCTCTGACTTCAAGTTTGTGAGTGATCTTGGAGAATGTGACGAATCTGTTCCTTGCGATGAAACATGCAGCTGTAGCAGACCCCTCGCCCCTAGGACTTGGTTCAAGAGCACCAACAATCTCCTTTGGCAAGTCCATGTATGAGTACACTCCATTTTCTCCTTCTCCTGCCTGAACCAATAGAGAGCGTTCAGCTGGATTATAGGAAATATTTCTGATTTTTGTCCAAGACTTGCTGATCTTGTTCAAGGAGAGCATTGGAAGAGAAACTTGTTGCTTGTCGAATTGATACTGTTGAACTTGATTCTCATTGTTGATAAAGAACAACATGTTTTGGAACATGGTACCAGCTGGTCTTTCTCTGTCTAGCTTAAAAACCATGACACCCGAATCATGACATGTGGCAAAGAGGTTCATGGTAGGATGAGCAGCAATAAGCCAGAATCTATCATTTTCACGCTTAAATTGTTTGACTGGGGTTCTTTTGTTGAGGTCCCATGTTCTGATTGTTCTATCTTCGCCAACGGAAATGATGAGGTCTTCCGAAGGATGGAACAGAACGCAGGGAACATTGTTCGTGTGCCCTCTGCAACTGTCAACCTCCCATGCTCTAGTCTCACTCATTCTCCAGAGTTTGACGACTCTGTCATCACCTCCAGAAACAATGAGTGGTAATGTAGGGTGGAACGAGGCCCAATTGACACCCTTGTCATGTCCCTCAAGCACGTATTTCACAACGGCATCTGTATTTCCAAATATGTCTTGCTGAGGGATTTGATTTCTAGCATATTGATCATCAAATGTACGCATTCCACCTTGAGGGGCCGAATGCTTCTTTCTCAGTCCTGAAATGTCCCAAACCCTCACGGTTTGATCCAATGACGCAGAGACAATGAGATCTTGGCTTGGGTGGAATTGTGCAGACATGACGTAGTGGTTATGGCCCGTCAAACATGCAATCTCTTGACGGTTCTGCCAGTTCCAGATCCGGATGGTTTGATCGTCGGAACAGGAAATGATCCATGGTAAATCATGATGGAAAAAGACGGTTCTAACGTAATCCAGATGGCCATTTAAAGTAAACATACATTTTCTTGTCTGCAAAGACCAAACTCTAACAGTGTAGTCATCACCACCAGACGCGAAAATAGGTTGTGTAGGATGGAAATCAACAGCTCTAACCGGTCCGTCGTGTTCTTCGAATCGGTCGATCAACGTGCCCATCCGGTAGTCCCACAGCTGGATAGTGGAAGAGTGCAATGACACCAGTATCCAAGGCCGTTTGGGGTGGAAAGCCACACCCTTTGCCCTCGAAGACTTAGATTCAAACTGAGCGAATGTTAGTATACTGTACACGTCAACAAATCAGAAAACTTACCTTTGTGAGCATCTTCATCTTGAAATAAACAGTCCCTTGGATCTAAGCCAGAATTGTTGCAATTGAGAATAGAAGTCCAACGGGTTTAAAATAATTGGATGAGTGATGCGTGCTTTGTTTGTCTTGTTGTTCTTTTAGTTTTTTCCAACGAGCAGGGCAGCTGGGTAATGATTACGTAATCGTCTTGAACCAGGTTTCACTCCAGTGGCTATCCAGGGCTGTGTGTGCTGAAGGGCAGATCTGCGCACAATATGCAATCTTGAGAGAAGATCTAACACACTCTTGCTACTGGAAGTTGCTCTCTGTCACTCGAAGCAGAACTTAAAGTTACTTTCGGTTGCACCTCAGGCTGACTGAAGAACTGGTTCTCAGGCCCTCAATCTGGTCGTGCACTTCCAATAAAATTTTTCATAAAAATCAGCAACAAGTATAGCAGGATCTATTCTACTTAATAACACTATGTCGAGATTTTTTGCGACCGTGTACGATTCAGAGGACTCTTCAGATGAGGAATTGCTTTCTTCGGAAGAGGAACTTCTTTCGTCGTCTGGATCTGAAGCCGGAGATGTTTCTGAAGAAGGGGAATCCGAAGATGAGGATGATGATGACGATGAGGACTGGGACTCCAGTTCTGACATGGACTCCGATGACGACTATCAGGCTGGCCAAGTTAGAGGCCCTTCATACTTCTTGAAGAGAAACTTCAAGAGTGGAGGTGGAGACAGCGACTCTGATAGTGAGGGAGAAGAGAAGAGAGTGGTCAAGAGTGCAAAGGAGAAGTATTTGGAGGAGATCGCCAATCTTGTTGATCAGCTTGAGAACTATTCGATGGTTGAGGACTGGATCAAAATTGCTAGCGAATTCGACAAGCTGAACAAGTCTGTTTCTAGATATCCACAGTTCCATATTCCCGTGCCGCGTCTGTATATCAAAACGCTTGCACTTTTGGAGGACACCATTACCTCGTTCCAGTCTAAGGATGTTAAGAAGAAGTTGAACTCATCAGAATCAAAGGCTTTGAATGTTGTGAAACAGAGAGTCAAGAAATCTACTAAGGACCACCAAGGCGAGCTTGAACTATACAGAAAGAACCCAGAAGCATATGAAAACGGAGTCTCTACTGAACAAGAGCCAAAGAAGGATGAGACTAAGACACAGGCCACGGATAGCTCAGATAGCGCTGGAATATTCACCATATTGCGTTCAATCATAGAGACTAGAGGAAAGAGAAACGTGGATCTGGCAGAGCAGATTGGACAGTTGGAGGAACTCACACAACTGGCCAAGGTTCCTTTCCATCTTATTTCGATCTATCTATTGCTTGTTCCTATCAGATTTGATCTCTACTCCAAGACTGCATTTATGCCACTCGAACAATGGAAATTTGCGTTGAGAGACATCAACGCTTTGCTTGATGTTTTGGAGAAGAACCGCAACTACATTGTCAGTGAAACTGCCGCTCCAACAGATGACATCGAGACCGAGCCTGAAGCCGATGAAAGCGGTGTCAGACAGATGATCGGCTCCATTGCTTCGTTGGTTGAGAGATTGGCTGACGAGCTCACATCTCATTTACTAGCTATTGATCCTCACTCCACCGAATATGTTTCTAGATTGAGAGACGAGTCTTCCATGTACACTTTGATGGTCAGAGCTCAAGTTTACTACGAGTCCATCATCACCAAGGAGGAAATGTCTACTCCAAAGGGTGATCAACTTGCTAGGGTCATTTTGAAGAGAATCGATTTCATTTATTACAAGCCATCCAAGCTGATCATATTTGGAGAGAATACCGTGTGGAAGAAAATTGACGAGTCTTTGGACTCCAAGATTTACCCAAAACTTACGGAATCCAGTCCTCAGGGTGTCGAGTACACCAATGGTTTGATCGATGCCTTGTGTTTGGTTTTGTACGAACAGCCAAATTCTGTGTTCAGAAAGAAAGCCGTTCTTTATCACATCTACTACTATGCGTTCAATGATCAATACTTCAAGGCTCGTGATATGCTGTTGCTGTCTCATTTGCAGGCCACTATTCATACTGCTGATCCACAGCTCCAGGTTCTTTTTAATAGGTCTCTTGTTCAATTGGGACTCAGTGCGTTCAGATGCGGTCTCATTCACGAGGCTCAACAGTCCTTGTACGAAATTGCTACCTCGCCTAGACAGAAGGAGCTCTTGGGCCAAGGTGTTCAAAGATTCCAGGTGCAACAGTCTCAGGTTGACAAACAGAGACTCCTACCATTCCACATGCATGTTAATTTGGAGCTGCTAGAGTGCTCATTCTACACTGCTTCTTTATTGATTGAGGTTCCTCTCATGGCTCAAAACCCAGACTTTGCCAAGAGAAGGGTCGCAGTTTCCAAGTCTTTCAAGAGGGTCCTCGAGTACCATGAGAGACAAATATTTGATGGACCACCTGAGTACACTAGAGATTACCTCATGCTTGCTGCCAAAGCTCTTCTGAAATCAGACTGGCAGAAAGCAAGCGAGTTGATCAACTCCATCAAGATCTGGGATCTCTTTAACAACAGCGATAAAATCAAAGCAATGCTATTGCAAAAACTCCAAATCGAGGCATTGAGAACGTATCTTTTCACGAACGAGTCGTTTTATTCCAAGCTTTCAGTTTCTAACCTGGCTGCCATTTTCCAGATTGACGAAAAGATTGTCAAGTCAACCATTCTGAAAATGATCTCCAACGAAGAAATCACTGCTCTTTACAACCAGCCATCCAACAACCTCGAATTTGTAGGAGGAAACAAGCTCAAGCCATCCAAACTGCAGGAGTTGGCACTCAACTTGAGCGAGAAGGTGAACCAGATTGTCGAGAGAAACGAAAGACTCAGTCTGGGAGGATTCCAATATCCTTTAGAAAAGAAGCAGAATAGACCAGAAAGGGCGAACGGTGTTGCTACCAAGCAGTAATGATGCATACCTTGAGCGAAGGGAAATTCATATTATAGTATAGTTTCAATAAAGTTCCATAAAAAAAGCTAAATATAAAATGGGGCATCTGACATCATTACATAACAGTGAATTTATTGCATAATTAAAACTAGACTTGTTAACATATGAACTTATTGCTAATTAATTTGGTTGTTCCTTTAGCTGAAAATGCGCTCTCTTATTAAGCCTCACAAAGATAGTTCGAACTCTGGACAGGATAAACAGTCAGATGTTATGCTCGCGCAACCCTCTACATCTCCAGTGCGAAAACTAAAGAACCCTATCAAGAGCTTTTTGAGAAATAAGATATCTACAACACACGGCACAAAACCTAAACTACAGCCATTGGGACTCAGTCTATTTTCAGGTAGAGAACAAGGACTGGCTGAAAATCTAACGAACCCTACTATATTTGGAACCAAAACACACGACTGGAGTGGTGATAACAGTCCCAGGTCATTGACATATGCTTTTGACAAGCTCGAATCTTCCCCAGAAACACTTGATGATCGACCATTGGAGACTAAGTTGAATTCGGAGTCGACAGATGATTTTTCTATTGTTTTTATCAAGAAGGGTCAGGATACAGGTTCCGTCTCGAGCTCCAGCTCCTCTCATTTTTCCTTTGAGGCAACTGGAAGAAATGCATCGCTCAAATACTACAAATCCTACGACCAGGTGAAATATGCTGAGATGAGAAATCAGCTGAAGAAAGATGACACCGATTTCAGGGACTTTATCAACGATATAGAATCTCTCAACGACCTTCACGAAGACATGAATAATTATGACGAGGACGATTTAGACCAGGATGAAACAGAAGATTTGTTTAATCGAAAGCTGTTCTCTAGCGATGATGAGTCCGATGAGTTTGAGAACTTTGACAAACGAGATGAAAAGTCCCTTCCGGATGGTTTGCTGAATACAAATGATCAGAGTAGTTTTGTATCCAACCAAAGGAGCAGCTCCGGAGCACGACTACCCAGAGGAAGACCAGATGATGAACCAAATTCAGATGCTCATCAAATGGTTAGACCCTTCAGATCAGCGAGTATCAAATTTCACCAGCTTGAAGCACTTGACTCTGACGAATTAGACTTTTTGGATCACAGGTATTCTTGGTTCCCTAATGATGAGGTTCCTAGAACAGAAACATTTGATATGTTTCTAGACGAAATCAATGAAGTTCCAGAAGACTTTGATTTTCACTCGAAACCTACTGAGCTGATGGGCCGCAATAAAGGACTGAACAGTTTAAGAAAGCAGCGCCATAAACAACTCAAATCCAACGCTAAATTCCAGCCACCTGTTGCGCGAGTTAGTTCCAGAGACAAAATATCAACAGAAAGTCGAACGATTACTCTCTTCAGACCTGTGTCGCGCCCAGATAGTATCGACGATTCCATGGCCGAATACCCCGTTGATGTCAGCGCAAGTGAAGAATATACCGATTACTATGAAGACAGCCGTGAATTACCTGAGCCCACGACACCAATTCAGCTACACGCATTTGTTGCTCATAATAACTCTCCTTTAACTACCATAAGTGAGGCTTCATACGATAGTCGGCTTACTCGCTCGCCGTTAAGGTAAATTAACTGTATTCATGCATTAATGAAATCATCACTGATTATTCTCAGGCTAGTCAGCATTTTATAAGATGGACTTTGGTAATCACGAGAAAATTTGGGAGCATCACAGTCTGCTCTTCTCGCGTGTTGTCCGAGTGAAGGAGAACGAACCGCATCTCGTGTTTGGCGTTTAACCGAAAGAACGTTCTCGTCATCTTCGTCCATTGGAGCAATATTACATGACTGAATAAGCTCAAGCGCATCTCTATAGCACGCGGGATAAAATAATAATTTTGGTTTCTTCTTCTGTAACCCGTTTGGAGGATCGGTACTATAATCCTTCAGTAGCTTTGAATGATTTTCGTCAAAGTATTCGTCTTCTTCACCGCTCTGCGAAGCTCCATCATAGGGATCTGGCAAGTTTTCTGAGTTACTCAGAATATTATCATCTCGAATGACATCAAAGTAGGCGGACATGCAGCTGGAAACGGACTCAATTCTCTTTTTGTGTCGGCAATGAATGGGCTCATTCAAATTATTAGTGGAAGAGCTCTCCAGAACTAGCTGCCGTGAAAGATCAGCGTCTTTCCTGATTGCAACTGGTGAAGGCTTGTCTGTTTTGCTTTGAGGTGGCTTAGCGACATCCAATTCCATAGGGGAGGCTACAGATTGCGCTTGTGGTCTGATATGTTGGATCTCTTTCGATGCCGATTTAACTGCAATCTTTTTAGGGAAAACTATCTTCAGCGGAAAGGGCAAGCCGTCAATCATGATGTAACTCATCTTCATCAAGCCTTTTTGAGAATTCATAGATTGCCCGGTCTTGATAACTCGAGCGGTATTCTGCAAACGTCCATTTCTAGGTAAGTCCACCACATCTCCTGCTGAACCGTGTGTTTTCAACTCTCTATTTGGCACGCTAAATATGCTATTGGGCGGTTGTGAGTAAAAATAGCCATCTGATGACATACATGAACGCAGCGAGAATCTGGAATGTAGCATCTCGTTTTTTGAACGCGAGTACTCAGAGTAAGGCTTTAACTCGCGATCAGTTAGCAAAGCCTTTAGCAATCAAAAGTAATAAATTAAAGACGGAACCCACCAAAATCTTTATGTAACCTTCCCCGCCGTAAAGCCTCACTCAATTCTTAAATCAGAATGTAGCGTCCTTTGGTCAAAACACCAAGCCGGTTGACACTATCAATCCTGACTTTCATGGAATTTACTCCACTTGATTTGGAGGCTGTTTTCTCCGATTTTGTTTCTCCTGAAGTCACAAATTTGGGAATAGTTGAAATGCCCATGAAATTATCATTTATGAAAACCAAATGATACAACACATGAGCTGTTATGCAGGTCCAGGACAAAAGGATCTGGTTTTCAAAATTTGACCTATCGACCTTGGTCACTGGTGGAACTTTTAGAAAGGACTCAGATGGATAGTCATTTGCATTCACTATTGCAAACTCTCCCAGCTTTAAGGTGGGGACTGAGGATATTTGAAGCGATTTTCCTTTGCGTAAACCTTTTCCCAGCGCTTGCCATTTACTAGTTTGTCTCCCCCCATTTTCTTCAGTTCCAAGAGAAAAATCAGCAGGAACCAAAATCCAGTCTTCATCTTCATCGTCGCAATAGATTTCGCTATTCATCAATTTCTCGTATTCTTCATTGTCAATCACCGAGGAAACAGAATTATCTTCAACGACATAAGAACGCATGTATACATCATCTGATTCTTCGTAGAATAGGTGCACTGTGTCCAAGACAATCGATTCGTGTGAATTCTGCAGAGACACATGAAACGGTTCTTCTATAGTGAACCATTGATCATTGGTAGATAGTAGAGGAATCACCAGTTGACCACTTCGCACTTTTTGAGTACTTCGATAGCGTCTTTCAATGTAGTAGCCTATTTTAAGCTTGAAAAACGATTGCGTTTTATGGTTAAGTTTGTATGTGACCTTGATGTTAATAGTGGAGAAGGAACAGTCTTTTCCAAAAGAAAACAGAGAAACAGAGTTAACAACCTGGTTGTTATAGATCTGGAATCCATTGTCATCAGTCAATTCTTCATAATGTACTTCTAGACACGAACCCCCATGAAAGGAGTCCTTTTTAGTCAAATGCCATCGAAGACCGCTTTTATTGCTCTTGTGCAAATTCATTGGAAGCTCCATTTGTAAAGAGTTATTCACCCAACATTGATCATAAACCAGGTCACCATGCTCGCTAAATGAGGTTCCCTCACCACACCCGAAGTTAGTGTAAAATATAAAATTTGAGTCGTTGAGCTTGTATAGAGGTGCATTGTGAGGTTTGAACGTTGAGGATATTGATGATTCTCCCTCATGAAGGCCCATCCAGTATCTTGTATCGTTTTTCGAAAAACCTTCACTTCCCAAATATTCGTAGGTCCAAGCCGGTGCAAAAAGCGCGACGTTGGCTTTGTACCGTTTGATCATTTGGCAAGCCAAAGCAGAATCAAAACCTCCCTTTCCTATCATAGTGCCTCGCCCCCAGACATCATAACCAACATATATCTTTTGTGTGGAGCCTAGTATTCCCACATTCTTGATATTTTCTTGTAAGTGTTTTGAATTCCACCAGTAATTTGTGAAGAAGGAATCAGTCGAAGTGAAAAAGTTGTAATTTTGCTCTGTTACTCCATTCTTGTAGTTAACCTTGTTTTCAGGGAAAATGTAGGAATCGTACCAGATAAGCTCATTATTGGCATCCTGAACATGCAGCTCAGCCCTCAACTGCTCCAAAAATGGGACAAGCATACTGGCAATCTTGCTGTTACTGAATCTTGTTTCGATATTGAGCAAGTACCCGTCAAAGCCAAAGTAAGTTGCCAAAGAAGCAAGACAGTCGGCATAAACAAATCTTCCATCACGTTTCGTCACCAATTTATCGAGTTGTTCAAAATCAGAGTAGCTATTCCCTTCAAATATCAAGGTTCCAAAACATTTGATTCCATTGCGATGACAGAAGTTGATCCAGCAAACAGGGGGGATGCTGACACGGTGATGCGAAAAATAGACAAATTTGTCCACCAGTTGCGGATACTGTATGTAATAATGACGTCCATCTGGATGAGGAAAATATCCTAAGGGATCAACATCTTCGTTGGGTTGATAACCGCCCTTGAAATCATGGCACACTAAAAGCTTGGCTTCATCATGACCTCTTTCTTGATTAGTTCGCTTATAACACGCCAGTCTCTCGACACATCTTTTGAAGTCGTCCAGTTCGTAGTGAAACTTAGACACGCGTTCGGTCCATTGAGAGAGATCTTCCAATGAGCTGAAATAAGAAGACTCCATGGAATACTGAAGTAAAGACTGTGGGATGACAGCTTGCTTCATACTCGACGTCACTTTCAATAGCGCGCAAACGTCGGTAAGAGTACTTCTCAGTATATGAGCAGTCAGCTAGCTAATGACTGCAAATGCAAATATTCACTATAATGATTTTCAATCACTGGGTCGTTTAGATAATGTTTCCTTGTAGGATCGGTTTACAATAAAATTTCTGTGGGGAAACAAATTAATGTTTGTCTGGCATTGTACGTCGACTAAGACGATCGACGCTTTAGCGTCATAGTTGACGTGATAAAAATAGCACACATCCGTGCTACATGAGCTAATAAGTCACGTTGACGAGGCGCATAACAGCCCCGAAGTATATTTTTGTGTTACGCTTAGCGAAAGTAGTTCCCAAAATTTGCGTATTGTTTCTGAGTCAAGCCTCTTCGGCATGAGTATATTAATAAATTAAAAGCCTAGAAAAAGTGACAAAAGTTTTGTACGGAATTTACAGTACATCCGGAAATAAGATGGGTCTGTTTAAAAGAAGTTCGCAGTCTTCCGGTGACAAGATGAAGATCAAGATCACCGGAGAGGATGAGAAAAGACTGAAGATGCGCTCCGCCAACGTGCATGATCCTATCTTAAATGCTATGAACGAGGCACAGCCATTTGAGCAGTCGGCAAACGAGCACCAAAGACACTCCTCAATGAGTGAGAATGGGTTGAAGGATGTTTTTGGTAACACCATTGTGAATCCGGATATATCTAATCCTTCGAGATCCCGAGACGAACGGCCGATGGACACTATCAGATCTTTTGAATATGCAGTGACGGGGGATATGTCCTATAAACAGCAACTGGAAACCCCATCTCTGGGATGGCGTGTTAGGCAGGATTTCCCTTTGTACACGGGAGATCAGTATTCACAGGGCTATGATGCTGGTCAACAACAATTTGATGAGTATGGGCAGCCTGTTTACGACGGAAACAACTATCAAAGTCAAAAGCCAGCTGTGGCACAGCAAGGAGTTTATACAGCACCACCGCCTAAGGAGCCGGTGAAGCAAAAGAAAGGATTGTTCGGTAGAAAGAAGAACTAAGCACGATTCAAATTTGATCGGAGTTTTAAGGAGCAGGCGCTTTTCTTTCCATGATCTCCACTCCGTCACGAACCACTATTGTACAATATGCTTATTCTTGTATTTACTGTTGAGACGTTATCTAATAAGAGAGTGTTTTTTTTTTGATTTGTGATTTTTTGATGTAGCTTACTCTCACTTATACGATAATTTTTTTTAAATTTTTTTTGAAAAAAATTAATTATGCTAAGAAGACAGGCCAGAGAGAGAAGAGAGTATCTCTATCGCAAAGCTCAACAATTGCAAGAGCAAACGTTGATAGAAAAGAGAAGGCAACTTAGCCATGCCTTAGCAACGGGTAAAAACCTGCCAAAAGAAATAGCAGAGGATGATAAATTACAGAAGGACTACTTATTTGATGAGTCGATCCAAGAAACAGTGGATGACGAATACTCTGCGCTTTCGGGGCTCGTTGAGCCAAAAATAATAATCACAACATCTAGAAGCCCGTCATCAAGATTATCACAATTCACCAAAGAAATCAAGCTTTTGTTCCCCAACGCCATGAGATTAAACAGAGGAAATTACATTTTAAGTGATTTAATTGAAACCTGCAAGAAATCAGGAGTCACTGACGTTATTGTAATTCACGAACATAGAGGTGTTCCGACAACCCTAACCATTACGCATCTTCCCCACGGACCTTCTGTGACCTTCACATTACATAATGTTGTTCTTCGCCATGATATATTGAACGTTGGCTCACAGTCCGAAGCATATCCTCATTTGGTGTTTGAGAATTTTTCTTCCAAGCTTGGTGGACGTGTTGTTCAAATTCTGAAACATCTGTTTCCTCCAGGAGTCAAGGCGCAGTCTCCAAGAGTGATAAGCTTTGTCAACAGTGACGATTTCATCAGTGTCAGACAGCATCTTTATGTGCGGACGAAAGATGATGTTGAGTTGAGCGAGGTTGGACCCAGATTTGAGATGAGATTGTTTGAGGTTAGACTCGGAACGATGGATGACAAGGATGCAGACATCGAATGGATGTTGCGCAGGTTTGTCAGGACCGGTAACAGAAAGAACTACCTGAGCGAGTAATAATTAATAAAATATATTTGTTAAACCATGGTACAAGTCATTCGAGCTAGGTACGTAAGCCTTCGCTAACAAAGCTATGGATACTTCCCTCGTCTGAACGGTCATCCACAAGGACATCGTCAATATTTTGACCGCCTGTCTTAAACGAGTGTTGACTAGAGTTCGACAGTCTAACAGGCATTTTTTTTCTGTGGAGGCCTGCAAGCTTGGTTGGAATGGAGACCTGATCAGTGTCGTTGTCCGATTCCGAGCTGCAGAGCTCAACAGTGAGTTTCTTGCCAACGCTGGAAGCTCTTTGGCTCAGCGGGCCTCTGGCGTGAATCTGGGGCGATATTGGGCCACCGGAAGGGGAAAGCGAGGTGTTGGAAGCCTGCGCAGAGGACGAAGGTCCCAGTCCAGTTTGTAATGGGGGTGGTTGGGCACTCACTGGCGATCTTTGGACAAAAGAGGCCGAAGAAAAGGAGCTTGTTCTGGAGAGCCTTGGATAGTTAGATAGACTGGCACTAATACTAGGTCTTCTGATAGGATACTTGAGTTCCTGGTCCTCTTGGCTGATTAAGTCCGCGTACGAGCAGAAAGAAAGCGTGGATTTGTTTTGTTTCAGCAAAGGTGATGTGGCAGGCGAGCTTTGCTGTGGGGTGGTGGTTTGCAGCATTGATAGAGATTGGTTTAATGCAGGACGCGCAAGTTTTGAGGACATCAACTGTTCAGTCAAATTAGAGGTGCTGCCTTTGGTGTTTGGTCTGGTGGAGGAAAGTGACATCTTCCGGTACCCAGGAGAGGCAAAAGCGGCTTGCAAATTGGCAGTTGAGGAACGCCTGAAAGCAGGTCTTTCCATCTGGTCCAATTCTTCGTGCGGCATCTGAGTCGTATGGTCAAGCGAAGCTGGCACAAACAACTCGGTAGAGTAGTGCCGAGGCAGAGACGATGGGACAGGCTGGGATTCCAGTAACTGGTCCTGAACCAAACGTTCAAAAATGAGAGAATCGTTACGGTCCAGGGATCCTCCTGATCCTGACCTTCTCACATTTCGAGACTGGGATGGCGACGACGGAGTTGTTGGTGGCGGAATCGTTTCCAGAGACAGTTGGTCGCCGTCCAAAATCTGGTTGTGTTTCTTACCATCCTCTTCCTCTGATAGAGAAAGAGGGGAGTTCAACGCATTCGCAATACCGTTGGGACCCTCCTTGGCAGAATTACGTTGTGTAGTTTCTTCTGTTGGATCGTGAGAAGATTCCACCTTGGAAAGAGGAACTTTCTTATCACCAAATGTAAATGATGAAAGTCGGTTTGATCCCGAGGGGGCAAGAGATGATTCCTTACTAGATGGGGATAGCATAAGTGAAACTCAATCTTGTCCAAAAGTCCAAGCACCAAGATATATACCAAGTGTACCTATCTGAATATCTCCATGCAACACTCTCTGGAGATTATCGTGCACAGACAAAAGTCGTGGACCACCAAATTCCTTTTTAGGGTGTCCACTCAAGCATTTTCTGCAGAACATCGCTGGCGAGGAGATAGCGAATGCGCCTTTAGCTGGTTACCCGCCGTAGAGCCAGGCGCATTTTTCTTTTTCTCTCCGCTCCTCGCCTCTAGCGACAAAAGAGGAGGAACCGAACCGGTGTCAGGAGTGCGGATCACGTGCCCAATTTGGCGTGATAATTCGCCATGTGATTGTTTGATTTCGTTCATAATGGGTCTCGGTTTTTGATCCTAATAGCATGATACTTGGGGTCACTGAACAGGTCATATAAAAACAGGTGGAGTTCTTAGTTTCTGCGCAAAACTCATTTTTCAGCGCTTAACTTACACGCACTGCATCTTCTGAATATATATCACGGTTATTTCGTGTCTTCTACTTCATTCACTCTTTGCTATGTCGACAATACATCTCAGCTCCCGCGCTTTCCCTTCATCAGACATGATATGGTGCGCCAAACGCACCTGTGAAGTGTTGGAACCGCGACCCTCGAGCAAAAAAGTCCGCCCGTCCACTTCAAGTTCCATCAGCTCAGACTTTATCCAATCCTGTCCACGCGGTATGCCTAGCACGGTAATCAGACAGGCGCATATGAATAAATCCAATATATTTGATCTATTGGATACCGCTACGAAACAAGAATCAATTTGTCTGGTTGGTGCTGGATCAAACACCAAAACGCCGTTCGACTTCCACGCCGCAGACTTCTCGCTACCTATGGTTTTATTCTTCTTTGGTGCCGGAAGAGTTGATCACGAATTACTTAAAATGATGCAAGAGGCTAGTTTGCATGCTACAATTCTGGGAGTGACTAGCAATTATGACCTGGAAAATAGGTACAGATTCCCGATTATGCTTGACCCGCGTGGAATACTAGCTAAGCAGCTGAATCTCACAGATCCTCTAGGTGGGGGTAACTACCCGTTGGCATCGGTGATGGTTTTCAGCAAAATGGGGGTAGAGATGATCAAAGTCCTGGTTAATTACGATTATAACAAATATTACAGCTCCGAAAACGGTCTACAGAGCGTCATACAGGAGACTGTGGAATACATCAATGCACAATAGACGTCCTTGTCGATGTCAAAACTATGTCATCTTAATATAATAATTTACACTTTCTCACGCTGCGAGCCGTTGCCGTTCTTGCTCAAGCTCCTTAAATTCAAGACTTCTCTCTTCAAGCTGTTTTTTAATTTGCTCGAATGCTTTTTCAATTCGATCCAGCTCCTGTCTTTCTGCCTCTTTAGTGAATTTCGAGGTCTCGCTTTTGTAAGGCAGGAGCGACCCAGGTTTCGCCGTTAACAATCTGAACATCTTCTCTGTTGGCTCGTTGAAAACCACCTCGTCAAACAGCACACTTTCAACGTGTCCCGTTCTTTGACTTTCCTCCAAGTTTGGCCCGTATGGATGCAGCTTCAAATGATGGTAGAAGGTGATGTTCTTCTCGCCACAGTCATTATTAAAGTATATTTTGATCACGATCTCGAATTCTCCCCAACCTGTTTCTGACACCTCAAAGGGAGGCTCCTCGATCGATCGCGTTGGGTTGTTGTAGGTCTCGTGCAGTTTGAAAACCACTTTGCGGATATAGCTGGATAAGTCGTTACCCAACGGGTCAGCAACAAACACTTTCCAAGTATGGGTGTGGTCGGAAGGCGAGCCTTCAGGAAGCGGATTGGATTCTGACACCTTGTCGGCGATGTTGCCGTATATTATGGGTTTCGATATTGATATATTCTTTATTCTTCTTGATGACGAGTTTTGAGGAGGCATGATCAAAGAATTATAAATATAAAATACAAAAACGAGTTGCAGTTTATTGAATATTTAATTTATTTCATGAGTATTTTTTGTTTATTCACATCATTTCACTGAATCCAGTTCCAACACTCTTAACAAATCCTCCCTCCTTAGCAGCCATTTCATAATATCCGTAGATGGTGGTAACAGCCAATAAAATGGAAGTACCAGATCCCAAGCATCCAGAAAGGTCACTAATGACGGAAAGAGCACCAATTGTAGCTCCTCCAAATGCAGCAGCGGTAGGAATAATTTTCTTGAGCTCCTTGTAAACAGAAGTCTCTCTGTGACCAGCAATGACTAATCCCTGCTCTTTAAATTGCTTAGCAACGTCTCTTGGCGAGGAACCAGACACCTCGATCCAAGTCTTGGAGAAGAATGCGCAGGTGGCCAGCACAAAGATAATGTAGACTGCAGTCTTAACGGGATCTAGAATTGCTTCCGTCAAAGAAAATGGAGGCTGCATGTAGTAAGCAATACCGGAAGAAGCAAACAGTTGCTGAGAGCCAGCTCTCGGTTCCCAAGAACCAAGCAGTTTCACAAACAAATTGTTTGGGAATCTGGTGTAGAGCATTTGAGAAATGATGAAAATGTTGGAGGTCAATGCACTTTGCAGCATGATTGGCATGTTTGAAGTGTAAAACAGTCTAATTGGATACAATCCGTATGGACCTCTTTGTCTGGTAGATTTGACAGGAAGTTCAACCTTGAGGGATTGCAAATAAACAACAGCCAAAAACACCAACACTGTGACAATCACTTGGAACATGTTGGCAGCGTTGTCTCTGTAGAAAGCCTCCATCAAGGCAATTTTCTTGGACTTCTTAGTGAAAAGAAGATGCACAAATGCCAACACTGCTCCTTCAAACTCGGTTCCACGACCTCTGTTGATGGTTGTTGGTGCAAAACATCTCCAGAAAATTTGCTCGCAAATGTTGGTGGCCATGAAGAGGGAAATACCGGATCCAAGTCCGTAGCCCTTTTGCAGCAGCTCGTCGAGTAGAATGACCACAATAGCCGCAAAAACCAGTTGTAAGATCAATAAGAGACACACTCCTGTGCCCAAATCACTAGGACGTCCATACATTCCAGTCAAAACGTAAACAGTGGCCTGTCCGACAGAAAGCATGATGGCGAAGATTTTTTGGGCAATCTGCAAGAGATCACGATCCTTCTTGTTCTCCATGTTAACAGTGAGCAACTGTGTACCTTGCAACAACTGGAAAACCATACCGGACGTGACAATTGGCGAAATACCCAACTCCATCAAAGTACCTCTGTTGGAGGCCAACATCATTCTGAGCCAGTACAATGGGTCAGAAGAGTCGGAAGACGTAATACCATACAGCGGGATTTCGCTCATGACCAAGAATATCAGCAAAGTGACACCCGTCCACATGAGCCTCTGGTTGAAAGGCACCTTTCTTTCTGGAGCCAGAACTTCTGGTAGAAACGGCGTGAAAGGTTTCACAAGATCCAAAACACGAACTAATGGTTAGTTTAACTGGCTTCTGCCTATCTAGCGCTTATTTTTCACTTACAGTCGCTCATAGTTGTTATGTGTGAAATTATTGAGGTTTAACGTTTTGACAATTGATTCGAAAAAATTGACATGGACACGATTTCGTGTTTGGTTGTTCATATCCAGTCATTATCATTTCTTTATATAGTGCAATAATTTAGCGATCTCGTTCTTACTTCCTAACCAGATTCCGCTTCTTTCGTGGATCTTCTTTGGGACCAAGTCCAAAATGCGCTCTCCCTTATCGTTAACAGCTTCTCCTCCGGCCTGCTCCATCAGGAGCGCCATTGGGAAACATTCATACAAAATCCGCAGCTTTCCAGACTTGGACTTGGAGTCTGCTGGATAAGCAAACAGTCCTCCATACAGCAGCGTTCTGTGCACATCGGCCACCATAGATCCAACGTATCTTGCTGAGTAAGGCTTACCTTTGTTGTCCTCTTGAGGGAGCTTCAGCGAGGCAATGAAGTCCTGAACCTCTTGAGGCCAGTAATAGGAGTTTCCCTCGTTGACCGAGTAGATCGCCCTTTTTTCTGGGATTTCCAGGTTTGGCTTGGTGAGAATGAACTCACCCAAATGAGTGTCCAATGTGAATCCGTTGACTCCGTGACCTGTAGTGATCATCAAGTGAGCACTTGCACCGTACATGGTGTATCCTGCTGCAACCATCTCGGTTCCCGAGCGCAAAACATCCTTGATGCTTCCCTTTGACCCGGGTTGAAGCTTGTAGACTCCAAAAATGGTACCAACAGAGACACCGGCGTCAAGGTTGGAGGATCCATCAATTGGGTCGCAACAGACGGCGTAGTTGCCCTCAGAACCTTCAAAGATGATGAGGTCCTCCTGCTCCTCACTCACAAGAACCTTAACGTTTCCTGAGCTCTTCATTGCGTTGATGAAAATGTCGTCTCCAATGACATCAAGCTTTTTCTGGTCATCTCCAGTAGCGTTGGTGATACCAGCAAGGCCAATGAGATTGACAAGCTCGGCTCTACGAATTGTGTGGGCAATGAATTTAAACGCATACTGCAGGGAGTTGAGGAGTAAAGTCAGCTCTCCTGTCGCGTTAGGAGCAAATCTATTTTGCTCCTCAAGAATAAACCTTGTCAGGGTGACTAAATCGGTGTTGATCGGTTGTTTTGCCTCGGCCATTTTTGATTGAAAACAGATACTTAGCAAGGTGCGAGAGAAGGCCCTATTTATGTGTATTTTTTTCTAATCCGGGGGAAGTATGGGGGTGCACTCGTGCAGAAAAAAAAGCTCCGGGGTTTCGCACGGTTGGAAGTAGCCTAAATTTACTATACACAAGTCTACATCAAAGACAAAAATCCCTCCACCGCCTTGGAGCGTGCAGCCTCGCTCAAAGGTTTGGCTCCCGATAGGTAGCTCATGAACAGCAGTTGGCCAATCATTGGCTCCTCGACAATCCCCATCTCGAATGGTTTTTCCATTTCTCCCCGGGTCGTGCATTGCTGGAACGACACAGCCAGCTTGCCGTCATTCAATAATTGTAGCATCAGGGTGGAGTCTTTGAACGCTGTAACCTTGCGAGATCCAAACGCCTTTCTCAATTGATCCAGGCCCTTGTTGATTTTCTGATCCGCGTCTTGGTCTTGTTTCATGAGCTCCTTACACTTCGGATTTGACTTGATGGATTTAATCAGTCCATCTCTGAGATGGTTAAAATCGGTGTTTCGCACAGGAACTATCTTGGCAGAAAACCTGACACCATCAGACAGAAGTAGGTCCACCACCTGAGGTGACAGAGCAGGGTCTCTGAGGGAGAATTCCAGTTGGGAAACATCTGAACTCACCTTTGATGTGAGTGTTTGCTTCACTAATGGTAAGTCGTCCTTTGCCACGTACAAGCCGAGAGCGTAAACCTTCATGTTCAAAAACGTGACCGTTCTAACACCGTATCCCAAAAGCTGGAATGGCGCTTGGAGCAGGCACTCCGAGGTGATCACAGGAAACGAATGGACAGAGGAGTCGACGCTTATCAGCGTCGCTGGATCCTGGATTTGACTTGCGTCGTTTTGAATTTGGGAGTAAGTCAAGTATGAAACAAGTCCTGCACCCATAGAGGCAAGGGCGAAATTGACCCTTCTGCCGGAGACCGGTTGTGTTGGCTTGATGGTGCTGAAATTGCGTCTACTCACGCGCTTCACATTTCTCACTACGTTTGCTAGCCCAAGTCTGAACATTTTGGATTTTAGGAAATATTTTTATGTAGCTTCGGTTTTTTCTCGCTATTTTAATCAATGACCGAACAACCGTCAGCGACCCCAGACAGAAATTCGGAGGCCTCTGTGCACATCTCGGACTCTGAAGATATGGATGTGGAGTTTCTCGAGCCATCGCCAAGTTTTGAGAGCATTTCGATGGTGCGATTGTTTGTTTTTGTTCTACTGATGGCCATATCCCAAATATTCGCACAGTCTTTACTAGCTCAATCTTTGGTTCCTGCACCTTATGTTGCCAAGACATTCGATATACAAAATGAAATGGGGAAGATCTCATGGATGACTGCAGCCTATTCACTGACTGTCGGAACGTTTATTCTGATCTCCGGAAGAATAGGCGATCTTCTGGGGTACAAGAAAGTGTACATTTCAAGCTACGTAAGTCTTGCGGTGTGGTCGCTTCTTGCTGGGTTGAGTCACTACACGGGGTCGAGCGAGTTTTTTGATGTGTGTCGCGCGCTTCAGGGCCTTTCTGTTTCAGCTGCCGTTCCTAATGCGCTGGGTCTGATGGGACACTATTTCCCCATGGGAAAACTCCGCAATTTGGCTTTTGGATTTTTTGGAGCAGTTGCTCCCATGGGGTTCGTTTTCGGTGCCCTCATGAGCTCCATGATTGGACAGCTTCTCTGGTGGCCTTGGTTCTACTACATCACAGCCATGATCTGCTTTGGAAAAAGCATCATCTCCTACTTTATCATTCCGAAAAATATAGCTACAGTGCACAAAAACCTCACAAAAGAACATTTTGACTTCTATGGCTCTATAACGGGCGTGGTGGGACTTGTGCTGGTCAACTTCGCTTTGAACCAGGGCCCGGTGGTGGGATGGAAAGTTCCCTACATCTATATTCTTCTAATTATCGGCTTTTTGTTCGTGGTTGCATTTATTTGGATCGAAAGATCTGCTACACACCCATTAGTTCCACGCTTGAACACATCAGTTACTTTTACCTTGGTTTGCATTGCTTTTGGGTGGTCAAGCTTTGGTATTTGGATATTTTACACCTTCAGGTTCGCTTACGATATCCTCGATCTTAGTCCGCTCGTCGCATCTATACAATTTATTCCAGCTGCTTTTGCCGGCTTACTCGCCGGAATGATCACCGCGGTTGTCATCACACGAGTTCCTGCATCCATCATGTTAATGACCGCTTTAGCATGCTTTGTTGCCGCATTGATCATCATGGGTCTACGTCCTCGGGGCCAGGTCTACTGGGCCCAGAAGTTTCCTGCTATTTTGATTTCGTGCTTCGGCATGGATATCAGCTTCCCTGCCGGAATTTTGATTTTGTCAAACAAACTCCCCAGACGACACCAGGGTCTTGCTGCTTCTCTAGTCAGTACTGTTGTCAACTACTCTATCTCTGTTGGTTTGGGTCTTGCCGGCACAGTCGAGTACTACAAACTCAAAGATGGGGCTAGCACATACACCGGAATCCGGAGTGCATTCTATATGGGAATGGCACTGGCTGCTTCAGGATTTATTTGCTCGATGGCCTTCGTGTACTACCAACTGATTAGACAACGCAAGCCCGAAATGCAAACCAATGATACTCGGTCTCTAAATGATAACACGTGACCAGCCGCACGTGTTTAACTTTTTTTGATTGTTACTCCAGTTTACCTAATCTGGAAAAGTTATCCTCGAAATTAGGCTATTGATTTTGCCAGTACTCAAGCTGTTTTGAAGGCAATTATTCCTTACTGATTACTTTCTATCATGTCTTTTTCTACCCAAGCCGAGATCAAGAGCTTTGGAGGCAAGCTGGTCAAGCTCCAACACGACTCTAAGGAGACAAACACCAAAATGGATGTCAATCTGTACTTGCCTAAGCAGTACTATGACCAGCCGGATGTCAAGTTGCCAGTCTTGGTTTATCTGTCTGGTTTGACTTGCACTCCTAACAATTGCTCGGAAAAGGGATTCTGGCAGCCTTACTGTAATGAGTACGGATTCGCTATGGTCTTTCCTGACACCTCTCCAAGAGGTGCTAACATCGAAGGAGAAGACGATGGCTACGATTTCGGCAGTGGAGCGGGCTTCTACGTTGACGCAACTGAGGAAAAGTGGAGCAAGAATTACAGAATGTACTCATACATCCTCAAGGAGTTGCTTCCGGGACTGGCCTCCTCGTACTCTCAACTGGACTTCGATAATATGTCCATTACAGGACATTCCATGGGTGGATACGGTGCCTTGATGTTTTACCTGAAAAACGCAGGCAAGTTTAAGAGTGTGAGTGCTTTCGCGCCAATCTCTAATCCTTCCAACTGCCAGTGGGGAAACAAGTGTTTCGGAGGATACCTGGGAGAGGACAAATCCAAGTGGGCCGAATACGATCCAACAGAATTGATAAAGAAGTACGATGGTCCGGACACTCCTATCTTGATCCACACAGGAAAAGCCGACCCATTCTACTTTAGAGATTCTCAGCTGCTACCAGAGAACCTAATCAAAGCTAGCGAGCAGTCCAAATTGAAGGGAAAGATTGAGTCTCATCTAGAGGAGGGTTACGATCACTCTTACTATTTCATCTCTTCTTTCACAAAGGACCATGCGGCACACCATGCTAAATATCTGGGACTTGCCTCTAAGTTGTAAGTTATCTTATGTTTTAAATGCGATTGAGACCTACATTATAAACCCAGTAGAGTTATTTATTTGTTGTTGGTTTAGTTGGCATTATTTTCCCGATATATCACCACGGCAATATTTCCTTTATTAACGACAATTTTTGAGGCATCTTCCATATTGGGAACCCGAACGACAACCGTTTGTTGTCTTGATAGAAACACTATGATTGCAAAGAGAATCATAAGCTTGAAATAACCATTCATAGTAACTTCCGCTACAATTTTAATGCGCTGCGCTAATGGAAGATCTTCTTGGACATCTTCTTTCTCGCTCGTAACTGTTGCTTGTATAGTATCTTCATATAAAGGCGGTTGTTCCTCTTCTTGAATGGTCTTCTCTTCCTCGTGGACTAAATGGTAAATAGGCTCCACCTTGTATATCTTATCATTGTATTGGTCCATGTTCGACGGGTCGATGGCCGAGTCATATTCCACAGGCACAAATGACATATAAGAGGCAGCAGTTTCTTTTGACTTGCTTTCCATGTTGTAGATATGTTTAGGGTTTCTCATACACATCGATAATATGCAAACTTCAAAAAAGTAAACGTTTTGGGTGGCGATGCGTTTTTAATATACAGCCAAGACTATTTGGTCGATAGTCCCCTAATATAATTTTATCTTATCTCCGCATAGTCATGGTTCCTCGTCCCCTTGAACTATATGTGCCTGGAATAAAGGAGGGTCTGGATACGATTGAGGACGGTGGAGAAATCCGTCTTGTTGACTCTCATGAAAAAAACACCTCGTGTTTCGAGGGCTTGTGGTCTCTTTTTGGAGGAAATGTCAAGCTTGCTCAGTCTCAAGCAAGTATAGACGAGAAATGGGCGATTGACAAGAATGAGGACAAAAAAGTGTGTGCAGCTCGCAAAGTGAGTACTTCGCTTCGGTTAGAGCATTTGCGGGCTTTCATGAAGGCTAAGAAAATTGGCGTATACATAGTTCCATCTGAGGACGAACATCAAAGTGAGTACACATCTCCAAAAGATCAGCGCCGAGAGTATATCTCCGGATTCAGCGGAAGCGCAGGAGTGGCAGTGGTTTCTTTATCCAGTGCAGCTTTGTCGACAGATGGTCGCTATTTTCTTCAGGCAAGTCGACAACTCGATGAAAACTGGGTTTTGTTGAAACAGGGAGTTCCGGGAATGATCTCGTGGCAGGAATGGTGCATTCAAGAGGCTAAAATGTCTTCCTTCAAAACTGTTGCTGTGGATCCGCGTCTTGTGAGCCAAAGTTTGGGTAGTTTCTTCAACAAGAGATGTCACCAAGCTAATCTCGAATTCCTTTCTCTGATGGATAATTTGGTCGATAAAGTTATGAAAGTACACAATTACAAGCCTCCACTTCCAGATCATGACTACATATTTGAACATGAGATGAGATTTGCGGGTGAACATGCGAATAGCAAAATTGCTAGGATTCGCAAATACCTAGAAGAAACGGACGCTTTTGCCATGATAGTCTCCCAGTTAGAAGAGATTGCCTGGTTGTTCAATCTTCGAGGGGGGTCAATTCCCTACAATCCTGTGTTCTTTTCTTATGCTGTGGTGAAACAGGATGAAGTGACGTTGTTCCTCGATAAATCAAAATTGACACCAAAAGTTGAAGCCTACCTGGGGACTATAACTGGCTTGACCATCTGCAGCTATTCACAATTTTGGAACCACATCCCAGCACTGAAGAATAGTTGTTCGCAATCGCGGACGGTTATCCTTTCAAAAAGTCCCAACTATGCCCTGTATATGTCCGTCTCTACAGCTTTCGAGGCTATCAACCGCTCTCTCATAACGGAGTTCAAGGGAATTAAAAATGAAACAGAAATCACAGCCAACCGTTTTGCACAACTAAAGGATTCAGTTGCTCTGATTCGAACGTTTGCTTGGTTAGACGAGGTTTTCCTTCCTCCAGTTGCACAAGTTGATGAAATCGAGGTTGCTACCAAAGCTGCGCATTATCGTAGCTTGATGCCCAATTTCAAAGGTCTGTCCTTTGAAACCATATCTAGTTCTGGTCCAAACTCTTCTGTTATCCATTATGCCCCTACTTTGGATGACTACTCTGTCGTTGACCCTCACAAGATATTCTTGTTGGATTCAGGTGCACAATACCTGGACGGCACTACAGATATAACTCGCACATTACATTTCAAGAAGCCCACATATGACGAGATTGAAAAATACACTCTTGTTCTCAAAGGCCATTTGAACGTGGCGATGCTCAGGTTTAAACCTGGCACGTCCTCAATGTATATCGATTCCTTGGCCAGAAAGCCTCTGGCCGAGAAGGGGCTGAATTACAACCATGGAACGGGTCACGGAATTGATACCTTCATTTGTGTCCATGCTGGTCCGTGCGGTTTGTCGCCCATTGAAACCAGTTACAATTACAAGCCTTTAGAGCCAGGAAACTTTTTAAGTGACGAACCGGGATATTATCTAGACAACGAATACGGGGTTCGTATTGAAAGCGATCTCCTGGTTGCTGAAACTAGGGACGAGGATGGTTCACGGTTACTTCACTTCGATTACCTGACCCTTGTTCCTTTCTGCAGGAACCTGATTGATACCGCTTTGCTCGACCCTGAGCAGGTGGAATGGGTCAATACATATTATGACAGAATTCGTTTCGCAACAATTCCGCTACTACAGAAATTAGGAGACACAAGAGCGATCACATGGCTAATGAAAGAGACGCAACCACTTTCGTTAAAGAATCTTTGATTTTTATTATATACAAGCATCGAATCATTAAATGTTGTTTTGGATTAGGAACAGTTTTTGGTTAGTGTCTGATCACCTCTAGCGGACTGTCGAATTGCGTAATTCTCTCAAGCGGATTAATGTAGTAGTATAGTTGGAGTATAGGGTCATAGCGCACCTCCCATCCAGGAGGTAGTTGCTCGAATGCATCAGCAAAGTCGTCGATCTCGTCTGAAGAGCTTGTCACGCCCAGCTTGGGCGAGAAGGATGAGAGAGAGCTATCGGACGAAATTGAGCTGGTTTGCGAATTCGATTTTTTTAAGAGTCGCGGAAGAAGGGTCTTTATTTTGCGAAGTTTCGTAGCTTCAGGATTTCGCTTGTCTTCGACACCGGGTCCCATTTTTGATTGATCTGATCTCCAATATATTCACCAACACTCAAATTAATTTTGGCTCGGTACTTTCGCTGACATCTATGTCAAGCTGTCAGGCTTATATAAATTCTAACCTGCACGGTTCGGTTCGGCCTGAGTGCCGGGACCCGCTCCGAGAAATTTCTCATTTTATTTCTAATCCGGATTTAGGAATTAATACACTCGGTTTTACATAAGCGTGGTCCGTCCGCCGATATCTGTACTAGCCTCTCCGTTCGGGAGCTCGCCTTCCCGCTTACCCTCGACAAACTGAGAGTATATCCGCCGGAAGTTTCTCAACTCCTTGTTGGAAATACTCTTCTTGGTTTCTTCTAGAGCAATCTCAAAATGGTGATTAGTAATCTCAACATAATGCGAGCTGCTGCTATCGGACTCCAAGGACTTCGTTAGGGGTTGGTCTGTACTGTTTCCAAAGAGATTCTTGTAGATGGTGTCAACCTGTTTGGCCAGATTACCGGTTGGAGGGATGCTTTTCAACATGCTGAAAAATTCAATTCTATCCTCTGTGGAACCCTTGTCCACGATTTTCAGCTGATCCAAACTGTCATGGACTGCTTTGAGGTATGCATTGTAAACGAAGGCTTGTAAATCGGCTCCTGAGTAACCATCCAACTTCTGGGCCAGATCTCCTAGATCACAGCTCTCAGAAATGTGGAATTTGGAAGCCACCGTATGAAGAATATCAAGACGGTTCGAAATATCAGGGAGATCGCATAAAATGGATTTGTCCAATCTTCCGGGTCTCAATAACGCAGAATCAATCAGGTCGGGTCTGGATGTGGCCGCTAAAACATAAACTCCATCCAACCCTTCTGCACCGTCCATTTGTGTCAATAACTGGTTCACGACTCTGTCTGTAACTCCCGTAGAATCGTGACCTCTTTTCGGTGCAATAGAATCAAATTCATCAAAAAAAAGAATGCAAGGCTTTGCGCTCTGTGCCCTTTCAAAAAGTTCTCTGATGCTCTGTTCAGAAGCTCCGATATATTTGTTCAATATTTCAGGACCCTTGATGGAAATAAAATTTAATCCACATTGGGAAGCAACTGCAGAGGCCAGAAGAGTTTTACCACACCCGGGGTAGCCATATAAAAGAATACCAGAGCGCAAGCGTAACGGGCAGTTTGCAAATATTGGGGCGTATTTTGTTGGCCATTCTAATGTTTCCAGTAGAACCTTTTTGGCGTCTTTGAGGCCCCCTATGTCACTCCAGACAACACTGGATTTTTGAAGCTTAACCCCACGCAGTGAGGAGGGAGTAAAACCCTTCAAAGCATTTTGGAAATTGACCATTTTCAAATAAGTGCCATTGTCATCCACACTGGATATTTGGTCATAAAATGTACGATCAACCAAGACTTTGATGTCACAGGGGAAATACCCCTCTGTTTCAACGGTCACTTCATTGATAATTTCTTCTTGTTCAAGCTCCATACCATACTCTTCAACAAAATGCATCAACAACTTCTTGCGGAGATCCTTATCTGGTGCTTTCAAGCTGAACTCGTCTTCAATCAAGTGTGTTTGAAAAGCAACTGAATTGAGAGCATCCCTGGATTTTGCAGTGCAAAATAATGAGACTTGCCGTTCTCTTGTTATGGGTTTCAGATAGTTTACCAAGTACTCACTGATCTGTCTGCTCAATCCTGAATCTCCATTCTCCAACTCCTGAGGAATCAGAGAATCAAAATTCTCAAGAATCAAAATAGCAGGAGCGTGCCAATTTGCTTCCTTGATAGCTTCATCCATCACTGACTTGATGTTGTTAAAGTTATCGTTGGAAATAGTCTCACAATCGAGTATTTTCGAGTAGTACCCAGCTGTCTCGACCATATCAGAGGAAATATGTTCTAGCATCAGAGTCTTTCCACTTCCTGAGGCTCCGGTAAGAAGGCAGTTTTTTCCACGTTTGATTGAGCGTTTGATCTGGGCTATCAGCTTTTCTTGACCAACTATTTTGTGAGGACTTTTCTCACTAGTTTCTTGAACATAAGATCCTGTTTTTAGGACATCGCTACCCAGTTCAAAGTTTGAAATTTTATCCTCCAAAAGAGCCCATTTCTTGCCAGCTTTGAATTCCAGGATGGCACCCTGAGGAAAGATGTCTTTAATTATCGGTATTTTCATTCCATCGGTAATTGGTGAGTTCAAAAATCCATTTTGAATAAACCATGTTTGTAGCTTGGTATTTAGCTCTTTTTTAGCTTCTGCCTCTTTCATCAATCGATCTTGATTTTGCTTCAAGGCTAGTTCATTGATGGTTGTTGTGCTTGTAATTATTTTGTGCAAAATACACGTTTGAACATCTTTTGCATATTGTTGAGGAGCAGCTTCCAAACACACTACATCTCCGCAGCGGTTTTCAATGCCAAGGGCCACGGCTAAAAAGCTTGAAATACCTGCACTTCTGCTAGGAGCAAAAGGATCGTGAACCAGTCTGGCAATGACCTTTTTCAGATCGGTTCCTTCTTGTTGAACGGTCGTTGAATTATTTCTGTCAACCAGATGTGCTGAATTGTGTCTCGAAGCGTTAGCAGAAGAGGAGTCAACTGTTTTTGCATTCTCTGAAAATCCACTTATCTTCGATGGGGTTCCAGGGCCCGATATTACGGCGACTTGGACGTACTCGATGGATTTAAACTGATGGTTGATAAAATCTTGGTCCAAATTCACAAATACTTTGTAACTCGAGTTCTCAGTGTCCATATGATCAAACATCAAATGAGGAAGAGCAATTGATCTCAGAAGACAAGAAGGAACGGTATCAAACTGGGAAGAACGACGACCAGAAACGGAACGTCTTCTTTTGGAGCTGGTGGATCCGTTTCTGCTCCCAGACTTTTCTCTCCTGTGCACCTTGGGTATTATATGAAGTTCAGAATCGTTTCCGAGAATTCCCCTCTCGATTTCGTCAGACTCTGACTTGATGTTCTTGGCCACAAACTTGATAACGTTGTTAGCACTCGAGCTAGGAAAAACTGCTAGCGTCTGGCCCAAAACCGCACATCTGACCTGGTTTAAAAACCGATCCTCAATGATTTGAGCGTATATTTCCGTGAGCTCCCAGTCAGAAGTGGACTCCGGCTCCAGTTCGACGGATTGGATTTTGGGTAGCGAAAGAGCGAGTCTGATCATGACGTTTTTCGATTCGCGCAATCCAATGCTACTGGCATAAACAGGATCAATCTCTATGGATTTTGGGTTGCTCGAAAAGTATCCGTTCCATCCCATAAGATATATGGAGTCATTTTTGGCCCCGCTGGGACGGAAACTGAGCTCCACTGCCACATCCTGGATGAGGATATTGTTAGCCAGAAATGGGTTGATGAGAGGTGCTGGAAGATTCACCAGGCAGTTGTTCAGGGGCTTGAACACCACCGAAACCTTTTGTGAGTCCATACCTAAGAAATTGGGTTTCTAATTATGTATTTCACCCACTTTCACTGGTCAAGTAATACTAAGTTTACCCAAAGTGGATCATTTTGTCGATAGGTCGATCGAGACGCCCAAGCGGGACGATTGAAAAATCCGCGTCGACAAAATTAACTACGCGAGACACGATAATTATTTGATACTGACTTACCAAGATGCCAGCGAAGGGATGGAAAAAAGACGGTGAGGACACTAATTTTGAGACGGCTGCAGACAATGAGAAAGTTTCGATCGACTCCATGCTCTTTCCCAAGGCAACAGTCCACAAAGTTTCTAAACAGATCCTATCACAATCAGAAACAAATATGATTCTCGCCAAAGACTCGCAAACAGTCGTCCAACGTGGATCTGTCTTATTTGTGAATTATGTCTATCATCATGCGAAACAAGTGGCCAAGGAGCAGGGCCGCAAAGTGGTGAATGCCAGTGATGTTCTGGCTGGGTTGGAACGCGCACAGTTTGGATCATTTGTTCCAGTCCTGAACCAAGAACTTGAGAAGTTCAATCTGCGCAAAGAACAGAAGAAGAAAAAGAAGGACGAGCAGGATGAGCCTGCTCCACCGCAAAATAACGAAAATAAACGTTTAAAGACTGACGAAAAATCCGACGAAAAACCAGAGGCTCAAGCAGTCCAAGAGGATCAAGAGGATCAAGAGGCCACTATAAATGAGGCGGAAGCTGATGCAAATGAAGATACAGAGGAGACAGAAGATGTGGAGGAAGATGTGGACGCAGAAGAATCACCGGTGTTAAATGCTTCGCAACAAATCCAGCAAGAGATGAAAGAGCTGGAAGGAGAGGTTGTTGAGGACAATGACAACCAACAAACCATAGATGCCATTGAGTCAGAAAATGAAAGATAATTTATTGCATTATTTAATCGCTATGATGAGGTTGTGATGGTTTCGATGGATGGAGACATTTAGAGTAAAAGGGAAGGCCACACTCAAGGCCAATGACTACATAAATGAGAACAGAAATAACAGCCCCTAAAAGAACTAGAAACTTGGCATTGGACCACCAAAGTTTCCTTTTGACCATGATGGTTCTTCTTCTAAAGGAACCCGCAGATGAGTTGAGATTGTTGGTTTTGTTGATGAGGAAGTTCAAATTCTCGCCTCGATCGAGAATTTGGTCGATGTTTGCAGACATTAGTGTTCTTATTTCATCCAATTCGTCTGTGGTGGTGGCTCCGTAATTAGCTGTCAATTGTTGCAATTTTAATTCTTGGTCCAATATTAGATCTCGCAAGCGACTTTTGAATTCCAAGTTCAGCTGGCCATCATCTCTCTGGCTGAAATTGGTCAAGTATTCCGCCATAATCTTTTCCATTAGATTGTAGACAAATCGGTCTAGGATTTTGTCATTGCAAAGAACAACTATCGTTAGCAGGTTGTTGTTCGCGATAAGTTTCTTGTGATAAAAAAGCACCAAATTCACAAATGCGCTCTTAGGAGTAGTTTGGTGTAAATTGTTAGTGTTTAAAACAACATTATTGGCCACCTTAAGACTATTAATCCTACTCTCTTGTATGGAATTAATGTCTCCCAATTTTTTGGAAACGAGCTCAGAGTAGTTTAAACTTAGTCGACTTGTGATATTCACATTTTCGTAGGTGTAAAGCGTCGTCGAGTTCAAACTAAGAGCCGCATAATAAACGCAGCTGTCGAGCTCTTGCTCAAAGCTCATATATAAATTATTATACTTAATCTGCTTTTTATCATCACGTAATCAAATGCATTAGGGGACGACACTAAATAGAAGTTCTATAATTAAGATCCGTAAAGTCGGAAATCAATAGCACTTGTAAGGGATTTGAGGTCGAAATCGTGAGCTTTCCTTCAACTTTATCGAGCTTGCCGATTCTTCTGGGCGAAAGGCGCTTGATAGCGTAAATGGAATCGAATTCCGGGTTGCAGGCTATAGCAAACCATGTTTCTCGCTGAGGTTTGGAAAACTTTGGACAATACACTTTGAAGTCTCGGTTTAGTGGCGGGTTGGTATGAGTGAGCTCGACGCTGATCTCCTTTTCAGTGCGGTTGGCAATTAATGTGCCCACAGGCAGTGTAGAAACAATCTTCTTGAATTGGTCTTTGTTCTTGATGCCATGTTTACGCGAGAACGCAGCAATTGCTTGGTCGTTGAACTCGGCAACATTTTTCAAAGAAGAAGATGTATCCAAGTCAATCTGGTCGCCATCGTTAGGAACGTTTTCCCAAGTTTTTCGCTTCATGCCAGGCAACGTAGAAATGAAGTCTTCATCGAACCATATTGCCTGCTTGACACATTGCATCAACTTGATCATTGTGAGCACTGTTGACAAGTACCCCAGCTCTGCAGTGGCATCAATATACGCCTGCAAAATACGCAGACTCTGATCCAGAACAGAAACCGTGTCTTGCGAATAATCCGCTATTGGAAGCTCAATTCGAGAGAAAAAGGCCTGTAGCAGTAAATACGCCTTGATATGGGGATCCCAGATGAACTCTGCGTTTTCCATATCATCTGCAGGGTATCTCATTTGTTGAGACAGCTCCATGTTGATAAGCTCCTCACCGTGTCTTGTTGGAAGCTCGTCATACTCTGTGGCCTCTGCTAGCCATCTAAGACACTGGCGGAAAGTAGCTTTGGGAACTATTGAATGAAGGAGATTGCTCAAAGTCTTGTGCGACAGGTAGTAGTAAGATGAAATGTGCAAAAACGGAGTAGGCTTCAGCTGGTCCGAAAATGAAATGACACACTTAGATTCCTTCAAATTGTCGATCGACTTGTCAATAAGATCGCTCAAGAATTTGCTTATACCTTCCTGGCTATTATCCTCTATGCCATAGTAAGTTGGATTATGATGAGCGCGACGATACAAAAATGTCCAAGTGAGAAATTCCACCGCATCTTGTCTCGTCTTGATGGTTCCAGCGGCAATCTCTGCACCCAAGTGATTGTCGAGAACTTTATGCAGAGAAGACTCAACAGGAAACCCAACGTTGAGGAAGTGCTTGTAAAACTGTTTTTTGGAGTCTTTCGTGAAAACGATAGCCACACCACTGGTATCAAATGCAGGTCTTCCGGCCCTTCCCATCATTTGTAAAATATCAGTCAAATCCATGTCTCTATACGCTTCGATCTTGGCATCAAAAAATTGTGTTCCTTTTATGATCACCAAATAGGCAGGCAAATTAACTCCCCATGCCAATGTGGATGTGGCAACCAGAATCTGAATTTTGCTTTGCTCGAACAGCTTGTGGGAAATTTGTCGGTCACTCTCAACCAAACCTGCATGATGAAGTCCAATTCCAAATTGGAGAGACAATTTTAAGGTTTCATCTTTGACCTTGGGCAAGATCTGTTGAAGCTCAGTCTCATCCATTTTCAAAAACCGTCTTGGATCCTCCTCCATTCCACATAAGTGAATAAGGTCCAGTGCTGTCAGTCGGGTCTGTCTTCTCGAGGCAACAAAAATAAGAACAGGTTTCTTCGGGGAGTGCTGTTTGATGGCCATAAATGAAGGTTTATTCATGGTCTTCATTAAGGGACAGAAGGCCAGATTATCGGGGAATCCGTCAATGTACATCTGCAGAGGAACAGGCCGGACACTGGGTGGAAAATTAAATAATCCTTCCTTCACTCCCAGCCAACCAGCCATGTCTATGGCATTGGACACGGCCGTAGAGAGTCCCAAAAGTCGAACAGGCTGTTTCGTGAATGAAGAAATGAAATTCATTCTGCTGACAATAATCTCCAGAATGGGTCCTCTGTCGCTGGCTAGCAAATGAATTTCGTCCATGATAACCAGAGAGACATCCTGAACGAACTTACGTGTCTGCCAGTTACGAGAAATACCATCAAATTTCTCAGGAGTGGTGATAATTATATCTGCTTCTCGAACTTCACGGGCTTCAGGAAGAGAGTCACCGGTCATTTCAACCACTTTGTGGTTGGAGTTTTTAGAGATTCTTTCACGCCAGTCGTCGACTCTTTCTCTCACCAATGCTTTCATAGGAGCAATATAGACCACTTTAGATCCTGGGAACTCCTTGAATGCATGCCATATTGCAAGCTCTGCAACAACAGTCTTCCCAGAACCGGTTGGAGAACCAACAAACACACTTGAATTGCGATTGTACAGCGTATGGAAGGTCATTGTCTGCATTGGATTGAAGTAGTGAAATTTCTTCCCGTAGATGTCTTCCACCTCTTTGTTATGCAATGCTGTAATCGGCAGAGGTTGCAAGCGAAGCAATTTGGTTTGGATAGTTTCGTTATGTGGCTTGATCAGGTGCTGGAAGGATATCGCATGCACGGACTCTGACCCAATCCAGCTATCGCTGATGGCTCGCACAACAATTTGGGGAGGGGCTGGGTCACTTAGAGGAATCATGAAATCCATTTCCAATTGGGAGTTCATCTGCTTCTTGCTGAGAAGGAACTTTTCGAAATGCAAAATGGACGCTTTCTCGCTCTCTTCGACAATAAGCCAGAATATTTGAATATTTCCGTGAGTCTCAAAGTGCCACGAGAAATCTGGCTCAATGGTCACATGGACCCTCAAAACGTTCGTGGTGACAGGAAAAATCTCGGTATCCACCAAAAGATACGGAAATCTGCCGACCAAACGATAAAGAATAGGGCCCATTTTCGAATTGTGAACCAAGTCACCCAGTTCTGAGGAGCCCATTTCACGCAGGGTCTCCATTGAGGGATTGTGTGCCTCTATATTTCGATGAATCTGCTGAGGAAGCTCAAATTGACGCATAGGATGGTTGAACGACCAAAGCTGTTTTTCTATGGATTTGCAGATCGAGAGCATCACTCGCACAAATAAGCCCCAACGGCGATTGAGACCAATCAAGAACAAAGCACGACATATTCTGGCAGCATTTTGAGCCACGTAATTGGCATCAGACATCAGGGCAGAGTCTTTGATTAATGCACGTGAGATGTATGACTGGAGCAGAATGTTGGATTTACCTTGAGCAGTAGAAACCTCTGCAGCTATTTCACAGGCTGTTTTATCATTTAACAATTCTTTCAGCTCCTTGGATTCCTCTTCTCGGAACTTTATATTGTCAAATTCAGAGCTCATCGATATGATGCTCAAAACATCTGCTTCTGTTGCCTTTGGACTGACCATTTGGTTGAATATCTCCACTGACTCGTTCAGCAGGTAAAAATCTGAAGCGACTCTACCCAAATCTTTGGGCAAAAACGACCCCGATCTCTCATCAAAAACAATCATTTGCAGCGAGTGGAGTTTCTTTGCAGCCTCGATAATCATCTCTCGTCTTTTTTGAACCAGAAGAGGATCCTTAGCAAGCTCTTGCCAGTCTATAGCATATGCAAAAGGATTCTGCTTCATTCTGACATACAAGTAGGTGTATCCAAGCCATTGGACTCCTTCCTCTATGTTCGTCACCGTCCCCAATGATATCTCGGCATTCAAATTGTCCACAAGCTTTTGCGACAATTTAGACTCGATGGGATGCTGTTGCAAGAGCAATGAAATGTAATGGTCCAATTTATCACTGGTGGTGCAAAGTATACCAATACCATGACTCTCAAACTGAGGTCTTCCGGCACGACCAAAAATTTGAATCACGTCTGAGATGCCCAGGTCAACAAATCCTCCTGCTTTAGAGTCATACACTTGGGTTCCCTTCACAATAACAACTGCAGCTGGTAAATTAACACCCCAGGCCAACGTGGCTGTACAGCACAAAACTTTGATGGAGCCCGAAAGAAACATCTTTTCTGTTAAGTTTCTATCACTTCTTAGCATACCTGCATGATGGACTCCAAAACCATACTTGAAAAGCTCTCTTAAATCCTTATTCTTGTTTTTATTCATTTCCCGTTCAAAATACCCATGTTTTGGAGCACTCGTACAGTCATAGAGCCAAGTCTCGTCATTTTCGCCTGCTGTTCTGATAAATGTCTTGGCAGTATTTATGGTGTCCTTTCTGGAATGAACAAAAACCATCACCTGGTGGCCCTGTTCCACCATAGCTGCAAGCTTGGAGTAAGTGGTTTTGTCCAGCTTTTCTCGCGCTTGCATTGAACCGGCCTTGGCTCGGACTCCTATCAACTGCTGTTCTAATGGAACAGGTCTAAAAGACTGATCAAAATAAAACATTCCGACCTGACGGTTAACACCCAAGAAGTCCGCGACATCAACAAAATTTGGCAAGGTGGCAGAGAGACCCACAACTCTAATCATCGACTGAGAGCTCTCCACCTGGCGCAAAGTTCTTGCAACCAGTGTCTCAATGACCGATCCTCTATCCTCGTGCAACAGATGGACCTCATCAATAATCAGCAACTTCACTTTTTCCACCAGCTCTGTGTCACCTGTAGATTTTCGTGTGACAACGTCCCATTTCTCTGGGGTCGTCACGATAATCTGCGTAGTTAAAATTTCGGCTCTCGTCAACTGCATGTCACCTGTGAGTTCCCTCACTTGAATTCCCAGCCATGCCAGTTTGCTGCTAAATTTTTCAACTATCTCAGCTGCAAGAGCTTTCAGAGGAGCAACGTAAACAATTTTAAACTCATCATAATCAATGTCAGCTTGGACCCGATCTTCAGTCTCCGACTCCGTCATGAACTGCTTGATGGTATGCAATATAGTTAGAAGAGCAACATCAGTTTTTCCGGCTCCTGTAGGCGCACAGACCAACATATTTTCGTGCGTCTCGTACGCAACCGGATAAATTAGCGATTGAACTCTGTTCAATGATTTGTATCCCTTGAATGTTCCCTGACAAAGGAAATCAAGACTTTTCAGAGGGAGGTATTTCTCTTTGAACTTGGAGGCATCTCTTTCTGACTTTGGTATGATTATTTCCTCATAATTATCGTAAGAGTTGCGAGTGGTGCCAAATGGAAGAGTATATTTTTTCCCTGTGAAAGAAATCACGTTGCCTGCATCGTGAGCCCGAAAAACATGAGGGTACTCGCGTTTGGATGACTGCCACTCCAGCTGGACGTTTTTTGCCGCTTTACGATTTTCGTTAGCTTGCTGTCTGATTTCCGTCTCACTCAATAATTGCATTACTCTCAACTGCTCCTTCCTCTCTTTTAGAATTTGGTCGCCATTTTGAAGCACAGTCGAGATCAGATCAAACTCTTCAAATCCTAGAAGATCAAACAAATTGGTTTCGATGCGTGAACGATCGTCAGATTCCAGAATGGAAAGTATGCTTTCAAATAAATGGTCACTGTTTTCGGGGTTTATGCGCTTGCACTCGTTCTGTATCATGTCCAGATATTGAGAGGTACTGTTTATCTCTTCTACTTCACTTTCGTCGGAGGACAAGTCTTCCAAATCAAGTTGCAAGGTATTCTCAAATTGTCTCAGCAATTCAGTAACCTGTTTGGCGACATCGTTTTTAGTTTCTCCATCAACCAAATTGGGTATCTTTGCGTTCATATAATCTGGCTCTATTTGTATTGTCTCTAATGCATCTATCATGGGCTGCATTGCCTGCATATAGGACGACGTTGAAGAAACATTGTACGTAGACATGTTCAAAATGTCTTTTTTATTTTTTCTCCGTTTATTACTTAAATTTAATAGAAGTCCAAAATTAGAGATCGAACTGGCCATTGACAAAATCGTCGTCAACGTCCATATCATCCTGAGTAACCTCTTCATCCTCCTGGCTATCTTCATCAATCACTTCCTCCTCGGGTGGAAGATTTGGGTTTCCAGGAATCAGAGAGCCAAATGCCGGTTTATAAGAATTTCCCAGCTTTTTACTCATGCTGTTGCTATTGAGATGGTCAAATATCATCGAGTCATCCACATAAGTGAATCCTTTGAAGTTCTCCTGAACCGCAGATGACAATGGGGTACCCATGAACAGCTGTTTATTAATAACAGAGGTTGAAGTGTTAGTAAACTCGGGATCAAAGTTCGAAGTGTCTAGCTCGTTTGCGATATGCGGGACAAACGGAGGTGGAACCTTCTTTTGTCTCAAAAGAACCCAGTCAATATCGTTAAAGAACGGATGGGCTCTAAGTTCTCTAGCATCATTAATGGCTCCTAATCTGTGTCTAGGATTTCTGTTCAGCAGACCTTTAACAAAAGAACGGCCTTCAGGTGACAGAATCTCTTTTGGAAATCTCACTTTTCCAAAAGCAATGTTCTTGTACATTTGCTGGGTATTTTCTGCATAGAACGGAGACCAGCCACAGCACATTTCAAAAATGAGGACACCTAAAGACCAGAAATCGACCATTTTTGTGTAACCAGATTCATCTAGCAAAACTTCAGGTGCCAAATATTCGGTAGTTCCGCAGAATGTATTAGTAGTTCCGTTGGAAGTCAAATTGGCCTTCGAGAGACCGAAATCGCATAAGGCAATGTGTCCATTTGCATCCAAAAGAATGTTTTCTGGCTTCAAATCCCGGTAAACAATATCATTGTCATGCAGATGTTCCAACGCTAACACCAGTTCAGCAATGTAAAATTTGGCTCTTTCCTCAGAAAATCTTCCCTCTTTCTGCAAATGCCAGAAAAGCTCCCCTCCAGACATGAAATCGGTGACCAGGTAAAGGTCCACTGGAGTTTGAAACGAAAATTTGAGACCAACGATAAACGAGGAATCTGCGCTGGAGGTGCGCACTAAAATGTCCCTTTCACCAATGGTGTGAGCAATTTCCTTCTTCCTGACGATCACCTTCTTGGAGAGCACTTTCATAGCATAAATACGGCCGGTATCTTTCTTGCGCACCTGGAAAACTTGACCAAAAGTTCCTTTTCCAAGTAATCTCAAAATATCAAAATCCTCTGGGCCATACTGTCTTTTCCTGGTATTTGAATAATCAACTTGAACCTTGATCTTTCCGCTAACATACTCGGTGTTTATCCGAGACTTCAATTCGAGCCACTGTTCAGACCTGTTTTCATGAATGGTCTGAGGTTTAATTCGAACGTGACCCAAAAAGTGGTCGTTTTGCGAAGAATCGTAAACGGAGATGTCCAATTCTGAAGTGGCCCCCACAACATCAAAAATGGCCTTGTGGTGCCACACTGGATTGGACGAGTTGTAGTTGTGGGACATGATGTTCAGATTATGCTGGGACGAGGTTTGAGTACGAACCAATGGCCTTCTTTGATGTGGCTGGGTAGATGGCTGATGTTGGTGCTGCTGTGGCGGTGCCGAAGGCGGTGGCACACCTGAAGATGGATCAAAGCTCTCCGGGCCCTGAGTGACAAATTCGGAGCTCTCAAACGTGCACACAACGTAAGGAAGCGAGTTTTGTGAAGTCACGTTCAACCCGACTGCTTCTATGATACTGACCCTCAGTTTACCACGGGGAACACCAGTAGATGTATCTGCGGCGTCGCTAGTAACCGATAGCATAGGAGCCCGTTGCTCAGGAGAGGTAACAGGTAGCTCAACTGGCTGGGAAGAGTTGGTTGACAGTTGGGCAGTCAAATTACTGCATTGTTGTGAGTGATCTAAGTTGGTAATCGTCTTATTGAGAGCATTCTGCTCTCCCTTAATAGTCGTACCCATGGCAAAAGAATTCTCGCTCAGAGCAATTGTGGGAGTGGCCGGTTGCGGGATCATATCTGATGGAAATGAAGTCGTGTTCAGTTTAGTAACAGGCATGTTGGCATCCGATGGGTTTGCAACGTTCAACGTAGGTGCTTTCTGTTTGCCAAAGGCAAAGAATGTTTTGGCAAATTCTGACATACAATCAGACCTGCAGTAATAAACTTTTGAGTGGACCTAATCTCAGACGATGCCTTGATGTTAAATTAGGAGGGGCAAGTGCAAGAGGTCAGAAACAGCCAAACAAATTATTACGCTTTCCAATCTTTTTTTTTCTTTTTGAGTCTGCACCTTAATCCGGGTATAATATCTCTAAAATAGTTATTGTTATAATATTCACTTTTATTGTTCTCTCGCCTGAATCGGATGAAGGCTAATTTTATCCTGCTCAGTTAAACTACGTACAAGCTAAACAAGAAGAGACTTCTGTTGGGGATTTTGTGTGTATTCAATGTGGAACACCGTTAAAGATAAGATTGTCGTTCTTTTTGACCTCAATTTTCCGGAATCGTCACACCTTTGCACCGCTTATACCAGATCAGGTATAATCCGAAGGTTGGCTACCACCTCTCCGCTGATTACCACTAGTCCTGCGGAAGTGAATCCGATGGTTTCGTATGGGTTCGAGGTTACAAACCAGTGGTAGTCAAGCCATACCATATCGTCTATAAGCACGTTTCGACCGTTAATCTTGAGTAGTCTTAGGGTTCGGTTATACTCGTCTGGTTCCAGGAACATCCCGTACTTATCGATGGTTCCGGGATTCAGATGCTCAAAGGTCATTCTCAAATTGTCAAAAATAGGCACATACAAATCTTGAGGCAAAATAGGAACCGCAGAGCTCAAGTTTGGTTTGTAGAAAGGACTTTCGACCACGCGGTACACTTTGGTCTTCGCCACCTCATCCAACGACCCAATCAGAGCATCAAACTCCGTGGATGTTTGTTCAGAGCAAGAAAACATGTGGCTATTTCCGTAGATACTGTAAAATTCGCGAGATATCTCTATAGGGGTTGCATTTCGATAATGAGCTGGGATTTGAAGCGCGACCTGGTGTGTTTGTGCAAAGCGGTAGAATAATGGATTTTGGAAAATCTTGGACCGGGCCAACAATTCAGACTGCGTATAATACTCACATTGTGACAAGTGTAAATAATCTGGGTCCAACCTTAAACCCATGCTGTCTACCACGGAATTGTGGTCGTGCGTCGTAAGGTGAGGTTTAAGCAATTGATATGTCTTTGGATTCGTGTAGAATTGCGACCCAATTTTTATAGTACTAGGACGACTTATGTGGTATAAATCAAGCCAGTACTGTAGTTCTTCTGTCATCATAATAGGGACGTAACCAGGTAGTTTTTTTCTTTTTTCTTTGAGCCTGGCAAATTGGATTTCTATGTCGAGAGGCTTTTCTTGCAACATTTTGTTCAAAATAGTTCCAATCAATCCATGGTCTTCTTCTTTCTCTGATACAACCTTGGTGCGTAAATCGTAGACTTGTATTCCCTTATCGAACCAAAAAGGGTGCGCTTCTGTCGAAAACACGGCTGCTCCGTTTTTATTATGCAAATCGTTATCTTCATCAAACAATAGGTAAAGATATTTCAATGTTTCACTTAGAACAAAGCTTTCCATCCGATCCTGTCTCAACTCATTCCTGATGTCTTCCAATCCTGCAAATCCGCATGGGGTAATAAAATAATTTTCGAATCTCTCAAGAATAGCTTCTCCGACTCGAAGAAAAAATGGATCCTTGGTTGCGCGGTACAAGAAGTATGTGGATTCAATAAACTCCGGTCTAAGAGGATACCACTCTAAAAGCAGTGAGTCGGTCATCAAAAGCTCTTTTGTTTGTTCCAAGCTCATGCTGGGGAACGATTCTTTTGGGTGGTAAGGCTTCGAATGTCCATGAACATATTCCCATCGGGAACCTGAAAAGTCCCATCTTTCAGGAATAGCTCCGTATGTATTCCAAAGATTGAAATATGCCATATAAAAATCAAGCGCATTTTTTAGATCACCTCCCAGTACTAAGAGACCAGGGAAAAATGCACCCAACGCATCGATCCATTCTCTACCAGCGGCAGCATTGGCCACATGAATATTGGTAAATATCCCATCTTTGTTTTGTGAGTGAGTCAGTAATGCTCGATAAGATTCCTGCCAGATCTCGTGAAGTATCTCATCGTCAAAAAGAATCGAGTACTTAAGAGCGTACTCATAGAAAGAATCTATGGAGGCGCCCACCCCAGTGATTTGATCAGTAAAAACATTCAGTTTGGCATCTACAGACATTGGTAGAAGACCCAGAGGGCTTTTCGAAGCCCAGATATTCAGGAATGTCTCTCTTGAAACTAGCTCGAAGATGGGATCGTTGGTCAGTCTGGACAACAGTGCAAATTCTAGTATTAAAGACGTTATTCCAGCAGTGCATTGTTCTTTCTGAAGACTTTTTGGAACCTTTCGTGGTCCATACTTCAGATTTGTTCGAGGGAATGGAACTCCGGAGTCGTTGTCAAAAGCAAGAATCAGTCTTTTTCCAAGGTCATATGCTAAGCGCAGAAGAAAGCCATCGTAATTTTCAATACTATAACCCTTCCGTGAATCGGAGGCATACAGGTGGCCACTCAAAAGGCCACCAAGTACTCTGATTGTGGTTTCAAAAACTTGAACATTCGAATCGATGTCAAAGCTCTCGTAATTCTGGCGAATTAGCTCAACATTATGTTCAAATCCTGGCTTGTCTCCGAGAATTACAAACGCATCCAAAGAGTCAAACAATGTAAGAGAAAAGTTTCCCATCGCATCATTTTTCCATGTGTTACTGCTGTCCTCAAAATCTCGGATGCCTGGCTGACACGACACAGGATTGACCTCGTCGTAAGGAAATCCGTGTTCCATATAGCTGTTATAGCCATGATAAAATAATGCTTTTGTACGGTTTCGAAGATCGCCCACATGTTCGACTGTAAATCCGCTATATTTTCTGGGCTCGTGTGAGTGAATACCCTCAACAAGAAGCGCTACCTGTAGCAAATATACAAGAAGAGACATTATGATGACATTTTGCGATTTAAAAAAATCTTGAGGCAGTGCGAAATATTTGGGCTTCCTCGTTATCGTACTTCTTTTGATGTGAATGTTCCCTCACTAATCTGCTGTATGAGCCTTAGGAGCTGGGTATTGAGAGTCTCGATTTTTGAGTCCTTTTCCAAAATTAATTGCTGCAGTTTGTGATATTTTTCTTCATTAAAATTGAGTTCCTTGTATCTGGAGAGCTCGTTGTTAAGCTCCACAAACTTGGTGCTCAAGAGTTCGAAAGACTGTTTTAGTATTTTATTTTCTTTCTCCGCAATGTCATTTACTGCGCGCTCGCTCTGGTCTTGATAATGCTTCAGCATTTCAGCCTTCTCCATCAGCTCCCTTTTGTAAAACAAGTCCATGTCCTTCAAGGTTTTCTTGGCCCTGAGTAAATCAGAAGCCAGTTTCTCATAATCAGAATGTTCAGGTTTTGCTTCCATACATGGTTTGTCATGCTTTCGCGTTCCAGCTTTGAAGCTCCGCTCCTCTTGCCCCCTTTCAGCTATCACCTCATGAATGTATTGATGTGCAGCCTCCAGTTCCTTGAAAATTACCTTTTGTTCCGCTTTCAAAAACTCATTCTCTTTTTTGAGCTGATCATTGGTCAACCGGAGATCTGTCTCAATTAACCTCAATTTTATCAGATCAAGATCATGTAGCTTTTGCCTGGTGGGATCAACACCCTCACGGTCTGAATTTTCCAGACGATTCTGACCCTGATCTTCCTGTTCACTTATCGGGTGTTGCACTTGTGTTAGGTCTGTGTCTGCAGATGACAGATTTCTCTCCATCAATTGGTCCCTCAATCGCTGGTTCTCTATTTTCAAGATTTCAATCTCGTTTTCCATTCGGGCAGATTGGAGATGCTTTTCCCGTACATGATCTATCGTGGATTCCTGTACCCCACAAGAAACCCTCTGTTGTGCTTTTGGGTCTCTGTCCTCCATAGTCAAATTTAATGTGAGTCTACAGAATTAATTATTCCCTATAACAAAATCCTGAGGGTTAAAATTACACATTATCAGGAGAAATTGAAAGAGGATGCGACATACAAAATGTGATAAACTTCGTAATCGTCAATGAGTCAAATTGACCTGTTTTCCTGCCTCCCATTCTTTCAAAGCATTTTTGATATTCTCCCAGAACTTCAGCTTGACTGTTTCAACTGCTATTGCCTCATAGTCAGCAGTTTTATATAATTTCTCTAAATTTGCGATGCTGTTCTCGATTCTTTCGTCATTTTCACGTTGCAGTTTGTCCAATTCTTGCTCACTTTGAATGTCCTCCAAATCCTCGTGGATGTTTAGGATTTCCATTAGAACCGACTGATCCTGAAACTGGAATTTCTTGTTCACATCATCATTGTTCAGATCGATGTTAGCATTCTTCTTCAAAAGATACTGAGATCGTTTCAGTGGATTGGATAAAACACTGTATGCATTGTTGATGATGGAGGAGATGTCGCCAGAGCCCTCGCCTTTGACTTGATTCAAATCCGGATGATTTGCGCTTTGAAGCAAACGGAACTCCCTACGTAGCTTCTTAAGATCCACCGAAAACTCTGAATCACCAGGACGTGTTTCGGAAAATGTTTTAGGAAAGATCTTGTAGTAGTCCGTGAGCGATGAATTGTGCCTCAGCTGACGTTGTAGAGATGCCCTAATTCTTTGCATAGATTAAATTTAAAAAAAATAATACGTAATGGAGATTTTACCCCTCGATTTTTATTTATTCTCTTGACCATGGCACTGGGTAGACATTTATTACGTACCGATAGAGAAATCCAGAAGTTCGCTTACTTCAGAGAGAATCTGGCAAACATCTACAAATTTAACTTGAAATCGACCTCCATCGCGTTTGTTGCATTAGTTGCAGTTCCAGTCTCCTTAATGTATGTCGCCTACCAAACGCAGGCTGTTGATGTTACTGCCAAGAGAAGAAAAGAACCTGTTCAGAAGGACTGGGAGCTGACTAGATAGTCATGGTTTGAACAGTTAGTTTATTTATTTATTTATTAGCAATGATATTTAGTGTCCATAATTGGTAAAGTTAACTGCGTCTTCGCCTTTTCCGTCCTTCAGCACGGGTACCAGTTTGGCGTTCAGGAACCACCTGTGGTCCTTTTGCAACCTTCCTGTTTTCATCCTCTTGAGGTTCTTGTTGATGGTAGCCATTCTGTTTGACATGTCCATTTGAAACGTGCTCTTTCATGCTTATCTCAACAATGCTATCATCACTATCATCAATCTGCTTTTCATTTTGTTCCCAAAGTTTGAGCAGTTGTTGTAGTTCTTCTGCTCCAATTAGTTCCGAAAGCTCTTCGCAACTATTAAAGAGGAGCTGTGCGGGACTGAAATGCACCATTTCTTCATTAAGTCTGTCTTCTGAATTTAATGTCAAATTATTCAGGATCTTGCACAGGACGCTCAGTTGTGGAGGCCAGTTTTGGCTGTTGAAAAATTTCATTGAAGCGCCAATGAGAGTTTCCAAGTGCAGAACAGTGTTCTGGTTTGCGAAGTTTATCGATCCAACTTGAAGGGAAATCTTCACATTTAAGCTCTTACCCAGTTTCCGGATAAATGACAGACTTTCGCCATTTTCTAGACCATCAAAAATTAGCTCTTTAGGCTCCCTAAAGGTGAGAAACAAAAAGCTCATGTAGTTGGCCACACTCGAGTAACTAGAGCTTTCCAACGGCATCAAAAAATTAAACCGAGTGGCCTGATCTTGGAGGTGAATAACGTATCGGTACCAAGTCTCGTGTGCGCTGTCGCGATTTTGCATCATGGCAATTCCAGAGTTACACATGTACTCTTCGAAATCGAGTATTTGAAAGCTCATGAGCTCGAAGGGTCTAATTAGCCGGACACAGTCACCCACCAACTGGAAAAACGCTGGATCGTAACCGAACACCATATGCAGAGCGTTGTCGTAGCTCCCGTAATTCTTGATTAGACGGCTGATAAACTCAAGTAGCTTGTCAAACCCCAAAACCAGTTGAAAGCTAGGGTCCTGTCTTTTGCCTAAGTAAAATAGTTCGCGGTAAGATGACGAGTCTAATGACCGCCCCCTGTCACAAAGAATGCCGACATCTTCGTTCTCAACGTAAACCAGCGATCTTGTTTTGATCAGATCAGAATATACTCGTATTCTTTGACGTAGAAAATCAAGAAAAGCTGTGCTCTTAAATTCCAACAGGTATGGTTTTAGAGCACGCAGACGACCCAATCGTCTAACATACTCAAAAATCTCAAAGTTTCCTGCAAGAATAAGCTCAATCTCTATCGGAGTGAGAACGATTGACGAATCTGTATGCGTGAATGTGTATTCCAAAGACGTAGCCACCGATTTGTCCAGCATATCGGCAGTACTCTTAGCCTTCTCAAACTTGGATAGGTAGAAAAGACTTTGACAGGTGCTTATCTGCTCCTGCAAAGACTTTTTCACCTGGCTGTTAACCAGGATCCTTGAATTCATAGTGATACAAACGAGTTCGAATTGTGTGGTAAAATTAACAAACCAAAACACTCCTGACACCAGGACGAATACTAATGGGGAATTTATGTCATTACTAGATAGTTAGGGAGCAGTGAGAAGCAGGACGTAGCAACTAGTTAGAGTCACAACATGGGATCCATGATGCTCTTTCCCTCGCTTGTTATTTTTTTGGCCCATTGTCTGGCTAAAATCGAAACCTTCATGAATTTACGCGATGCGTACTTCTTGAAAAACTCCTCGTGAACAATTGGACTGATCAGGTAGTCTATCATCATCTCGCTCACCTCTTTGAGGTCGCTCTCCTTATATCCACCGCTGTAGTGAATCAGGTTGCCGTTCCATTCGTTCTTCGACAACATCTTGCGTGCTATGTACATCGCTGCTGCAGAGCACAACGATGGCAGGTATCCGATGAATTTATGATCGATGACAGAGATCTCTAGTAAGTATTTGCCAATGGTTCTCGATTGTACGTCGTATTCATCCGCCTTGGAAATTCGTCTGAGAAAGTTCATTGGGTTTGGATAACTCATGTTGAACTTTAGGATCTCCAGGATGAATTTTTCAGCGTTCAGGATCTCTTCCTCAGAGAACCCGCCATCAGTAACATAAGCGTAGTTTTTCACTGAAGGGGAATAAACCTCCTCGTATTTAGCGGCAATGAATAATGATCCGGTTGCCAAAAGTTGTAATCTGTCAACCTGAACACTTTCGCGTGACATGAACCGATCCATGATATTAATGGCCAGATAGAGGGTTTCTGGTAGCAATCTAAACTTTAGATGAACTTCAACCATCCAGTCCACAAGAATAGAACGCATTTTTGGTCGAAGATTTCTTTGCCAATGTAAGTAGTTGGCATCAGGCAAGGTCTTGAGTTCCAGCTCATGCAAATACTCAAAGATATCGTTCACGTACTCGCTGACCATCAGCGGGTCCTCAGCGTCGTCTGCATCTAGGTCCTCCCATGTATAGTCGTGTTCAACTTTGGCTTTCTTGACATCTTGTACTTCCTGCTCCAACAAGTCACTGCTGGAGTCCATAGCTTGTCGCTTCAGCGACACACGCTTTTGGTCATCCTTCTCTAAAAATTGCTGGTCGGCACGCACTTTAACGGATCTCACTGACTGGTACGTGTTTTTTCGTTGACTTTGCTGTTGAGGAACAGGTAGTTTCTGTTTCTGCGCTTCAATGACTCCCGCATTACTATTAATGTCTGTTAAAACAGAGCGCGCACGAGTCAATGATTGTTTAGGTTTACCCTGGTTCTCGGTGATTTCTTTAGAGGTCATTACACCGCTAATTTGCGGCATGTTCTCTTCGTCCATTTGCATCTGCGAAAGTTCCTGGTGGTTAGTTGCGCTTGAAACATCTGTAATACTCACTCTCGACATGATGATAACTTTCCGCACCGATGTGTTCCTTTTTGTTAATTAATTAGGTATCCCTTCTAAAACACGTCTGGTTTTTGTAATTTTGAACACTTGTTTTCGTTCTTTATTGGGTTCGCTTGCTCGCAGTCGAATTCACTGTGCGCTCTTAAGATATCTCTTCAACTTGTTTCGGCGTCCCACACCTTTTGAATGCCAGCAGACCAATTCTAAAATTCGCTTGTTTTCTTTCTCAACTTTGGTTTTCCCTAAAACAGAAATCAAAAAAACACCCATACTTTCTGCCATCCTGCCAACCCTGGCAATAGGTAAACACAAAAAATATTTGTAGGGGTGTGAGGTGTGGACGCGTTTCAAATCTAAATATTACGTTATACATTAGAGTCAATAGTTATAGCCCATTTTGCGGTCGTAGTCCTCGGTTTCTTTGGCTCCAAGAACATCTGATTCATTCCACTTGATGTTTAGATTTCCGTAGTAGTTCCTCTCAAAAATCTCCGAGCAGCTGATACGTTTGATTTTACCAAACACGCTGCTGGGATTGATTTTGGCCTGCCGACGTAGCAGCTGTTTGATGTTCGAGTTCGAGCCCCAAGGCGCTAGTTGCTTCGAGGCTTCGTCATCTTCATTGTCGGAATTTATCTCAGGAAGCTCACTTGCATCCAAAACAGGTACTTGGACTGATCTGGAGACAGGCGCGTCGCTTGCCAGCTTACTCGGGGCCTCTGCGATTTTGTTGAACTTCGGATGATTAACAGAGATCTGTCGCAATTTGATATCGGTGCGTTGCTTTTTAGATTGCAGAAGATGTTCAGACTTCTTGCGCTTTTCCAGTTTCTTACTAAGTTCTATAATGCTTTTTGCGTCAGGCGAGTTCAGTCCAAAGTGAGACCGGCCTCGATTAGGTTGCAACATCTGCTCAGTCAGAGGCAATTTTGACTTGTTGGATTCATTTGGTAACTTGAGTTCTAAATGGGTCAATTTGGTTTGCGGAGGGTTTTTATCCGCGGTTCCAACTGTTTCTGTTGCAATCCTGGCGTTCAAGGATGTTGGTATCAATGATTTCGATTTCGATTTCGATTTCGATGGAGACCCTCTTGTCTGTATTTCGACTTCCTGTTTCTCAAGTCTGATAGAAGTCAGATGTGATTTGCGCATTGAATTCTGCATATCAATAGAGACTGGTGTTTTAGATAATCGCGCGTTCGCTTTAGAGGGTGAGACTTTCGTCCTCTTTGTGCTTGATTCGGTAGGAGCCATGAGCCGGGATAGAAGATTGGTGTGTGTTCCTTTGGTTGTTGTTTTGTAAGGTGACCTACGATCAACTTGGTATGATTCGTTCTCAAGAGGATTGTGCTCTTTATTATCAAGTCTACTAGTCACACCCCTGTCAATCTTTATCGTCGGCTCACTGCTTCCAGCGTTGGATGCTGAGTCACTGATTGGTGGCAGACGCAAATTATAAGGTTGTTTGTTGAACCCAGAAGTGCTGTAGTCTTTGAATGGGGATGGCTCGTCGCGGAGATTTTCTTTCAGTAGATTGCGTGTCTCTCCTATAGCATGTTTGATTGGCCTTTTGAGTGTCCGTTGCATTGACTTTCTGATTGACTTCTTTTTATTTGACTTCACCATCAGTGGCTCTCTAGAAGGTAGCTCTGCAAACTTTATCGGCGATCTCCCAGAGTTTGGAGTGGTACTATTATGAATGTTGGGCAATTTGGAGGACTGTGTATCTGTCTTGAGCGGTATCCTTATTTGTGCAAGCTCGATCTTCTCCAACTTTCCAATTTGAAAACTGATATCGTTGTCCATGTCGCTCAGCATGATGTCACCATCATCTAGAAGAACGGAGGCATCAGTTGCTGGTTGTTCATCTTTCTCTTCTGGCATTGGAATATTGTCTGTTGGTGTTGTCGTGACAGTTTCGTGCACAATTGGGCGTGTGAACTCCTCTTTAGGAGAGGACTCTTCATTCATCAAGGTTCTGCGAGCGAAAGATTTACGAATATTTTTGGAAATGGCATCAAATGAGATATCCGATGATCCATCAGGATCATCTTCCTGCCCCTCCGAGAAGTTAGCCACCTCTGAAGGAGAAGCCACAATTGGTGGTGATATATCCGGTTGCGGACTAGTCTCTTCAACATTTTTCGCAAGATCCTCTGGCACATGCCGAGCCTCTGTCTGTTCAGGAGATTCTTCAACAATTTTTTGCGCCCGCTCACTAACAATTTCCGTTTGTTCGTGGACCATTTGAACACCTTGAGAATGTAGCTCTCTCACTGGAGAGTCCTCTTTTCTGAATTTTGCAGGAGACCTCAGTAAAATCATTAGATTATCATTTGAATTGCGCCCACGTTGTTCATGTTGTTCATGCTCCTCGTGTTGTACATGTTGTTCATTCTCCTCAGTTTCCTCATGTTGTTTTTCTTCCCTCTTTTCGTAGTTGGTATCCTGTTCCTTTTCTTCTTCCAAAAGCGACAAATCACTCACATCTGAACAGCTGAGAACTTCGTCCATGACCTCGTTGATCCATTCGTTGTGATGCATCAAAGCCAATCCCAGCTGATCAATGCTGGATTTGATTAGCTTTGTCTCCACATGAACCTCTTGGACAATCCATTTCGAGAATCCAGGAACCGTGGTCGTATCCAGAGCACCAATGGTACTTTCACGCTGTTTTCTAAGCCGGGCCGCAGCTTTGACCCCCCACATTGAAAGTGCCTAAACAAACAAAGTTGAAATGATTTGTTTGTGTTGTTTTGTTTTTAAATACACGAGTGCACGACCTTTAAAAATATTTAAAATATTTGGGGCCTGAAAAATTTAGACAAGAGCCACTGGAGTTTTATAAGATGTCTACGTCGTCTAAAAAAGCGAAATACGTTGCAAATATTGACGTAGGTAGTCTTGAGACTTTGAAGAGCCACCTAGATTTAGTGGAAAAGAGTGAAACCTCGGATGCACAAAGCGTGTTAGCTCTTTCCTCTTATCTTGACACCCCAGCCCATTTGAACAGCTTGATTCAGGCATTTTCATACTATTCAACTGTGAACGATCATTCGGGTCTCTCAGGAATACTGCAAAATTTGAACAGGCTAGTGAAGCTCGGAATAAAGTTTCAAGAGCTACAAAAGCCATGCTCAACGTTGATCGAGGATTTGATTTCTGTGCAGCATATCAAAATCTTTTACAGATGTCTCAACAACCAGAAGGCAGGAGTGACTAATCCTGCATTGAGACTTTTGTCTGCTTTACTAGAATTCCGGAAAGGAGCATATGTGGATTTGTTTCTAGATAACTTTGATCTCTCGTTAAAAAGTTTACCTCAACTGCTTGTTCCATCTAGAGCAGAAATGGATGACCCGGCCAAATGCAAGGTTCGAAGTTCAATTAGAAGCAATTTTGTGAGTTTCTGGATAACGCTTTGTGCTCAGTCCAGTCCGTTGACCAGAAAAGATCTGTTATCCAACCATAGAAAAATTACCACCAATCTGTTCAAGTACATAAGCACCCACGACTCTGCCGAGCTCATAAGATCGATAATTGCATTTTTATTAAACAATGTGGTGGAGGAACGTGCGTTCAAGAAGATGACAAAGTGCAGAATTTTTGGAGATTACGTTTTGAGGAAATTGCTTGATCTGTACAGCGTGGAAGCAGTTCGTGCCGAGGTGCACAATTTCCTGCTGAAAATTACCACAGATTATGATGAGGGCCTTGTATTTTCAGATGAAAAATCCTTCAGCGATGAAGGTGGAGCTCCGGTGGTTGTGGGAGAACACACCTTCAAAATTCACAATAAACTGATTTTCACCTTGTTGACAAGTTGCAAGCCATGGCAGGACGACAAGCAGCTTGATCTGATAACGTCGATATTGACTGCAGTCCCGGAGTTAATCCCTTGCTACAACTGCAACCTCTCACAAACCATAGGTGTCCACGATCCCAAACTCTCCGCTTTATCCATCGCCGAGACCTTGCTACTCACGAAGATCATCAGAATCACAGTTCCAAAAAGAATTGTGGGCTCTATTCGAGCAGCGTCTCTTTTGGTCGAATATATTTGTCCTAATTCTTTAAGAAGAAGCTCGTTCTCAAAAGGCTTATCCTCAGACACCGGATTGATTCGTCACAATAGCACACAGCTGATGATCGACGTCCTTCAAAAATTGGAGAAATGCATTTCTTTGATATCTGACGATGTGAGGGGCGAGATTCTTGAGATACTGATCAACCAGAGACTACCAGATTTAAGTCTGGTTACCGGCGCACTTCACGAATGCTACAAAACCGAACCATGCAACAAGCTACTGGTTTTCAACCTGCTCAAGATTTGCGAATACTACCAAACATGTCTAGGGCAGTCTGTCTCTTTGAATCTACCGAAATTGAACATTGGACAAGAATCCAATTTCAGAGCTATGGATTTGGCAATTCTAGACAGTTACTTAAAGATCAATTCAGAGTCTCAGCAGAATAAGTGGTTTAATACAGGAACCTCGAAAAATTCTGTCTTCACCACGATTTTGAGGCTCCCTTATAGACTGAAGGATCGGAACATGATCCCCAAAGTGGTCACTGTGATAGCAAATTTGATTGACTCCTCGCTAGCGTTTGTCGATCATCGGAATGACGAGCACGTGCTGAACACACAGGCCTACGCACTGGTTTATTCACTATACCAGTTTTCCGAAGCCTCCAAGGACGAAGAGGAAATTGACATGGTGTGCCGAACAATTGACGAGTCGATTTCTAGAGTCATGAGGGCTCCTTACAAATATATCGATATTTCTCGTGAATATGAGAAGAACGTGAGTCCATTTTTTGTCGCAGTTCTGGAGCAGTCCAAGTTTGCCGGAAGCGAGAAAATCCATGTTTGGCTCAATCTATTGACCAAGTACTTATACTTTTTGGGAGAGCCATTGTCGACCATGAAGGAGGTCATAATTAGATATTGGAATAAGAATTTCCTGAAGTTTGAAAATTTCGAGGAATCCTTTGCCATGCTATGCTCCCCAACCCTGCTAGACGATGACTCTTCGATATTCGAAATTCTGGTAAGTTTTCCTGTGTCAAAATTGAAGAGAGCTCTGACTAGCAAAGTGGCTATGACCGACATAGATGTTATTGCATTGTTTCGTCGACTAGAGTTATTAATATTAGATGACTCGGTCAAGAAGAATGACCTGGAACAACTGGCTGTGGATTTCATCTCCATGACTGGCAATTACCTTGCACAACAAACTGACATAAACGCATCAGTCGACAAGTTGAATCTGTTCAGTGCCAAGTTCTGGGGACCCCTGTATTTGGGCCCTCACGCGTCAGATAAACAGTATCTGATTGCAGGTCTTTTGAATGAGATGTTCTTGAGCTTGGACGAACTTGACACTTCATTCAAAAAGAGATTGGCCGATTACAGACAGGTGGTCAACACCTACACACCTAATAATGAAACCGAGAAACGAATTCTGTCCAGCTCGCTGTGGATACTCAACGATAGCCAGCTGATTTCCCAACTGTTCACAGAGAATGTTATGACCAACAGAGCTTTGGAACTCTGCGTGTTCCGTGACGTCGTTTTGACTGCCAATGAATTATTGCAGCTAGGACCTTTCGTTACACAGGAGAACATTAAGAACTTTGTCAAGTTGGCTTCCAAGACTCAGTTCGAAAAACACGAAATGGAGGAGCTTTTGAAATTGGCAAAAACCAATGACCTGCTGTATTCCGCTCTTTCGGTTATTCTGTCTAATAACCAATCGTTTGCAACGGAGATCTTGAACACGATTGACTTCAATATAAAGAATTCCTCGAACGGACTAGACTTTTTGATGACTTTGAATACCGTCGTGGAGTCTGCTTCACTGACAGACGAACTACAAAGCTTTGCTACTCAAAAAATCGAGCAGTTCATGACCACTTCCAAGCTGGAGAATCTCCCACTCTATATCAAAGTTCTCGCACACAGCGACCCGGGCAAAGTTTTTGCCAAAATGATGAGCTTTTCTCCGTTTTTTAACAACGCCGCATTTATATTCAGTCCAGAAAGTGCTTACTACATCCTTCAAAACCATACTTCTGAAGAGCTGATGAAGCCGTGGTGCACCAAAGCTATTCTCTACATCACAAAAATGTTTGCTGAGAAGGAAGTTCTTCCGAGCCAGTTTATGTCCTTCATTTCAAGCTTCCAAAAGATTCTTTCGAAGGTGGACATATGGACTATCGTTTCCCCATCTGTCGTGAATTCCCAGCTTGAAGTTGTGCTTTCGAAGCACTGGATTACATCCGAGCAAGTTTTGCAGTATACGGTCCAGCTATTGATGAACACAACTTCCAAGGCTATTGAGTATTCCAAGCATATCCAAATTTTCGTCAACAACAAACATTTACTTCTCAACGATTTGGTGTCTGACACAAATCTGTCCGGGAGATATTACTCTGCCCTGATTCTGCTATATCTGTTCAAGGTTGGGCCTGTCTCGTATTTCGACGTGGTGAGGAAGATTCTCCATTTCTACTCGGGCTCACTGAGGGCAGACGATCTTGTTCTGAAACAGCTGATCATGGAGTTTGAGAAGCAAGCGGGTCAGAGCTGGGTGCAATTTGCACTCAACTGGGAATTCCTCGATAACGAATCATACGACGCATACACCACTAGATTTATCACAAACACAAACCAGGGTTTGGTCATCAGTATATCTAAGAAGTTCATTGAGAATTCCATAGTGAAGTTTCAAGGTGCATGTGAGCGGTTCGCATTGCCTGAGCTCCAAGGAACTGCGCTACAGGGCTGGGAGAAGTTTCTCAGCCATAATTCAGTGGTTTTGGAGCATGCAACGACTAAAGACATTTACGAAATGACTACTTATGATCCCGAATTCTTGATGCTACTGATTATCAACAACGACGAGCTTTTCAAGTTGGAGGGCTCCGAAGTCGTTGTGGAAGTTGGCAAGTTGACAGATGCCAGACTTTTGCAATACATTGTCATGAATCTAGCTAATTGTGACCCAGAGGTGAAGCATATTAGTCAGAAGATCTTAAACTGCTCATATCTGACTCTAGACAGGGAGATCAAGCAAATGTCCCAGCTCAAGGAGGAAAATTCTCAGTCAGACCCAGAAAAGAATACGATTCATTTTTCGCCTTTCAAAGACAGGTCCAGTTTCAAGGTGTTTCTGGGAAATTTGCTCTCCACACAGGAGGACTTGGCACCAGTAATTATCCTGATGCTATCTCATTTGGTCCCAATTCTGAACAATCCCGGCCACCACCTTTACGAGAAGACGTACAGATACGTTCTTGGTGGATCCAAGTTCCGTTCCTTTGACATACCTTTGCTGAAGTCGGTGACGCAACAATTCGTGGTCGACAAACACATTGGCCACACCAAGTTCGATGATGATTATTACAAGCACCTGTTGTGGATCTTGTCGACCTTAACTAAGTCATTGACCCACCAGAATGACCTCAAGGTGGTCAGCAGATCAGGAATATTAGAGTATGTTATGGCGTTGAGCTGCTCACCGTTCTTGGATTTCAAACACCAGCTGGCTATCATTCTGCTCTTGCAACGCGTTGCTGAAATACCGAACGGAGCAGACTTACTGATTAGATCTTACGGAGTCTTGGCTTTCACCGAGCTCCAAAAAATGAAACTCTCGACAGCCTCCACGTCTCAAGATTTACAGCTTCTTGGCTGGCAAACGTTTGCACTTAAAGCACACGTTTCCTCCGATAAAAGAGCATTCGAGTGGAGCAGCGCGGATCTGGATCGCTCCGTGAAAAGAATTCTTATTTGATGTATTTAGCTATCAATATCCATTCCATCTATCTTATCAACCTCGCTTTGGGACTTGAAGTCACGAGCAGCATGTAAAGCTTTCGAAAGAAACGACTCTTTATCGTTTCCGGTGTTTTCCAAACGTCCACCTTTCAAAACAATGTGGCCATCGACCTTGGTAACGTATTCTCCGTTTTCATTGAAAACTAACTCTGATCCAACGAGCTTTGACCAGTCACCCTGATACAAGTGACTATTCAGCTGAACGAGCGGTTTTGCTTGTTCGAGTCCGCTTATACGGATCTGATCGTTGGCAGAAGGATGGGCATCCAGCGACTCGTCCAGGGACTCCTTCTTGCCAGAGCCGGAATTCAGGGGATTTTTGTCTAGATTAATGTACTGGTTGGCCGGGAAATGAAGTGAAACAAAAACATCCTCATACTCTTCATCGTTATCGTTGGGACTCTCACGGACTAGGCCTCGCATTTGAAGACTTCTCGGCTGCCAGTCTTCGAGCTTCAATGTCTTCCTTACTGCCAGCCTCGTACTGATTCAAAAAGTGCCAATTCATCTCCGATCCACCACTCAAAAACTCAGTATTGCCGTTCATCGTCAAGTTCCAACTGTTGTTCGATTTTTTGTAACCATCCAGAGAACAAGTACTGGCGATGATCACGGTTGACTTACCGTCGCCCCCATGCTCGTTCTTCAGATAGTCCCGCACGCCTGAATAGCCCATCAAAGACATACCCAGGGCAACTTTCAGCGCAGCATGGGTCACAAGAATAATACTAGTGACGTTAGGAAACTGTGCTTCGACTTTAGGAATGAATTTAGACCAGAATTGGTTGCATCTATCAAACAGTTCTTCCTCCTCCTCACCGGTCAGCGAAGGAATTAGCGTATCGGACGACCAAGCATCTGACAAGCCGTCAAAAAACTGCGACAAAATCTCATGATTAGAGGGTTCTGGGATCGTAGCTCTCTGGGGTTTGTACCATTCCCCAATCCCCCTTTCAAGATGGATAGCAATTCCCAATTTTTTGGACGTAGGTGAGATTGTTTCAACACATCTGTAGAACGGGCTGGAAAAAATAAGCTGTGGTTTAGGCTCCAGATCGCCAGCAATGTACGCAGCTAGCTCTTCGGCCTGCTCCACTCCATGGGGAGCCAGAAGTGGGTCACTTTCGTTATCGCCGGTCGGACTGTCACGTTGCTGATCTTCTGGAAGCCAATTTTCGCGGTATCCGTGACGCACAATATATATTGTTTCTAAGGTCATAATCTAGAGTAAACAAGTGAATTTATTTTAATTCAAATATTCCTGTACACACGTTCATTAATTTTTATTTTCCGTTAAAAAAAGTATCAAATATAGATCGCAAATATTATTCTTTTTCCTGCTCGGCCTTCTTGTCTTCCTCTTCATCGTCATCCCAGTCGAAATCGTCCTCTTCATCATCGGCTGGCTTTTGTTCAAGCATTTCTTTGCGCTTGCGTTCCTCCTCCAGTATCGTGGTCTTACTCGAGAAGTAGATCTTCCAAAACAGAGACTCCTCCATCTTCTCGGGAACAAGCTCCTCAATGAGCTTTTTCACCGAAGGCTTGGAAAGCAGTTCCTCTTTGGCTGTCTCGTCATCAGATGAAAGCTCGTACTTCTCAACGACTTCGTCCTTGGCCTTAGAAATGTACAGCTCTGAATTGTTTTCCAAATCATGCAATTGAGCTTCAAGTCTACTGATGGCCAGGTTCGAAGGCATGTTGAACATCACGTCTTCCTTTTTCGCACCAGTAGACTCCTCAGAGCCAAAATTAATACCTGTTTTTGTGGCAAGTAGATTTCCCAACTTGGTAGCATAGCCCAACGTCAGGTTTTCTATTTTCTCCAAATCGTGGTCCAAGTCATCTAGATACTTATTTGTGTTCTCATTGATGTTATGTAACAATTTAGCCGAATTTTCCTTGATCTCCTTCAATTCTTCCTCGCTGAACCGACTTTGAACTTTGGAAAGATTCTTTTCGAAATTCTCCTTCGTGGCATTTATTGTCTTCTGGATATCAATGTTCTTGGTCATCTCCTTGGTCTCTGTCAAGTAACTTGGAAGCTTTTTTTGAACATTGTTCAAAAAACCGCTAAAAGTGTTCCAACCGGAAACGGTCTGGGACTCAATGTTCGAGTACACTTTACCCACCCGATCCTCAAAGTCATTCACCAGTTTCTCTGTCTTCTGGTCCTTGTGTTCGCCCTCTTGGGTTTCCGTCTCAATAAATTCCATGCCAGATATAGTGATTATTATTATATTGGCCACAAATTATTTGTGGACCAAGAGCAGGAGCTCAAGCACACCTGGGACCAATATTACATAAGAAGGGAGTAAGCCGCCATACACCTCGAACCACGTTAAAGCTGCCAAGCCCTGAGGAACAGGAGAATCATAATTCACGCATTATGCCAAAAGGGACTACAGGTTCCCCTAAGAGAAAAATTTAACTTCCGAAAACGGTAACGGGCTTTTCAGCCATGTAAAATGCGAGATTAGTTCTCAAATCTGGTCCAACACATACGATAAGCTCACTATGCACAAGCATATGCATTTAATTGGCCAAACGGCCCTTAGATATTCGGATATCATGGAAAGTATAAGTCAGGGCACCTCATATTGCCGAGATTTTTAGCGTACATTTGATTGTCAACCTACAAAGCATATATCAATAGCGAGACGCATATAAACAACGTTATGCAAAATAATAGGTATTCTTTTATGCAGTAAATTTTGTTTCACGGCATTCTATTAGAGAAATAAAAGCAATTATGAAAAAGAAAAGAATAAAATTATATCTGCGAGCCGTTTCGGCCAACGGGTCTGTAATTAGGTAAATAAGTAAGATTGCCGTCTTTAAGGACCGATTGTTTATCTTGGTGAAATCCGAACCGTCGGCTGTTTAAAGAGAGTTCAAATCCTGTTTGAAAAATCTTCCATTAAAAATATACCATGCTTAAAGCAGGAAACTTTGGTGACATCAGTCCACAGGTCTCTCAGGCCGTTGACGAAGAGTTCAATACCAAGAACGAGAACACTAGCGAGGTCGACTACCGTCTTTCTGAAAAGGAACTGGTTCACGATGACCACCGTGCAAGAGGACTTCCTTTGCAAGTGTACCGTCACTACGCTGACATCCAGCGTTCCTACGAACGCGCTCAGGACTATGACGGACTGTACGTTGCTCAAAGAGCTCAAATTAAATCGGATGCTCACGCCAACTTGTCTGATGATAAGCTTGACAACCAACGTAAGCTGCGTCAAGCCAAAGCTTACTCTGTCTTCTTCTTGATCACCACTGATATCTTGGGTCCAAGTAACGCTCCTTACGCTATTGCCCAAATGGGATATGTTCCTGGTATCATCTTGTACATCCTTTTCGGTGTTTTTGCTGCCGTCGGTGGTTATGTTTTGAATTACTGTTTCTGCAAATTGGACTCCAACAATTACCCAGTCCGTACTTTCTCTGACTTGGCCGGAAGAGCTGTTGGTGCTTGGTTCCGTTACCCTACTGCCTTGTTGCAATTCATGCAGATGATCATGAACGTCGGATTGATTCTGCTTTCTACTGGTCAAAGTTTGGCTCAGCTGCTTGTTACCAACCACGGTTCGAACACCTTGTGTTTCACTGTTGAAATCCTTGTTTGGGCTTTCATGGGTATGATTCTTGGTCAAATCAAGACTTTGTCTCGTTTTGCTCATATTGCCAACTCTGCTGTCTGGATGAATGTTGCTGTGTGTATCATTACCATGGTTGCCGTGGGTATTGAGGACAAGCCAAACTACGACCTGTTCTGGTCCAACTACGGCTGTGTTGCTCCATACAACACTCTCAAGATCGTCAAGCACGCTATTGCTCCAGGATCTCTTTCTGACAAAATCGGTGGTATGAACAACATGGTTTTCGCCTGGGGTGGTGCTACCGTTTTCTGTGAGTGCATGTACGAATTGAAGAGACCAATGGACTTCTGGAAGGGAATGTTGATGGCTCAATCTTTCATCATGGTCATCTACCTCTTCTTCGGTTTGTTCGTGTACTCTTACCTTGGTCAATGGGCCTACGTTACCGCTAACATGGGAATTTCCGACAAGACCTTGCAAACTGTCACGAACATCTTGAACTTGATCTCTGGTATGCTTGCTGCCACTCTTTATGCTAACGTTGGTTTGAAGGTCCTTTACCAAGGTTTCCTTGTTTCCGACTTCAGATTCCCAACCTTGACTACCCACAAGGGTACTATCGTCTGGGGTATTTTGGTTATCGTCTACTGGGCCGTTGCATTCATCATCGGTACTGCCATTCCAGGTATCAGTGAACTGGTGTCCATTATCGGTGCTTTCTGTATCTTCCAATTCTCTTACACCTTGCCATTCTTGTTCATTCTATGTTTGTTGATTAGAATGGATGCCGCTAGAGAAGACACATTCGACCCCATTACTCAGGAAGTCAGCAAACCAGATACCATTGCTGACAAGTCTCGTTGGATCCGTGCTTTGACTTATGGTGGCTGGAAACGTACTGCCATCAAACTCAGTGCTTTCCTATTGTTCTTGGCAGCCCTTGCCTGTGCAGGTCTGTGTTCCTACTCTGCTATTGAAGACGCCATTTCCTACTACAAAACTTCCACTGCTAGTGCATTCGGTTGTACTGCTCCAGTTACCCCTAACGTTGGATTTACCTGTGCCGGAATCACAGTTAATTCTTAATAGTTTATGTATCTTCTTTCGTTAAATTTATTATGATATATTATTTTTGCAGAGTAGATCGATTTTCTCCAGATCCAACTAATTTATTATTTTTGAATTTAATTTCAACTTCCAATGGCCGATCCGTTTACTCCTCCAATTAAATTTGCCAAAGTGTATCCGACTCTCTCTCGGGGGGCCTATCCACGGCCTATAAATTACAGATATTTGGAAACGTTGAAACTCAAAACTATGATTGCCTTAACTCCAACAGAGATCACCATGGAAAACGACCCATCTTTGTTCTCCTTTTGCTCCAAAAATCACATCAAACTGGTCCATTTCGAAACTGACAATTCTGCAAAAGACAAGGGAAAAAAAAGAGGAATTCCAATAGAAACAGAGCAGGTCTCAATGATTCTGGAATTAATACTAACCAAAGAATGCTCTCCAATATATGTGTTTTGCAACAACGGAGGACAAATCACTTCTCTGGTGATTGCATGCTTGCGCAAGCTACAACTCTGGAATTCAGTGTCTATTTATGACGAGTTTGCTAGATATAGTACCACAATCAACCAAAACGATCGAGCTTTTATTGAATCCTTCAAAGCACGAATGAAGCTGCCTCCTATGAGCAAACGTGTCGAATGGATATGGAAGGGAATGAGCTCTACTATTGTGCATAACCATCCAAGCATGCAATTCATAGACTTGGACGAGGAGCTAAAAGAAGAGGCAATAAAGCTCTAATCAAAAAGCATACCGGCAGCCATTTCCAAATTATTGTTTGTTTGCCGAAGAGCCATCTCGGCTTGCTTTCGATCAAAACCCATAGAAACAAGCTGTTGGACTTTTTCCTGGTCAACCGTCTGTTTCGGAGGTTCAACTTTCGGTCTTTTGGCGGTCTTTTGAGCGTCTGATAAATTGAATATGTTCCCTCCTAATTGCGCAGGTGCACCTGGAGCAGCTTGTTGAGCCATGCTTGGACACTCATGCTCTGGAAGAAATGAGGTCGACACATCATCGATCATCAATTGGTTGCGTTTCAAATCAATACTGGCCTGATATCTTCTCAACATGTCTAATCCAAGAAGCATTTCAACGTGAGTGTCAATGACAGTGAAAGTACACGGGAAATAACCAGCCTCAATCCGCAATGGGGCGGAATGGATTCTGCCCAGTATTTTAGTCGATCCAACTCCTCTAGCCTCGCCAATAAACCGCTTGTCTATCAGTCTGGTAAGTCCTGTTCTCTCTGCCAACGCTGGTGAAATAATTGTCGTCTGGGCACCAGAATCGACAAACGCTTTCACTGGTGTTCCGTTCACTTCACAGTTAATATACAGCATATGCACACTTGTGAACGATTCTGGTGAGACTTCCATCGCAGTGCGAAGATTCTCCTCTATGGCCTCCTGATTAATGATCTCCATAATTTTTTTTTGATTTTCAGGGTCGTCTGGATTACTGTACAGTTTTGCTAGTTCTTGCTGATGATTCGATTGCATTTGACGCTGGTTCTCCACCATTTTCATCGCTAACTCTCTGAATTTCGTTGGATTGTCCAGCGAGGCCCTTGTTTCTGGATCTAATTGGCTCTGGATCTGTGGATTTGACAGATACTGTTGGCGAACTGTTTCCAATTGGGATTCTAGATATCCCAGCTGGGGCTGGTTCGGCACAGTTTTCTGTTTCAAGATCAGAAGATCATCGTTCTTCAATTGCAGGTCTTTGAGAGTCCCCTTTTTCGAGAGATCTAGCTGCTTGCCATCATATATCAAAATCTGCAGGCTTTCGTCTATATTGGATTCTGACTTCAGATAAGCCTTGAAATCTGCAAAATCGAGATCCTCTGGAAGGTCTGCAGTGATTATTTGGTCGGAATCCTCCACGGCAATGGTCAAGTTCATGGTGTTTGTGTCTTGTGGCGAGTCCGGGGAAAATATTTATCAGATACTTTTTTGCCACTGGCTGTGTTATTTTATTCTATGAAGCGCGGCGCTGGTGTGGTTCTAGAAAAAGGAAAAACGGCAGTTAAGAAGGCCAAACTGATCCAATTCGAGGAGTCCTTTCCGAGATTGGAATATTTCCATGGGAAGACTTCCCCGAAACCCACAAATAATGCGCAGTTTGACTTTGGGCCGTTCGAACAGACCAATAGTACGGAATTCGTTGAAGGTTTGAAATACATTGTTTCCAAAGACCCGTCTCTGATACCGTACTTGAAGTCGCCCTTCCATTCGTATCTAAAATCGGACAACAAATCAAGGACCCTGAAACATTATTTCGATAGACTGGTTAGCGGGCTGATTTCGCAGCAAATTAGTGGAAAAGCAGCTCGCGCAATCAAACAGAAAGTGATCGACAATCTTTCGGAGGACGAAGAGCTGCCCAGTGCCGAGATATTTGACTCAAAGTCCATAGAGGAACTCCGTAGCTGCGGATTATCCAACAAAAAGGCGGAGTTTGTCAAAAGATTAGCCAAGGCATTTATTGAGTCTGGCGAGCTTCCACCAGAAGGCATCAAGTTCTCTGAGCAGTATTTTGAAACTACAGACGATATTACCATCAATTTAGACCTGCAAAAATTCAAAGGTATCGGTCCGTGGTCTGCCTCAATGTTTCTGATGTTCGCTTTGAACAGATACAACGTTTTTGAGGTTACCGACCTGGGGATCCGACGTGGAGCAACCGTCTATCTGTCGACCAGACCGGAGCTGCTCGCCGAGATCAACACCCGACTCAAAGAAATGGACCTACCGAAACTGCCCAAGTCGTCTCAGAACGCCAAGTTCGTCTCCGACCACGTTATAAACTGTCTGGCGCACCAGTTCGTTCCTTACAAAAGCGTTTGGATGCAACTTCTCTGGCGGATTAGTGACACGTCCATCGATGCGTTAGAGTAATGTACATAACAGCTATTAGATATAACCTGACTATTTTGTGCTGGAACTGGTTCTTTCTCCAGAAGGAACAATCATCGCCAGTTGTCTGGAGTTAATGAGCATCTTGGGACGTTTGGAGATCAACTTGTCTCCATCGTATTCTTCGACATCCTCGAGCACAACATTCACAAAGTCGTCAAAACCAACCAATTTCCCGACAAATTCTTGATCCGTGGTCATCAAGATCCAAATCTTGGACCCGATACATTTATCAATCAGCTCCAAAGGCAGCACTATGTCGGACATTGTAATGTAGATGTCTTAATTCTGGTTGAATAAATTTTAAGCAAAAACCCGCCACCATCGCCTCCACTGCCACACCAGCCAGGGTTTTTCGACATGAAAAAAAATGTTATCTATTTACAGCACCTTCTTTATTTGTCTATGTCATCTATCGAATCTACAACAGAGTCATCAAGCTCGACGTCTTCGCAAGATTCCAAGATGAAGAGCGACGGACCTATGAAGCGCAAGCCCGAACATCTTTCTATCAGACCTCTGACCATCTACGACTGGCAGCAAGTTTTGGCCTTGGAAACCCAGGGATTCCCCGAACACGAGAGATGCAGTGAAGAAAAGATCAAATACCGCCTGACTGTGTGTCCGGAACTCTGTTCGGGGCTGTTTGTGAGAGAGTTCGAGGAGAACGCGGCCCAGAAAGAGTGTCCTCCTCCGCGGTCTACCATAACGAGCGAGAAATTGATTGCACACATTCTAGCCACGAAGATCCACGACCCAGCCATCACGGACCGTTCGATGGGCATTCCGCAAGACGAGACGGATACGGAGACCGGCCACGTGGAGAAGAGCCGTTTCATCGGCGTCCATGCTGTTGTTGTGGACGAGCAATACAGAGGCTTGAAGCTGGGGTCTCTATTGATCAAAGATTACTTACAAAAGTTGAACCAACAATTTGTGGCAGACAAGGTTGTTTTGATAGCCAAAGCCGAGCTCAGCCCATTCTACCGTGGGCTGGGTTTTGTTGATGATGGTGTGAGTGCCTGCAAATTTGCAGGCGAGGAGTGGCATGACATGCATTGCGACCTGACCCATGAGGAAGATGACGAAGACATGTAACAAGTATATTTGACTCAATTAGAAATAAGGATCAAACAGTTTCTTCAGCCAGTAGTTGCGGAAGACCCTCATTCCGTATGTGGAGCCGTTGTCAAAGTCGCCTCGGAGACGAGCAGCAACAAAGTTGTTCTCCGCCGCCACGAGACGTTTCTTGTAAATGGTGAAGCTTGTGATGGCGTAGCCCAGTCCCACGATCAGGTCAAGACGCCAATGATGGTCCAAGTACATGGTGGCCCACCATTGGAGAACCACGAACGCAAACATCCCCACCTTTGGAAATCTCCATTTAGTGTAGTAGGCAATGAAGAAGAAGCACTGGACTGCCATGGCCGAGTGGAGCGAGGGAAGGGCCCCAAAAACAATGGGACTTTTGTGGAACCCGTTGGAGTTCAGATGGGTGCCCAGCGCCACGTCCACCCTCGTGAGCCCGGCAGCATACCCGGGCATATCGTAGTTTGCAGGCGCGTCTTCCCCGTACAAGTGGATGAACCAAGGTGGGGCGTTTGGGAACAGCATGTGTGTCACCACACCTGCTATGTTTTGGGTTCCTAGTGCAAAAGAGAACCACTTGAGAGCTCCTGGGGTCTGGAAAACATAGAGGTAGATCGCTGTGAACAGTGGAGCAAAAAAGTGGAAAAGCACGTACGAGACCCAGGCCAGAAGATCGCGTGGGGTGGTCTGTGTGTTGATCAGGGCATGGTCGAGGTTGAGGATGGGCCAGCAGAGAGCCAGCAGCAGCACTGGCGCGAGGTAGAAGCACGAGGCCGGCAGGAAGGAGGATTTTTCGGCATGCGAATCAGGACTGGCCGAGCTGGAGCCCCTTGAAAAATAGCCGTTCTGGGACAACACTGTCATCTCCAGGTCTTGGCTGATATTATTTTCCTCGTCGTTCTTTGGGGAGATTCTGAGCTCCTCAAAGTCTTGGTCCAGCGTGAAATGGGCCTTGTTGTCTATTTGGTACAAATACACGCCTACCAGATAGGACAAGGCCACCAAAAGGACGAACGAGAGCCATGCAGAAAATTTGTCAACGTCGAACATAAATGCATCCAGCGACATGGCCAGCTTGACGTGGATCTCGGGCCGGATCTCATTTGGCACTATGCCGGCATTCTTGAACATCAGCAGCCATAGAAACACGGGGGAAAAGTTCAAGGCGAAGTTTAAAACCAATCCAAAGAAGGACCTTTTGTTCAACGCTTGGCCCACCATATGCCGCACCAACTGGAACAACAGCAACGGTGTTCGGAGGATCAGCGACGCGGATACCATCTCTAAAGAATCAGCCGAGCTTCGGGTATACGCGAGTGAATCAAAACACTCCGGAAAAGTTTCGGTAACAAAAGTATTTTGGTCTTGCGTAATATTTTTTTACTGATTTGAAAATTTCCTAAGCCTACTACCCTAGCAGATAGTTAAAAGAAACGCAAAAAAATTACATCGCGCATTGGTAGCCAGTTACTCAAGGCTGAAGAAATTGTAAAACGGATATGTGTGTTTTAGTCCTCGACACCAATCCCGGCGTCGGTCTTGAGAGTCGGAACAGACGTGATCCGCGCGTCCAGCTGTCCTGTGAGCTGCGGATTGTAGAGCTGTGTGAAAAACTGGCCTGCTCCCTGGGAAAATGCCCTGGTTTTCTCGCCCTGCGACAGAAGCTGGTTCGTATACCACCAGCCCATGCCGTCCCATATTCGCGACCGCCACGGGATCACGTCTGCAAACTGGTAGATGGTCTGCACGATGCTGTTGTACTCTGCGAGGTTGGGCTGGACAGTTCGCGTCTTGTACTCGTTGATCATATTTGTGTAGTCCTGGACGATGGTCAGGTCACTATTCCGGGTAATCAGGTTGTTGTAGTCCTTTGTGTGGTTTCGGTAGTCGATCACAAGCCCTTCGATGACCGCAGAAATAATCTTCTGTGCGTCATAGCTGATGGTGACGGCGTCCGTGTAGTTGACTTTCGTGGCCGGGACGCTGGCCATAGAGGCTATAGGGGTAGCACTGTTGACAGAGGTGGACGACAGGATGGTTGTGCTGGTCACGAAGGACTGCGTGCTGGCCGCCATAGACGACGTGGCCGACTCCGAGGGCTCGAGAGACACGGAGCCAGTTTGAGTTCCTGCTTCCGAGATGTACACCCAAGGCTGGTAGTAGGTCATGGTGAGGTAGTCTGGATTCGACGTGGGTGTGTCGTAGAGCATCTGCAGAAGGAGATACGAGCTTTTGGCCCCCTGCAAGATGCGGCCGCTCCATGGTAGCTGGCTCAGATAGGCCAGCAGCGTGTCGCACTCGAGGTTCACACGGAGAAGGTTGCTCTCTGTGGAGTACAACTGGACCATCTGGTTCAGACTGGTAGCAAACCCGGGATTCGTGACGGCCATCTGGTTGTATTCTCGTCCGTACGTAGCTATGTCGTAACACAGGGCGTTGCACCGGGCCAGCTTATAGTAGCCTGCGTATGTGGCGGACTGGTTCTCGGGAATAATTATTTCTGTGTTCCAGTTGGTCTGTGTGGGTGTTGTGGACGGAAATGTCAGCAGGGTCTGCACGTACTGATCAACTGAGGTGAACGAGGTGTAATAAGCAGTAGCCATAGACAGGACGTACTGTTGGTCGCTGGACGGCAGCTCGGAGATCATTTCTGTGGCGTAATCAACAATCGACGTGGCCAGCAAATGGTCGAAGAACAGGTTGTTGTCGTACTCGCTGGCCAGCGACGCAAAGACCGAGGCCTGTGAGGATGGAAAAAAAGACGTTTCACGTCCGTAGTAAAAGTAGTTGCGCATGGCCAACCCCAGGGCATAGTTGTAGTCACCTTCAGCAACCTCGCTGTTGATAGCTGCTGCCAGCGCAGAAAACAGAAGCGTGAGCCAGCCTCGGAACATGACGATCTGTGTCGCTTGGGCCCTTCCCAAGATTAAGAATCTGAAAAATAGATACGGTGCAAGGGTTTGGCTCGAAAAGAAAAAGGTGAAAAACAATCCAGGACTCAGTATTTTGTTCCCATGGACCAGTTTCAAAACGCGCATTTTTCCCAGATGTTGCAGGCGCATGCTGCGCAGCAGCCCCAGATCAACATGGACGTGGACAAAAAGCGAATTGACGTGCTGCTGAAAATCAACACCATCTTGCTACAGAAGTGTTTACTATTGCAGCCGTACATCCTGTCCAAGGCCAATGCCATGAACCCGGACTACAACCAGAGAAAAGAGACGTACCAGAACTACCTGAAACGCATCCATTTCAACCTGACGTGTCTGGCCTCGATCAACGACATCCACTCTGCTCCTCCAAACACCCCCAAGAAGAACTACAGCATTCCGCAGATAGTTCTCCCTCCGCCTGAGCTTCCCGAGCTCAACGAGCCATACAAGCTGCTCAATCAGCTGTATCCCGAGGCCCTTCCGTTTTTCCAGCGTAGAATGGAGGCAATGAGACAGGCCCAGCCCCAGCAGCACATGTCACAGTCTCCCCAGGTTCCCCAGGTTCCTCAGGTTCCTCAGGTTCCCCAGTCCCAACAGAGTCCTCCGCCCCCTCAGACTCAACAGAATCAGCAGATGCAGCAGATGTCGCACATGCCCCAGCCCCAGCAGCCCCAGCAGCAGTTCCAGTTCCGCAACCACGTCTTTCCGCAGGAGGCCCAGCAGAGCCAGATCAACTTCGCCTGGAACTCTCAGTCGGACCCTATGGGCAATAGAACAAAACAGCAGCAGCCCCAGCAGCCCCAGCAGCACTCGCAGCCCCACCAGGCTCAGCAACAGCAGCAGATGTACTCGCAGTTCATACAGCAGCAACTGGACCAGCAGCAGCAAAACATACGAGCTCCACAGCAAATGCAGCAGCACCAACAACCACAACCACAACCACAACAGCAACAGCAGCAGCAGCAGCCTCAGCAACCAATGTATAACCAGTTCAATCCGCAGGACTTTATCAATTTTCAACAGCCACAGCAACAGCAGTTCAACGGCAACATGGGACAATTTGAAAACAAAAACGGCAGCTCGGCGCCCTCGGCAGGCAGCTCAACCATGCTGAGCCCAGAACAGATCCTGGCCAGCGCTAATAACCAACATTCGTCCAATCCCATGGATGGGTGGTAGACGCGTCGATCGACGCGGGAACTACTAGTGCGCGAATCTGACATATGTATTATTATAATCGGTGTTGTAACTTTATTCTCGAGATCTGCCGCACTAGCACACATGCCGTCCGGAACAGGCCCGCTGCGCAGTTTGCGAGAGCTAATGGAACTTTCGGACGAGCTCGTTGAATCGCTCAAGACGGAGTCCTCGCTGTTCACCAAGGAGCATCTTGTGAAGGCACTAGAATGCATTGAGAACTACAAGAACACTTTGGGACAGAGGACTGTTGCGTCCCTGTCGCCTCCGCAACTGGAAGAAGCATTTATCTACTACAATGCTGCGTCCAAGATCCTGACCGAATTGATCCCGAAACTGGACGACTACTCCCAGATTAAACAAAGTCCCAGCCTGTACCAGTTCTATGCCGATTTGATCAACTATCTTGTCCGCCAACGCCAGGTTTACGAGGAAATGAAGGCCACCATCAAAGGCTCCTCGGATGTCCTTGTGAAGCGGCTGCAGTCGCTCAAGGTCGGCGCCGAGTCGCCAGTTCTCCAGCAGTCCAGGAGTGGCCGTCCCCAGCTTTTCGACTCGTTCAAGGACTCGATCACGGTGTCTGAGCTGTCGTCCCTTCTTAAACAATACCCAGAAAGCGTGCTGGTTATAGATTTGAGGCGAAAAAGAGAGTTTGAGCTCCAGCATATAGACCTCACGCAAAACATCATACAGCTTGAGCCCGTCTCGATCAGAGACAACTACACGTGCGCGGAAATAGAGAGATACTCAATGATCACTGATACAGACGAGGAGCGCGAGCTGTTTGCCCAGAGAGCGAAATTCGAGCTGGTTGTCGTGATGGACCATGCGTCCTCGTTGACCACCAAAAGCCCGGAAATGGCAAGGATGCTCAGTATCTTGACCACGCGGAACGCAGGAGTGTTTTTGAAACGCCCGCCAGTCATTCTGGATGGCGGCTTCCGCAACTGGAGCCGGTCCCGCTCGTCGCTGTCCTCACCGTTGATCATTCCACAGCCCACGTTAGGACGAGAAAGAACTAACTCCGCCAACTCCGTCTCCAGCCAGGAAGATCTGACCGTGAAGAAATCGTCGTCCTACAGCGAACGAAAATTGATAAAAAACGTGGGAGAGTTTCTGTCGAACCAGACCAAAGTGCAGTCCTCGCCGTCGCTCAACTCGGCCGTCGACCTCAGAAAACCGGTTCCTGTCCCTTACCACGAAATGTACAACCGCATGGACCTCAGTTCGCCGAAACCTGGCCCATCTGTGTCTCCGTCGAAATCCACGCCGTCGATCTTTTCCTCCGGCCAGTCTGCTCTCTTGAAAACCCCAACTCCCAAGTCCCAACTTCCCCTGCTACCTGGCAGTGCTGCATCGTCGACCCCAGTTTCTCGCTCGAATTCGGCCTTTCAAAACTCTCTGAGCGTCGTCACCGGTCTCACAAACCTGGGCAACTCGTGCTACATGAACTCGGCTTTGCAGTGTTTGGTGGGGTCCAGAAAACTTACCGAGTTCTTTATTGTCGGGACCTTCAAACAGCATATCAACATCAACTCTCGTCTTGGGTCCAGGGGTGTTCTGGCCACGGAGTTTTCCAGTCTACTGACCGATCTATACAAGAAAAGCACACCCTCGCGTCCCCAGTCCATTACGCCTCGTCAGTTCCGCAAGGTGATAGCCTCGCTCAACAGCATGTACAAAAATATGGACCAACAGGATTGCTCGGAATTTCTCAATTATATCTTGGACTCGCTTCACGAGGACCTGAACGAAAACGGAAACCATCCCAAACTCCCAGAACTCACCAAAGAGGAAGAAGAAAAACGAGAAAAGCTGCCTATAAGAATAGCATCCACCATAGAATGGGAAAGATATCTGAAAACCAACTTCAGCATCATTGTGGATATTTTCCAGGGCCAGATAATGTCGCAGCTAAAATGCGGAAGATGTCTAACCACCTCCACCACCTACAATGCATTCAGTACGATCAGTCTTCCTATACCGGAGGGAAAACCTCGATACACGCTGGGATCGTGTTTTGACGAATTTGTGAAGCCGGAACTGCTCGAAAACGACGACGCATGGCATTGTCCAACTTGCAAGTCAAAACAGCGTACCAGAAAACTGCTACGAATCTCCAGATTGCCGCAGGTACTCATCATTCATCTGAAACGGTTTAAAATGGGCAACTATCTCACCAAACTCAACACGTACATCGACTATCCGCTGGAGATGGATCTGGACAAATATTGGCCCAACGTCGAGAACGAGCTCGAAAGACTGGAACTGAACCGTCTACCGGTCAGGGGCCAGGTTCCTCCCTTTAAATACAGGCTCTACGGGGTCATCAACCACTATGGAAACCTCATTAATGGACACTACACCTCGTTTGTCAATAAGGGCCCTGAGAACGGCTGGTGTCTATTTGACGACGAAAAGGTCTACAAAAACAGCTCCGCCAACAAAGTGGTCAACGGTGATGCATACGTGCTGTTTTATGAGCGTGTCTAGACGTCCTAGGATTCTATATTTCCAATGACATACTTCCCCTCCTTGGCACCGTTAAGATCAATGAACTTGTCACATCTCGGAACCTCGTTGGCAATGTGCCCGATCACAAGACAGCAGCCACCCCATTGGTCGATCAGACTCTTACCCTTGATGATGTCCTCGTTGGACATGGCGCTCAATGACTCGTCCAGGATCAGAATCTTCGGATTGTTGATCATTGAGCGAAGCAGCAGAACCAATTTCTGACTGCTAACCGGCAGGTCTTTGAATTGTGTATGTTTCTGATCCAGCAGCCCGACATTCTCTAGATACTGGTGAATGACGCTTTCCTGGTCAGGTGTAATTTTTGGCACAATATATGAACCTGTTTGGTAGCCAGTAGAAATAGCCTGCTCGACCGTCAAATGTTTGGGGAAGATCGCGTGCAGTTCCGGAGACGTAAAGCCGATCTGGCTGTTTGTGTCAAAATAGTTGGTTTTTCCTGTAGCCCGGGGCACTCCGTTCATCTTGATGTGTTTGTTCCAGGCCTGGGGATGGTCCAGTGTGACCAGCGACAACAAAGTGGTTTTTCCTGAACCGTTGCGGCCCCTGATGTGCCATTTTTCTCCCGCACGAACTGTCCAGTTGAGATCCTTCAGAGCGGGCTTGCCTCGGTAAACCACGTTCACGTTTTCCATTTCCAGAATAGGGGTTTCTGTGGCCTGGACGGCGTGCTTAATGGGATGGTACAGTTTGGCTTCCAAAGACTTTTTCATCTGCTGTTGCTGCGAATTGTGCTCCACACGGAGCCTTTCGAGGACCGGCAACATTTCGTGTCTGGTTCCACTGCTCACAACCCCCTCGTGGCTCACAACAGCGACTTTCTCTATCCATTCTGGAATCTGGTCCTCTATCTTGAGACCTAGACACACGGTCGTGGGTGGCTCGGTTGTCTGCAAAACACGCGAGATCGTCTGGGTTGCGACCGGGTCCAGTCCCAGAAACGGGTCCTCGACCATCAGCAAATCGGGCTTTCTGTACAGACTCTTGGCGAGCCGTGCGCGACGGAACTGTCCGTTGCTCAAAGTCGTGATATAATTGCGGTCGAAGCCCTCGAGGTCCACCTTTTTCAAGATCTCGTTGACCAGCAACATGTCTGTCTTGTGCTGCGAGTTGTACGAAGAGTCAGCGACAAAATCGCACACCAGCTCGTCAACCTCTTGATCCTTGAAATATTCGTATCTACTGGACAGGTGCGTGAATCCGCCGGACGAGTTGGTGGCACCGTGGCCGAAGGAGCCGTTGTTGACAAAACGGAGCAGCTCGATGTCCATGTGCGGCTTTTGCAGACTCAGCGGATACGACCGGGCATGTGCGTGGGGATGAATAAAAAACGATCCTTTAAGGGTCTGGAAAAAGCGGGTTCTGTGCTCATCTCCCACAATGGCCCACTTTTCGTCCTGCAAAAGCTCGAAGTCAATGGGCCGGCTGAAAACCAGCGATTTCAGCGGGTCGCGCAGCGAGTGCGAAACCAAACACTGGCGCAGTCGCACTATACAATTCATCAATTGGTTAGTCAGAAATAAAAAATAGTCTGCCAATAATGCCGTGACAAAACACGAAGTAATCTTTTCCTATAAACGTTTTCTGATAAACAAGTCCTGGCTGTCTCGTTATGAATAAATACGTTTATGAACGGCTCCCCGATGCCAGAGAAGAGACACTCACTGTCCAGGAGAAAATGGACATGGAATTCGGGCCACTGGCATCCAAAGACCACCTGTACACGGTCAAGTACGACCCTAATCAGCCGTTGAACCAGGTTGTGGACGAGCCACCATACTTCATTGTGATCTTCACGTACCTGAACTACCTAATCCTCATCATCATAGGACACATCAAGGACTTTTTCGGCAAGCGGTTCATGCCCCAGTGTTTCGAGGCCGTGCTTCCTAAGAACGGATATCCTCCCTGGTACTCGGCCTTCGAGTCGTTCTATCCTCGTCGTCTGAAGAAGAGACTGGACGACTGCTTTGCCCGGCCAATCCACGGCGTCCCCGGCCGGTTTGTCAAGTGCTTTGACCGTATCTCCAATGACTACAACGAAACATTCCTGTACAGCGGCGAGCTTAAGCCTCTGCTGAACTTGTCATCCTACAACTACCTCGGATTTGCACAGTCCGTGGGATCGTGCACGGAGTCCTCAATCAAGGCCGTCCAGGAGTACGGCACGTCCTCCTGTGGCCCAAGAAACCAGATCGGCACCAGCGACTTGCACAAAGATACCGAGAGCTTGATTGCGCGTTTTGTTGGCAAGGAGGACGCACTGATGTTTTCCATGGGTTACGGCACAAACGCCAACCTGTTCACGTCTCTGGTGAACTCCAAGTGCCTGGTTATCTCCGATTCCTTGAACCACAGCTCCATCCGTTTCGGAATTCGTCTCTCTGGAGCTGCGGTCAAAGTGTTTCCTCATAACGATATCAAGAAGCTGGAGAAGATTCTGCGCGATTCGATCTCCCAGGGACAGTCGAAAACACACCGTCCCTGGAAGAAAATCGTGGTCTGTGTGGAGGGTCTGTACTCGATGGAGGGAGACCTGTGCGACTTGCCTGGTCTTATTGCTCTCAAGGAAAAATACAAGTTCTATCTTTTTGTGGACGAGGCGCATTCCATCGGTGCTCTAGGAAAGTCGGGAAGAGGTGTTTGCGACTACTTCAACGTCTCGCCATCAAAGGTCGACATGTTGATGGGCACGTTCACCAAGTCGTTCGGAGCAGCCGGAGGATACGTTTCCGCTGACAAAGCAATCATCGACCGTTTACGGCTCGATGTCACCACAAATATCCACGGAGAGACCATTCCGCCAGCCGTTGTGACGCAGATCGCAACCTCGCTGAGAATCATCATGGGAGAAATCAACGGCGACGAGGGAAAGTTGAGACTGCAGAGAATCGCATTCAACTCGAGATACTTGCGTCTGGGACTGAAACGTCTGGGATTCATTGTCTACGGTATCGACGACTCGCCGGTGATTCCGCTGCTTCTGTACGCGCCACCAAAAATGCCGGCGTTCAGCAGAATGATGTACGAAAAGGGAGTCGCTGTGGTTGTGGTTGGATACCCGGCCACAGAGCTCATTTCGTCGCGTGTGAGACTTTGTGTTTCTGCGTCGCTGACCAAGGAAGACATCGACACGATTCTGACCGCGTGTGACGAGATAGGCGACAAGCTGTACCTCAAATTCAGCTCTGGCATCTCGGGAGGTGAAAAGAACCCGGGAGACTACAAGAAAGGCATTGCCCCAAGATGGAGTCTGAAGGAGGTTCTGGAACGCACCCCTGAAGACTGCAAAAAACCATGGTACTAGATAATAATTCATCACTCTACATTCAAGTACGTATTCCAATACCTGTTTATGATATTTACAGTTTCTCCATCACCTCGCTCGAGTCTGACTCGGGATCACTCTTCTTCTGCAGCTCCGAAAGTCTCTCCTCGGTCAAAAGTCTCTTGAGTCTCAACTTCTCTCTGATCTCGCGCTTGCCCGGACGAACAAGCTGGCGTCCAGGCCAAATCTCAAAGTCTTGCATGTACTTCTTATCGAAATTAAATTCCATGTGGACCACGTCGTCCGTGAGACCCAGCTTCTCAATGGCCCAGTAGTATCTCTCGGGATTGCTCACCTTCAAGTACCGCAGGATTTTCTGTCTCTTCTGGGTCATCATCCGCGCATCGCGAACGTGCACCACATCCTGAGGATTCTTTTTTATGTGCTCCATGAGGTGGTACAGTTTCACCGTCATAGAAGCCGCCTGGACCTCAGGAGATCCCGTATCGCCCTCAAACCGGGCAAACTCGGCCACAGCCATCTTGAGCTCCTGCTTCAGCTCCTCCTGTCTGTCTGCGTTTCTCATGCTGAGTATTCGCAGGAGAATCTGTCTTTTCTCGTCCTCCTCCTTTTCGATTTGTTGAACGGTTTTCTCGTCGTATCCCATGGCAGAAACTGACTTGAGGATCTTGGCCTCTTTGGCTCCAAAAAGCAGCTTGTCCACCTCATTGAGGCTGTATCCTTTGGCCAGAACAGTGGGCTCCTGGATTTCCAGCTCGAGTCGCTGGATGAATGGGTTATTTGGCCGACCGAGAACAGGATCGACTTTCTCTCTGTTGAGGACCTTGGTTGCTTGCAAAACAAGGTTCTGTTTTTTCTTGCGCGATGCCAGTTCCTTGCGCAACTGCTTGCTTATCGCAGGCGCAGCACGCGTGGTATGGAACAATCTGACACACTCCCTGAAAGACTGCATCGTTGGCTAGGACGATACTAAAAAAGATATTTTTCGCAAAAAAGGAGGGTAACCAGGTGCGAGCGAGAAACAAACTCGGTGAAAAATTTTTCAATTAGTTTTAATTATCTAATTATTTTTTCTATTTTCATTCGCCATGAAGTACATCCAATCCTCCGAAATCCTCGAGCTCCCGCAAGACGTCCAAGTCCAGATCAAATCACGTAACGTGGTCGTTAAAGGACCCCGTGGTGAGCTGAAAAAGAACTTGCGTCACATCGACGTCACTTTCACCAAGCTGTCCGACTCGCAAATTAAAATCACAGTCCACAACGGTGACAGAAAGCACGTTGCCACGCTGAGAACTGTGAAGTCGATCATCTCCAACATGGTGAAAGGTGTCACGGTGGGTTTCAGATACAAGATGAGATTCGTGTATGCGCACTTCCCGATCAACGTCAACGTTGTCAACGAGGAGGGCCAGGAATACGTGGAGATCAGAAACTTCTTGGGAGAAAAGAGACTCAGAAAAATCAAGGTGTGGGAGGGCTGCAAGGCGGTCATCTCCACCGCTCAGAAAGACGAGCTGATCGTCGAGGGAAACTCGCTCGAAAACGTCTCGCAAACCTGCGCAGATATCCAGCAGGTGTGCAGAGTCAGAAACAAAGATATCAGAAAATTCTTGGACGGTATCTATGTTTCCGAGAGAGGCCACGTTGTGGAGGTTTAAGTTTATAGTTTGATGTCATTTTTGGGAAATTTCGTGCTGGGGGTGCCGGGTGCCCCTCAGCGCTGCGAATCGTTACAGGCTGCGAAAGACGGCCATCTACGATTACGCAAGTAGTTTTTCGTAGTGTCTGGTGTAAGGTGTGCGTAGCTTATATTTTGCGTCTAGATTATTGGTCTAAATTACCTAAGAGACATGACGCAGACTCTCGCCCCGGTTATTCTGCTGATTAATTTCTGTGTCTTGACAAAATATATATATTGCTGTGCGGGGCCTAACTGTTCTTTATGTCTTCGTTTTCTAAATCATTCTCAAGGTTTGGCTTCAAGCCTCTGATAGCAATTTCTGCGGCTGGTGTTGGTGTGTATGCGTACTCGCAGTACAAGGGTCCAGTTTCTGCCAAAAAAGCTCCCAATTCTCCACAGGTTGCTGCTCTGTGTGCGACCAACGTCCGTGACGCTGCTGCCACGGTGAGCTCGTTCGAGCAGTACCAGAAAATATACAATGACATTGCCGACCGTCTCAGAGAGCAGGACGACTACGACGACGGGTCGTATGGCCCGATCTTGGTCAGATTGGCTTGGCATTGCTCAGGAACCTACGACCAGCACGACAGCTCTAAAAACAAGGGCGGCTCGTACGCAGGAACCATGAGATTCCAGCAGGAACAGAAAGATCCCGAAAATGCAGGTCTGAAAATAGCACAGGATTTCCTGGAGCCATTGAAGACCAAGTACCCGGAATTGTCGTACGGCGACCTGTGGACCCTGGGCGGCGTCTGTGCGATCCAGGAACTGAGCGGCCCTAAGATCAAGTGGAGACCGGGCCGGCAGGATCTGGGCATGGATTCTGTGCCTCCATACCACCGGCTACCAGATGCGTCTCAGGAAACAGGCGAGTACGTGAGATCCGTTTTCAGCAACAGACTCGGGTTCACCGACCAGGAGATGGTGTGTTTGATCGGCGTGGGACACGCGCTGGGCAGATGCCACGCCAACGCTTCTGGCTTCGACGGCCCATGGACCTTCTCGCCAACCATGGTGACCAACGACTTTTTCAAGCTGCTGCTCAGCGAGGACTGGAAAATCAGAGACTGGGACGGCAAAAGACAGTACACCGACGCCAGCACCAAGTCGCTGATGATGCTTCCTACGGACATGGTCCTGAAACAGGACTCCAAGTTCAGAAAGTACGTGGAGCTGTACGCCAAGGACGAGCAGAAGTGCATGTCTGACTTTGCCGACATTTTTGCGCGGCTCCTGGAGAGGGGAATCAAGTTCCCGGACTCGACCAAGCCAATGGTGTTCAAGACCCTGGAAGAACAGGACCTGTAGCCTATATCTCCTACGAACATCTTTTCTGCTTCAAGGCTGTGCAGTCCTTGCGGCCAAGGCGGACATGTAATCTCCAAAATAATATTTCATTTTGATTTTCAGTATGGTTAGACCTATTATTGCTCCGTCTGTTTTGGCCGGCGACTTTTCCCAGCTGGGATGCGAATGTCACCGCATGTTTGAGTGCAAGGCCGACTGGGTCCATCTGGACGTGATGGACGGCCACTTTGTGCCTAATCTGACCATGGGTCCGCCTATTATCTCCAGTCTCAGAAAGGCTGTTCCCAGAGACGAATCGCAGCCAGACAAGTTTTTCTTCGACTGCCACATGATGGTGGCCAACCCTGAGCAGTGGGTTCCGGAGATTGCCGAGGCGGGCGGCGACCAGTACACGTTCCACTACGAGGCGACAGAAAAGCCGCTCGAGCTGGTCAAGCTGATCAAGAAGCACGGCATGAAGGCCGCGTGCGCGGTGAAGCCAGGAACGCCTGTGGATGTGCTGTTCCCACTGGCCGAGCACCTGGACATGGCGCTGGTGATGACCGTGGAGCCGGGATTCGGCGGCCAGTCGTTCATGGAGAGCATGATGCCCAAGGTGGAGGACCTGCGTGCCAAATTCCCCCACCTCAACATCCAGGTGGATGGGGGTCTGGGCCCAAAGACCATCCCTGCCGCAGCCAAGGCCGGCGCCAACGTCATTGTTGCGGGAACGTCTGTTTTCAAGGCCGAAAAGCCAGATGAGGTGATCCAGCTCCTCAGAGACTACGTTTCCAAAGAACTTGGTGCCAGAGGTGTACTCGAAAAATTGTCGTAGCATATACAGTATATTTACCCAACAAGTGGACCGCCCAGGGTGGTTCCTTCTCCAGAAACGTCGTAGCTGAACCCGTTGGAGGCGGCGTCCTCGATCACAGCCCACAGCGCGCTTCGCACGGTTTCCTGGACCGGTTCTGGGGTCTCGTCTATTTCCATCTGTTCCTGTTTGGCCTGTGCGTCCACCAGGAGTTGTGTTGTGTCGAGATTACGGGCCTTGGCGTACTTCTTGTTTCTTTCGATCTTCTTGCTTTTTTTCTTCGATAGCGTGGTGGTGGTCACTCCAGAAGACGCACCAGAGGCTCCTGTGTACAGAGCCAGAGACGTCGACTTGGGAGCGTCGATTCTCTCACTTTTGCGGGTGCCCGACCTCTTGTGGCCAAGCGAGCGACTTTTCTGTCTCCTCAGAATGTTATCTTTTGGCTTGTTGATAGAGTTTCTGGAAGGCATTTGGTTTCGATCCAACTATATATTTTTTTTCAAAAGTAAATTTTACTCTCAAAATTTTCAGAAACACCTCAACCCGCCATCGATAAGATAAGCTGGGCTTCAAGACAAGTGCTACGGGCTAGTTCTGGAGACGTGACAGGGTATCGAAGTGGAGCAGGCCCTGGAGGAGCTCGACGGCGTGGCTCTCAACGTGGTGGGACTCGGCCTGGTGGAGCGCGGCCTGGTGTTCCGGTCATTCCGCCAGAAAGCCAGATGCTGCTGCGGTCCAGCGGTGAGAGTGCGATGCTGATGGTCAAATCTCGGCCCAGGAAGTAGTGCTGTTCCAAATGACGGCTCATGTGCTACGTGGCATCTCCCAAGCAGCAGGAGACCTATACGAAAAGAAAAAACGGCATGCAGAGCACACTGAAGCAGATGTCTAAGCGTCGGGAATGCATGAGATTCGGAAAAACTAGAGGGACACAGCTGCCGGACACCTTGTTGGGACCAAGGCGTATTTTCGGAGTTGCAGAAATTCCCAGCCTAAGGTATCCGGTTATGACGTCAACGGGTTATTGTAGTCTCGTGCGACAGTTATGTTTCCAGCACCGAGCAGGGCTCGCCAGGTGGCAGATTTCCCACCTGGGCCTGGCCTAACGCTCCAACTACGTGTCCCCCCGGCTGGACCGCGAATACGAAGTCCAGACTGTGCACAGAGGCAGATCGCCACAAAACGGGTAATGTGGGACACTCTTGTCCCTCTCAAAACTTTGTACGAAGATTCACCCTTGTTCGCTATTATCTTCAACTATAGCGGTTCTTTTTACTATGGACCTCCATATGCACAAAAACGTCATCCTCGTTTCTTTGTACACTATTTTTTTTCGTACTCCTCATTTCTTTTGTTGAGAGTAATTGTGATATTTTCTTTATATACCAGACATTTGCCTTCTGATCGATCTTCACCTAACTGCCTGGAATATATATCACAATGACTGCTATGGAAAGACTGGATAACGTGAACAACCAATTGACCTCGAAACGTCAAAAGAAGAACCCAGACTCAAAGCCATTCCGTATAACGGTTGTTGGTTCTGGAAACTGGGGATCCACGATCGCCAAGGTCGTCGCCGAGAACGCTAAAGAGCTGCCTGCCGAGTTCCACCAGATTGTCAAGATGTGGGTGTTTGAGGAGCAGGTGGAGGGCCGCAAACTCACAGAGATCATCAACACCGACCATGAAAACGTCAAGTACCTGCCAGGAATTACGCTTCCAGACAACATTGTTGCCGTTCCAGACGTTGCAGAGGCCTGCGCGGACGCCGACATCATCATATTCAACATTCCACACCAGTTCCTGCCTAAAGTTCTTGCGCAGTTGAAGGGCAAGGTGGAAAAGAACGCCCGCGCTATTTCTTGTCTCAAGGGCCTGGAGGTGAACAAGGACGGATGCAAGTTGCTGTCCAGCTACATCACTGAGGAGCTGGGAATCTACTGCGGTGCTCTTTCTGGTGCCAACCTTGCTCCTGAGGTTGCCAAGCAGAAATGGTCTGAGACCACGGTTGCTTACAAGGTGCCTGAGGACTACCGTGGAGAGGGCAAGGACGTCGACCAGAGCGTGATCAAGAAGCTGTTCCACCGTCCGTACTTCCACGTCAGAGTCGTGGACGACGTGGCCGGTGTGTCCTTGAGTGGGGCCTTGAAGAACGTTGTTGCCATGGCTGCCGGGTTCGTCGAAGGAATGGGATGGGGAGAGAACGCCAAGTCGGCTGTGATGCGTATCGGACTGGTGGAGATCATCAAGTTCGCACACATGTTCTTCGAGTCCTGCGAGTCCAACACTTTCACCCACGAGAGTGCCGGAGTTGCCGATATCATCACCACCTGTGCCGGTGGAAGAAACGTGCGCGTGGGCAAATACATGGCCGAGCACAAGGTGAGCGCCTTGGAGGCCGAGAAGGTGCTTTTGAACGGCCAATCGTGCCAGGGTCTGCACACCACCAGAGAGGTCTACGAGCTCTTGTCGAACAAGAACCAGGTGGACGAGTTCCCTCTGTTCAAGGCTACGTACCAGATCATCTACGAGGGACTTGCGATGGAGAAGCTGCCTGATCTGCTGGAGCCTAACGAGGACTGAATTTGCTAGCCACAAAAATATTCACTTTTATATAATTATATAGAAATATTTGGAAATTAAAGTTAGCGAAAAAGTGTACGATATTCAACATGTTTTTCTCACAGATATGTTCCCGGGGCCGCATAGGTCTGTTTTCCAGTGGCATTGCTCGTGTTTCCGGCGTCACGCGCTCCATGGTGCGCTTGCAGTCCACCAAGTCCGGCGCTGCTGTTTCTGGCGCCGTCAAGGGCCAGCTGAGTGCGGCGGAGATGGAGCTTGCCAAAAAGATGACATGGGAGCAGTTTTTGACTCTGCGTAAGGAGCAGCATCGTATCTCGCTTCTGGGGTCTGGTGTTTCGGGCTTTTTGGCCGTCGTTGCCTCGTGGGCGTACGTCTCGCAGATCGAGATCGACCCAACTGAGACCATCTTTGGTTTAGACACATTCACTGTTCATATTGGAGGTATTCTTGCCATGGGGCTTTTGGGATTTTTGGTGGGTCCCAGCTTGATCGGCGACCCGCTGTTTGCTCTGAAAAACCGTAGCTTGATGGCCAGCTTCCGCATCAAGCAGAAGCTCTTCCTGAAACACATCATCAAGCGCAGGGTGGACGCTTCCAGACAGAGCATGAACAACCCTGTTCCTGATTACTACGGCGAGAAAATCGGCTCTCTGAAAGACTACAGACAGTGGCTGAGAGATTGCAACGAATACAGACGCAAGGCCAGGGAGTTTCTTTGACTTATTCTTGTCACTTAGGTAGTGCTTATGTAAAAAGGCGGATGAAAAAACTAATTAAAAATTAACATGTCGAGCGGGTCGAGTCGGTCAGAGTCCAATTTGGAGGACCTGTATTTGCAGTCGTACTCATTCACCACCACTGCTGCTATTATTGGGTCTGTGGACCGGAAAGTGTTTGTTCTTCTGAGGGACGGTCGCAGCATTATTGGTGTTCTTAGAACGTTTGACCAGTTTGCCAACTTGGTGATCCATGACGGTGTCGAGCGCATCTATTTGGACGGCGATCGCTACGGGGAGTCTGTGGAGCCGCAGATTTTCCTGGTGAGAGGAGAAAACGTTGTTATGTTGGGCGAATTGGACATCGACAAGGAGGACGAGCCTCTCGAAAAGCTGACTCGTATTGACTACGGCGCAGCCTTCGGCGAGTGGAAGGCCAAGCAGCGGGAGATCGTGGAAAGACACAAGGTCGAGGAGAAACAATTAGGTAGTCGCGGATATCTGACCTCGTTCATGATGGACGAGTTCTACTGAGTATAAGATTATGCTAATAATGTATATTACTGATGACATGCTGCTATTGGGTGCCGGCTGGCTCGTGCTGCTTATCGCTGAACAGCACGTAGTCGCGGTCGGCGCCTATTGGGTATCTTTTGGAGGTTCCGCACACGCACGAGACCGCGAGAACGTCGTTTTGCGGAGACTGTAATTTTGACGGGTTATCTATGCGCACGGAGCTGGTTTTCCCCGGCAGCTGGAGTCGCTGGCACCGTTTGCAGATGCTTCTTTTTATACTGGGGTCCAGCTTGAGGACTGTTTTCTTGGCAACCGCATCCATGTTACGCAGATACATCCGCGACACCACGCTCTCCGGGTCCAGTCTCCCGGCCGCCTGGTACAGGAACGCCAGCCGCTGATAATGGTCGCCTTTGGGTACCACCTTGGGGATCTTAGGCGGTCGGGACGTTTTAGCAGGTTTACCAGGATTTGTATTTTGCATGAAAAATTCACCTGAAATAAAATCATTTTTATATTTTTGCCACATTAGACATGAGTGGTTACGACAGTGCTTTATCCATTTTCAGGTAAGTAATTGGGATCAGAAAACTAACAGGGAGCCCGGACGGTCACGTCTTCCAAGTGGAGTACGCCCTGGAGGCGGTCAAAAGAGGAACCTGTGCCGTGGGAGTGAAGGGCAAAGAGGTGGTGGTTTTGGCTTGTGAGAGACGAACCACGCTGAAATTGCAGGATCCGAGAATCACGCCCTCTAAAATTAACAAGATTGATACACATGTGCAACTGGCGTTTGCTGGGCTGAACGCAGATGCCAGAATTCTAATTGACAAGGCCCGTGTCGAGGCCCAATCGCATAGATTGACGTTGGAGGACCCGGTGTCGGTGGAGTACCTCACGAAGTACGTGGCGGGAGTCCAGCAGAGATACACCCAGAGTGGAGGAACCCGTCCGTTTGGTGTTTCGACGCTGATTGCTGGGTTCGACGAGAACGACAAGACCCCTAGACTGTACCAAACAGAGCCTTCTGGAATCTACTCGGCTTGGAAGGCCAATGCCATTGGACGCAGTAGCAAGACGGTGCGCGAGTTTTTGGAGAAGAATTACGACAAGGAAAACGATCTGGACGAGGCCCAGACCATAAAGCTCACCGTCAAGGCCCTTTTAGAGGTGGTGCAAACAGGAGCCAAGAACATCGAGATTTCCGTGATGAAGCCTGGAAGGGTGATCAACCAGCTGTCGTACGACGAGATCGACGCCATTGTGCAGGAGCTGGAGGCCGAAAAGGCGGCCGAGGCCGAGAAAAAGAAGCCCAAGAAGACCACTGAATAAGCACAGTATAATTGTTCAATGAATCACATTACCTAGCTACTAATTACAGGGTTGTAGTTTTTCCTTCCACGTCGATGATGTCGCCCTGGCCGGACGGCTTGTTGATTATGAATCGTTTGCTGGCCACAAAGCCAACAGGGACGATTTCGATCACACACCGACTTTTGTTCATGCTGATGTTCTGCTCCAGCAGGTTCTGTATCACGGGAGCGTCCAGGTTCTTGAGACTCACAATCACCTTGGCCAGCTTGTCTCCTGATCTTTTATCAAAAAGATATCGGCTCTGGATGGTGATCATGTCCTCGACTTCCTGGACCACTCCGTCGATCGTTTGCACCGACACGTTCCAGTCGTACTGCACTCCGTCCAACACCCCGAGGGCCAGGTCTCCGACCGATTCTATGTCAAAAAACTCGGCTATGGAGTCCTCGTTCAGCAGAAATGCGTCCAGAATGCGCCGCAGCTCGAAGTTCGCCAGGTCGCTGTTGATCTGCTCGATTGGCGGCAGAAGCAGCGGGTTTTTGTTGGTCTGCGGCTTGAAAACAAGCTCAGAGTCCTTGAGAAGCCTCCATTTATCTTGCATTTGCTTGCGGTGCCGTCTCTGCATCAGCTTGTAGGTCAAGTACGACCCCACACACAGAGGCGGAACAACCAGGGCAAAAACAGGGAGTGCCACAAAGACAACAAACGACCCAATCGCAGTCAGCCCCAGCCCCAGCTTGACGGAGTCTGGCGTTCTGGCCAGTGCCTCGTTCAGCAGAGAAGGCCTGCGTATCCGCTGTCTTGGAGGTCTCGCTGGGACCTGCGCCGTCAGGCAAGCACTGAAGCGTCTCACAGACAGAACGGCCACACCCGGCGGCAAGAATGCAGGCTTGAGGCCGCGTCGAGCAACAACGCTAAATAAATTAATCATTAACTCTATTTATTCCGATTCCCCAGATTTCGCCTGTCTCACACCCTTGCACCGAGAACGGGAACCTGTCTGGCAAACAGGAGATACGAGGTGTGTGTTTTCAGCTCGGGGCCGGTCTTGGACACGTTGTGCCACTCGAACCCTTCTTCGCCTTCCATGACGCGTCTGCCCTTACCAAAAGGATTGTAACCGCGATCCTTCTCGTTTCCCTGGACGTCTCTTTTGGGTGGCAGCTTTCTGACCTCGACTCCTTCCTTTTGACGTCTTTTGACATCTCGCAGTCTCTCCAACGCGTCGTCCAGCTCACGAACCATCTCCTTGCGGGCCTCCCACTTTTTTCCCTGTATTTCTGTCATTTCAATATCTGTCCATCCGTATTCCTGCAAAGCTTCCACTGTTTTGACAACCTGCTCTATACAGGGACTGAAACAGCAGATGCCGACCGTCTGGTCCTTGGCTATGACTTTTGGCAAATGCGTGATAGCCTCCCATGGCGACGGAAGATCCAGGAAAACCATTTCTGCGTCCACAGCAGTGTCTATTTCGAATCCCTCGTTGCACACGTCTCTGTGCGTGAGAACCGTGTTGTCCAGCTGGTGGCTTTCGAACTCCTTCTTTGCCTGCAAATATCTCGGCTCATGGAACTCATACGAAAAAACCTGGCCCTGAGACCCCACTGTCCGACTAAAAGCATGGGTGAACGAGCCTGATCCAGTACCAGCTTCTATCACCCTGCTGCCACTTGTCACGCTCAAACGCTGCACAATGTAACTGGAATCGGGAGTATAGACAATTTGGGTTCTGTGAGGAAGCGCCAGGGTCCACAGCTCCGGGCTCGGTTGCAACAGATAAATAAAACCAACGTTTTTGGTAGATGTCACTTGCGATCCAAACGGCTTTCCTATCATCTCGGAGTGCGGAAAAACTCCGTACCTGGTTTGCAAAACCTCTCCATCCTCAACAAAAAGCGGCTTCAGGTTATCGCGGCCAATATAGACGAGCACAAGGTCGCCGTTGGCAATGTTCTTTTTGTGCTGGAACATGGTGAAAAATTCAAGAATAATTAAAAAAATATTTATGCACAAGGCATCGATCTAGCAGGATAATTTGGTGGACGACCTGGATCGCTTTTTTTGTGTCCAATCCACCAAACCCGGCCAGACAAAAATTGCAGCACTCACAGCCACCTCCAGGCAACCGTCTCACCCATAAACCACCCAGAACCAGCCTGCTCCGCTTTGCTGGTGCGAGGTGTGGTTACATCCAGGGTGTCGTGGATTTCAGGACGGGCGGTCTGGTCCTTGTGGGTCAGAACTAGCCAGAATGTGTCTTTTTTTGTCGCAGCTACTTGCGTTTTTGCTGTGCACCAGTCACAAATATACTTTATCACATTTTACCAGATGTGGTGTCATTCGTATTATTTAATACGTATAATAATTAATTGTAGCTCGTTTGCAGTGGCGAGAAGTATTGGCACCGTGCAAGGTTTGTTATGGAGTACCTGAGAGCTCCATGAGCATGTAGTCCACTACACTGACCGCCAGGCTCGGCAATAGAACCTGGAATTAGCTGTTCGCTGGTTGGCAGCACTATGTTGTCGACGCACACAGCGACGATCGACGTATAAACAAAGCGACTAAAATGGTAAACAATCAACAAAAAATTTATTAAACAAACAGCGTCAAACCAGTCCGGGTCCCTGCACTATACCGAGCGGTTATCGAATAAACAAAACACTCATCTTTATTTTGATTAGATCTATACTATCACTAGCTAATAACTCACCAATACCCGCTTTGAATTCGCTAGAATACCATGAGTACTAATAGCACGAGCTACGGCTTCCGGTCGGGTGTCCAGCACGACGAGAACGTCAAGACCAATTCCAAAGAGCCCCAGCAGCCCCAGCAGACAGCAAAATTGCAGCCAAACCGTCAAAGGAGAGTTCTGGGAGTCATTTCCGACTCTTCATTGAACACAAGACAACGGGAAACAAAAACATCATACCTGTCGGGTGTCACAGCAGCGCAAAAAAGTACAACGCAGTCCCCAGAGCAGGCAGATGAGGATGATGAGGACGAATACGAGCCCTGTGCATCTGTGAACGAGCCAATGTCTCCTATAATGAACGATATAATTGTTAAGGAGATCACCAGAGCGTATCTCAAGCACTCCAAAGACTTCCTGGACCCCACCGACGAGGATACGTTTGACGTTTCGATGGTGGCCGAGTACGGAAACCAGATCTTCAACTATCTACACCAACTGGAATACAAATACGCACCAAACCCGAAGTACATCGAGGAGATCCAAAGTGAGCTCACTTGGGAGCATCGTTCCACCTTGATGAACTGGCTGGTGCAATTGCATGCCAGATTCAACCTGTTACCGGAAACGCTGTTTCTAGCTGTCAACATAATTGACCGGTTTCTCTCTGCGAAAACCATCTCGCTTTCGAGATTCCAGCTGTGCGGAGCCGTTGCTCTTTTCATTGCTGCCAAATACGAAGAAATCAACGTTCCTACCATCAAGCAGATGATCTACATGGTTGGCGATCAGTTCACCATTCCCGAGTTCTTGCGCGCAGAGAAGTTCATGGTGGAGGTTTTGAAGTTTGAGTTTGGCTGGCCTGGCCCAATGTCGTTCTTGCGTAGAGGCTCCAAGGCCGACGATTACGACAACGAGGTGAGGACGCTGGCGAAATACTTCATTGAAATGACCATCATGGACTCGAAATTTGTGGCGTCTGCTCCCAGCTGGCTGGCTGCCGGTGCTCAATTTCTGGCCCGTCGAATGCTCGGGCGTGGCGCCTGGACCGACTTGCATGTTTTCTATTCCGGCTACACTACAGAGCAGCTGGAACCTTTAGCCGAGGCGATGGAAGAGTGCTGTTTGCGCGCCTCAACCCACCACCAGGCCATCTACGAAAAATACAGCGAGAGACGGTTCAAGAGATCGGCCAAGTACGTGCGGGACTATCTCGAGGCACTTTATCACGAAGAATAGGAATCTTGATTGACAGTATAATAATATATCTACGCTATACGAATTTCACGTGATGTGGGCGAGGGCTGGGCCTACCAGCCCCCTTTGCCACAGTGGCTGGTAAAAAAGTTAGTTGAAAAATTTGTCAAGAAAAAATTCAATTTAATCAAACTACACAGATATCACAATGTCCGGATCCGGTGCCTCTGGAAACAAGTTCCGTATGTCGTTGGCCTTGCCAACTGGAGCTATCATGAACTGCGCAGACAACTCCGGCGCTAGAAACCTCTATGTCATGGCCGTCAAGGGAACTGGTGCCAGATTGAACAGATTGCCAGCTGCCTCTGTTGGAGACATGGTTATGGCCACTGTTAAGAAGGGTAAGCCAGACCTCAGAAAGAAAGTTATGCCAGCTATCGTTGTCAGACAATCCAAGGCTTGGAGAAGAAAGGACGGTGTCTTCTTGTACTTCGAGGACAACGCTGGTGTCATCGTCAACCCAAAGGGAGAGATGAAGGGTTCCGCCATCACTGGACCTGTTGGTAAGGAGTGTGCCGACCTGTGGCCAAGAATTGCATCCAACTCTGGTGTCGTTGTTTAAGCAGGTTCGGTCGTTCGTTACTTGATTACGTAAAGGGAGAGATGAATAAAAATAATTTATCGAATAGGGCTTGTAGCATTAGTTGAGAAATAAGTAAATGTTAGATCCATGGGTTTTTGGGATCTTTTGAGTGAGTGTGCGGTGGCTGCGTTTATTTATACTAACGTCAGATCGTTTAGGTTCGTCCAAGATACGCGAGCGCGCGGAGGCCTTGGATCAATTGGAGGATATTGATTCTGAATCTGGCATATTTCAGGAGCACGGACTGAGTCTGATCCGCGGACTTTGCCAGGGAATTTCGCAGGACCTGGCACAATATTTGCGCGAGGAGGCGTCCAGCCGTGGGTCCACGACGCTGGAGATACGAATTGGCAAGTCCAGCGATTTAATTCGACGCGTGTGTCAGGGCATCTCTCGTCCCGATCTGGTGTCCAGATACAAGTACAGACAGCTTGACGAATTAGTGACGCTTCTGATGGGCTACATGACCTTTGGAACGGTGCGTGTGCGCATTTTCGAGCCTGCAGCGCTGAGCATGGTGCGATCTCTCGATAGTCTCGTTTCCGTCCAGAATTTCAAGGACCATTTACTGCTGAAAAACCACGTCCAAATAATCCAAAAGGCCATCCAGTGCCTGAATCTTGTCTCCAGACAGAACCAGACGCTGGTGACGGCTCTCTTGCAGCTTTTGTGCCGGTATATGTCTCCAGAGAGCACGTCTTCCATGGAGATGTTTCTGCGTCCACAGCCCTACTATCCAGCCATAGTGTCGTTTGCAGAGGAGCTGGGACACGACACCGTCAAGGAGACCGGAAGCACAGTGTACTTGCTGTGTCTTTTGCGCCAGATCGTCCAGGACTACGACCTAGTCGACTCCGAGCTGTGCAACCGCTCCTTTTGCGCCGGGGTCCAGATCGCCGCGAACCTGCGCACGGTCAACATGCCTGGCCTCCAGAAAGAACTGGTGGCGTTTCTGGACTCGGCCAAAAATCTGATCGAGCACAACGTGTCCTTGGAGCCGTCTGTGCACAGCGTTCTGTGCTATGCATTCCAGATTTGCATGGACTCAGCTGAATCCACGCAGACGGTGGCCTCTGCGCTGGAAAAGTACTTTTTGGTGAGCTCTGCCGAGCCCGCCACCAAGCGCCAGCGTCTTGCCGGCGCAAGCAACCAGATCTCGCTTCTAATTCGGCAGAAATCGTGCTCTTCCTTCTGCGACTGGCTGCTGCAGCACGCCGACGACCTCGACCGCGCGGTGCTCACCACGGGTCTGCGAATTGCTGCCGTCTGGATACAGAGCAACGCTCTCGCGGCGTACCTGAAATCCCGCTCGGAAACGCTCGAGCTGCGACTGCTGCAGCTGGTCGGTCTTCATGACGTTCATCTGAGCTCGGCGGGCCTGGAGTGTCTGACTCTGCTGATGGAAAGACCCGACAGTGCGGACCACACGGACAGTGCGGGCCACACGGACGGTGCAGACCGCACGGACGGTGCGGGACACATGGACGCCGTGCTGAAGACAGGCCTGGGTCTGCTGAAAGAGCCCAAACTGTGCAGAAAGGCGTGTGTTCTTGTTGCAACCATAATAAACAGCCAACGGACGTTTTTCCTGACGCGCGTCGAACGGTCCACGGTGTCGCAGCTCAAGACGATGATGGAATTCCCCGAGATGAACGGGCCGTATTTTCTGTGCGACCAGAGCGCGAGGTTCTGGAGGGCCATGAGCACGCTGTGTCGACTTGGCCTTGAAGACCTCAAGCAGTACAGCCTGTACAACAGAAGAATGCTCGGGGCGAAGATTGTCAACTGGATCGTGTCCAAGGGTTACCGGCCGCAAAACGACAGGGACTCGCGGTCCGTGTGTGAGCTGATCCGGTGGCTGCAAGACGAAGCAGAGATCAGCGTGGCCCACGAAAACATCCTCAGCCTCAAGACGTATCTGCAGCGGTGTGCTAGCGTTCTGGATCTCGCAGAGCCGGAAGCGGTCAAGTGGTGCGTCATGCTGATGGACCTGGGCATCGTGGACGAGGCCGCATGCAGCAGAATCCAGCCAGAGCTGCTGGTGCGCTGCTGCGCGTCCATCAGGATCGTGCCCGGGGCGGTCACGTGCCTCGACCTAGCCAGTGCTGATTTTGCGACGCTTTTGGTGCTGCAGAGCCCGCCAGACGTGCCCAGAATAGCGCAGCTCGCAGAGAACCTGGATGCCGCGCAGCTGCTGGCTGTCTGCGAGGCTCTGGTGGACCAGCTCGCGGCGGTGGACCCTGTGGTGGACCCCGCGTTGGCCCAGCACTGCTGCGCGCTGACGCTGCCGCTGCTGACGGCCCACGAGACCAAGACCGCCGAGCGAACCGTCGTGATGGTCGCCCGGCTCCTGGCGCTCTTTGCCGCGACCTGGACGCCGCCCGCGGCCACCATAACCGACGCACGTGACATTTGCCAGTACTTGTACCAGCTGGAAGACAAGCAGATGGTGTGCACCAGGGACGGCGTGCTGGCTCTCCTGGAGCTGCACGTGCGCATGTACGAGTGCGAGCGCGACCCCGTGCTGCTGGAGCGGGTCGTGGCGGCGTTGCGGGGGTCCAGCAGCCACACGAAGCTGGCGATCGCCGCGTCGCTCACAAGAATCATCGGCTCGGACCTCAGCATACACACGCGGCTGCTGGGCGCGTTCGAGCAGCCCCAGGCCTCGGCAGAGGCCGCACGCGTGTTCTGCCGGTACTGCTGCTGCGTTTCGCGAGGCAGCACGACGATCCTGCTGGCGTGCTTTGCGAACCTGCTCGAGCTGGCGTCGTTCCCGCACTTCCAGCAGTCGCTGCCGGCCGCCATCGCAGACATGACCAGGGACTACGGGTCGCCGCGGCGGTTCATGGACCGCCACAAGCTGGTGGTCCTCAAGATGTGGCTCGGGTTCCAGGCCCCGCTGGCGGAGTTTCCGTACGGCCTGTTCTACGACACGTTCGAGGAGTTTGTTGGCCAGACCTACACAGAGGTCGTGGCGATGTGTTTGGCGTACGGCGGCTCCAAGATCATCCAGACGGTGGCCCAGACCATGCACACGGACGCAGACGCGGTCGTCAGGGACTCCCTTGCACTGGCTGTCCCGCTCGCATGGACCCCCGGCGGATGCAGAGACAAGATCTACGCTGCTCTGGCGAAGTACGGGGCCGCAAAATACATCGACCAGTACAGGTGTGTGATTTTGGACCGTGCGCTGGAGCTCGGACAGAACGACCTGGCACAGTTCCTGCTTGGCCTGCAGCACCGTGACGTCTACACGGTGGTTTCTGCGTTCAGGGACGACGTGGACGAGGCGATGGTCCATTTTCTGAGCACGCGCATACTGGCCCAGATCGAGCAGGGCGAGGACGCGGCGCTGCGCGTCCACCGTCTCAGGCTGCTGGTGGACCTGTTTCCCGGCCGGTTTTCGTCTGGTGGTCTTCGCAAACTGTACATCGCGAACGTGTGTCGCCACGACATCGAGTTCGCCAAACAGCTGGCCCTCATGGGCGAGCTGGAGTTTGAGCTCTGGCTGCCAATAGCCGGGCAGATCGTCGAGACGCAGAGAGAAGCGGACCTGCGGTGGCTCCGCGAGCACAGTGCCCGGTTCGAGGTCCCGTCCGCGGTGCGGTTTCTGTTCGAGGCGGTCCAGAGCTTTTGCGCGGGCGAACGAGCAACAGTGGCGTCGGAGCAGCTGATCCCGACACTTACGGCTGCGTTCGACGTCCACACGGTGGCCGTGATCTCGCACGTGATGCAAAAAGCGTGCACGGTTGCAGACTGCGTTCTGGTGGACCGGCCTACGGCGCGTCGTCTGTACGCGCTGCAGAGCGAGCCTGGCATTGCGTCCGCGCTGAAGGTCTGGATTGGCCGGAGCCTGGCGAAATTCTTCCTGCAGACGGGCGAGAGCGTGGTGCCGCAGGACGTGGAGTTCCCGCGCGCAGATTTCGACCACGTCTCCAGCGGCGACGCCAGCCTGGCGGGCGTTGTGAGCAGACTCGAGCAGGCCGCCGGCACGCTCGCCGCGCGGTTCTGTCTGCTGCGGATCTGCGGGGCCCTCAAACACCGGAAAATCGAGCAGCCGCTGCAGCAGCCCGTGTACGAGCTCAACGAGGTCGAATGGCAGCATTTCGACGACTGCGCCGAAACCAGCGCCGATCTCCAGCACCCGCAGCGGTGGGCCATTTCGACGTTCCGCAAGGACGTGCTGCTGACGCTGACGGCGCAGACGCAGGACCCGGCCGCCCGCTACCTGCGCACGTTCGTGGACCACGCCCCGTCGAGCTTCTGTGCCATTCTGCTCTTTTTCGTTCACCAGCACGACGAGATCGCCCAGAAAACCAAGCGGCTGGTCGAGCAGGTGTTCTGTGCACCGGTGGCCGACGAGGTCCGCACGGTGTTCCTCGAACTCGTGCTTCTTCTGCGAGCAGGAGCCATCAGCGGAAACCAGCAGTTTCTGGCCATTTACGCCGGGCTCGACACAGAAACTATCTCGCGGGGGTCGGTGCAGATTGCCCCAAAGTCCGCGCTGATGCTTATGGAGGAGTACTGCACCAACATCAGCAAGAAAGACCGGAAAAAAGAGCACGCGTGGCTGCAGACTACGTACTCGCGGCTGGACGAAACAGATTTATTTTTCGGGCTCCCTGTGGGTGCAAGCCTCGACTACGGCGTCCAGAGGCTCAGGAACACCGACAACAGCTGGGGAAAATTTGTGTTCGAGAACGCGCGGTTCGAGAACGGCCAGCACGGCCGCGACCTGAACGAGTCGCTGCTGGAGCTGGGATTTAATGGGCTGTCGAACATCCTGGGCGACTACACCGGGTTCCAGTCGTACGAGCAGTTCTGGAAGCTGGAGAACTGGAGTCTCGAGACCCCGGAGATGGAAGACTGCCATACAGCGCTGTACTCGCTGCTGGACGGCATGCACAAGAGCCAGAAGTACGAGCAGCTGTTTGCGCAGCTCGTGCACAGCCACGCGGGCTTCCAGAAACGCGGCCGGTCCGGCGAGTGGCTTGAGACCCTGGCGATCTTTGAGGCCACGCAGCTGCCTATCGCGGACGGCGCCTGGCTGCGCGAGAGCAGCTTCCCAGTCCAGGAAAACCTCTGGCTCGCGCGCGTCGTGCACGCGGGGTCACGTGACCTGCGTGCCGTGGGCGACCTTGCTCGGTACGCGGCCGTGTGTCGTGCGAACGGGAGGTACCAGAAGGCAGCGAATGCTGCGGTGCGCATGGAGAGCGTGTGCTCTGTGTTTCCGGCCGCGGCGGCGCACTTCCGCGTGACGTCGCAGTTCAACATCGCGGCTTCGTTCTGGACACAGAAGGAGTCCAGCTTTGCGCTGGAGACGCTGCGGGCGACGGCGCGGCTGGCGCAGGAGTGTTCGTCGCGGTGCGAGCAGTACGACGGGCCGTACGTGGGCTTTCTGACCGCGACGATGGCCAAGTGGTCGTACGAGTCGCGCCAGGAGACAGCCGACACGCTGATGACCAAGTACATCGAGCAGGGGCACTGGGACGACGGCTACTACGGGCAGCAGAAGTCGCAGATGTACCACATTTTCGCGGAGCTGTGCGATGTGCAGGTTCGCGGGGGCGAGATGGACAAGAAGATCGAGGAGCTGCGCGTTTCCAGCAGGCAGAAGGAGCGCGATCTCCGAGAGCTACAGAAGTTTGTTTCCAGCGACACAGAGTCGGAGCAGAAACGGCGCGAGGCAAAAAAGGCGTACACGCGAATCAAGATCCAGTACAAGAGCGAGCAGGCGGAGCTGAAGCGCGCGGTGCAGAACAAACGGCGGTATCTACAGCGGGCGATCGAGTTCTACATCCGTGCTGCCACAATCAGCACGGAGCTCGAGGACCGCAATATCGACCGGCTGTGCGGGCTGTGGCTGGAGTACACGGACGTGGACGTGCCCGAGGCGCTGTTTGAGGTGCCGGCGCGCAAGTTTGTGGCGTGGGCCAACCAGCTCACGTCGCGAGTGATGAACGAGACCAGCGAGTTCCAGACGATGCTGCAGGAGCTGCTGTTCCGAATCTGCTGCCGGTACCCGCTGCACGTGCTGTACCTGCTCAAGTCGCTGCTCGTGGGCGCGCGGGAGACGGAGGACGCGGCGGTGCTGGCGCGCGGAGCGGCCGCCTCGAAGATCTGGGCGCGCGTGGCCCAGCAGCCAGAGCTCGCGGCCGTGGTGGGCGGAGTCGACGAGATGGCGGACCGGTGTGTGGTGCTGGCGGACGAGAAGACGCGCAGCGGGCGCCGCCTGAGCCTGGGCCGTGTGACCCACGGCGACTGGTGGCTCGAGCGGCTGGCGCAGCTGCGCATCCCGCCCCCGAGCCTCGACGTGGGTCTGGACGAGACCGCGTGCTACGTGGTGCGCGTGGACCCGGCCGTGGCGATCGCCGCGTCCGGCGTGAGCCAGCCGAAAATCGTGCGTCTCACGCTGTCGACGGGAGCCACGCACCGCATGATTGTCAAGGGCGGGTCCGACGACCTGCGCCAGGACAGCATCATGGAGCAGGTGTTCTCCAAGGTGAACGTTCTGCTGCACCAGGACGCGGCCGCGCGCCGCCGCCGCCTGCGCATCCGCACGTACAAGGTGGTCCCGCTGGGCCCGCGGTCCGGGGTGCTGGAGTTCGTTTCGAACTCCACGGCTCTCAACGACATCCTGCGGTCTCTGCACGCAAACGACGCCCTGAGCATCGACCACGCGCGCAGCGAGATGAAGGAAGCCCAGGCCAGCAGCCCCGCGCGCCGCGTGCGCGTCTACGACGCCATCTGCCGCCAGATCCCGCCCGGCTTCCGCAACTTCTTCTTCAACAACTTTGTCTCGTGCGACACGTGGTTCGAGTCACGCCTCGTGTACAGCCACGGGCTCGCGGCCACCAGCATCGTCGGCTACGTGCTGGGGCTGGGCGACCGCCACTGCAACAACGTGCTGATCGACAGGGCCACGGCCGAGCCCATCCACATCGACCTCGGGGTGGCCTTTGACCAGGGCAAGGCGCTGCCCGTGCCGGAGACCGTGCCGTTCCGTCTCACGCGGGACCTGGTGGACGGGCTCGGGGTGACAGGCACAGAGGGCGTGTTTTCGCAGAGCTGCGTGAACGTGCTCGCGGTGCTGCGGACCAACAGCACGCACATCAGAGACATCCTCGAGGTGCTCAAGTACGACCCGCTGTACTCGTGGACGGTGTCGCCGGTGCGGTTGCGGCGGCTGCAGGAGGACTGGGACGGCGACTTTGAGGAAGCGGTGCGCAAGGACGTAGGGTCGGAGGCGCGCATGGCCGTCGAGACGGTGCTGCGCAAATTGACGGGCAGCGGACTGGGCCCAGAGGCCGTGGTGCGGGAGCTCGTGCGCGACGCCACAGACCCGCACAACCTCGCGCTCATGTATCTGGGGTGGTCGCCGTTCTTATAGGCTGGAGGATTGAGGAGGAGAGAAGAATGAGCGAAGGAGGAGAGAAGAACGAGCTAGCGCAGGAGCACTGGACCAGTAGGCAAACGGCCGCGAGATACAAACAGCGGCAAAGTACAAACGGCCGCGAAACAGTTTCGGCTACAAACTCGTCTGGTTCAGCTGAAACGACTCAAATGAGTTATAATTTTGGCGATTTTGTCGATTTTGCAGCTCTGAATTGTACACAAGTGGTTTACGAGCTCCGTCAATATTAGGCCGAGACGCATCACTACTGGGACTTGCTCCAGGGCCAAGTCGCCGCCTTACACAGAACCATAGCATAGACTGCCGCTCGCTAGGGGCCCAGGACGACGAGTCTGCGCCGTCTCGAGTGGCGAGACTGCGGCGGATAAAACTTCGCACACCGCGTTTATCCGCGCCAGCATGTTCGGCATAACAATTAATATTGCGTGATTAGGTGAGCGTTAGTCATGAGAAAAAAACGGCAAACAATCCAGTCATTCAAAGGACGCAGAGTTTTAGCGGTGCAAATTCTGCCAGGAGGCATATCCCAGTCCAGATTGGCCGGTTTGCACAATGTGTTCCCCACATTGGGCTTGTTACGTCACGGCAGACTGCAACGCCGTGGAGAACATGGACGAGTTAGTGCAAGTGGATAAATTTGGACAGATTATCCGACCGAAAACAATTTTGGCCTCCGCAATGCATGACGCATAGTATTGTAAAATTTTGCGGAATGGTGGGGATGACTATTGTTTGGAAAAAATTCTAATTTCAGCCATTCAAGGGTGAACGGGATAAGCCGTGTCGATCCCTGATTAGCAAACATCGTCATGCATAAGGCCGGACTGGCCACGCACAGGATCAAAAACCGTGATTATTCAGGAAATGTGGGGCCAGCGTCGTGTACCTTGGCGAGAATTTTTTTCCGTGCTTGGGCCAGGGTCTCGAGGGTTCCAGGTGAGTTGCCTGACAACCGCCGCGACACAGGTCACCAAATACCCAGAAGCTTTCGCTGTGGTGCCCGGACTTCCACAGAACGATCAGCAGCAACTTGTCCGGTTAAGCAAGGTAGATTTTTGTTAAATCCCTTTTTGTTCACTTTCATGCATGCACAATAACAATAGGCCGGATTTTTGTCCCCACCTTTTTCAGAAGATGGGGACATTTGTTATGTCTTTGTTCGCAAAAACTATAAATATGGGTGCTGGTCCCCAGCTGGTAGCATACTTTCTGAACTACATTCACTACAATACATAATGGCCGGTGGTGGAATAACAGGTGTTTCAGGGACTACCGACGTCAACAGAGTCGAGGCTCCCCTGACCGTTAAAGCTTATCTTATGTGCGCCTTTGGTGCTTTGGGAGGAATCCTCTTTGGTTATGACTCTGGTTATATTTCCGGTGTCATGGGAATGGACTACTTCATCCACGAGTTCACAGGAAAGGTGAAGCATGGCTCTGACGACGCCAGCTTCGTGCTTTCCTCCTCCGACAAATCTCTTATTACTTCTATCTTGTCTGCTGGTACCTTCTTCGGTGCCGTTTTTGCTGGTGATCTTGCCGACATGTTCGGTAGAAGAACTATCATTGTGTCCGGTTGCGGTATCTACGCTATTGGTGTTGCCTTGCAAATTGCTTCCACCACCATCGCTCTGTTGGCGGTCGGAAGAATCATTGCTGGTTTTGGTGTTGGTTTTGTTTCCTCGATTGTCATTCTTTATCTCTCGGAGATCTCGCCTAAGAAGGTGAGAGGTGCTATCGTTTCTGGTTACCAGTTCTTCGTGACCATCGGTTTGCTGGTGGCTTCGTGTGTCGATTACGGAACCGAGCACAGAAATGACTCCGGCTCCTACAGAATCCCTATTGCTATCCAGCTTATTTGGGCCATCATCTTGGGAGGTGGACTGCTCATGCTTCCAGAATCTCCTAGATTTTACGTGCTGAAGGGCAAGCTCGACAAGGCTGAACATGTGCTTTCCAGACTTAGAGGACAACCTGAACACTCCGAATACATCCAGGACGAGCTCGCCGAGATCGTTGCTAACCACGAGTACGAAAAGTCCGTCATCCCAACTAGAAGCTACTGGCAAACCTGGGGAGCTTGCTTCACCGGAGGCCTCAGAAAATCTTCTTCCAACTTGAGAAAAACCATCCTGGGTACCTCGTTGCAAATGATGCAACAATGGACCGGTGTCAACTTCATTTTCTACTTCGGTACCACTTTCTTCCAGGAATTGGGAACCATCTCTAACGAGTTCTTGATCTCTATGATCACCACGATTGTTAACGTTGCATCCACTCCTATCTCTTTCTACGCCATAGAGAGAGTCGGACGTCGTCCTTTGATGATCTACGGTGCCTTGGGTATGGTTGTGTGTCAGTTTATCGTTGCCATTGCCGGTACTGTTGACGGTGACAACCACAAGACTGTCAGTGCCATGATCGCTTTCATCTGCATCTACATCTTCTTCTTCGCATCCACTTGGGGTCCAGGAGCTTGGGTCATCATCGGTGAGATCTTCCCTCTGCCTATCAGATCCAGAGGTGTTGGTCTTTCGACTGCCTCCAACTGGCTGTGGAACTGTATCATTGCTGTCATCACCCCATACATGGTTGACGACGACGAGGGTGACCTTGGAGCCAAGGTGTTCTTCATCTGGGGATCGCTTTGTTGCTCCTGTCTGGTGTACGCTATCATGCTCATTCCTGAAACCAAGGGCCTGACTTTGGAACAGGTTGACCAGATGCTTGAGGAGACCACTCCATGGACTTCCGCCAAATGGAAGCCACACACCACCTTTGCCGCCGAGTTGGGATTGGCCAAGGAAGAAAAGGAGGTTGGACACGAGCTCAAGGAGCACGCCAGTGTCGACAGCGTTTGAGCTCTCAATATGTAGAATATTGCTAATTTACGATTACGAATATAACATTTTTGTGAAAAATAATTATTTTAATTATGAGTAGTAGGGCGTTGAGAAGACTGCAGAAATTTGAGCTTGCTGCGGACGAGGATGTCGAGCCCGAGACCGTGAGCCACAAAGTCCAGAACGCGTTCCAGCTGCTCGGACAGTCGGAGGACGAATCGGCCGCGGAATCAGAAGATGAGTCCAGTCCTCAAGAAGAGGCCTCGAGACAGAAGAACGTCCAGCCGCCGCCCAGAGCCAAACCGGGACGCAAAAAAAATGCGAAAAAATCCGTTGCGCGTGCAGATGACCAGGACATCGACGAGATCCTCGCAGAGCTGCAGATCAGCGAGCAAAAATCCAAAAACCCTGTCGAGCTGGAGCCGTTCGAGGGACCCCGCGACCGGCTGGACCCCGACGCCAGTGCGCTGACGGCCTCGCGTCTGGCGTCCTCGTTGAGCCTGCTGCAGTTTGACGCGCGCGACCTCGACCCCGACCGCGAGTTCGAAGCGGTCTTTGGTAAGCTCTCGTCTGCGGCCGTGGACGACGCAGACTCCACGCCGTCCACGTTCGTGAGCCCCGACGTGCTCAAACAGATCAAGGTGCTCAGCAAACGTGTTCGCGGCTGGTGCGGTAGAGATAGACGCTCTATCCCAGGCTCCTCGCGCAAACTGGTCATGTGCAAGATCAGAGACGACTGGATTCCCTCGTCGAAAAAACCACTCACCATGGAGATGGTTCCCGGGCAAACGCACGAGTTCCGCGTTCAGGAGACCGCGGCCTACCCCCGTGCAATCAATACCCAGTTTTACATCTCCACCGTTATCCATCCCGACCACGAGGCCCTTATACATCTCCTCCAGCAGTACCCGTACCATCTGGAGACCATTCTGCAGGTCACGTCTATTTTGCAGCGGCAGGGAGACAACTCTAACACCAACGGACTTATAGAAAGGGCCCTGTTTGTGGTGGACTGGAGTCTCCGAACAAATTTCCAGCTGGGAGCAGGCAATTGTCGTCTTCCTTTTGACTTTTTCCTCAACAGACAGTGCTACCTCACCATTTTCAAATACATCACGGTCCTAACACAAAAATCCACCTTCTTCACCGCGCTCAATTACTGCAAGCTGCTGCTGTCTTTCGACCCGGCCCATGACCCGTACGGAGTCAGGTACTTTATCGACTTCTACGCAGTTCTTGCGGGAGAGTACCAGTTTTTGGTGGATTTCTGCGATAGCTACTTGGTGAAGACCTATAAAGAGTGGCTGACACCATCGTTGGCGTACTCCGTGGCCCTCTGCCACTACAAACTAGAGTCCGGCCGCGCATCAGAGATGCTCGAACGCGCCTACACCCTACACCCGTACACCGGCCAAATGGTGCTGAACAAGCTGGGGAGCTTTCCCGAGGCCTCTTCGAAAGTTTCTGATTATACCAAGCTAGCTACAGCGGTGTATTTAGTGCGGATAGAGGCCATGCTGGAGGAGCCGGAAACAAAGAAGTGGATGGTTTCCGAGCTGGGCAGGTTGGTGCAAGCACGTCCTAAGAGCAAGCAGCAGTTCGACTGTGACAAGATGCCGGAAAATCTTGTTCGCCACGTGATTCTGTCAAACGAGACGTCTGCCATGGCGCGGATCCCTGCGCAGTTCTGGAAGGAGAATGAGATCTTTGAGTTTGACGTTCTGCCTCCTCAGACAGAGCGCTCCACGTCGATTTTCGACCATATCGACCAGGCCCGAGTCAGCAATGCCATCATCCACCAGAGCTTGGAGCAGGAGGAGGAGCGGCAAATAGCCGAGCTTATACGGCAAACAGCACAGCAAGAGCAGCAGCTTTAGATAACAGAAAGCCCTTCCTGGATCGTGTTAGCGATCAGCTTTGTGCCCTGGTACAACTCTCCTGTGATGAGCGATCTATTTTCGCCAGCACGGATGTTTTTGACGCCATGCGAGAGCCAGTCGAGGCCAGTGATCGGCTCTTTGAAGTAGATTGTGTGGTCCAGCGACACGGAGAAACTCGTGGTCATCATTGGCCGCAAATTTAGCCGCATATTCGAGCTTAGATAAAAATAATCCGAAATGTATGCGGCCAAAGCCCATTTGTGTATCGGATCATCCATCAACTCTTTAGGTCTCACTTGGTACCACAGCTCTCTATCACAAACGGGAGCTCTTCGGACCGAGTCCGGCACTTTGTCCAAGTCAAACATGTTTTCAGGAAATCTCCATTGTAGGGGCTCGCGGCCATAGTAGTTAATCAAGTCCTTTAATTCGGCTTCCATACGGAGATTTTTCCTGGCCCAGATCCTAAATGCATCTTCTTGGTCGATCAGCTCTCCCATTGGAGGAGGGATCTTGTTGTGGTTCAATTGGCCTTCGTGACTAGCCGCCGATCCCTGCAATGGGGTCCTTTGCATTGTGCAAATTGCACTGAAGGAGAATTTTTGGTGCTGATATAGACGAATTTCTTTGACCTGGAAATTCTTGCTCGATTTCAAAGTCTCGACCTTGTAGACGCGTGCGATCCTGGGCATCGCCTTGGCGAGATAATGGCAGTGCAACGAGATGGGCTTCCAATCGCCGGCCTTTTCTGTTTTGAGAGCTGCTGTCGTTGCATGGGCAGCGAGCAGTCCGCCAAAGAGACCGCGACCGTTGTACGGGATGTCGACTTCGGAGTCGTTGACATAAACATTTGGCCGCGTTTGCCGCATCTCCATCATCTGGGCAAACGAGCGGTCCAGGTTTGTGGAGTATGTTCGCACTCTACGAAACATTACGCATACGCAATATATTTGAAAATCTATCTATTTACACTAGCCACACCATTGCCAAACCGGCACAAGCCATCAAACCGGTTATCACATTTTGGTTTCCTGCGTCCTCGTAGGTGGAAACGATGGAGCTCCAGTTTCCGGATGCAGACGTGCTGGTTTGTATGTACTTGGTGAAGGTGTTGGTCATGGTCATGAGCGAGGTGGTGTTGGAGTACTCGGCGAAGGATGGCACGTCCATGGAGCTGACGGAGCCATCTGCGGACGGCAAGCTGGTGGATCCCGGCAGGATCTGGTATTCCGTCACGACGGTGCTCTTGTTTCCGATAACCGTTGTGTAGGACGAGAGCGATTCCGTCAGCGATTCCAGCATGCATTTTCCGCCAGGGCAGGTGGTTGTCACGACTGTTGTGATCTGTGGCAACACAGAGGACCGCACGGTGGACCGCACTGGAGACAGTGCCGAGGACACGGTCGAGGACACGACCGAGGACACAGCCGATGACACAGCCGAAGACACAGACGAGGACACAGACGACGTCGAGGACACGGTCTTGGAGTCGTCAAGGTTGACGGTGGCAGTCAGGTAGTAGATAGTTTCTTCTCTTTTCTTGTTTCCGGATTCCAGCACCACGGCGAAGGTGGCGGTGAACACTCTATTCTGTATGTCTGTGGCTTTAGGAGACACGTATTTCAGGACGCTCGAGCTTTTCAGGGAGCTGAAGCTCGTGGAGACAACCGTCTCGGCAACAGACGAGGACGAGAGGTCCTGCACCTCGGAGCTGACGACAGAGGCTCCCGAAAAGACCTGGGCGGTGTTAGGGACCCAGTCGAAGTTGGAGGTCTTGTCAATGGACACAAACGACACCGAGGTCCATGGGCCCAGACTCGTGGGCACGTAGATGGCAAACCGGGGCGAGTGGTCCTCGAGGTAGCCTTGGATGTATGGGGTGGCTGATGCCTGTGGCGCGGTAGAGGTGGTGTTGAGGTACGGGCCAGAGGCGGAAGCCACGCAGAGCAGGAGAAGCAGCGAAAGACACAGCATGGTATGAAGATGGAGATGTGGTCCACACCGCACTACAAGGCTTTATATGCTATTTGGCGGGTCCATGGCTGGATCAGCAAAAGATCCGTTTTAGGCACGCACTAAATTAATTAGGACATTTTATGCCAGCCATTAGGAAAAACCAGGGCCCTAAAAAAACCAGCCCGCAGAAAATTTTCAAGCCACTTTGGAAATTATGTACGTCTATTAAGATGGTCAGTACTGTTGGAGCTCCTTGTGGGTCATTTCGTACTTGATCCAGTTCGACAGACAGTTCTGGTCGTACACGTCTGGCGGGGCGAAATAGCCCGAGTCGTCTGGAGCAGAACACTTGTCTGAGTTGGGGATCGACTTGTACGGAGAGTGGTGGTAGCCGATGTCTCTGAACCAGTGCACCTTGCTCTTGTCCTCGAACAGGCCGACGCCCACGGAGTGCACCGGGGCGTCTCCCCATCTCTCGTAGTAGAACCCGCCTGCGGCTTCAAGAGCCTCCATCCATTTGGAGTAGGCCTCTCCCCTGTAGAAGTCCATGTTGGCGATCTCGAAGTTGGACCAGAAGTGGCACGTGGAGTAGCCCTTGGTCATCTTGGTGTACTCGGGGTTCTGCACCGAGTCGGTGAGCCACTTGAACGCGCCGTTCGGGTTGACAAACTGCGGGTTTTTCTTGATGAAGTCCAGCGTCACGGGCCACAGCGTCTCCACCGTGAGCGGGTCGTCGTACAGCGAGATGGTGAAGCCGTACGTCTTGTCGTTGTCCTCCATGAACTTGAAGATGTCGTAGTCGATGCTGCAGTAGTAGTCGGTCTGCGGCTCGAACCGCCAGTACCACTTGAACTTCTTGAGTCCTTCCAGCTGGTAGAAGTACCCAGAGTTGAACCGACACATATTATGGTAGCTCTCCATGTCGGCGTACTGCACCCCGTTGTCGATCAGCTTCTGGATCCCCTTTTTCTCCAGCTCGGGGTCGATGTTGTCGGGCTTTCTCCAGATCTCGTTGGGGATGATCTCGAAGAACACCTCTCCGGAACAGTGTCTCATCACGGTTTCCTTGAACTCCTTCGTGAACGGCTCGTCACTGATGAACGTGTACGGGTAGTGGAAGTTGTGGTTCCAGGTGCTCTCGATCTGCCGGATCGTGTGCACGATCGCACGCAGCTCCTTGTTTCTCACCAACGTGAGCAACGTGGCATTAGCACGCGGGTACTCGTCCTTCGTCAGCACCCGTCTCAGGCCCCGCTCATCGTACGCCTCGTTGAACGTCAGCTTCGCGAACTTCGGCCTCGTCACCTTCTTCGAGTACACCTCCTTGTAGAAATCCATGTTCTCCTCCACAATGTCCTGCGACCCTGTCCTGTTGACGGCGTTGTCGTCGTACTCCAAAATGCCCAGGATTTCATCGAACGACAGCTTGCCCACCACGTCCGCCCCGCCCAGCTTCTCCTGCTTGCCACTCTGGCCCACCCCCATCAGCTTCTCGTTGAACTGCAGCCCGTACTTGCTGACAGAAGACGAGTACCGACCCAGCTTGTTGCTGCGGTCCACCTTCGCGTGCAGCTCGTGCTTGGGCCCCGCAGAAGACACGCGCCGCATCGCGGCAATCAAAACCACGCACAAAACAGCACTAATCAAATATCTTGTGGTTTTGTGCATCCCTGGTCTTGTTCCTGTTCTACACGTAATATTTTTTTTTTTAAATCTGGTGTTCTGGAGCTCATCGCACCCGTGCACCGCAAATCATGTTTCTCGATTATTGTTTCTAGAGGCAAATGCCGGTGTTTAAGTTATCAGCGACTCTATGCGGCCACGAGGACGACGTGCGCGCGCTGTGCTGTCCCGACTCCAACACGCTTGTGTCTGGCTCGCGGGACTCCACGGTGCGTGTTTGGCGGCGAATTGACCCGCGTTCCTGGTCTGATCCGGTCATCAACTACAAGTCCACCAAGTTCATCAACAGTCTGGCCTGGTACGACGCGGACGGCGAGCAGTTTGTTGTGAGCGGCGGAAACGACACCCTCGTCAATCTGACGCTTCTGGACGCCACCTTCGACTGGATCGACCCGGCCTATATTCTTGTGGGCCACCAAAATAATGTGTGCAGTCTGGCCTCCAAGGGCGACCTCGTGATGAGCGGGTCCTGGGACAGCACCGCCAAGGTCTGGAGACGGGACGGGACCGTGCTGTACGAGCTCAAGGGCCACGAGAGCTCTGTGTGGGGCGTGCAGATCGTCTCCGAGACACAGTTCGTCACTTGCGGGGCAGATAGGACCATCAGGGTGTGGTCTGGGGACAAGCTGGTTCGCCAATGGGTTGCGCACGCTGACGTTGTGCGTGACGTTCTTGTTCTGCCCGACGGGACACTTGCCTCGTGTTCCAACGACACCACGGTGAAGGTCTGGTCTATGGATGGAGATCTCCTCCGCACAATGAAGGGCCACCAGAATTTTGTGTACTCGCTGGCTGTGCTTCCATCGGGCGAGATCGTGAGCTCGGGCGAAGACAGAAGCGTTCGTGTTTGGGACCACCAGGGAAAGTGTGTGCAGACGATCAGTTTCCCGTGCATCTCTGTGTGGAAAGTCGTTGCGCTGCCGAACGGCGACATTGCGGCCGCCTCGAGCGACGCCAAGGTTCGTGTTTTCACACGGGTTGGTTCGCGCGTGGCCAGCCGCGAGCTTCTGGACAAGTTCGAGCAGGAGCTGGAGAGCTCGACTATCAACGATAGCGTCTACAATGTCAACAAGGACACGCTGCCCGGCAGAGAGACGCTGGGGTCGCCCGGCAGCAGCGAGGGCGAGACCAAGATGATCCGCACGGAAATCGGCATGGTCGAGGCCTACCAATGGACAGAGAACAGATGGATCAAGATCGGCGAGGTGGTGAACTCTGCCTCGAGCGACAAGAAAAAGGAGTACCAGGGCAAGTTCTACGACTACGTCTTTGATGTGGACATTGCAGATGGCCAGCCGGCGCTGAAGCTGCCGTTCAACGCCAGCGAGAGTCCGTATGCCGTGGCCGACAAATTTCTCGTGGACAACGATCTGCCCGCTTCGTATGCTCAGCAAGTGGTGGATTTCATTCTTGCCAACACCGGCGGAACCACGTTGGACCAGAAACAGGGCGTCGAGTCCTCAGAGCCGTTCCACGACCCGGCGTACGAACAGAAATCAGGAGTTCTTCCCCAGAAGGACTACCTGCAGTTTTCCAAGCTGGATGAGACCAAGATCCGTGCTGGTTTCTCGAAACTGAACACGAAACAGGACGCAAAGAACCAGATCGACGCCCGGGAGTTTGACTCGTGCATGAACTGCCAGGATTACAAGGAGCTGACCATTTTGGCCGGCCAGATGATCTCGTCCTGGGACGACACATCCAAGCTTCTGGGGTTCGACATTCTGAGATTCACCATCATGCACACTCCGCCGTTCGAGACTCTGTTTGAGCTGATCAAAGTCGGCCTGACATCGCGTGTTCCGCGGGTCGTGATGATGACCGTCCGGTTACTGGTGAACATGTTCAGTGCGAAACCATGGGGCGAGAAAGTTTTCGAAGACCCAGACCTTCTAGACGTTGTTTTTTTGGAAGATATCTCCAAAATCATAGAAACCGAGAAACTCATGAGTGTTACTGTCTCGACCTTCATTCTCAACTACTCGGTGTTGATCCGCAAGACCAAGAATGTCGCTCTGTATGAGAAGCTTGCGGGAGTCATCAACAGTTACGGAAAGGGACTCACCGCGGACGAGGAGTCTGCGTACCGTCTTCTGGTGGCCATTGGAACAATGCGGCCGCTCGAACAGGGGTCGCTGACAAAAATCAGCCCGCAGATCGTGCGCAGTCTCAAAACCCACACGGTTCCCCGGTTCCAAAGTGTCTGGACAGAATTAAAATAAGAAAAGTTTAGTCAATTGATTATTCTATTTGCCAACCCCCTTCTCTGCAAACGACGAAACCACCTTCTTGTACACCTCCTCCACAGGCTGGTTACAGTTGACTTTAACCACACGGCCCTGGCCGTCGAAATAATCCACCACGGGCATGCTTGTTTCCAGGAACGTTCTGAACCGTTTCTTGATACTCTCCAGATTATCGTCGGTTCTTCCTGAGGTTTTTCCTCTCTCCAGCAGTCTCTTCAGCATCACCTCTTCTGGACACTCAAAATATAAGGTCAACTTGCTTTTGACAATCAGGTCCTCGAACGAGTGGGCCTGGTCCATTTTTCTAGGGAACCCGTCGATCAAAAACTTGGACTTGCCGTGCTTGGAGTGGTTTTCAACAATTGCATTTTTCAGCAGGTTGATGGTAATTTCCTGCGGAACAATCAGGCCCTCTTTGATATAATGTGCAATCAGACTGCCGTACTCGGAGTCCGGGTTGGCCTGTTCTGCCCTCAACAAATCTCCCGCAGAAAGATGCACGAAATCGTAGTTCTTCACCAATCTGGAGCACTGGGTGCCTTTTCCCGAGCCCGGGCCACCCAGAACAAATATCACGTCAATGTCAGATTCTTCAAACAGAGGCCCGCTGGGCTCAATAGCTGCCCGCGGAGGCTTGCTGGTCGAGTTGAGGTTGTAGTAGGTGACACCTAGGGCGAGACCTCCCAACGCCAGCAGAGGGTAGAAATGCTTGGATTTTTGAGGCTGCGCCGAGTACGCCCGCACGCTCTGAAGCACACGCGCCGGAACGGGACGGCCCATAGAACGGTGGCCCAAATTTCTGGAGCAAGGAACAAACAACCGGAACATGACGAGTGACAAATACTTTTCGCTACGTTACGCAAAATAAAAAGTTCCACAGAAATTGGCAATTTTTCTGGCTGTGCAGCACAGCTATCTACACCCGGTACAATGAATGTCTAGTTCTTACTCTATAATCACCATCTCATCATGGACATGTCGTTTCTCAGTCTGTTGTAGTCGAACAAGGCCTCGATCTGTCCGGTTCCGGCAACAGCGATGTCTTGGTCGTACAAGTATTTCTGGGCCCATTGGACAACGCTCTTGTGGCTGACCTCGTCGATGGACTTGAGCAACTCAGCTTCAGACTCCACGAAGCCCTGCGAGAAGATCTTGGCGGCCAACGATTCGGCCTCCAAAGCAGAGGTCTTGGCGCCAGAGAGCAGCTTCAGCTTGAGAAGAGCCTTACCTTGGTCCAGCTCGGTGTCGGAGAAGGTTCCAGAGGAGAATCTGTTCCAGTTTTTCAATGTGAAGTGCACCACCTCGTCCAAAACCTCAATCTCGTGGGTCTCCAAGTAGGCACCCCACAAGGACACGTCGGAGTAGCCGAGCGAGAAATGGTCGAATTCATCGCACATTGGGTTGGTGGTGAAGAATTGTGCCAGCTGCGAGCCTTGGAAAGAGGAGTACAGGCTCTTGGCTTGGAAAAGACCGTTGATTTGGGAGGCAACGAGACCAGAGAAGTAGTCTGGCGACGATGGAGCAGGGGCCTTGACGGAAATGGCAACGTGGGCGGCTGGGAGAGTGTCGTCTCTCAATCTGGCATCAGATCCGAGGAAACGGAAAGCCTCAGTGGCAGGCTTGGCGCCGGCTGGCACAGTGAGCTCGGAAGCAAACTTGACCAGGTCGTCGTGCTTGACGTCTCCAACAGCAACAACAGCCAAGTTGGAGGCAACGAACTGCTTACCCAGGAAAGACTTCAGGTCCGAGGCTTCCAAGGAGCTGAGGGTGTCGGCCTTACCGTAAGTTGGCAAAGCAAGGGACGATCCCTGGAAAGCGGTGGAAATCATGTGTTCCACAACCATGGCCTTTGGTTGGCCCTCGAAAGCCTCAGCAAAGCTGGAGGCCTCGGCAGCCTTCTCCTTGACGTAGGAGTCGCTGGACAGAACCTTCTCGAGAGAGCCAACAACGCTCTTGAGCGCCTTGAAGGCCTCCTTGGTGTTGTCCTTGGCAAACGAGGAGACGGCCAATCCGGTCACCTCCTTGGCGTTGGACGAGCTGAACTCAACACCAGAGAGCGCATATGCCTCGCTGGCAGCCTTGGAAGAGGCAACAACGGATCCAGCAAGAGTGGAAACACCAGAATTGAATGGGTTCTCGGATCTCGAACCAGAGTTCAAGTACAAACCAATGGAAGAGGTGGATTGGGAACCTGGCTTGGACACCACAGTCAGACCGCTAGGCAGTTTGGTGACCATCGACTTGGCCACCTGTCTTGATGAGGAGAAGAATCTTCTTGACAACATTGGAAAACAAGAGGGTTGGAAGAGTTGTGGATATTTTTTTTCGAGCGAACCTGGGCCAATCAAAATTTCTTCAATATTAATGGCTGCTGGTGCAGAGATGGGTACACTCGCTCATAACTTTTGGTGCTGAAAAAAAGTTTGCACCAATGTCGGAGCTTTTGAAGATCGTCAAGGCTAGCCGTCCGCTGAAGCGGTTTCCGCAGCCAGTGAGCCTGCCCACCGGATTTGTGAACACGCGTATTTTGCGTGACAACTTTAAGAGACAGATGGCCGCGGAGCACGAGGTCACCACCAAGGCGCTGAAGTTTATTTCCAACAACGCTGCTCTTCCGCAGAGAATGAGAATCGAGGCGCAGATCCAGCTGACCGCCATGCCAAACTACACCAGAATGAACCAGATCCGCGACCGGTGTGTGGAGTCTGGAACCAGCAAGAAGATCATCAAGCCTTTCCGCGTGAGCAGATACCAGTTCAGACTTATGGCCAAGGACGGCGAGTTCCCGGGAGTCAAGAAGGGTGTTTGGTGAGAGGTTCGACTGTACATATTATATAAAACTACACTTGGCACTAATAATGACTAATGATTCTTGATAAGATATATATAATTACTTGTACTTGATTATAATTTTTACGCCACAATGGACGGTCGTTATTCGTTCGGAGATATCCCAAGGGTGGAAGCGTGTCGCGAGGCACGATTCTAGGCCAGCTAGAACCAGAGACAAGGATTTCGGAAGGGTTTACTCGTCTCTGTATGAAATCTTCTTGGCCAGTTTTCTGAACTTCTCATCCGCTTCCTGGGCCTTGATGGCAGCGGGATTGCTCAGTGCAAAGGTTCTTCTTGTCTGCAAGGAAAGAGGGTCCTTCTGGACGATCTTTAGACGGTATTGGGCGAACGACTGGAATTGACCGGCTGGACGCGAGGCGCCGGACACAGCGTCCGTGGCGCGGGCCTGAACTTCGGCTTCTTTTTCAAAGAATCTCAGGGCTGAGGTGGAGAATCTTCTTGCTGCTAGTCTGGAGGACATGATTATAATTGATGATTAAAAATTATGATTCAAGGACGCAATGTATCTCTTTATAAATGATTAATGGGAGGGGGTATAAAATTTTCTACACCCCTCGTTTGATTGTGTACATGCATAAATTTTTCAAAAGTTGGTCACGAATTTTCTGAAATGTGCTATCAATGGCTTCGGCTATCGTAAGATTTTAGGCGACGGGTGACACAGTTATCGGTATGGTGCGATTTTAGCGCTGATAGCAACGACGATCTTATCAAGCCAAGCTGCTGTTATAAGAGGTCATCGATTCCTGTCTCCTGACCAGCGTTCCCCTCACTTTGTTTGTAACCCCATTTTCACTCCTGTACTTCGGATAAAATTTGTTGGTATCCAATGTTCCGATATCTTTCCTGTTGCATGTGCGTGATGGTTGATGTCTGTGCGGGCGGAATATAGGCACGAGGCGTTTCAAAATTATGAAGTTGCTGACTTAGCTCAGTTGGGAGAGCGTCAGACTGAAGATCTGGAGGTCCTGAGTTCGATCCTCAGAGTCAGCACTTTTTTTTCAACTCCATTTTTTCCCAACCACAAACACTCCAGATCGTGTCTTTTTTTTACTCTCAACAACGCTCTGTGCGATGGACGACACAGACGACTTTGACGATTTCGGCGAGTTCGAGGAGTTTGAGCAGCCCCGACAGCCGTCTCCTGTCGAAACTCCCGAGCCATTCGTATTCTCCGCCAACAAGGAGTCCCTGGAACACTTGAGCCTTCAGCTTGGCTCTCTTGTTGGTTCTCCGGCTCCTTCAAACTCTGAGAAAATTACGCTCGGGCTAGACCGCAGATGCGAGGACGTTTACTCGCGTCTGTTACAGCCACCCATGAATCTACAACAGGTGAGTTGGAAACGCTCCTTTGTTCGTCGTCAGCTTTTGATGAGTTTACGAATGCCAATTGATCTCGACGAGGTCCTTCCTGCCGCTTCCAAGCCACGAGTGAGCAACATCTATGCTCAAAAGGATCTCGATGGACTCAAAAACAATGAGCTGATCAAGCTCGAGGAGCAGATTTCCAGCATCGTGATAGACAAGACACAGAAACAGCAATTGATCGATTCGGGTGAGGCCGTGCTGGAGGAGGTGCACAGCAAGGTGCAGCCGGACTCATTTTATCGGGGCATTGCCGAGCGGGCGCAAACAGAGGAACTGGAGGCCCGTCGCGAGGAGCTCGTGGCTCTCCGTGAACGTCTCCTAAAACTGGCTGCGGGATGGACTCTACACCTGGACGAATTACGACAAGACAACGAGATATATTCAATGTATGTGGAAAACATGGTGGGCAACTCGCAGAAGCGCAGGAGAGAGGAGAAGAAAGAGGCTCTGCGGTGAGCGTCAGTGTCGCCAAACACGGCCCTCTTTCTCGAGACGTGTGCGGTAAAGTCCGAGCGCTTTGATCGGGAAAACAAACCGATAGTTGGGGTACTCGATGGCGCACGAGTGGTTAAAAACACCCTCCACACCCTCAATGGCCCATTCGCCTGCTTCGGATTGTTTGCTCAGCAGAAAGCGGACTCCTCTCTCCAGAAGAGTCAGGTCTGGGTACTCGGCCAGCAACAGCCCAATCAGAGCCCATGCCGTCTGCACGACGTTCGACTCGCGCAGAGTCACGTACGTGTGGGTCTCGCAGCTCTTCATCGATTCTCCCCAGCCGCCGTCCTCAAGTTGCCGCTGGACCAGAAACTCGCATCCCCTGCGGACAATCTCGCTATTCGCGTACGTGCTGCCTGTCTCAGCAAACGCCTCCAGAGCGAACATGCCGGAGTACGTGTAGCAGATACCCCAGCACCCGTACCACGACCCGTCTTTATTCTGGGCCTTCTCCAGGTACTTGAGGGCCAGCGCGATTGCTCGCTTCACATCCTCCGACCGGTAGTCGCTGTGTTTGTGGAAATACACCAGCCCCAGAATGCTCGAGTCAGTGCACTCAACATACGGGTACTCCACCATGATATTTCCGAAAACCTCGGCCGGGTTGAGCAGCTCCAGCAGCGGGGTGGCCTTGATTTTTTCGTACGTGGAAAACGAGCCGTAGTACGACATCAATTTCGAGCTCCAGTCCACGTTCTGCAGGTCCAGCAGCACGTCCACGGTGTTGTGCAATTTTTCGATCAGCTGTTTGTCGTTTGGCTTGGCCATCAGGACCGCCTTCATGGCTTCTGCAGAACAGTCGCTCACCGTGTATCCTTGGTCCTTAGTCGAGAAGGGCCAGGCTCCCAGCCGCTTGTCTCTGAAAGACCCCGGAACACACTCGGTATCGAACTGGGATCTCAGCAGAAACTCCACGGCTCTGTCGTGGGCCGTTGCCACCGCATCCAGACCGGTCACTCCTGCAACATGGAAACATTGCACAGAGAACGCCGAGTCCCAAACTTGCGAACCGTTCGTACCCATCATCGTCATTCCCATTGGCCCCATGAACAGCTCCTCGTGGTTCCGTTCGAAAACACGCTGGAATCTCGGGCTCTTTCCTTCCTGCAAGAAAATCACAATGCTATTAAAGGCCCCGCTCACGGGAGCAATCGACAGGTCGTCTGTATTATGCAGCTCCTTCACGACCAGGTCGTACGCAATCCCATTGGCCCACTTGGATATCCACGACGGACGATACTGGTCGTACTTGACCAGCACCCAGTTCACCATATCCAGAACACGAGTGTGCGGGTAATACAGATCAATGCCACACACCTTGTTGCGACAGGCCGCAAAGTCGATCTGCGCAAACGGCTTGACGTAGATCTCGTCTCTGATCTGCTCCAAAAGCGGGTCCAGCTCGCACTGTGCCTTGCAGTTGTACAAATACGAGACAGGCGCATAGATGGCACGGGTGTGCACCCACCACTTCATGGGGTGGATCGGAAGACAGTAAGGCAGGGCAAACAGCTCGCTCGGGGCCGGGTTGACGCCCTCCCATTTATATAGATTCAGAACAGCGAGCCATATCTTGCCCCAATGCGGATTTCCAGCAGCACCTCCCATAGCCAGGAGAGTTTTACGAGCTTTACGACACACGGGATGGTCTGCCGCAAGCCCCAACAGCCGCAAAATCACGTAATTGATGGTCGTTCCAAAACACGTCGACTTATCGGTCTCATGCAACCCCCAGCCCCCGTCGACGGGATGCGCCGTGTTGACAATGTACCGGATCAGTTCTGTGGTCACGTGCGCAGGAATCTCGGTCTGGGTGAACTTGCACGACGCCACGTATCCTATAGTCATGAACATGGGGCCCTTGTACTGATTTGGCCATGTTCCGGACTTGTCCTGAACGCTGGAGTAGTACACAGCGGCTTTTTCGATGGCCTCGTTTAGCGACGCTTTCCCGTAAGGAACAGGTCTTGTGTTTGACAGCAGATGGCGTTCCACTTCTGTTGCGGATTGAGTGCCATAGTTCCACTTCTGGTTCCCGAGCTCTGTCACCTCGAGCGTCCAACGTTTGGATTCCGTCTCTGTTGATGGAATTCCCAAAACGTCCGAGTAGTACATATTGTTGAAATAAATAAATTCGAAACTAAATACACCTTGTAGAAAAATACCAATTACGTAACACTATACGATTTTCCAGCTGGCTGTTTGACACCGGATCCCGTCGAACGTGAGACAGTTGTCCAGCGGGATGTACTGATTGGTGAGCATCTTGATGACCTCCTGCGAGGCAATTCCCCCCGTGAGCGAGCACACGTTGTGCAGACACGTTCCCTGTGCCCTAAGCAGTTCGTCCAAGACGTGCTCCAGACCCTCGGGAAAAGATTTGAGAGTCTGGGTTCGGCACAAGTCAGAAATGACCATTGCTCGAATTTCCGACTGGTCCTCGGGCGAGGGCATTCGTCCGTTTTTCTTGAAGAATGCGTCCATCATTAGAAATCCATAGTATATGTTGGCATGTGGTAGCACCGGATTGGTTTCATCTAAAATCTGAGCGCTCCAAACGTTTTTCGATCCTTCCTGGACCTCAAGAACAGTGCAGTTTTTCACAAACAACTCGACCTCAAGATCGTCCAGCTCCTGTTCGTTTTCGTTTTCAAGCATGACCTGGTGTGCCAAAGACTTTATGAGTTCTTTGTCTTTTTCGAATTTCGCACGGTATATTTTTTGCACCTTGAGATATTCATCTGTGTTGCTAGCCATGTCTGGCAGAGTCCCGTTGACCGGGATGTTGCCTGTTATTGTGTTAAATTTCTTCAAAGCGGCCACCAAAATCCAGAACGTTCCTGCTTTCTTCAGATCCACAGACTGTTCGAGCAAAGGTTCCAGTCTCTGAGGAACTTGTTTCGAATTTTTTGTCACAATGGCCGCCTTTTTGATTGCCTCCTCGACGTTCGTCTCGTCACCTAGTTGCTTCAGTTTTTGTCGCACCTCCTTAGCTGTTGGACGACGCTTATTTTTTTGATATAGATCTTGGTATGTCTTGATTAAAAGCACATTGTACGGTACCAAGGGTATTTTTTCATCTGTCACCGAATCCACGTATTCCTGAAGCTCATCCCACACATCGTCGATGCGCAAATCATCAGCGCGCGTTGAATGCGTCTCGACGACGGTTCTTTGAGAGCAAAAGAGTCTCACTATAGAGTAAACCCCAATGGAATTAACGTGGAATAAAGGAACATTTAGACCCCATGTCAGCTCAATCAGTTCCTCACAGGAATCCAACAGACAATTGACAACACAGTCGAATTGACTCCAAAATGATGGATCCGCAATAAGATCTTTCCAAGGTCGAGCCTCGTGGATCACTTTCGAATCCGGATTCATTTCACTCAGAAGCTCTGAAACACATTTCCCACGGGACTGACCCATCCATTCTGCGCTGACGAAAAAGTTGGTGTCGATGTCGGCCCTGCTCACTTCCTCATAATCCACAATCGTTATCTGACCCACCCCGGGAAGAACAAGATTTTTCGCGGTCTCGCAGGACACGGGCGACATATTTATTAGACATACGTGCGAGTTGATCAAACGACTCTGGCCCGTGGAGTTCCAGAGCCGAACCTGGCGGTCGTATTTAATATTCACCTCGACATCGGTCATGGCCAAATATAAAAGAATTTAATGATTTTCGGGCGGTGAAATTAATATGTAGCAGAATTCAGACTATTGTACATGCAGGCTTATCTGGATCGACCAGATGGCCATATTGCTCCTTAAAGATCTCCTTTTCGTTTTCGGTTTGCTTTTCTTTCACCTCGCGTGGGAAATAAAGCTTTAAGTACGACATTTGGGCCATGTCCAGGTTGCGTTCGTCAGCGTTGAGAACAACGTCCTGTCGACACAATGGACACTTGTTTTCGTCCTTCCGTTGCAGCTTGACCAAACATCGAACACAGAATAGATGCCCACAGTCCAAACGGATGGGCTTGAATGCCACTGAGCAGCAAATCGGACATGTGTAATCGTCTAGCTGCGGGATAACGCTCAGCAACCGTTCACCAATAACGGCGCAAACGTCCTTACAGACGCTCGTGTTCAGAATCGTGTTTTCTGACGAATGTTCATAGATATCGGGGAACAGCACCAGCGAGTTGAACGAGGTCTGTTTGTCAAATTTTTTCAATATCTTCTTCACAGCCATCCCGTTGATAGCTTGGTAGTTGGCAACCTTCATGATTTGCAAATTCATTTTTTCAAACTCCACAAATGCCTCCAAAGAGCTGTGCTGTCGGAATCTCTTCAAGATATTAGACGTTGCAACATGATCCATGAACTCTGCTAAACGCTTGCGTGACAAGGCAATGTCCAATCTCCCGGCAGAAGTCTCACGTGTGCTGAAAAAAACCTCCGACTCGATGTACATTTGAAAAATCTCCCTCCAAAGATACATGTCATTTTTTCGTCGATTCGGGGATCCTGCCTTGCCGATCACGAGCGCCAAATTCTCCACCTTATCAACAATTTGATATTCTTGTTTGCTGTGAAACCGGTTCAGTTCTTCCAGTTCGTCGTAGAGCGTCTGGAAAAATAATGTGTCCTCGTGCAAATTAACGGTCAGAGAACTATTATCAGTCCCTGTTTCAACCATCGAGAATGAGTAGTCCATCTCACTGAGTTTAGCAACAACCGAGTCCCGAGTATCATTGGAGATGGTGGTGGTCAACTGAGGTCGTAATCCATGCTGGACGCGCTCGAGCTCGTACGTAAAGTTCATGTCCTCTCGTTTAAGCCCTATTTCCTCGAGCTCGCTCACAACCCGGTTGATCCTTTTTTTCAAAGACTTGTACTGGATCGCCTTCTGGACCCACTCCTCGGGAATCTCGTCCTCTTCCAGAATGTGTTGAAGAAGTTTCGCAAACTTCATTTCGACTCCATAATAATATTTGAAAAAATAATTCCAAATTTAATTTATTTATTCTCAAGAACGTGCATACAAATTACAGAAGGTGGTGCGGCTCAGCTTATTTTTTCTTCTTAAAAAGATTTCCGGCAGTGCCCAAAACTTTGCCACCAACCTTACCAGCAGTTCCAATAACCTTACCTGCACCGTCAACAGCGGATCCAGCAACATTAGGAAGCTTTTTCTCAGCACTGAGCAATGTAATGTAAAATGGTTTGAAGTAGAATGCAACAACCAACTCGCCTGCTGGCTTACCATCATCGTCTTTCAATTGCAATGTCATTTCCTGCACACCATCAGAAAAAGGATTGATTTCGCTCATTTTAACGCTGACTTCTCCCAGTTTGTCATCCTGATCAAGACCAATGTCCCAATCGGACACCTTGAATCTGAGGACAGAGTTGACTCTGTTTTTAACCTCGAATGTGTGCTGCTGGTTCCACTCAGGCTCCAAAGTCTTTTTGATGGTCTTGGTTTTGAACAAATCTTCACCATTCAAGTACACTTTGGTGAATGGATCAGACTTTCCGTTTGAGTCCGCAGCTGGCAGGCCAGAAGCTCTCAAAACATGCATAGTCATGGACCCAGTGTTTCCAACCGAGTCTTGATCTGGAAGACTCTTCATCAGCACCGGAATCCACCTGGTTTGCAGTTTGACACTCATTCCGTTGGAGAGAGTAATCACACTTGGCTTGTCGTAAGTGAGCTGAAGAAGCTCCTTGGTCATCATTGTTGTTTCAGCAAGACCTTCTTTCAAGAAGTCGTGCATTTTCTTTTCTGAATATCTGATAGTCACGGTGGAATATTTCAGCTCCTTAACCAACGTGTCCCCAGAAACATTAATTCTATTATCCCGACTCGAAAGCTTAGGGGTGACGTAAACAGGATAGCCACCCTTATCAAAGAACAGTTGTAAATATCCGTCCTTCTTGAATTGTCCGTCCATGATTGTGAAAACACAGACACCACAAGAATAGTCATCCACCTTCTCCAGCGGAAGATCAATTTTAGACTTAGAGTCCTCAAGCTCCTCAAGCTCCTCGCGCTCCTTAGAGTCTCCGAGCGACACTTTTGATGCCTCCTTGGCCTCCTTTTTCTTGGCCTCTTCCATCAGATCATCAGGAGTCTTCACTGGCAAAACAGGGAAGAAAGACATCGAGTAGGTCACTGTTCCCTTTGGCCCACGCTTTGGGTGCACCAGACGTCCCTCTTGGACATCTCCGATGGTTTCAATGGCATCTCCCTTGTCGTTGAATTCAATGAAGTCATTCAATCTCACTTGGAAAGACCCAAGAGTTCTGTCAGGAGTAGATCTCTGGACATCCATGGCCTCAATAGTAACCCTTTGATTAGGAGATGAAACGGGAACATAGATGGACTGGTTATAAACTGGGTTTGTGGTTGAGTCGATCGTCAATGTTCTGCCTCTCTGAATTCCATTGATCATGATTCTAACATATGGATCGACAACTCCGATTTTCTCGAGGTTGAGAAGATTCACAGCTTTACCGATACTGAAACGAACAACACCATATGGCTCGGTGTATCCCATAGATCCAGAAACTCCAGACATGGCCACAGAACTCCAGTTACAGCTGAGTCTGACTTCACCCAGACCTTTAGTCAGAGGAATCCACTCATTGCCAACATAGGAAGAGTCGATGATATCTGTCAATCTCATAGTGGAGGATCCGATGATTTTCTTTGCCGAGTCCTTCAAAATCACACGAACATTGCACTTTGACCGATTGTAGATGATCTGATCATAAGTGATGTTCCAGGAGGCCTCCTTGCTCTTCTTGACAACACCGGTGGTGGCCTTAAGTTCTTTGTCAACATACAGTTCAGCAAAAACGTTTCCTGGCTTCTTGTCGTCTTCGTTGTACGATCTGGCACCCAACAGCTTGAAAATAGCCACTCCAGTGTTGAGATCTGGTGGAGGAGAGTACGAGCCGTCAGGAAGTCTAGAACCTTGCAACGTCTTCATCATCTTGATGTCAAAAGTCACGTGTCCTGCCTCTCTGTTATTTCTCAAGATTGGCATAGTGACGTCCCTCAACTCGCTTTTCAGCATCACAGTTTCTAAATCAAACATGAGACGTCCCATCATCTTGTCCTTTCTGCCATCACTCTCATTTTCATCAAACAAACTGATAGAAAGAGGCTCCGAAGACGATCTGAGAAGAACATTGACTTTCTGGTTCCACACCGGGTCCATGGTGTCTGGAATAACCTTTGTTTTTGCCAATGTCTCACCACCGAAACCGAATGTGAGATATGGATCGATGGTGTTGTTGAAAGTGTCTGCAGCCTTCAGTCCCTTAGCATGTTTGACATTGATTTCCAGAATTCCCAGAGCTCCGTCAAGTCCGTTACCGTTGAGCAATTGTTCAAGATTGAGCTGGAAAGACATTGGATCAAACAACATAGGACCCACAAATTTACGAACCATTTCATTAATGGTCAAAAAGAGTCCTGGGATGTTCAAAACCTCAAATGGGAAGATAGAGTCACCGCCAAAGGGCTTGGCCACAAAGTCAAAGTGCGGAGCCTCCATCAGGGACACATTCACGGTCTGGATGTGTGGGAAGCTCTTCATCATCCTTAATCTGACTCTTATCTTGGCCTTAAAAGCAACATCAGACACAACGAACGGAATGGTCATACCAAATAGCTTTGCCTTCACCACAATGTGCTGGTTGACGTAGTTCTTCATCTGTTTGGCGGTTGTATCCTCCATTGCATTGGGAATCATCGAAACCCACCAGTCCATCACTGTGACGTCGTCATTAGTACGATCGAGAGTACGCACCTTGTCCACTCTCGGAGCTTTGGTCCCCAGTGTGAATGTATGAATCCAGACTTGCTTGACAAAGGAAGGAATTGGCAAGTCCGCAACCATTTTGTTGACCGTGTCGCATGCAAATTGAGCAGCAGAAGGTTCGATATAGCGCCAATAACGGTCAAGAAACACATTCAGCCAGTCCATTGACTCAAAATCATCCTCGATGTGATTCACAGAAAATTCTCTCTGGGCCTCAAGTCTCAACTTCATACGGTATTTTCTGATCGAAGCTCTGTAGTAAATGGCCGAACCAATTGTGACAAAAAAGACAACTCCAATTGAGAATCGGAACTTGCCCAAAAGCCAGGAAAGAAAACCACCTAAAATGAGAATGCCAACCGTATGATACCAGTCTCCGTACGCAATCTCCGGCAAATACCCGTCCAGAAACGTGGATCTGGTCAGCAGGTCAATGATCTCCTCCTCATAGCTCAGAGAGTCGCCGTGCTCCCAACCACCGACTTCTTTCCAACCGGTGAAAGCAGCATCGTGAGGCTTGCGCTTTTGTTCCCGAAGCTTTTCCCTTTCTGCAACGAGTGGCTTGTTGCTTCGACTAACAGCAGCATTCAAATCGAGCTCATGAAAAGAGGACTTCTCCGAGACGATTGTTTCTGTCGACATTGAATTAAATTATCGAAACAGTTACAGGCAACGCAAGTGAAACGAACTTTATTTACCCTTACAAAAATTTCCCAAAGCCTCTGGTGTACGGGTGTCACTCCAGTTCACCATAGCGGTTCAGACGACGCTCCTGGAGCGTGACTTTGTCGCCGACCTTGATTTCGTAGCCGTGCTGCACCTGGACGGCGCTGATTCCAAAATATGACTGGCTGGCGTCACCGACGTCGACTCTTCTGAAATCTGCCAGAGTTTTAGAAACCGGCATTTTGGCTCGCTGGGCTCCCGTTTCAAAGTTGATGTTTGGAATCGAGCATCTTGGACATTTCGACGTGGCAATCCACTGGTTTCCGCCAATAGAAAACTTGTACCAGTCGTCTGTGTCGAATGGTTTCTTAGGTCCTTTGATTAGAATGTTTGGACGGAAGCTCACCGAGTCTGTTTGAATTTCTGGTCCGTGCTGTTTTTCCAAACGCTTGTTGAGGTCGGCTATGTCAGACTCAGAGATCAGCAAAATTGGGTAGTAGTCCTGGAATTTTGTGACTCTGTATTTTTCGTGAGATCCGGCCTTGTACCCAGGAAGCTGGGTAAGGTTTTTAGGCGAGTTGGTGACCACCAACTTACCGAATGGGGCGTAAAGCAGTTTCAAGTCGACTGGAATATTTAGCACCTCCAATAACGGAGAGATGTCCAAATTTTTGAGTGCAACAACGTCGAATTCGACTCCCCACAGTTCTGCCTGCTCAGAAATATCGGTCATTGCTTTCAAGTACTCTGCTGTCACGGTCTTTGGAACGCTGAAATAATCTCTATTTTTGTATCCCACCACGAATTGATCATCTTCCAGACGTAATTCTACCTTACTGAGCAGAGCATATTGTCGCAGCGAGATCATGATCCACTTTTGTTTCTTCACGTCGTACTTTCCCAGCATATACATTCTGTCGCAATCCAGTCCATACTCAGAAACAGTCCAGGATTGCACTTTAATCCCGGGAAAGGACTTAATTGGATGGACATTGATCTCGGTGACAACGGTGGAGGGCTTGTCGTAGAATGGAATCAATGAGTTGATCTTGTATGTGCAGTTGATGAAATATCTAATTGGGGCCAGATTCGACGTCAGTCCATGTTGATGTTTTGTTTCGTGGAGATGGAGCGTCTTGAAAATCCAGGTCAGGCCGTTGAGAGCCACGACCGAGCTGCCAAGATAGACAATTAGTGAAGTCCACATATGAGCTCAATAAAAAGCAGAAATTTTTATCCACATCCAAGATAAGAAATTTTGCAATTTCCACAAGCACACCAGCCACACGACCCGCCCAGCCACCAGATAACAAAAGTTGACAGCTGCCGCCAATAATCTACAATTAATTCTTTGCTTCCATGGTTCCCCCCGACTCTTCCAACGATCAGGGATCGGAAAGCAACCAGCGTTCCGAGTCCGACTCAATCTCGCAGTTGCTGACCCCCAAATTGGCTCCCATAGAGCTTCCCAAGCCGTGCACTCCAACTATGAGAGATCTACCCCTGGCTTCACCCGGGTCTGCTGGCTCCTCTGAAATCACCGCTATGTCTCTTTCTTCGCCGCCGTTGACACCTCCTCCGAGAGTCATTCGTCGATTAACGCCGTTGGGCAAGTTCAGCCCTCGCAAACGGGCAAATTCCTTGGATGATGATCTGCAAACTCATAACGACAGAAGACTGCAGCTTTTAGACGAAAGGGTCTTAAAAAATGTCTCTCACTCTGACATCATTGAAACGCGGGTTAGTACCTTGCAGGAGCAAAAGCTCAGGAAGAAGGAGCTACTCATCGAAAAACTGAGCAGAGCTGTAAAAAACAGACAAGATTACATTAACCGCAAGCGAACGATTGCTTGCAACACCATCAAACATATTTATTCCGAGAGTGACAAAACCAGTACGGCGTCCTTATTTAGACCGCAAACGGCTTTGTCAGCCATTGAAGACAGCTACAAGTTTCCGGACTCTTTCAAGATTGACCAGGAATTGTCTATATGGGATAATTTAAAGCAGGTCCCTGCATTTTTGAATTTTGAGGATGCAGTCACTAACATGGACATCGAAAACACTTACAAGTTTATTAACTGTCGCTCAGTAATCAAGCTTGCGTCTCTTCTGTTCAAAGAAATTGACGTTTCCGGCGGGACTGTGGACCATTTTCTTCTTGCAAGATGTTTTCTATTTGGATTTGCAATCTTGGTGGAGAAAGACAAATTTGAAAAGTTCAACAGGTATCCCATGTACTCGCTGAAGCTCAATGCCACTCAGACCTTTTTCTCAAGGTTATCCAAAGACTTTCCCAACCTCAAACAGCATCACCTGGACGATAATTATTACAATTTTCTGGTTGGCGAGTTACACCAGGCTACTTCTAGCATATGGACAATGTTTCAGCGCTTGGTGCATTTGAACGGTTCAGAATTTGAAATATACGCCTTCAAGGAGGAGTTCATGATGACATACTTTCCCACGTTTCAGGTTTTCAAATTCAACCACTGGTTTCGTAGCCTGGCCGTCTTATCTGAGAGCAACGAGGGACTAACTAAACATCTAAGTTTTCTGAAAACGATGCGCTCCATAACGAACGAGAACGACATACTCGTGAACGAGTACAAGTACATGATACGCAAGGGTGAAGCATTCATCAAATCCAATAAAGAGCAGTTCCGTAGACTGAAATCAAATAATCGGACCGTGGACATGGCTACCATTGATAAATTGGAACAGGGTTTTGTGGCTAAACATAAATCTACAGTTTTGTCTGGGTCATTGAGCGACGACAACCCGCTCATTTCCGTCACCTCTGCCAGCAGGTCTGCGCTCCACAGCGCTGCTCCTCGACCCGTTTCATTGGTCCCACCAACATTTTCCGTGGAGAACTGGCGCAAATATCTGTTTAAGATTTATCTTGACTATCAAACGCGAGGGTTTCAGATTCGAATCAGAGCAGGGAAGTCGCCGCGATTTTTCGATAACTCTGCCGCCTCGGGAGTCACCGACTGCGACAAATTGAATGAGTACATCAACGAGATTCAGCCCGATATAGAGTACATTCGAAGCTGGCTGGGACTCAAATCGTACAACGAGGGGTGCATTGAAGCCATTGAAAGACTGTCCTATTTAGAAGCCATTGATTCAATGATGGTGGATGTTGTCCAGATGGTGGAGAGGTGTTTGTATGCAATGTTTGTGGTGATGGAAGACTCAAGCAATACTGTGAATCTTGTGTTCTCTGATACCGCGGAACACAGGCGAGAAAATGCAGCAATTATATCGTTTCTCTCGGACTCGGTTCTCGTGTTGAATAAGCTACAAGACAAGAAGCTCACGCTTTCAGAATATATGGAGATGAGTCTAGGAGTATTGATCAATGAGACTCCTGAATTTTTGCAGGTGGAAGCAGAGTCGTTGCTGCGTAATGTCAGAAACGTGGATAAAGCATTTATTCAGAAATTTGTGGAGTTCATCAAGGATTGTATGATTTACGGGATGAATAACTGTGTCAAAAATTGTCTCAAATTCATAGGTGGCAACATTGTTGAGTTTGAGCGAGAAATATTCGAGTGCTCGTATCCCTCCCCAAAAGTCTCCCTTAATCTACGGTATCCCAATCTTTTCAAGATAATGCAGATGCACAAAACTTTTCGGGTCCACGGTCTGGGCAACTCCGAATGCACGGACACCTATTTATTTCACAATCGGCTTTTTACTTCCTTTCTCTGCAGCACCAACAACGGTAAGCTATACGAGATCCCTGAGTTCTTGGAGACGTTCTCCATACAGATCATGGATCTGAGCAACCAGATCCGCACATTGGTTTCCTTGCAGTCCATAAGTGTGATTGTAATGAGCATGCTATCCAAGGAGCCTTTAAAGCTTCCTCTTAATCTCCCTGCCACAGTGCACAACCACCTCTCTCCAGAAAAGTCTCAACAGCAGCTTATCAATTTTCCAAAGCTGCTGGTCGAATTGGACGGATTCCTGCTCAATTATTTTGAACACACCGAATCTAACCGATTCAGCAATTTCTTCAAGGAAGAGGTGTACAAGATACTCTGTATGAATGCCTCTGAGTGCTTGGCATTGCACGGCTACCAAAAACCAGTGATCGATGAAATATTGGAGCTGAATTTCGACTACAAGCATATCGCAGGTCTGATATTACAGACAGAGAAGGTCAACATTGGCAGCTCGAACGTGAACTCTCTGAAAACGATTTATCTCAACGCCATTAGAGACATTCTGTTTTTACAGGCTTTCAAGTACGGGCGTCTCGTTCTAGATCACGCGACCACACGAGAAGCGGTGCGGCCCGTTTCGGCAGAAATGGAGGCTAGCATGCTTGAAGACATGCGCAAAGCAAGCAGTAAGTTTTACAGCACCGAGCTGATCCAAGACAAAATTGACAGTATGGTCAAAAGCTACTACTGTATCTACAACATTTGCTTCCATGTGCACCAACAAAATATGACGTTGATATTCACCGAGTTTGATGAGATTTGTGCATTTGAACGCAAGCTATGAGGTCATTGCCGCGCCTTGATGAAATTCTGCCAAAAAAGATATGCCAGGATTGCAATCGTGATGGTTAGTGTCATGCATACATAATTCCATGCATATCGATGCGCAGTATAGCAACTACAAGATAGCTAATGCTCTTAACATTAACAATAGATTATCGCGAGTTCAAAACCTGGCTTAAAATCATAAATTACATATGGTCGTACATTTCTAAATCATTACGTAAACAATTTATATTCGCTCACGGTTCTTCAACTTTGTAGTCCACTACACCACGTAAAATTTTGATGACTCCATACTCCTCATGAACCATTTCATCAGGGTTGTAGTCGTTGGTTTTGGACCGGTTCTTCCGCTCGCTACCAGGAACAGGCCATCTGCACCGTATCATGAGTCTCGAGCACTCAGTACATGTAGGTCGTGTTTCGCAGCATTTCTTCTTTCGCTGTCGACAGGTCAGGCATCCTTTGCGTGACCTTTTGCTCTTGTCTTGCGCATCTGAAGTCGTCGGAGGCGACAGCTGAGAGTTAGTAGAGGAATTTTCGGAAGTCATTGGTGCCGCCTGTAATTTTCCGTCTGGGTCGTTGAGGTGCATATGATTGACTCTTCGGTACATTTTGGTCTCCAAGTCATAGGATAGAACGCCCTGGTCGTCTATTGGTTCGGTGTTTCTTCGCCAAGGAGTAGGGATTGGGGGCTGTTGATATCCTATGCTGGAGCCTTGTCTGCTGTACGGGGGTGGTTCGTTGTAGGATGCGCTCAAGTTCTCAGAGTATTTATTCGGATAGTGATATAATGTTGGGCTCGGAGGGCGTTGGTTTAGTCTCGGATCTCCCTGAATGGATGAATAATTGTAATTGTTGTATGCTGGTGGTGGAGGGGGTTGCCCAGCCTGCTGATAAAGGCCAAAATCCTGGACTGTCGATGGCTCCAGGACCGGCAGTGTGGAAGGCTGTTGATAAGCCGGTAATTTCCTTGTCTGATTTAAATCAGGTTTGTTCTTGCCCGGGGGGATTTTTATGTTGATGTTATTTTGCGAGTCCATTCTCAACAAGATGTGCATCACATCCAAGTAAAGAGAGGACTTATTTAATAGATTTGTTTCCGTGTTTTTATATGAAAAGAAAACGTTGACAACTTTTCATTTTAGCACTTGTGCATGAAATCTGCTAGACCATACTAGATTTGATGTAAGACCGACTTCTCAACCCTCTGGGAGAACAAATAGCAAGTATTGCGGTAATTTGACGGTTTAATTTGACCCTCTGTACGCAGAGAACCTAGACTCCCAACATATTTTATGCATGCATGATCACATATGTTTTCCCTGAACACTTTAATGCTTATGCACAAGTCGCCTTCTCTAGCTGTCAAGGCCCTGTAGGAATAAGATGACCCGCGTGTTGATCGACGAGAATAAGCAACGGAATTACTTCGCATGATATTCCAGTTTTGGTGAAAAAAGCATTAAAACAATTGCTACACGTTCTCGACCGAATTCCAATAGTGATCCGGACATATGTGATATAAGCCATGTTAAAATCCTGGGGTAAAGGCTTGAACACCGAGAACTTTTTGTGCTCGGCGCAAATCGGCGAATTGCACTACCAGCCTCATAGAAACAGCAAGAAAATAACCAATTTGTAGACATGCTCTGTTGGGTAAAAACCCCGAGCACAGCAATTTAAGCGATATGCATGAATGACTCCATAGACGATGAGCGTCGATCGGCTCATAGATATTTTTAGGAGCAGAAAAATTAAAAACACAAAAGTGGTTGTGTTGCTAATTGATTGATGTCTGTTGCTCAGAACCTGCAGTCCTCTATTGACTCCCTTGAAAATTCCATCAATTTCCTCAACTCCGCGATAAGTCCTCTGCGCGATGTCACAGCGGATGTTGAACGGGTCAAAGTAGTTCTTCAAACCAAGGCGGTGTTCGACGTAATTCCCGAAACAACAGTCCTGAAGCGAACTAATGAAATTAAGTTGTTTGTCGAGCCTCGTCTATCCAGCGACCACGAGCTTTTGAAAGAAATCATGTCGGACTTATCCAGAAAACAGGACAGACTTCAAAAACAAATGGCACCTCTTGAAAAAAAACTGGAACGCGTCAGATCGCAGCATGGCGCTATCGTCAAAACCCAAAAAGTGTCGGGAACACGCGACGAAATCGCACGTCTCAACAGTTTGCGGGCCAAGAAGTTGAAGCTGTTGCTCATGAAGAAAGTTTGAGGTTTTCCAATAACTTGGCCACTGTTTTTTCTAGACTATCCAGTTTGATGCTCATCGAAAGTAGAACTGGATCGCTAGTCACAACATCGCAATTCTCCAGTATGGTCACCGCAACAGGATTGTTTTCGTTGTTGATGTATGTGACACTTTCCTCCAAATACTTGGTGGACATCTTGAGCACTGTCGAACACGACGGATCAGAGTGGTTCTGAAACACCGATTTGAAGAAGCCCGTGTGTTCCTCTTTGGTGTTTCTCCTCGACTCCTGCAACTTCCGATATTCATCGCACAAAATTGTCGCGATGGACCGAGTCCGTTCTTGTGAGATTTTCGCTCTCACGTGATCAGCGAAAGATTTCTTGTTGGGAGCGTCCACAATTAGATCCCAGGGATGGTTTGTGATTTGCTTGATCACCTTCAAGTCGATGGAGAGGTCGCTGTTGCTTATCACGAGGTCCAGTGAAATGTTATCGGGCAATTCGGGCTCAAAAAGATCATGCGGTATTCTATATTTTGGAAACATGTACGCTTGGGCTGGGTAAATGAGCGACTTTTTCGCCAGACTGATGTCATTATATAGAGTCGACAGGTTTTTGAGCAACACAGCTGGCTGTGCGTGCGAAAGGGCCTGAATCTTGTTGATTGTGTTAATTGAGTTGTAAATGTAGTCGTGGCAGTCCAGTAACTGACGTAGAATTATGGTTGAATTTTCCTTCATCTTGAGATTGAGCGACTTGCCCACATTCTTGGATTTGATCCACACATTGAGTCCTGTGACCCGGAAGTTGCACCTTTGTACTGTTCCTTTAAGAGTTTCCGAATTGTGAGATGAGAGAGGAAATTTGAACTCTTCCATATTGTTCTCGTCAATTTTCGACAAACAGTCCTCTAGGTTCTCCTTGATACTAGGCAACTGGGGAATGATAATTTCCTCTTGAATCCATATTTGTTCTTTGGAGCTATCTGCACGGAGATGCGGAGAACAAAAGAATACTTGTGTAGACATTGCAATTTATTAAATAAATAAATTCATCAGTCGGCCAAAAATTATTTTAATGGAATTTCCTGATGATCTGGCTTCCGCTCTTTTAAACCAGCCGCTCAATTACATTCTGCCCAAACAGGACAGTAAGTACAACAACTAGGGATTCTAACTATAAAGTAATGCCATTTGGTGGTCCTTTTGAGGCTCGAGTGGCTCCGTCGTCACGCGTTTCCCATTTTGATGATTCGGAGGTTGATGGCGAACTTATGGCAGAGTTTCGTGTTTCTGAGCAATTGGCTAAAGTTGCATTCAAGAAGCCGGCTATGAGACTGTCCACAAACCCTTATGAGCCTTTGAAGTTGGACGGGAAGCTTGGGAACCATGTCTTAAATTGTGTGGCTTCAAAACGGTCGTGGATTAAACCTGATCTGAAAGTCAAACGAATCAAAATCGATAGTTCTCCAACAACAGTCGACTCTTTCGACCTGGGTAACAGCGAGTCTGTTTTGGTGACAGATCAGGATAAAAAGACCGTCCATTTGAAGACTGAAGATCTCAATAATGATGCCTCCTCTGCACTGACACAGATCCTTGCAAACCCTTATCAGCTAGACTCTACGACATTACAAGCTCTCGAAGATGGGCTCAATCGCCTATGGTACTCTAAGAAACTTCGAAATTTTGATTCAAATCATCTGCGGAGTCTATGTGACTCCTGTTTGCCACTTCTAGACTATCAATTCACAAAATTCACCCAAGATGAGCTCAGCCAAGCCACCATGGTAGCAAAGGCCGCAATTTTGGTCATGTTGGTATTCACAAGTGCTCACGAGGATAAGCAGTTGTATCTGGAAGACTATCTGATTTCGGTACTGGACTTTATCTACGTCTGTGGGGACGCATTAGAGAATCCAGAAGTCCTAGACTGTGAAGAGTTGGTCACAAGTTACACCAAGATTCTCGATCTAATTGCATTTTACGCTCAACACAACAGCATGGAGAATAGTGTAGTGACGCGGCTGGAGTATTTTACTATGAAACTGTGTTTCGAAGGTGATAAACAAAGTCCGGTATATGAAAGAGTACGTGTGGCTGCTTCCAACGTAATTTACGAGATCTTCAACAGAAATCCAGATCAAAGAGTCTTTCTGCTTCACGAGATAGTATCCAAATTTGACAAGCTCTCTCCCCATAAGATTCACTCGCGTCAGTACCATTTGGCCAAGGGCTTTAGCGTTCAATTGGTCACTATGTTGCTCGTGAAATTAATTCAATCATTCACCATTTGTTACGATTTTGATGACGCTTACTGGAAAGTAAGCACACAAAAACGTTTGACTTTGAACTCTGGTATCAATGATTTTGTTGACTCTGTCTCTGCTGAGATGACTCGACTTTCTAACGAAATTGCATCGCTTTTGGTCACAAGGCTGACCACTAATTACGACACTACAGGAAAAAAGGTGCTGGAGAATTTTATTGAAGACCTTCTAAGAATGCTTGAGTACCCTGAATATCTCGGTTGTGGAACACTTTTGGAATCATTTCTGTACACCTTGATGTTTGTATTCAACTCTGAAAACTATTCTGGCCAAACGGAAGCTTCTGCTTTGGAGCTAATGGGGATTATCGGGTCCAAGATTATAGTGTATCGCAAAAGCCAGTCATTGGTCCGATTCAGCGAGGAAATGAGCGTTGCAGAATTTGATGTACTTTTCAGCCAGTATTTAGCTGTCTGGAAAGATCTCAAACATTATCGATCTTTTTTTGCATTCAAATTGTACATTGAAGTCCATGCTCTCACAAAAGTTGCATCAGAAAGACTTCTGGCACGCTGTCATCAGTCAGAATTCCTATTACTTCAGCTCATAAACCAAAGAATTCCTTTTCCTAAAGACCTTCCGACTCCCGATTATATGAAAGTTCTGAGCTCTCAGAGCTTGTTTGCACATTATGATAGCTTTCTGAACTTGATCGTCACATCTTTGGATCACCCGAAGACGAAATCACGTAATAAGGCCATCAAAAATTTATCGTTATTGATAGATCGCGAACCATCGCTTCTGTCCCTTCCAACTATCAAACAATCACTAGCACTACGTCTAGTGGAACAATATGCGTCAGTTCGTGACTCTATCGTGGATCTGCTACTTAAGAATCTTCCTGGACATCCTGAACTCATTGCCGACTTTTATGTGCCAGCTTGCAATCGAATTGGTGATTCCAGTATGGCAGTGCGTAAAAAGGCTATCAGTCTGTCGAAAGTTATGTTTTCGTCTTCAGGAGACATATCTGTCCGTCTACTGGTTTGTGAAAAGCTTTTGAGGCGGATGGATGATGAGGAAGACACGGTGACCGATTTTGCCTCTGAAGTTCTAAAGCAAGTGCTGTTAGTCCCGGAAGCCGACCCTCTGGGCAGGATCCAGATCATGGTTGAACTCATTTCCAAGTCAGAAAGGAACAGAGAGTATTTTGATCGCTTTTTGAGAGAAAGAGTTTTGCATAACCTCTCGGCCAAGCCTGAACTCAAAAGCTCGATTTCAAGCCTGATCAAGGCAATTTTGGAACATGTCACTGATCAAGTACACGCGCAAAGTGAAACTGTTCAGGAAATGACTGCTCTCCTTGCAATTTTTGTCAGATGTGACGGTACTCTGCTAAATCAAGATCAGCTCGTTTCTTTGCAACCTTATATCACCGATGATAGCACTACAGGAAGCTCTCTGTGCTACAACATCCTTCAAATATTTCACTACACCCTTCCACAGGCCAGAGCGCTAAAAACAGTGTTTATAAATCAGTGTCAAACATCTTTATTGGCTAGGCTTACCAAGTTCAATGCCCGAGAGTTAGAGGAGGCAATGCCTTGTCTATGGCTTCTCTCTGTGATGAAGAACGATACCGAAAAGCTGGCAAGAGCTTGTATCTCTTCTCTAAATCTACTAAGACCATACCTTGCCAAAATACAAGACGGAACTTATAAGTCGGACCTGAAGGTTTACCGACTCCTTTTCCTGTTGGGAAATGTGGGTCGTCATTGTCAGCTGGACTCCCACTCTAATCTTTTTCTAGCAGCTAGAATTGGGTTCAAGCAAACAGAGTCTGTGGCTGGATTTATCATCAAACACATATCGCTCTTTTGTGATGAAACACTGGACATGAGCTCGCAAAGAGTTGGAATCAAAAACCTGTTGAATGTTTGCATCACAAACCCCCGGTTTTTCATGAGTGAGCGAATCCTCAGTGTCATGGATCGAGTCTTTGAAAATAAGGATATGGACCTTCAAGGCATTGTGATAAATACTATTACAACCTTTCTTGAGATTCAGGACAGGGAAGCACTTCTGAAGAACGGACTTGGTCTGAAGAATTCCAAAACCATCAAGTTGGACGTTGACGTTTTTCATGGTGAGTCTTACGAGTACTTGACAGATGGAATTTGTTCTTCTTTGGTTCAACGGTATCTAAACTATGTGCTTGATAACTGTTTGGTGGATGAGTCAGGACATTCCTTAAATGCTGTGAATTTCCTCAAACTTGTGGTGAAACTCGGATTCGCCAATCCGAAGCTGTGCATACCTACAATCTTGGCTCTGGAAGCTTCCCAAATTTCTGCCATTCGCTCCACTGCTCTCTCGATGCACGAGCAGCTCTTTGAGAAGTATGAAAGTTTAATTGAGTCCGGTTACATGCAAGGGTTGAGAACAGCATTTGAGTACAGGAGTCGCTTTTCAGAAGATATTCTCGAGGAAAAAACGTTACTCAAGTGTGTTTTCACTGTAATGGAGGGAAGCAGAAATGCAGGAAAACGGTTTTTGAAGTTGGTTTTGAAATTAATATCGAATTTTGAGGATCCTAACCCACTTCTTGTTGGTTACTTGGCTGTGAATTTGGCAGCTGTCAAAATCAAGTCTCAAGATCAAGTTTATTACTTAATGAGTGAAATCGATAAGATAATAGACACGGAAGCCCCTGACATCGCCGAGAGGTTGGAGAACGGTGAGGACACTCGGGCTTTGGGTCCTCATATTCGAGTGATTTTTGTCCTTATAAGATTGAGAGAAGTCTTGGTCACCAATTACAATTTATCAGACGAAAGGGTGATCAAATATCAAGACGCGTCCAAAGATTTCCGCGGGTTGATCACAAAAGTTGATACCATCAGTCTCAACTTAACAGACCTGGATCTCTACGGTAGGAAAGATGATCGCTTTGCGCAAAGAATAGGTAATAAGCTCCTTCAACTAGTTGTGGATTGAAAACTATATATCTTTCAAAAATCTAGCTTGGAAATCCGTTCTTCTTGATATATACTGTTTCAGAATAGATTTCTTAAGATAGATTAGTTGACCCTCGTTGCATAAGTCTTTGAGAAGTTCAGGTTGGCATGAAAATAGATTTGTCAGCTCTCTTAATATGGTGAAATGCTCTTTGATGTCTTTCAATTCCTCAAAATCCTCAAGAATCGAGATGTAGTGAATAACGTCTTGGGTTAACACCAGCGAGCCGTTTGAATTGACTTGGAATTTGGTGAAATGGTTGATTAGTAAAGTGAGCAAAGTAGACATGATCCTCTTGACTAAATCATTCATTAGGTCTGGGTTGAACTTCAGGTGTTCGTGTAGAGAACGCAGGATTCTGTCCACGAATTTGATCAATTTGTCACAAGTTTCGGTCCTGTCAATCGCGGATTGACTTGCAGGTTGGAAGTCTTCAACTGATTGCATATTCAAGTTTCTTTTCATGTTCCGCTCAATCAGCTCTAGTAGTTCATCTACAATGATATTGAGACCAAGCTCAACGTCTTGCAAGTAGGAGTTGAACGTCACGCTCAGACGATTCTTGATCTCCGTCGATAGTATCAAAGGATAAAAGAATCGTTTAGTAACAACAGAAAGCAGATAGATTTGAACAGAAATCAAGTTAATCTGCTCCAGGAACTTGAGATCTATTTCACTTGATCCAAAATAAGACGCTAGTTTTTGCTGTTGTAAAAGTATTCCATTGTAATAAAGCCACTCAAGTTCAATAGCCAGATACGACTGACCGTAGTACATGAGCAACAAATCAAAAAGCTCCAAAGCGTAATCGTTAATTTTCGAGGGCACCAGCTCGATGGCTCTTGTCAAAGATTCCATTATGCACTTTAGAATCTTTTCGGTAACCACTAAGGACATCTCGCCGTCTGTAAGTTCTGCATCTGCAAATTCCAATGATAGATTTTCCGTTTCCGTTCCTATCTTTGGCTTGTTCCTTATGAGTCGGTCTTTCAACGACGAGGACCGTTCCATGTTCTTGATGAGTTTCGAGATAGAAGTAAATTTCTTGGATTTCTTGTACGATGGTAATCTTTTGGTTGAGTTCTCGCGTTTAGGACCATCAACAAAAATCTCCTGCTCGTATTCGGGAGCCATGGAAGGATTACTATCTTTCAAGTGTAAGATCTTGTTCTCAAGTAAATGCTTGTTAACAATTTTCTCATTCTGGTCTTCAAAACGAGCCGTGAATGATCTGATCAGCTCTGCTAAACTTTCTTTCTCCAAATTGAAATATGTGTCTTTTTCAATGAATTGTTGGAATATATTTGTTTGGTATTTGTCAAGTTCAACAACTAGGTCAATGTGTCGGTCTGTGAGGTATGTTTTTATTCTCTGAGTCATCTGGAAAACGTGACTGGAAATCATATGCAAAATACGCAGGTTGGATAGTTTCGAATAGGAAGACGAAACACGCATAAGCAGTTGTACCCTGTTGTAAATAAGCTCGTTGTAAAAGCGATCTAAAAACGCAATTGCTATGGCCCTTGTGTGGTCTGCAAAAATACGCTCCAAAGTCTCATATTCCTGTTTAGTCAAAACGCTTTCAATTTCTTCTAGCATCAACAATGTGAAGCTGTCCAGTTTGTGATCTGCATAATTTGGATCGCTCAGATTTCTCCAGTAAGTTGGCTCGACGTTTAGCTCCGATGAATTAAATCTATTGAAAATGGGGTGTTTGTTGATGAAGAATTGTTTTATGTTGTCTCCCTCGTTGAACATAAACAACAGGTTTGACAATTCTTGCAGACGTCGAAAGTTGTTTGAACCGTCCAGATCGTGGAATTCATTCAACAGTTCGATCTCGAATCGGTTACAATGTTCTTGAATCAACATCTGGGTCGTCTTCGCCTGCGGTAATTCGTTACTGGCTATTTTCAAAGATAGTTTAAATAGCTGGTTCAGCGCAAAGGCTTTCCTGTCTCTTGGAAGTTTCACGAGCTCAATGGGGGGCTGTTTCTTTGTGTAAAATTCGTTATAACATTTGGTCAGAAAAATCACCGTAACGGTGTTTTCTTTCAAATTGTGGATCTCTGTGAGTTTGTCGCCCAAAGGTTTGATATCAGCATTAATCCTACTCACCTCAGTGTCCAATTGAGCGAACTTAGAATTCATTCTGCTGGCTTTTGGTGCAAGCTTGAGAACGTTGGAATAGTGCTCGGTCTGCTTCGCATTCGTGATAGCTTCGTAATTTTTCTGTCTGTTCGTACATTCCTCGCTCAGTTTATTGAGCTCCTTCAAGCATGCTTCAAATGTTCGAATGTATGGTTTGGGGTCCAACTGATCAACTGCTTGTACGCCATTCACCGCGTCTCGCGACGAAAGCTTCGAAGCCAGAAATTCCACAAATTCCTGGATTGTAAGTCCATCCAGGAAGTTGTCCAGAGAGAAAAGTTTCCTGGTTTCATCATCCAACTGGAATAAAGAAGTCATATTTTCGTCTTGTTTATTTTAAGGAAACGACCTAATAAAGTCTTGGGTCTGCTACGAAGTAGGGTCGATCGACCCATTTTTTTTCTTGCCCTAATTTCTGATACGTAGCATCAAAAAATTCCTGACTAAAACTATAAAGTGTCATTAAAAGATTATTAATTAGCCATGGGGGGTCCGTTTGTGGACCAACTGTCAACCCCAGAAGGTGGATCCAATATTAGAAGGTTACGAATTCGTGTTAATGGACGATCAAATGACATATATGCAACTCTGTGTGTTATCTGCGTTATCATTCTACAAGAGACATTCAGAACCAATGCCAGCATACACAAGTACGTTCTAGAAGTATTAAAACGATCACGAAGCAGCAAACCTGTGCTCTACGTGGTGATGTACTATTTGTTACAAATCAACGGCTTACAATCACACAGACAAAAGCGCGCAGGACCAGAGACTCCTCTGAATTGTGCTAAAAGATGTTTTCTCACCTGTTTAATTCTCGCTTCCAAATACCTTCAGGACCAGAACTATGTGTTGGCCACATGGAGCAAGATGACTGGCTTGAGTGTGGACGAATTGAAGCAGAACGAGATCATCGTTTTAGAACTGCTACGCTACAAGTTACATGTGAACGAAAGCGAATACAAAAGACTACGAGATTTCATTTCTGCATGCGAAACCGCAATAGTTGCTGACAAAGGCTGCAATGCGTACATGACTGTTCTTACTCCTCCTTCATCGCCAAGAGAGTGTCGAGATGACGAATTGCTTGATTACCGCGCGACGCCTGGGCCGGACTCCACTATAAGTGTCGAGACACGGACAAAGGTGGCGCGTGCTATTGAGCAATTTGTAATGTTTCCTGCTACGAAACACCATGAGGACACAAGATATTAATGATGAAGATGTGAATGGTGGAACTTTTAATGACTTTACATAATTATTTATCAAAACATTTGTTTTATTTCACTAACCAGTAGATAAATATAACAGCCACGAACTCGAACGATGCGTAGCTCATTATCTTGAGAAAATTAACGGTGATTCTGTGTTGTTTCGTGGTGAAACTCCAAATGAGCCAGAGACCGTTCAGAATTGCGGCAATCACATAGAATACAATATCCAGAAACGGTAGAGTAGTGTAGCAAATGGAGTACTTCACTCCAGCACCACGCCACGAACTTTGGATACTTAGCAGCTCCACGGCAGGATAGTGAATTCCCATAGCGAGCGAGATGGATTTCACTGTCACTTCGACGGCTTCTCCTGTAGAGTATTTATGGGTGACCTCGCAGTAGTCGTGATCGTCTCCACTAAAAATATAGTCAGGGCGAACTTTCTCCAAAATCTCTTTCGACAAACCGTGGTCGATCACCGTCTGGTACTGGTAACCGCGAGACGTGGGGAACATGCCACCCTCCCTGTACTTGCCACACGGATTAGCCTTGGGGTCACGATAGAGCGGGACGTGGTGAAAAAGCACACGAGGACTGGCCTTGGGCTCCGATGCCAGCTCTTCCAAAAATTGGCGAGATTCGTTGTACACCTTTTCGTCCTCAGTGTTCGATAGAGAGATGGTATCCAAAAATATAAAATCATGTTCCTGTCGTGTGATTTTCCTGTTTGTTTTACCGAACCACGCCTCGAATCTCTGTAGCGAAGAAAACTTAACTCCATTGGCCCAGCCAATATCGTGGTTTCCAGGCACAATCGTGTATGCCTCAGTATTGTTCAAAGTGAAGATTCCCCGGAATCGTTCCAGTTCGTGCAGATAATAGTGATCTGCACTGGAGCGGCCGTTGTCCAACATATCTCCCAAAAAAATCACAGATTCTGGTCGCAAACGGGACATCAACGCCCGGAAGTTTCTGCGCATGTAATCGTCTGCCGTTAGCTGCGAAAGTTTCAAAAGTGGCCAAGGTCGCCCTGGGTATGTGTGGTTGTCAATCAGCTGAGGATCTGCAATCAACATTATATTAAGGTCCGCACTGGACCCCGGAAATGAACATCGTAGTGTGTGAAGCCAAACCTCAACCCTCGTGAACCAGAAAAATAGAAGAAACCACAGTAGTAGCACCACCAAAGTGCTTTGTTTGTCGGCTTTTGGTGGGCGTCGCGTTAAAAGCGAGAAAATACGGAAACGCATCTTGCGGAAGAAACTATTTTAATAAATTATATCCTTGAATTTATTTAATCATCAGATCTGAGAAAGATATGCTTCTTCTTTTAATTCTGGCGATAACCCTGTTGCTGGCGCTTCCGCATCTCATTGATCGATACTCGGATATTTCTGTTGTTGCTCTGGAGAACCAGACATCGATCAGTCCCACGAAGAAACCTGGAGAGTCGGCTGTGTACCGGTCAGTTGATGTTCCCCATGGACTTCCTTTGACCACGGGGCTTCGGATCCAAACTGGATACAAAGTTAGAGATCATATACTGAAGGACATTTGGTTCCAAGCGTTGCAGGGTAATACATTGTTAAGGGTTGGCGGAGTTGAGGTTCCGATCACAAAAATGCACGCGATGATGTTACATCTGGCACGCGAGATGGACACACTTGAGCTTGGCAAACGAATCGGAATTGATGGAACACTGGACGACTTGAACTCGCTGCTGGTGATCTTTTGCTGTTTGTTTATCTGTGAGCGAACCATAGTGGTGGGAGTGGACAGATCAAGTGACGATTTATCAGCAGTGTTTACTCGCGATCCCTCGAAATACAGTGGCCGCACGCTAAGCTTGGACGATGAGACTCTATTTCCTCAAAATTGTACGGAGTCCAACGAATTCAAATACAACCCAGCAAACGACCACAAGAAATTTAACAACCAACCTTACAGCGAGATCATCAACGGGGCCGAATACCGCTATTTCCAGCGTAGCTTAATTTCTTCGGTCGCGTCACAACTCATGTCTCTTCCCGCTTCACACCAATGGAAACCAGAAGACAAACTTCTTGCTGTCCTTGGAAATCAAAATAATGTCTTGGTCAAAGTCCTGAGTGGACTTGTCTCTGGGCTCAAGGAGATTTCGATTTGCACAAAATTAAGCCCACAATTAATCACCAAATTGCAACCAAGCATATTATCTGCTCCCAGTGAGTGCTATAAAGAATTTCTGGACCACAAACCATCTCCGCTTTTCTCCTTACTTGTTAATCGTGCTGAGTATTTGAATTCGAGAGGGATATTCACCTCACTAGGAAAACAGTGGCCATTCAAGCTCAGATTAGTCTATCTGCAGAACTCAATCTACAGCTCAAAACAATACAGTCGCATCCGAACCATCCTTGGGTCGCGAATTGTTAAGGAGACTGAAATCAAGGGCAGTCTGGGTCCAATACTGAAGTCTAATTTACTGGAATACAGGTTGCTAGGAGGAAATCAACTGGGTGTTCCATCGAACTCTGTCGAGCTCAAATGCAAGGGAAATGCTCTCTTTGTCAGAGGATTCCTCATTGGAAAAAACGAAACTGTTGAGGTTGATGAAGACATGTGGATCAGTTCTAATATAAAAGGTTTCTTTGCCACTGATGGGTGCTTCTACACAGCCTAATTGTACTTCCTTTCGATCACGTCTGTCCACTCCTTTTCGGTCACCAATTCATCATTTTCCCACGCAAGAAGCTTGTTGGTCATGTGGAAGTTGTCTTTGTCAGCTGTCAACGTGGCGATAGTCTCCATCTTCACATTCCAATTGTCCTCTTTTCTTCCCATTGAGTAAGTCCATCTGCACTCATTATAGGCGGAAAGTGGGTTATTGTCCTTGATTTTCCAGATATTTGTATTGCAGCTTCCATGGTAAATTCCAGATAGTTCACCATAGTTTGGCATGGTAACCATTCCTGCGTCCTCCACATCACATAAGGTCCACTCGAAGGTTGTACAGTCATAGTTGACGGTCTTCGTTCTGGCCTCTGGAATGTTAATCTCTGTTTCGAGCCTTTTGCAGATGGAAGGTGCCTCGAACTTAGGACCACCAACCAGGGTGGATTCGTCCAAAAGTGGGAGGATCAGTTTTCCACCGTGGAGAGTCAGGGTTGGGGTCTCTGCAGATGGCCAAGATTGCGGCCAATCGCATGTAGACAATGCCACTCTTAATTTATGGCCCTTCTCAATTTTAACTCCCAAAACATCCAATTTGATCTCAATGTCGTATTTTTTGTCCACCTCGAGGAATGATGGATGCTCGTGAGAGTCACGGTGAGACAGATTGAGCTGTCCCCAAGAAACCAAAACGTTTTCTCCTCCGGGATAGAGGTCAACCAGTCTGACACTCAAATTGGCCAGTTTCTTGTCTGAAGAAACAGTCAGCTTGACTTTTGGTTCACCTAAAAGACTCACAGCAGTTTCAAACTCCTCAGAATCAAAACAGAGACATTTGGCATCTTCGTATTTTTGGTCAGTAGGGAAATCTCCCAGGTAGCCAAATGGACAGAAATTTCCTCTGTAATGGCCGTGAGACTGGACTCCGCTAAATTTGTAGCCGATTTCTGAGGACTGTTCGTGAGTAAGCTTCTGCTCCTTGTCGAACGACAACTCCAGAGTTTTGTCAAAGGAAACAGAATCGGTGGAGACCCAGCGACCTTCTCTGTATTCGTATGATTCCTCAATTCCGCTTGGATCCTGCACGTATGCAGTCAACTTAGGAAGCTTCAGCTCACCCTCGTTCTGCAACCATTTCTTGAACCATTGCAGCGACAGTTGTTGGTATCCAATTTTAGGACCTGGTTTAGCAACCTCCGGATACTCGTGAACCCACGGACCCACGATACCACAGGTTTCTGGGTGAGGCAAGTTCTGGACCATTCTAAACACAGGCGAAGTATATCCATCTCTCCATCCGCCAACAAGCATGACAGGAATGTCCACTTTGCTGTAATCTTCACAAATGGATCCGTGCTTCCAGTAGTCGTCCCTGGTTTGGTGTTCGAGCCAGTGTTTGACCATAGGAGCTTCGTCCATTCTCTTTTTCCAGTTCTCTCTCCAGCCGTCACCAACAACGCGTGGGTCTTGAGGACGAGGAGCATAAGCAGCCATCGTAGAGCCCCACCAAAGCATATCAGATGCCAGAACACATCCTCCACGGTAATGGACGTCGTCAGAATATCTATCGTCAGTGGACATAAGAGAAATCACTGCTTTCAAAGCAGGGTGTCTTCTTGCGGCGACTTGCAAACCATTGAAACCTCCCCATGACTTTCCGAACATTCCAATGTTTCCGTTCGACCACTTCTGCTGAACTATATGGTCAAATGCATCCAAAGCGTCGTCCTGCTCCAACTTCAGATACTCATCAACCAAAATACCATCGGAACTCGATGATCCTCTCATGTCAATTCTCAAAGATGCCAGCCCGTTTCCAGCATAGTACGGATGTCTAATTGCATCTCTTTGGATAGTGACGTCTGCACGGTATGGGATATACTCAACCAGAGTTCCAACTTTGATCTTTCCTTCCCATGCTTCCTTTGGGATCCAGAGGTGGCCCTTGAGCACAGAGCCATCACGGACAGGAATGTCTATATCTTGGAATTTCAACACTTCATAAGGAAGTGAGACAGGGTCCAGAACGTGGATATGTTCTCTACCATCGGTTTTCACGTTAAAAGCCATGAGTAATAAGTATTTTTTTTTCGCACGGAGCTTGAATATCTATTAAAATTTACCAGGGACCAGATTTATCGGATTGGTGATAAGTAAATTTTCGATTTTAGTACTTTCCGCCGAGAATTCGTTTTTAGCTGGCGCAAATTTTAACTTACAACGGTTTGCACTCGAGAAAGAACGGAATTGGGCCCCAATAAATTTGTAGCCAAAAAAAAACTTGCAGAACTCCTATGAGTCCTTCTGCTCTCTGTATATTCCAGCGGTACTTGTTTGGAGTAATACAACCTGAAATAACTCAATTGTTTCTGGCGATTGGTCCATCACAGCAGAATGTGCCGTGCTACCAAATTAATTTACGGTTTTAGGTGTGTGTTCAAATCTAAAAATTAAATCCTATAAACAAAATCAGTGTCTAAGCACCCCCCTTAAAATCAACTTGCTTTGTCAGTTCAGTTGTAATATCTCTACTTCACTGACCTGGAACAATTGCAGTTTGAAAGATCCCAGCATTCCAGCTCCCATAACACATTAATTGCCGGAAGATGACAGAAGGCAATTGGCAGGAGGGATTGGATCACAACGGGTCTTCACGCCCCTTGAACATGATTGAGATTCCAGACTTGAGTGGGATGGCATTAGAAGATAGTGCTATGGTCACAGGTGGCCCTCAAGATACGTCTCAGAATACAATTACTGAAGATAGTGCTCTGATGAGCTCAGAGGTTCATGACGAAAGTCACACCACTGCTCAACCATATGATGATCGAGATGATGGATGGGGTATGCAGCCAATGTCTTACAGACTAGGAAACCCTGTTTCTCAGGCATCGGTGCAGCCAAATGCGGTTATTGAGCAACGAAATGCCAGTATATCTGCCAGGCAAAAACAATCATATCCTAATTATACTTTGAACATAATGGTCCGACAGTTCACCAAACTGGCCGAAAGAAAACTGAACCTCTGTCTCAATAGTGTACCATTGGACCAGGAACCCAAGATTATCGATATATTATCAGAGGGGGTTGATCCGACCTTTGATCGCGTTATCACGTCTCTCGGATATATTGCCAGACGGAAACCAAAATCTGTGACCGATGCGGTCATGCATTGGAGAAGAGGAAAATCTGAACTAAGAGAAATGGCACTTGCAATGCTGGAGAAAGACATGGCTCAGTGGAATAACTTTAAATCCACAGCTGTTACACAGACACATAAAAAGTCAAGTTCACGATCATCGAGGTCAATGCAAGACTCTCCCTCGCTGAGCACAAACTCAGAATTAAAAGAGCTTGATCAAAAAGTCCAGAAGTCTGAAATTACATTTACTCAAGCCGATAGGCAGTTCACAATAAGCACATATATCCTATGGAGAGTTTTGATTGAAGTTGTGCGTCAAACTCCTACGCAAATTCTCATCGACGAGACAGGATTGGAAGAAATTATGTACAATTACCTGAGAAACATTGATCCATTCCTGGTTAGTCAAAGCATAATACACTCATCCAATTGGAATTTGCTTGCAGGACTCATTGGACAGATGTCCGAAAAATCTTTCCTTTCGGTCAGTGATCGCTTCATTGCCGATTTGGAAAAGTTTCCCAATGGATTCACCAATGGTCGGGATGCTAGCGAGTCCAGTTTGAATTTGTTGATTCACGGAATGAGGTATCTTCAGTTCTCTAATTCTTCTCTCGAAAGGTTTGAAGAAGGAGCGGATTTCATGAAAAGTTTAGCTAAATTCTTCTACAACTGTGAAAACGACAATCTTTTGAATTCCTATTGTGATGTGATTAATCAGCTTCTTCTCTCGTTAGCAGAAACTTTGACCGCTGAGGTAAACCATCCAACTTGGGTGGATGCTGTGACCATGATTTTCGATAAATCTGTGAAGATAGTGACTTTGAAGCCTTCAAAATTCTGGAAAAACGCAGCCACGTTGGTCTCCACTTCAGTTTCTGTTGCTCCGAAAACGTTGTTCGACAGAGAGTGGCTCAGAATTGTGGATATGTACATCAGACGATTGAAGCCAAAACTCCCTGCTGAGGAAAAGGTCGTCATTGCCACATGTTTGGCAAGATTAATCTGGGCTTATCTTTATCGTTATTCAGACACTCTGAACGCAAAAACGCGGAATCTAGAATCTATTGCAAATTTGATGTTTCAGGGCCAGCAAAATAAGAAACAACAATGGATCACTCATGACTCGCATTTAATTCAGGCCACTGTTCAAACGTTAAGAGCTATGGCTTATTCACAACTCAACTTCACACTTGAAAACATCATTCTTCCGATTCTCAAATCATCATTCAATGGATCAAGCTTGGAAGGCTTATCCAATGAAAAGGTCATTCTTTGCATTAGAACTTACGCATGTATATTATCGGACTATAAATCCAAAGAAAGGCCACCGTTCCCAACCGATTACGTTATTCAGTCATCCCTTGATCCCATGGAGTTTAGCAACAATGACAACAAAGAAATATTCGATGTGAACTCCTCGAACTCGGCCGTGCATGAGGAGGTTTCGACGTTATTCATCAACCTCTTGTTTTTACTTGAACAACAGGTTGGCTGCAAGACATTAGATGGAAATATTGCAACTGTTGGCTCTGCAACTGGATCTTCGTCTGGCTCCAACTCAAGCACCCCCACGCTGCCTTTGAAAATTTCTCAATTCTATTTCCACCAGGAAGGAAACCAAGCGAAGAACTTGGAGCTGTTTGCAACCGTTATTTCAGCAATTTCTTGGTGTCTTAATAACAACTCGTCCCAGTACAGAAAGGTGATTGAGTTGCTGGTGAAAAATACCATTCATGAAGACGAAAACGTCAGCACTTTCTCGATTGATATGTTGAAGATACTCATGACTAAAAAGAATCCAAACGTCATTATGACGGTATTCGCTCGAACTGCATTTTACCTCGATGAAAAAGCTGCAAGTCTGCTAAACCATGAGTATGTGTCTTCTATGGAGTATGTGAAACTTCTAGAGGTCTATGTTGATTTACTTCAATGTTGGCTTGAATTTTTGGCCGAAACCCACAAGGGCTCACAGGAGACCCCAAATGAAATGTACAATGTTAACCACGGCTTTGTTCAGGAGGAAATCCAGGAGACAAAGCCATTTGAAGACTTGGAGCTCAAAAATATTGTTACCATAATAGATGAGGTTGAAGGGAACGGGTTGTTCTTCTTGTTCAGTCATGATTTCCGTGTGCGTTTCCTTGGTTCACAAATTTTGAGAATCATTGCTCAGTTTGATGAAGTGATTTACGACTTGACCAGTGAAATTGGAAGCACAAAAGACACAGAGGAGGAATACAAGAAGGTGCATAATAGAATGCCCTCAAAGTTTGCTGCAGAGTTTGGTACACGAATTATCCATGTTCTGGAATCTCTGGACTTTTTTGAATTCATAAATCCCAAGAAGCCGATTTTGAGTGAAGCCGAATCCAAAAGACTGGCGCGTCTTCAGCACAAGCAGCGAAAAGATACAATTATACGACTGGCTGAGAGTAATCACGGTGTGGATGCTGCTCTCTGGTTTAAAGTTTTTGAGGAAATTTTGGACTCCTTGGTCAAAAGATGTCCAATTCAAATTGCAATTGCTCGATCACATAGCTGTATTCGTTTGGTTCAGCTATATGACCAACTGGTTTTGATTAGTGTTGAATCGAACCCAAAAAATGTCAACTCGTTAATTTGGGATTATATGTTATGTCTCAAAATTGCATGTTCTTCGTTGACTTCTACCAGTGAGCAACGGCTACATATTCCTGCCGTTTCCGCTTCAACCCCAACATCGTCGATATATTCTCCGCTGACAAAGTCTCATATGAGAAAACGCTCGCAACAGCTTTTCACAGTGCAACATCAGAAGATCACAAGCGCCAAGTCTATCTTTAAAATGACTGTGCCTCTGTTGACTGCCACAAACTCGAAACTAAAAGAGGCGCTTGTTGAGGGCCTCAGTTGTCTTAATGTCAATATTTTCAAGAGTTTTCTGCAGAGTATTGAATCAATTTTGGATAGCTGGAATTTCAACAAAACGCCTAGTGAATCTGATGTTCGTCTGCGTGTGGAAATAACTGGAATTTTGAACAAGGTTCTCGCCAAGTTTTACAAAATGGGTGTTCCATTCCTAGATGCTTCAATTTCAAAAAAGTTGCAGTTTATCCTTGAGAACAACAAAGCTTTCCTTTCGAGACCTGAATCGCAAACGAATTTTGAGCTTCACAGATTACGCAAATACTTTTGTGGGTTGCTTGAAACTGTTCACCAAGAGTGTTTAAAACTTGATCAAGTTGACACCTACTTGCCTTTCGAGTTCAGAAGATCTTCTTTCGAGTATATGGACGAGTGGTGTGGATATGGAAAAGATACGAGTTTGTTTAATGACCGCTACAGGAAAATGGTGGAACAAATATCCAAACGCGGAGACTTCGTGACTTTACAAGCTTCTTTGGAGTTACAGAAGCGTCAGTTGCAGTATAGCTCAATCAGTTGCATGGCTCATCTGTGTTCGAGTCCGATCGCGAAGGAAAATGATTCGTTCAATATCCCTAAAGTTCTTGACTGGGTTGATTCATTGTTCAATACGTATAATGACAAGATCATTGAAATGGCTCGTGATGCACTTCTTCAGATTTTAGTGGTTAGCAGCGAGTCTGGGGAAATACTAGATCAAGTGATCAAGAAGTGCTACACTCACGATCCAAATCTGGATAATTATTTTGTCACATTGAGTGAGGCTTTTGTGAAGGGAATTAAATTCCACGAAACAGTGCATCGACCATTGGCTTTAGGTCTTTTTGCATGTGGTTCGGACAACATTAAAGTTCGAACCGCTGCCGCGAATCTCTTGGAGCACACCGAAATGAAATTCTATCACTCTAACAAGTGTGTTAGTTTCTTTGATGGAATCTGCTGCCGGTCAAGAATCATTTACAAAAGAACTCTGTTCCAGGTTTCCACCCACTTTGCCACGTCGTATCTGGAAGACAAGTACAAGATGATTTCAGAACTGACAATGTTATTTCATATTGTGGGTTCAAGTCCTCGACGTGACATACTGGCCGTTCTTCTTCCTTGGGTGCAAACTGTGAAACTAACCTTAGACAAGGAAGATCCAGGCAGACACAATTCTTTAATGGTGTTGTACAACTTTTTTGAGATCACGGTGAAATTTGCCCATAAGATGCAGAACGAAGTTGAGGCCCTCTGGGTTGCCCTTGCTAATGGCCCTGGTTCCTCGAATATCAATGAAATTTACCAATTCATTGTCGAGCACTCTTTGGAAATGAAAAACACAGTGTTTTGGGAGTGCTCAAGACAGGTGATTTCTAGCTTGGCTACGATTCCTGCCGGTGTCAATCTTATTGATACCTTGATCTCCAATCTAGAGCCTAAATCCATGATTCCTCTGGAGAAACTCAACACGGATAATGCTGCCACATTTGAAAGTGATGCACAAATTGACACAGACTTGCCTTATGTTGCTGAGCTCTACAAGATTGCGCAGAATACCAAAGGCATCACGACCCCATCATTTTCACTTTGTGAACTGTCGGTAATATTCCTTTCAGATCTGCTTTTAACGCAGAGCGATAACGTGAGATCAAACTTACCTTTACTTCTGCATGTTTCCTTTGTGCTCTTGGATGATCAAATGGTGATTGTTCAAGACCAAGCTTGTGCCATGGTGATTCACCTACTGAACCAGTATGGTGATAATGAGGAGGGAGAGTGTAAAAAGTTGATCAACTCGCTTCGGAATCTTGACCGTCAAAAAACGTTCAGGGGGCACGGTGATAGTTTAGGAGAAAAAACTGGAGGACGTATTCCAGAAGTTATGGGATCGTTGGTAAGAGACGTGGTTAAGGTCTTTGAGAAAGTTTACCCTGGTATTCAGCAAGATTGGAGCCGTTCCGCTTTGGCCTGGGCAACCTCTTGTAAAGTGATGCATGTGGCTGCGAGATCTTTCCAGATATTCCGTTGTCTTATCTCGTTCCTTGATTTGGAAATGCTACGTGACATGTTATTATGTCTTGCGAACACCGTTTCAGATGAAAATCAAGGAATTCAAAGCTTTTCGATGCAAATATTAATGACACTCAATGCTATAACTGCAGAGCTTTACAGTGAACAATTGATTGACTTCCCACAATTGTTTTGGTCTGTGGTTGCCTGCTTGAACACCGTTCATGAGCAGGAGTTCATTGAAGCTCTATCAACGCTGTCGAAATTCATCTCCAAAATTGATCTGGATTCCGAAGAAACTGTGGAGTGTTTGATTGCTACGTTTCCACCTAACTGGGAGAGCCGTTTTGAGGGCTTGCAGTCTTTGATCATGATCGGTTTGAGGTCAAGTAATGCTTATGAGCCCACTATGAAATTGCTGGACAGGTTAAATCTTCTCAAAGACAGTGCCATTATTGGGTCCGGTGATTACAGAATCTTGTTAGCACTTTTGGCTAGTATGCCTCGGTTCTTGCATGCTCAGACAACTAAGCGGTTTAACGAAGATGTTGTTGAAGCAGCAAATGTCATTGGTAACATGGCTCAGAATGCAAACTTAGACGCTTTGAGCAGAATTTTGAGCTCATTAACGAAAAAGAGGTTTAGAAACAAGGAAGATTTCATGAGCCAAATCGTCAGTGTAATGAAAAGGCACTTTTTCCCAGCTTATTCTGCTCAAACTCTTGTCTTCCTCCTTGGTTTATTGTTCAACAACACTCCTTGGATCAAGCTTGAAATTCTTGACTTTCTCAAACATGTTTTCAAGGCTGTTGATTTGAAGAGTAACGAATTCGCTGGTTTGGGTGCAGATCTTGTGTCACCTTTGCTGAGACTCTTGATGACGGATTACGTTGATCTTGCTTTGGAAGTTTTGGATGAGGCCACTGGTATCTCTGCCTCTCCATTCGATAAGCATTATCTGATGATGAGCTCCGGAGACGCTAGCATACGCAGAGAGTACGAGAAAATTGCCACCTTGTTTGGAATACCCGACGAGAGTGGATGGTCCGTTCCAATTCCTGCAGTTAGTACAGCACGGACTCGGAACAACATACATTCTGTTTTCTCTACATGTGTTGTGTCCAAGTCTGTTGAGGGAAGTGAACCTCAGGAAAAGCTGGTTGAGCCAGAGTTCAACAGGGATGACTATGTTCATTATAGTCCAGCTTGGCCAGACCAAAGACAGTTCCCTGGTATTCAAAGACAAGAAAGTACCCTTCAGGATGATGAATCTACTCAGGAACAAACTTCTTTGAGTCATATGCTTGCAACGCTGGAGAATTTGGATTCATTTTTCACGAAAGAAAACATGGATCTTTCCCAAACTTACGGACATCAATACAATGGCTCTGTTGACACAAGATCTACAGCAGCAACGTCAATGGATCAAATCAACTGGAACATGAACATGGATTCGCCACAGCTTGACGAGAATATGCAGTTCCCTTCTACCTCTTCGTTCAAGACCTTGATGGGCGACTCCGTTTCGAGCCCAAACAACTTTTCGTCTTCCTCTTTCAGGAATTCCGCTCGTTTGGGCAAGCGCGGCTCATCCTACAGCAATCTGTCTGTTCCAAAACAACATGGCAGCAAGAGTGGTAGCGAGTATGGTAGCAACCTCCAAGAGATCCCTCCATTAGGATCTCCTATGATATCGAACCAAAACCCTATCAATGAAGAGTCCGAAGGCCTGTTCAGGTTTGAGATTCTAAGACCTTCCAGCAAAGTGAAGAAAAGACCTTCCAGGCTCAATTCTCCGTTGCTCTCAAATGGAGATCCATCAATTCCTCTGAGCAAATCCTCACCTCGAACTCCACGGACTTCCCGGACTTCCCGGACTCCTAGAAGTCCTTACAGCAAGAGCATCAGATTCAGCAGAACTTAAGCTTCTTGCTACAGAAAGTACGGTCGCTTTCATGAGAGTCCATCACGCGAGAAGCAGGATTCTCGGGGCGATCAATAAGTGCGCTTCCCAAATAATTGTGGTGCACGGTTGTATATTTTTAACTTATGTAAATCAAATCTGTGAATTTCCCCACTTTTTTTGTATGCTACTGGCTCAACCAACATGAATTCAATCACCATTTCCAGATTTAGTGCGTTGGCCAGAAGCAGAACTGTTCTAGGCTTGCGTGGATTTTCGATCTCTTGTGGGCTCTTAGCTCTGGAGAAGTCAAAATCTCATACCAAATCCATAGAGAATATGCCTAACCCACGGGATCTTCCTAGAGCGGATCCCCAAGAACTATACCGGCCAATTCATGATCCCAAGGAAAAGTACAAGGATCAGATAGAGCAATTGCATGAATTTGGAAGGTATGTGATGAGTTGCATGCCCAAGTACATTCAACAATATTCCGTTTGGAAGGATGAACTTGTTGTTTATTGTGCTCCTTCAGCATTGCTTCAGGTGGCTAAATTTTTGAGAGACCACTCGTCGTGCCAGTTTAAAGCATGTATGAACATCACGGCTGCAGACTATCCCTCCAGACAAAACCGGTTTGATGTCGTGTACGACTTGTTATCAGTCAGGTTCAATTCTCGAATTAGAATTAAAACCTACGCATCTGAAATGAGTCCCGTGCCAAGTCTGGTTCCTTTGTACGAGAGCGCAAACTGGCTTGAAAGAGAGACTTACGATTTGTTTGGCGTGTATTTCGAGAACCATCCTGACCTACGACGTATAATGACTGATTACGGATTTGAGGGGCATCCTCTGCGCAAAGACTTCCCAACTACCGGGTATACCGAGGTGAGGTATGATTCAGAGAAGAGGAGGGTTGTGTACGAGCCGCTAGAGCTCACGCAGGCCTGGAGAAACTTTACTGTTGGATCCTCTGTTTGGGAGCAAGTTGGCTCTGGTGTGGATGAAACCCCTGAAAGTTTCAAGCTTCCGCGTCCCGAACCAGACCAGGACCAAGAGCCTAAGAAATGATTGGCTTTCCTTTAACTTACTTATTTATTTATTCACTTATTTATTTCGGATAGAATCACCTTACTTTTATCTCAAAGCCTCAACTTCTTGTTGCAGCGTGCGCAACTGGCCTCGCTTCTCGTCCAGGAAGGTTTCAAGCTGACCAACCTGGCTCTGCAAAACTTCGATATTCGCCGTTATTGAACGAATGTCTCCACCAGATCCTAGTTCGGCAACTTGTTGCTCCTTGTACTTGAGCAGGCTCTCGTATTCGTATTTGGTGATGTTCAGCTTGTCGTCCGATCCCTTGTTATTTTTGGCTTCCTCAGCCTTCTTAATGAGCTCCTCAAGGTCCTTTAGCTCACGCCTAAGCTTGACCTCCTCCCAGTCGGCATCTTCAGTACCGCTAAAATCGGTCCCGTTCGACACTGTGGAGGAACCACCGGTGAGTTTTTGTAGGTAATTTTCTCCAAAAGACCTTCTCGAGTTCGAAGGTTTCTTGGAAGAAAGGTCTTCTGTCTTGTAGCTGTTAACATCGTAGCTTGGAGTTTCCTTATTGAATGTAGCCCGAAGCGAAGGAGGCACAGATTTAGGAACTCGTTTGCCATTGGATCTTTGGCTCAACATGTGCAAAAACACCATGCATTGATCCTTGTCAATAGTTTCTGATTGCTTAGGGTTCACCAGGTTCCACGCAAAGGAGATGTCTGTCTCAGGGACGTTGTTGAGGGTGGCGTATAGTTCGGAGAGCGACTGGAATGTTATTCTTCCAAATCTGTCGGCAGAGGAAGAATAGATATCCTCATAGGTGGATTTATCAGAAGGAGAAATGTACCAGTCAAAATCGGAAGCCAGCATGAGCTCCTCGTCGGTGTCGCTATCAAAACCGTTGGAGTTTCCCGATACAGCCTTGTTGGCTTGCACGAGGTGTTGCTTGGATCCAGGAATCAGCCAGTCAGGTAGCGAACTAGGAAGCTCGGAGGTGTTTCCGTTCACCATGTCGAAAATAAGTCTCATGGCTATGCAGAATTCCTCAAAGTCCAGTTGTCCGTCAACATCAATATCTGAAAGATCCCAGACTTTTTCAAGCTGACTTTGGTCCAAGTGTGAGTTCTTGAACACAACAGAGACTTTGTCCCCACTGAGCTTGTTTTCCACAGGCTTGAGACCAGTGAAGATCTGCCAGTATTTTTTTATCTCCCATTCCTCTAATTTAGGCATTTCTGGTGAGTTGTTTAATTTGTAGTTCAGTGTAGTAACAATTGATAAATATTTTTCAGAATCAACTATTCGCGACTCACAACAAACACTACTTGATTGTTCTTCTTGTCTTTCCTGGAGGTCCAAATGCTAAATTAAGATTGATAAACACCAATTAATCAAACTGTAAATGTGGTAAATTTATTAAAGTCAATATTTTAAATTCAACTCTTTTTATCTATCTACATCATGAAATATAAATTGTCACCGTCCATAATATCTTCAATTGAGTCCGTTGCTCCTTCCAAGCTTTCGGAGTTTCAAGAAAGAGGTTGGATCTCCAACACAGACCTATGCGGTCTTATCCGTACCGTCGATGTTAACTTTTTGAAAGACCTGTCACCGTATACTGAACCTCCTGTCAAAAGTCCCAAAAGCCCGGAGTTTCTCAAACAAATGGAACATCTCAAGGCCAAACAGGCAGAATTGGAGTACCAGAAACTTGTCGGATCCATGGGAATGTTCACCACTAGAAATACACCCTCAAGAGAGGCCAAAGAGGTTAAACATCAACTGACCACAATTATCAATGTTCTTATCAGCGTTGTTTCTGTCGCATACGCTCTTTGGTACTGGACCGGAAGTATCAATCTATTCAATGATGCTACTAGGGTCCTCATTTCATTATTTGCTGCTATTTTAGTGTTGGTGGCTGAGGTGGTAGTTTTTGGAGGGTACCTAAGAAAAGTCGACGAAGCAAGAGACCGCGAGTTAAAGAAAAAAGAGGTGCGCAAGGTGATCCAAACGATCACAATCGCTAAGAAAGACCAATAGCAAATTCTTAATCTACATTTTTAATGCTTATTACTGAACAATCCTGAGAGTGCATAAACGAAAAATTTATTTATTTCAGGTCATTTTGTTGATTCAACATGATACTGCAATTTTTGCAGAACAGGGCCAGCTCCCAGGTAAAGGATTGTCTGAGATCAAAGGCGTTTGTGAGATATGTTAGAGACAAGAAAAAATGGACAAAGTGCAATTCTTGCGGAGTTAGATTGCAACGCGACGATCCATCGAAAATAGGATATACCACGTTCAATTTTGAAGGTCGCAAGGATCCAAATCCTGACACAGATAATCCCTTCACGAGAGAGAGAGAAAGAATGCTAGTAAAAGAATTCCGGTCCATATATGGCCAACTACCTATGAATAAGGAGATCATCAAATCTGTCAAGCCAGAAGACAGGCCTTTCTGTACCAGATGCTATGACTCAAAAAGGAGAAACGTGTTCAAGCCTGAAGAACACGAGATTTTTACAATTGACGACGTGCTGAAACAGATCCCAAAGAATGCAACAGTGGTCCAGGTTGTTTCTGCTTTAGATTTTCCACTTAGTGTTTCTTCCAAGGTTCTTGAAGGCCGCCATCCGTCCAAGGTCTACCACGTTGTGACCAAACTCGACCAATTTTACAACAATAAAAAGTCCATGGGCGAATCGGGTGTCAAATATTTTGGTACAATTCTACAACGGCTATTAGGTATCGATCGCAGTCATGTGAAATATGTGAGTGCCCGAAGCAAATGGGGAATCGCAGAGCTTTACGACTGGCTCCCAAAAGGAGATGTTTACTTCGTCGGTGAAACGAACACCGGGAAGAGCATGCTTATATCCAGGTTGCTAGAATATCATCACCATGTTACGAATGAGAAGCTAGAATTCAAACCAGGTTACAGTGTCTGGCCTGGTTACACAAGAGCACTGATAAAGTTTGATCTTGGGCAGAAACAAACCACAATATATGACTCGATGGGTTACGGTCCTTCAGAAGGAGGTGTTTACAAATATCTGATTCCAAAAAAAATTGCGAAGGTTCCTTCTCTTGACAAACCGCCCACAGAAGACTATCGCAGGCACTGCTTGAAGACTATTGGAGTTACAAACAATAAGGATTTTAATGGATTTGATGTTTACAGTCTTGGAGGACTGTTTTACTTGAATCCTCCCAAGACCCCAGCCATCAAGATCTTCCGTGGAATGGAGGGTAAGCAACTAAAAAAGAAGAGCATTTCTTGGGCATTAAAAGTTTGTCTCAAGAGAACGGACGCTACAGAATCGTATTACATTGTCGAGAAGATGGCAGCAGAGAACATGGTCAGATATGTTATCCCTCCATTTTTTGGCCCAATTGATATTGTTGTGAGGGGCATAGGGTTCCTGACATTCGCTCCCTTGGGAGCACCCGAACTCTCTAGCTTATCGGAGCTGTGGCTTCCAAAAGGAGTCGACGTTCTTGTTCGAGAGAATATCTTCAAGTATATCTACGCAAATAAGAACCCCAAGAGTCACAAATCATCAAAATACTTACAAGTTCCAGAAAACCGACTGATATACACGAAGCTGATCCCTGTCGACCCAGATAAGCCAAAATCCGAAATTCTGGAAGAAATGGATCCCGATGGCAAGATCAGACAGATGTACCAAAGTCCTTCGGAGCTGGAAAAGTTCAGAAACCCTGGCTGGATTCTGCCAACATTGTGATATTTTGCGTCGATCGACCTGTACATAGATGAAATACTTTTTCCGGCATATTTTTTTTCGTATTGTTTACAACTAGTCGACATGGTCCAAAGTACTATGATTGGAACAAAGCCGACTAGTGAGACGAAGTCATCAACTTCACTAAAAGAACTTTTAGAGGCTTCTCGCAATCTACCAAAAAGACTAAACGATGTGGGTACCATACATCTTGGTTTGAATGAAATTAAAAGGAAAGCCTTCGAACTACGCAAATACAATAAGAGCAACAAGGATATAAACCCATACACAAAGGCGCACTACTTGTTGGTTGGAAGTGGTTTCACAATTGAGGAAATTCAAAATGAGCTGGATTCCATTGACGTGCGCCAGCTGGACGCATCGCTCGGGGCAAATGTCGTGAACATGGGTGATATTGACACTTATGTCAACAATCGTAAGGATGAAAACATCTTGGCGGCCATAGAACAATCTCTTTCCACCGCGGCTCGCGATTTTGATTCATATGTTAGCAAAAATATTACCATTGACTGGGCTCAAAGGAAGAAGGACTTACAAGGATCTCTGTCTTCATTGTTGAAGAGAACAGAACCTAGTTCTCATCGCTCGTCTTCCCCAGAGAAGAAGAGTAAAGTAATTGACACCAGATTGGACAAACACCGTCTATGGAACAGCACAAAACACAAACATATCCTATCCACTAAGTTGGAATTCACAGACGTTCAAGTTTCTGACTCGAAAACTTCTAACCCTAACCTCTCGTACGGGTTGAGACAGAAGTTTGAGCTTTATGCGCAAGTGATCTGTGAACTGAATGATGCGAGACAAAAAGGCGAGTCATACACATTGGCCACCGTGTTTGCAGATTTGTCCAAACAGGAGGTGAGCTCTAAATCCAAACCATTGCACGAGACGTGGGTGATTTTGAGAGACTTCTGTGAAACTGAGGATTCCAAAACAGGCCAAATGCTGGAACGTCGATTTGCAAAGGGTCACTGTTCAGACTCATTGACCGACTTTGATTCTTTGGCTTTGCGCAAAAGAATTGTCACCCGTAGTAGAAACTATCTGGAGTCCCAGTTTTTTGATTACATCAGTGAATTGCATGCCAAAGATGATAGCTCAGCTCAAAGTAAGATGGTGACCAGTGTTGAAAAGGTGCAACATTTTGTCGATTTGACATTGAAAACGAAGAACAAGGAATGGAAAGTGCCAAATCTAACTTTCGTGAATGGATATCCTATCTGGGCTACACTTTTCTATCTCCTCAGGGCTGGATGTATGGATGAAGCTGTTGAATTGGTTTCCCAATCGACGGATTCTTTCCACAAATTGGAGCGCTCTTTCCCTGTCTATCTGAAGAGCTATTGCCAAAGCACCGACAGAAAACTTCCTCGCGAGCTCCAAGGAAGAATTCTTAATGAATTCAATCAATATTTCAAGCATATCAACAAAGAAACAGATCCCTTCAAATACGCTGTTTACAAACTCATAGGACGATGCGATTTGAGCAAGAAGAATTTGCCATCAATCACTCTTAGTATTGAAGACTGGCTTTGGTTCCATTTCTCTCTGATCCAAGAAGACGAACTTGACGAAGATGAATTTGTTCATGAGTTCTACACTTTGAGTGATTTCCAGAAGTCGATTGTTCAATTTGGGCCTGAATCATTCAATTCCTCTGCAAACAACCCTATGTATTTACAGACGTTGGTTTTGAGTGGTCTCTATGAGGATGCTGTGAAGTACCTATTTGAGAAGAGCGAAGTTGATGGTGTTCATTTGGCGATCACGTTGGCATACTATGGTCTTCTTAGAGTTTCAGCCGGAAGCGTTGAAGAGGATGAGAAATTGCTGAAAATCGATGCAAATGGTTCTAAATTGATTTCTTATGCCAGACTATTAGGATATTACACAAGCGGCTTCAAATTCTCAGATCCACGAGTTGCAGCGGAATATCTCTTCTGCATTTGTCTATGTGGTGGACTACGCAGTCCACTCAAGGAAGAGCAGATTGCTCTAGGACAGAACGCCATCAGAGAGCTGGTTTTGGAATCCAGGGAGTTTGTCATGTTACTTGGAAAGATTGACAAGGACGGTACGAGATCGCCAGGAATAATAGAACAACGCAAAAATCTGTTGTATCTCAGCGATAACGAGAGCTACTTGCACAATATTGCTGAACAGGCTGCTGTTAAGGCTGATGAAGAAGGAAAACCATTTGACTGTATCTTATTGTACCAACTGAGTGAGGAGTATGACATGGTGATTGATCTTGTTAATAGAGTCCTGGCTGAATTTTTGATCTCGGTTGATTTGAAAACTCCAATTGATGATATGCTAACACAAGAGCTAATCCAGGGAGAAACCAACATTGTTAAGTTGGCGCAAAGACTAATGCAAATATACTCCTCATCTTCAAAAATACTAGAGAAGGTTTCTTTGAAGCAGCGCGAAAACTGCTCTTGCCTTTTGGATATGGTGGAGATCAGAAGAGGATTTACTACTACCAATCCCGATTATGCCGGCCTTCTTCTCAAGATCGAGAAACTGAATGTCATACCATGCTCTCCAACGATAGAGCTGGAGAAGATCAGATCCAAGTCCCAGGAATTAAAGACTATGAGCGAGGCCATTACAAAAAACGTTCCAAATCTATTGGTTATCGAGATGAGTTGTATTGCGCAATTATTCTATGAACTTAGCCAAGGGTATGATTCCAATGTTCTCAAAATGCCTCAAATGGGCATGAAAAACGCTTCTAAAGAAGACAGACTGATATCACTGAGGCAGATGTCCAGGAATTGTATGATATATGCTGGAATGGTCCAGTACAAAATGCCGAGGGAGGTTTACACCACCTTGATCAACCTGGAGGTCAACATGTGATCAGCTTTTGTCATTCTCATGCACGCATTCGTGTCCGTGGTCGCATGCTTGCCCTGTCTTGCGCTTGTACTTTGGTTGTCTCTCATAGGCGTTGGGTCTTGATGCCCCTTCCTTATCACTTTCGTCGGAGGATGACGAAGACGAAGAAGATGAGGACTCATCCTCGCTTTGTTCCTCTTCAACTTCGTATTCTTCCTCATTGTTTGGGTGAAATATGCAGCAAACTAGATAGTTAGTATAATTAATATCCATCATGGTACTTACTCTTGGATGATTTTTTGTTCATGAATTCATTGTCGACGACTTCTTCATCCCACGTAACCCTGTTACCCTTACTCTTCTTCTTTTTCCTATTCTCATTTGCGGGAACCAAATGCAAAACATTTCGCACAGGAACTGTTTCGGTTTCTGTTCTAGATTGCGATTGCATGATTATTTTATTGCCTTTATTCGAAATTCAAAAAATATATTTAATCAATAGCGTTATAAATAACAGGTGGTGTGAGGGGGGTATCAAAAGACTAACTTTTAAACACTAATTGCTGGATAAAGCGGCTGTTTGACACTCTCCACTTTCTGCAAATCTTCAACAAGCTCATTCAGATAAGCAGCGATTGTACGGATCATGTCATGATGCTTGGAATATTGCGACACATATTCATCGTCTTCGACGTCTGATTCAGAATCAGCAACGTCGTAAATGCTTGAATGGTCATCTTCATCTGACGACTCTGATAATTCGACTGCAGCAAGTCTGCTGATCAGCTCTGCTTCGGTAGTTCTTTGGTTAGAGCTAACATTCAATCTTCTCACCGCATCTGAATCTGAAAAAGTATTGACTTGAGGGGATTTGGAGGAAAGCATCGGGTATAATGGACCAGCAGTAGTAGAAAGAGGCTTTGCCTGCATGTGATCAAATGACATATTCGAAGACATATGGTTGAAATACGAAGAAGCATCCAACAACTCTTGTTGACTCTGGAATCCACCGTAGCGGAAATTTTGAATTGGAGGAAGCGAAAAATCAGTATGTGGACGCGAGCCATTAACGAATGATGGTTCATATCCATTCAACTTGTACGCAATATCGGAGTTGTACATCGGTTGGAACTTGGAGCGCTTGAGGTCATCGTAGAGTGATGGTACATTCCATGCAAAGTCAAGCTTGCGCTTTCTGTTATCGATGGGTTGGGGTTGAGCTGGCGGCGGAGGAAGAGCGTATGGGTGGGGTAAAGCTGCGTGTTCGGAAGATGTGTATCCTGCATTCCAGTTGGTTCTCATAGGATCGGGGTATTGTCTGTCGCGTTTAGCGGTGTTCTTTTTGGAATCGTCAAAATGAATTTTTGTGTGCTTTTTCAGATCTTGAGGTCTCTTGAACTTTTTGGAGCACATCTCACATGCAAACGGCTTCAAAGGTATGTGAACCCGGATGTGCGAAGTGATGTGGTCTCTTTTGACAGTGACAACCTGACACCCGTCCCACTGGCAGCTTAACTCCAAGTTTCTGCTAGACTTTCTACCAACGTGAGAGTCGCAAACATGCTGGTACAAAGATTTTGCGTCCTCACAAAATTTCGCACAACCCTTCCATTTACACTGTAGAGGGCCGTCGTCGTTGTCTCTCTTGTATTTCGGCTGCATAAAAGTCTGGCTTGGAACAGAAATAGACGGAAGTTGAGGGACTTGAGTCATATGAGGCATTTGTGGTCTGAAAGACGGATACATCAGTCGTGACTGCATGTCAAATGAGTTGCAAGTGGCATCCAAAGACGATATGTTAGGCAGCATAGTACCTAAAGTAGTAGTTTGGCTAGCATTTGCTGTTTTGGACATTGGAGGAGAGTTGGTGGCTTGCAGTCCTGGTGGGGACTCAGGGTCGGACGAAATCTCCGTGTATGATGAGGACACGGACCCTAGCGGGGAACCTGTTGACTCAGTAGAGTTCGATATTCTTTTCTGACCATGGAGAAGTTGCCCCCGATTATCGGAGTCAGCGTTCAGGTAGGCAACGGGATGAACGTTCAAAGTTGACTTGCTCATAAACAAAGATAGTATAATTTATTGAATACAAAAAATAGGCGAAGCAAATCCAATTTATAATTACTGGGATTTCTTGGCATAACTTATTTGGGGAGGCCACAATTTCCACATGCTTTGAATGACTGAAAATCGAAATATGCAACGAAAATGAATGAAATGAATCCTGACAACCGGCTCTAATGGGCTGTTAATGAATGGGGATCGCCGGCTGCAGTTTAGACACGCTATCGATTTAAGGGTACAATCGGACAAAATTTTAATTCCGTGACTCCAGCCAACCACCACCACCTCGCACCGACACCAGAGACCAAATCAGCTATCAGGGTTCGCAATCTTGAGCACTTTTCTACTATAGTCGACCTGATCGCTCAAGCTGCGGTTTGAGAAGTTGTTCTGATCGTACAGCTCGCTATGGGGATCTAATCTTTGGTCCACCATAACCATATCCAATCCGGCTGGACGGCTCCCAGTAGTGGGGACAGAGTTACTTTTTCGGTGCAAGGAAAACATCGACTCTCGTTTTTGACTCGAGGACGAAGGTGGTGGTGGAGGGTCCTGTCTGTTGTTTTTCGACTCCAGTGTTCCCAGAATGATCGGTTTCTCAAAGCTTTCTGCGTCCGAGTCTATTGCTATTTGGCCGTTTGAGGTGTTTTTGCGATATCTTCTGAAGAGGAAGAATAGAAGAAGTAGCACCAACAGGACTGCGATTCCAACTGCCGTGAAGACACCTGCAACCTTTCCTTTGTTGTCGAAAAAGGAAGAGTTTGCAGTTTTCGACTCAAAGACGGCCGCCGACGGAGACTGCTTAGCAGAAGAAGACGAACTAGATGAGGTGTAAGTGATGGTGACTTTCACCATTGTTGTCAGATATTCCGTTGACACTTGAGAGCTTTCGGAAGATGTCAAAATGGCAGAGGTTGAGAGATATGACGTCTCTGAGGTGGAAACAACGATTGTGGTCGATGAGGAAGATGACGGAGTGGTAGAAGACGAAGACGTTGAGGAAGACGAACTTGTTGATTGCGTCGAGCTGCTCTGAGTGTGCAATGTAGTAGAGGAGGGAGTTTCAGAAGAGGAAGTTTCAGATTGGGACTCGGAGGAGGAAGACAGCTCGGAAGTGTTTGAGGTTGAAGATGAGTCTTCTGAGGACTGAGTTGATGATACAGTGTTTGAGGACGTGGCAGTTGTTTCATCCGCGCTCGAGCTGGTGGAGCTTGTAACTTGCGTATCATCACTGCTTGAGGAACTTGTACCGGAAATGTACACATCGGACTCAAGTTCAATATAGCCGTAATAGCCGTCCCCACCACAGTTCTCATAGGAGTATCCGGGACAATATTCGTCACAATTGCTCAAGGAGACTGTGCTATCAGGTGAGTCGTTGGAGCACCAACAACTCTTTCCCTGAACAATTCCATACTCATAGCCTGCACAAAAGTTTGAGCAATAACCATTAGACATGAACGTATCATTGACAGTTTTCGATCCGGTGTTCTGTGTAGAGCACAGAGACTGCTTGGCAGCTGCCAAACCAATAACGAAAAACCAGACTAACATCAAGTAGTCTGGGAACGTGGGCTAAGAAGTCTATCGAATGATGAAATTCGCTTCTTGTACGCAATCCGATCTGTTCTATAATTATAAAAAAATTCTTAACTGATCCATACATACATGCAAGCTGCGATCAACAAGTTTTCCCATTTGGGATCAGAGCAAGCTTTTTGCGAGAAAAGGCACAAAATTCTATAGCGAGTTATGCGAACAATAAAATTTCAATAATACGGCTGCATAGCAACTTATTATCGCCGAGCTATACGACATGAGCCCCATAAGCTGACTATTGTTGTACGTACTTTTCATGGTGATACATCTAATACACAGCGGAAACTGTAGTGACAGCAGCTCATTTGAGAGCCTTCTTGAGCTTGGAAAAGAATCCGGACTTCTTCTTAGGCGAAGGGGAGCTGACAGGTTTTGGTTCCGCCTTGGTTGGAGTTGCGACAGCTGCAGGAGCATCAGAGGTCTCTGAAACAGGAGACCCAGAAGCGTCTGCATCATCCTTCTTCACCTTGGAGACAATACGTTTCACGTATTTAGTCTTTTTGCTGTCAGTCTCAGAGGGGCCGCTCACAGTAGTCTCAGCAGTGTCTTGAGATGGTGGGATAGTACTTTCTGCTGCAGTGACTGGTTCAGACTCACCATTCAGTGACTTTGGGTCAACATCTCTGACTTCAGAAAAGGCAGAGATGGCTTCTGGATTAGAGGGAACCACAACGCCAGTGGTAGTAGCAGGGTTCTCAGTCTCCTTTGGAGGATTCAAGCTTTTAGGGTCCACGTCACTGACCTCATTGAAGGCAGAAATTGAGTGAGGGTCCTTTGGAATTACAACACCTGGCTCCCCCAAAGTTGTCTGCTGACCTTCAGATGAAGGCATGACTGTAGGCTTAACTTCTTTGCCTGCAGTGGTTGGGGCCTGAGTGGTAGTCAAAGGAACTGGCAATCCACCTGACTCCGGAATTCTGGTAGTGTTTGCACTCTCGGTGGAAGTAACGTCTTTGGGGTACAAAACGTTATTTTTGTTGCCTGACTCATCTGTTTCAGTCGGGTAGTCCTCATTGATAGTCCAATCACCATCCACAACAAACTTGAAGGACATCTTTTCGGAGTCTTTTGGCAAAGGGAACGTCAAGGCGAAAGAACCATCGGTTTGCTTGACAAGGGGCAATGATTGCGACCAGTTGTCAAAGGACCCAGTTAAAACAACATTTTCTGGACCAGAAGGCCTGATTGTTAGATAATTCACTTCCAAGATAGCTCTCAACACTTACCATTTGAATTCGTAGTTAGACATTGTTGGATTATTAAATTTACAGCGCCTTCAATTAGTATGTGCTGCTCACTTGCTATATAACTTTACAAAAATATTTTTTTGCCCCACTGTATTTAAAATTGTAGCTTAAAATCTTCTATCTGGTAATCTACATAATGGAACATGAGCTTTGTTTTTCTGGTGCCATTTCTTCCTCTTTCTGTTCCTTGGTATCTTCTATTTGGTCAATGACAGCGTTGAACGCTTCACGGACATTCAAATTATGTTTTGCTGAGCATTCAAAGTATGGAACACCTCCAAAACTCTTGGCTAGTCTCTCCATATCGGAAGCCAACACTTGCCGCTGGAATTCCAGATCACTCTTATTTCCGACTATCACTATTGGCGGTCCGTCTTCTAACGAGCTGATGCCCAAACCATCCAAGATTTTGTCTCGTACCACCTCCAGCATCTCAAATGACTGTTTGGAGTTTATTGAGTAAACCAAAATGTAGCCATGCACCCCAATCAACAGCTTGTTCTGGAGTGTCGAAAACTCATCCTGACCTGCAGTGTCTAAAATTTCCAGAGAGTAGTCCACTCCCATGTACTTGATTTGCTTTGTTAATTGGTTTTCGATGGTCGGAAAGTAGTGTTCGTTATATTGTTCCTCAACAAACTGTGCGGAAAGAGAGGACTTCCCCACAGCACGGGCACCAACAAGTGCGATTTTGCGTTCTTTACTCATTTCCGGCTAATCAGATGAGCTATGCCCATACTAATACTATATTTGTGCGAGAACAACAAAAAAACGTTTATTCAATTAGATTTTATTTTACTAACCGTGAAAAAATTGGCAGATTTATCAGTTACGTCTTTGCCCATTTTAAGCATTCCAAAGCAGAAACAACGATGACTATGGTAACAGGAAGCGTCAGAATAGCGTATCCGTAGAAAAGCACACCAACCATCTCCTTTTGAAATATTTCATTAAGTTGGCAGATCTGCGATAGCTGGATAGCTGGAGGTGATGTTATGAGCAAAAATGAAGTCACCAGAAATATAGGGTCGTCTAAAATGCTCAAACCAATATATTTGGCGGAAAGAGTGATTATTGGTAGCAGAACAATAGAAGGCATGACCATTCTAGAAATAAGCGATCCAAAAACCATCTTCGAGTAGTTCGGGCTGGCAGGTGGAATGTCAGACGATGGAGCTAAGTTTGCACCCAATACCACCAAAATCAGAGGAATCGACATAGAACCCAGTTGCTTGATGGCTGCTGCCAACGTATTTTGAATGAATCCGTTATTCTCGTAGAATTGGTTCTTGATTGGTGGGATGCTGGCCACAATGACCGCGGTCAACATGGACCAAAGAGGTGGATTCATGGCAGATGTAAATCTATTGATCAGCTTGAGAATCACCGGCTTCTCTGCTTCGTCTTGGCTAGAAGCTTCGTCCTCGGACTCTGAAACGCCGTTACTTTTGGACACAGAATGGTGGGATGAGATCGAAGAACCTTCACTCCATCTTCCCTCCACCTCTGGAGGAGAGCTTAGAAGCAATCTATTTTCTTCTTGGGACTCTGTAACTGATCCGTAACTGGACGGCCTTTCTGTCTCAAGAGGGAGTTGCTCAATATCAATATTTGGAGACTCCTGAGTGATGCCCGGGGTCTGTCTCTTGAGTAGAGTATTGTAACCCCACGACCATCTGAGCACTTGTCCTAGCTGTTGAAAGATAAGCAAATAAATCAAGCCACGGGAAGCAATCTGATCTGGGGAGTCATTACCAACATCCTCCCATTCAAGCCCCGGTAGGGTGTATGCAAGCGCCAAAGTCAAAGAGACTGGCAGAGAATTTGAGTTGCCAAAAACAGCCATTGCAGTCACGAAATTAGACTCCGACTCCGAGAGATCTAGCAGTCTAGACATCCATCTCGAAGAACCATAAGAGACGCCTGTGATAATGGCAAAAAACACAGGAATGACAATGACCTCAAGCAACTTCTGGAATGACAGGGCTGAGGCAAGTTTGGTGAAAATAAGAGCCGGCGTAAAGAGGTCAACGTTTAACCTCGAGATGATTTTGGTTGCCTCATTGTTGAGGAGTTCAGTTTTGGCAGCCCAGAACCCAGCAAGACAAATGATCACAACCTCGATTACCGCTTGAAAAGTCAAGAAGGTTATCTCTTGATAAGAAAGTCCGTCGCTGGCTACAGCATTCAGATAAGATTCCACAAACATAGAAATCAACAAATTCTTAACTGTGGCAAAGAACCCGAAACTTGTGGAGGCCAAGGCAAATGACGGTAACGCAAATTGTAGGGTTTAAACCTCGGGGATTAAAAAAATAGAGGCTGACAGGTGAAACAACCTTTAGATTACAATAGCTTGGAAGGCGGTCACCAGTATTACATGTGTTACACAGCCTCGAAAAAACACTTGTCGGGTAATTAAATTGGAGAGGCCCATAATAATTAATAAAAGCAAGCCTATAGTAGTAGATCGCTGATACTCATCTTGCGCTTGATGTCCACTTCGGAGGTCACAGGACGTTCTGTTTTGGGTTTGTACGCGGACTCAAGTGCCTTTGGTGGGTACTGGTACTGGTATTGTGAATTCGTAAGCGAGGTAGATGAAGCGAGCGGACTGATCGGTAAATTTGTTGACGAGAATGATGCCGAGGACGACGATGAGAAAGATCCCAAGCGCATAGAGGAGCGCGGTCCATACAAAGTACTTGCTTCCAGATTTTCTGCTGCTCTTAGAACAGAAAGTAAGCCGTCCGCTTTTGGCTGATTAGCTTTAATCTGAAACAGGTGTGTGGTAGCTGCAGACCCTGGATCCACAGATGCTAGGGCACGCGTATCATATGATGCCACAGGGATAACCGAGGCTGATGTCGAAAATATCTCAGGTTTCTGTCCGGGATTCCGGGTGATGATGCTCGGAGAAAGAGGGGGCAACGATTTGGTGTACTCAAATTCTTGAGACCTTGAGCGCGGTTTTTTTACCGTTTTTGCCGATGCCGAAGTCACAGGTCCGGCATTAGAATTGGGTTTTTTACGCCTCATGTGGCGTTTTTTCTTTAACTCCTCGTCGTTGACTTTGAGCCGTAGCATCCCAAACCCCTTTTCATCGGGTTTCAGACACTCTTCCACGAAGTCCGCTCCGAACATGGGAATCAGGGCAAACCTAATTTTGTAGCAAAACCGCGCAGCAAGCTTACGAGCCAGCTCGAAAGGAATCCATGTTCCCTGGATTTTGAGAAAACCGCCCCGGACTCGTTTGAGGTCAGGTTCCAGCTCAGGTGACGAATCAATAAGTTTTACAATATCGGCCTTGGAGTTGCCTATCGCCTTCCACAGTCCGGTAAGGTGTACCAGCCCAGAGTAGTAGTCCCAGATGATCCACGATTCGTTAATCTTGTACTCGAAAACAGTGAGGTAATTCCGGGGGTCGATGGAGGTGGAGTATTTGCGTTTGGTTATACCAGAAGTTGAGGGGATAATGTGTTGCTGGTCCTTGGGGATCAAGGCCATAGTAGCCGGCGATATCTGCCGGACAGGGTAGTTAACAAGACTCGGTGTCTCCGCTTGCATCCGTAAAGAAAGGTTCTCAATAAACCAGGTACGTGAAAAGGAAAATTAACAAATCTAGTTGCTCAATTTGTTGCAGAATGAATGCCCTTATCTCGAGGAGATAAGTATCTGCACGAAAAAAAATGTCAGATACAAGATAAGATAATTGGGGATGGCATGGAACCAAGACCGCCCTACATATGTGCCGAGGATGAAGCAGGTTGTCCCTACGGGGTGTCCATTCGACACGCATCTCCAGTATAAATTACAAGTCATATTAACTTTTTCGGGATCTGCGACTAATTCCGTCTCCCTCGAACCTGAAGCCACACCTCCCAAAATTCCTAATGGGACACAAGCGCATACATTGTGCCCCCCTTTCCGGAATCTCGAGAAACCAATATTTATTTCGTCTTGAAGTTGAAGATACCAGAGAAGTATCTGCGATCATCGTCCTTGATCCTACTGATCAGACTCTTGAGAACATTGGTTCTAACCAGCGCCGAGCCTACGTGTTTAGGCTCGAAAAAATTAAATAATTCGTCGTCGGTTCCGTGAACGAAAATATTGTATGCATTTGTCGACTTGAATGCTTCCACGAACGCGCTCCCGAAGTGTTCTATTTCGCTATCAAACGAGCTAAGTTGATGGATGTTTTCTAATTTTGATGTGGTGCAGAAATTGTCGTATTTGATGCTTGAGAGCATCCCGATAAGGTAATCTTCGAAGTTGTATCTAATGAAATCGTCTCCGCCACGGTAAGCCTGCGATTCCATCGGGCTGTTTGCTAAAGACACACTTACGTCGTCCGCAGATAAAACTTCCTGTGTCAATGACTCGATGAAACGGCGGTCTGTGCTGGTGAGATTGATCTTCTCCTTTAAATTTGTATTGACAACCTCGACACTGGCAGTATCCAAGTTCACCACCAGATCGGCTATCTGGGATTTCTGCTGCAAAATGATGTCATTGGAACACCCGACCAAATACCATTTGGTATTGGGGTTTGTTAAGTACTCCATTTGTTGCAACGTCAAGTACGGCTGAAAGAATCCATTTCTCCCAAAGATTTGCAAGGGAAGACCTATGAAACCCAGCATAGACTGTCTATCACTGCTCTTCAACGACGTTGGCTTTTCCCCTGTCACCTCATTCGTCCCTGTCAATGGGCTTCCGCTATCGGACAGATGCAGAAGGAGATTTGGAATCAACGAAAGTAATGCGTAAAGGAAGTTCGAGAGACGATTGATGTTTTTGGAATACACCAAAATGCGCTGTTCCAGCAGCAGTGCTTTGAAAATTGACAGCAAATTTTTGTCGAACGTTGCGACAAGTTCCTTGAGACTAAGGCCCGTGTAGAGATCGCTTTCCTTGATAATTTTGGTGTACCCGTCGCTCACCACGGTGTCGTAGATGTCATCGTCCTCTACCTTGAAGCCATTCGAATTGTATACAGCAGCTATGTTGTCGTACAGAGCTCGTATAATCGACCTGTCGTGGAAGTCGTGCTGTTCGAAGTAGCTCAGGGTGATAATGCTAAGTTTCTCCTTGAGCTGGATCGGGATCGGGTATCTAGTGATCAACACCACACTTTTCTGGATCACCGATCTCTTGAATTCAGTACTGTCTTGCAGTTCACTTCTATTGAGCTGTCGCACGCATGCGCAACCGAAAAGCGTGGTCAGATCGTAGGTCTGATCTGTCACTGTTTCAGGCAAGGGTGGACAGCTTTTGTTCTTCTCGTCGTATACAAGCGTGAAATTCGTGAAAGCCTCATCAAACAGATGTGCACCATCTGGAAGCCCCTGAAATGGTAAATGCGGCCAAATTTTAGAGAATTTGGCAACCGTCTCGGACTGGTTCTGGTCAGTGCTATTTTCGTCCAGCCAATACTCGATTTCCGGGCCATGGATGTGGTCAAAATCCACTATGCAAAGGGCAAATACAAACGGCAGTACTGCCGCAGAGTTGGGATTTTCAGATTCGTTGGTCAATTCTGCCCAGGGATTATCCAGGGCATCCAAGTCATCAGACATGAGTTTATATTAATTTCAGTAAAAAAAAAACCATTATGAAAACCTACGTACATTTTATAGCTTGGCCAGTAATTTAGAGGCGGTGGAAACGTTGACATCTCCTCCGTTTTCATCGGCAATGAACTCAACAATTCCAGATCTGTTAACAATCAAAGCCAATCTGCTGGAACGGAGTCCAAGACCCAAGTCTCCCAAATCAATAGGGGTCCCTAGCTTTTTGGACAGCTCCAGCTGAGGGTCAGAAACAAAAATGATCTTTTGGGAAGTAGCACCCAGCTTCTCTTTCCACGCTTGAGTAACGAACGGGTCATTTTGCGTGACAATCAGGATGAAGTCCACGCCTCTGGATGCAAAGCTCTGCGCCTTTGAAATGTACTCAGGCAGATGCTGATTGGTGCATGGCGGAGTGAAAGCACCAGGAACACTCACAACCACAAATTTCTTGCTCTTGGTGGCAGCTTTCAAGTCGAAAGCCTTCGGTTCACCTTCTGACGAAATGAACAAGCCGTTCACGTTGGTAGGAAATTTGTCTCCTCTCTTGACCATTTTTGACTTGGTTAGCAAGTTTCATTTTCACATCTTATATACCAGAGGCACCGCGTAAAATAGCCCGTAGCCTCAGAAAAATGAGGAGCGGCGACCATTTCGGCAAGGTTTACGTTGTTGGTAGGCTACGGAAGTTGCAACGATCGACGCGACGACGACGCTTTTATATCTATCTTACAATGTCAACGAGCTGTTCACGTAGCTGACAATTGGACGCTCTCCAACAATGTCAACCACCTTATCGAACCAGCCAAGCAAAACTCCTCCCGACTTCTGTCCGTCTTTGGTGCTCATGAGTGAGTACAACAATTTGACCAAAGTGTCTGTTTCGTCCATATCCAAGCCCTTCACCACCGTGGAAATTTCCATCTGCTTGACAGAAACCAGGACATTCAAAACAGCTTGCAAGTAACTGGTTTTTGTAGGAGCATCTGAGCCGTATGGTGGTTCCGCAACACACAGCTTAATTGCGCCTAGAGAGTCGCCTCTCGAGATGCTTGAACGGATCTCGCCCAGAAGAGACTCCAATTGTTGTGCAGTATACGCAGGGACGTCGGCCCCGTCCGCCTCGTATTGTAATTCCGGGTCAAACTTGTCGATGTCTATTCTTCTCCAGTCCTCCATAGTATATATGTGTTTTTTTAAGTGCACAGTTTTTCTTTATTTTTGAGGTCGATCGGCCTGTGAGCAAGACATGTCGTTGCAAAATTATCTTCAGAAGTACGCTTCTTCTGAACCCGAACAGGCTCAATCAGACTCCGATGTGTCAGAGACCGACGATGGACCTGTTGTTGTTCAGCGGAAGGCACAATCGAAAGGCTGGACCTCGGTCGAGACGAAACGAGAGGTGAGTTCACGATCTAACTTGATGCGTGACGGCAGTTTGCCGGGACTCAAAACCGGCGACCAGATCAAAAAGTCGATGGAGTTGAAGCAGGAGCAACTGGAGGCCGAAAGAAGAAAAGTCACAGAGAAGTACGATCCACAAAACATAGAGACCGTTTACAGAGACGCTACAGGCCGGCGACTTGAGCGTCCTCACGATCCCGCCAAATCTAAAGCTCAACTGCAGGAAGAGGAGCGACAGAAAATCAAAAGCATAAACGAGAGCGAATACACTGCAATAAAAAATAAGATAGAGCAGGAGCGGCTGCAACAAATCAAGTCAGAAACAGAAGCCACTCAGGCAACACTGGCCAAGGAAGAAATCAAGGAGGACGACCCTGCATTGCTTTTTGATTCAGGTTTGCAGGACCGAAAACGGAAACGAAACCCCAACACGAGTGCTACTGGCCGCAAGCTGTACTCCGAGACAGGATATCCCGATAACAGGTTTGGTATTCGACCTGGATGGCGCTGGGACGGCGTGGATAGAACCAATGGCTTTGAGCAGCGATGGTTTGAACGACAACAAGAATTGAAACAAAACGAAGTACTTAGATATACATTACAGGAAGATATATAAAAATGCCTATTCCTGAACAGACTTGGCTTTCTGTTTAGTCTGAGGTCTCTTGGATTTTGGCTTGGAACTCTGTTTAGGAGCCTGCTTCTTGTCCACGGGAATGTTTGCGTTTTTGTTCTGTAACATGTTCATCAGTTCCTGAGAGTTCTGGGTAGTGGCTGGAGGAGTAGCAATCATTCCAACAGGAACACCCATGCCTGGATGAGGAGCCATCAACGGAATCGTTGGTTGCAGAACGTTGCCTAGAATGGAGTTAAACACATTTTGAGCGACGTTAGCCTTTCTTGGAAGCGGAATCGATGGTTCAGCGTTTGCAGGTTCACTTGCAGGTTCACTTGCAGCTCCGTCAACCTTTTTGATAACGTTCAAAAGCTCTTTCTTAGTTTTCATCTCGTTTTCCTTTTCCTGCTTCTTCTTCAAGAGGAACCGTTTTTTTGCTTCCGATAGATCTCCCTTGCTCGTCTTTGCAGAAGCTTTAGAATGGTAGATAAATTGCTTATCTGTCAAGTTTAACAAAACGGAGGAGTCCAGAGTGAGTCCTCTCTGAGATTTTAATCTTCCGTCCATCGTGTTACCAGTCAACAAAGGCTGATCAAACAAAACCTGCAACTCGACTTTAGTTTCTAAAGATCTGATTCCAATAACAGTTCCCTTAGAAAATAGAGGAACGTTACCAGAATCTAAGACGTAGACCACACGATCTCCCAGGGAGAAATGTTGCTTTCTCAGCAATTGGAAAGATTGGGATGGAATCAAAACAGCATTTCTTGGAATGCCCTTGATTCCCTTGGTATCAAGAGCCTGAGGGGTCTTGCAGTATTCAATCACGTCTTTCTCAACCTCAGACACACCGATTTTGGTAAACGACTCAGAATCTAAGCTGACAGTCACCAACCCACTCTTTTTTTCCTTCAAAAATGATCTTATGCTCTCAAGCTTGGATTTGATTTTTTCCGGATCAGAAATCTTGAACAGCTCTTTAGCAGTTGGGATTGAAGACGACTTATGGTCGATCATGGCTTTGAACACTTCAGGGAACTTCTTCATGTAGTCCTGAATCATACTGATCGCAAGATCACTATACTCCCAGTATCTATCGTTTCTTCTCGTGTATCCCAAAACCTTCATTTTTTTACCTTCAAACTTCAGGGGCAAACCCAAATCAAATCTCTTTCCTCCTGGTCCCTCAACTGCATATGACGATGTCAGTTTAGACAGAAAAAGTGGTGTAAATCTCAACATTCTGGCAACATTGGAGGATGGGTGATATCTGATCGTCTCCCGCTCCAGCTTGGCTCTAGCAAGACCAAAGTTTGGCTCCGCCTTTTTGGATATCTTCGAGACCTTCAACACAAGCTTACCATTATCGTGGTCAATGACTTCTGCAGGAGTGCCATAGGCAAAAGCTCCCAGGAAAACAACAGTGGATTTAATAGGGAACTCTTCTTCAATAGGAATTGGAGGTCTAGACTCAAATCTCGAGTCCTTGTTAAGAACCTCGTCGACAATCAACTGTATCGGATAGCATTCGAGTTCCTTCGAATATGTTTTGACAAACGCACCATGCTCATTTCTAATCAGTCCATTGACAGCTCTCACGTAAACGAGCCCTTCGATTGGGTTGGAAACGCGCTTCTTTTTGGAGTCTCCTTCGGACTCTTGAGAAATGGAATCTGCAGCCTCAAATCGGATACCCTTAGTATTTTTCAACTTATTGTAGATATAAGACCTTGTTTTCTCAAAATCGTCTCTTTCAAAATTCTCCAATGGAGACGAAACAACCTTAGAAACAGATCCCATCTTGATTTTCTCATACTTCATCAGATTGTCGGTAACATAAGCAACTTTGGCTTCTCTCAAAAATGGCCACTTGGTATAGACAATCTCGCCAACACGCTCTTTGGCAAACTGTTCAACAGTTAAGCTTTTGTACAAATTCTCAAGTGTAAGCATCAATGTCATGGCACGAGAAGGCTGTTGGAAAACAACCACGTTTGCATATTCTAGACTGTATTGACATGGAATAGTGTGCAGAGATGGGAAACCAGCCAAAGACTCTCTTCCAAATTTGGCTCCTTTGCACAAGCTGAACCTGAAATCGAGACCTTCAATCGAAGGTGAGTGAAATTCGGCCTCTGTGCAATGAGATTCAAAATCATTAAACGAGGCTGGAAGAGGTGATTTGATAAGGTGCTTCACCTGTGGGTTGAAATGGAACTGCAGATCAGTACCAAAAGAATTTCTGATCTTCTCCTCAGGACTCAATTTTGAGTCCAATGGCTCCATAGCTTCAATTAACCGTTTTTGGTCAACGAAAGAAAGCAAAACCACTGCCTCCCAAGGGGCTTTTTTACCATTCATATCGATCTCACAATCATCAGGATAGAAGTCAATGATTGGAGAGTTGGAGTCCGTCATTAATTGCCTGTAAACAGGAGGGATCAAATTTTTGGATCTGGCTGGAAGAACAGCCATCAATTGCTGGAATGGTTTAAAAGGATGTCCCTTCTCGAAATTGATCTGAACACCCAATCCCTTGCTCACGTCAGAGATACGTGGAGCATAGTGGTATCTGTAGTACCAAGGCCATGATGAAATTCCTTTATAGTAGTAATTAAGAACCCATTGCAGGCCCTCAATGTAATTTTCTGCCATATCTCTGATCTTGCTCTCATCATCAAGAGTGAAACCAACCTTATTCTTATAGTATTGGTTCTTCCACTTGACGAAACGAGAATCATAAAGATCTTTTTGGTTTGCAAGTGTCTCTTCGTCATCCACAACAATAGCAGATTGATACTTCTTGATCACTTTTCTTATATCCTCCACTCTTTTACTGAATTCCTCCTCGGTCTCGTGAGGATTCAAACCATCCACATCCAATTTAGCGGTGTAGGTATCCTTTGATTTGCTGTGAATAACAACGAGACCAAGTTCAAACATGAATTTTCCAACGAATTCTTTGTTGATGTCACTTTCAAAAAAGTCGCGAGGAAGAGGTAGCTCTGGAACTTTGGATTCATCTTGTAACATTTCTTGAACATCAAACTTCTGGCCATGAACATGGTATATCCATTCCCTAACAAGGCCAACAAACTTCTTTTGTTGTTTGAGAACAAGTTCTTTGCCTTGCTTGAATCTCTTTTTGATACCTTGTTTAGAGATGTTGTCCAGTTGCTTGTTGAACCATTCAACGTCAACCTCACCTTGCTCGAAATTTTCCAATTCAAAAATCGACAAATATTCCAACCATTTGCCAAGTCTTTCCAGATTGATAGTTCCGTTTTCATTGATATATCCGTCCATGTCTCTGATAGCTTCTTTGAAAGTTTCGATCAACAGCGGGAAAGCACCCTTGTTCAGGTGCAAGTCTGGCAAATTAGGCAGGAAATCATTTCCTATCACATACATGATGAGAATAAAGTCATCAATAATTCGTTCAAAGTCGTAATCAAAGGAAACCTGGTCTTCTAACTCCTCAAATTCCAGCGCCATGTATTCTCTGACCAGAGAGATATGAAGCAAGAAAAAGGTCTGTTTGGTGAGATCATCTGTTGGAGTATTCGCCTTAGGTCCAAACGTGACCTCTTCTCTTAGAATAGCAAAATGTGGTTCGTGGGCGACCAATCCAAGCATGATCAAGTCTGCATCCAAGCCGTAGACACAGTGTCTGGTATTAGGATCGTAATCAGGCTGGGCCTTTTGGCATCTGATGTAGTCCATAATTTTGTGCTCACCTTCGCCGGGAACTTCATGACCAGACAAGATGATACGCATGTTTTGCCATCTAGAATCAGTAGAGGCTTTCTGATTAATGTAGAATTTAAGGTTGCGCGTCAGTTTGGACATAAATTCAGTACCGGGAGTGATAGCATTGGAATCGAACGGAGGTTCCTTTGGAATTTCTTTACCTTCCTTGATGGCCTTCTCCAAATTCTGTTCAGCCTCAACCGCACTTCTGAAACGTCTGGCACGTTGTTGGTTCATTTTCGCTCTCGGAGCAACACCATCGATGGCCATATAAAACACTTTTTGAGGCTTGATGATGTTGAACAGATGGTCTATATAAGCAAATATAGCACCAAACATCTGATCATCAGACATTCTTAGTAAAGAACTGTCATTAGTGTGCGTACAGGTATGCAAAATTGAGTTCATGTCCAAGTACAAATTGTCGAATTCGGGGACGGGAGTCGATCCATCAATTTCATTGGATATCAATGGCCATCTCTCTGAGATAAACCTGAAAAACTTTGGGATACCTGATTGTTAGAATACATGAGGTGTAGCAGTAAATACTTACCCATTTTAAAATCGTGATAATTAGCTTCGTTGGTTTCGCTTGTCTTTTTGTTTTACTTCGACATTGAAAATGTATCTGGCATTCAACCAACTTACCCGGAGAAAAAACACTGAAATAATAAAAATATATATTTCATAGAGTCCAATGTTTGGCAATACTTCTGGTGGTGCGGCCGCCACGGGTGGAACTGGATTCTCTTTTGGTGGAGCCAATGCTTCGAAGCCTGCATTTTCCTTTGGAGGCACACAAAATGGCGTTTCCACCGCGACACAGCCGGGCTCAACTGGAGGACTTTTTGGTAATAACAACACTACAACAGCTGCAGGATCTACTGGATCTGGTGGGCTTTTTGGGGGCTCGTCGAACACAAACAATGCATCTTCTCCAGCGTTTGGAAATTTAAATGCTGCCCCAGCGGGCGGACTTGCCAACAATAACTCCACGTCTGGTGGTTTATTTGGGCAAAACAATAATTCAGCTGGAGCCAAGCCAGGCTTTTCCTTCGGTAGCTCTGCCTCCACGAATCAGCCTGCATCAACAGGGTCAACAGGATTCTCTTTTGGTGGGGCGTCAAATGCTCAAAGCGGTACACAATCGGGGGGACTGTTTGGATCGTCCAATACAACTGCCCCATCTACCAACACTGGATTTTCCTTTGGAAGCACGAATAACACCACAGCAACAAACTCTACTGGCTCAGGTGGACTTTTTGGTAACAAACAACCTGGAGTGTCCGGTCAGGGTGGCCTATTTGGTAACAACCAGCAATCAAACTCCGGAGGCCTCTTTGGTAACACTTCCAATACATCGGGAATCGCTGGAAATTCGAATACCTCCTCTCTTTTTGGAGGTCAACAACAAAATACCCTAGGGACGACAGGTGGTCTATTCGGGAACCAATCGAACGGGATATCAGCTTCTAATGGAATGTTTGGCAACCAACCTCAAACCAGCTTGAATCAATCCCAAATTCCTGCTTTTAATCCGATGACTAAAGTGAGCGACCTACCAGAGGCATTTCAAAAAGAGTTGGAACAATTAGACCAGTACATTCAAACCCAAGTGGCGATTGCTGAAAGACTAAAGAATGACGAGCAGGAACATAAAGAATTGATCATTAGCATTCCGAGAGATATTGATTTTCTCGAAAAGCGTTACTTTTCAACTAATCAAGCCCTTAAAAGCGATCTTAAGTTTGTGGAAAGTTTCAAAAACAAGACGTTGGAGAATTTCGACAACTGGGTGGAGAAACTCATGAAAGTTTATTTGCAGCTGACCAATCCTATGATGCAAAGTATGTCTACCAACAACGAGCAGAACAAAAATAACGATGGAACCATAACTCAGGTGATTGGTGTCAATGGGATCAGGACGGCTGGACTTATGCGGCCTCCGCCTTCTGGTTCTCAATCACAGCTGGACAAAGAGTCGAACGTTAATGTGCCACAAATTCTGAACAGTTACTACAGCTTCAAAATCGAAGAGTTCAAAGAGAATATCGAAAAATACCAGTTAATTCTACAGGAGGTTGAAAATTCTATTAACGATTTGGACAAGGTCTCACTCAGCGGTGGGGCAGCAGGCGGATCTTACGGTCTCGAAATGATTGTTAGCACGTTGCAGGAAGAATTCAAGCTGTATGTGGAGCTGGCCAATGAATTTGCAGAAGTTCATCACCAGGTCAAGAGACTTGATGATAATTCAATATAGATGTACATTAAGTATGCGAGTATATGAAATTATGCAATGCGAAAGATGGTTTGGAAGCTTCGACTTGTGGGTAAATTAAACGTCTGGTCTCTATAAAATCGACTTCGCGCTGTTTGTAGTAGGAAAATTCATGCATAATTGAGGAAATTGCTTTTCGCGTTCACTTCTTCGATTCTCGTTTGGGTTTCTCAATCTTCCCCTTTTTCTTCAGGCTCTTTGACGATGATTTTTTCTTGTCTTTCTTGTGTTTCTTTTCTTTCTTGTCTTTATTCTTCGACCTCGTTTTGTTTTTCTTAGTTGTCTTGTCTTTCTTATCCTTTTGCTTCTTATTCAACTTTTTGTCTCCCTTGCTACTAGTAGGCGAATCACCCAGATCAAATATCATTAATTGTGATTCCTCTTCTTTATCCTGAATTTTCACTGTACCTTCTAGAATACCCCCTTTAACAAACATGCGATACAAAGGAGATTGCTCTTTAGCAAAATTGTTCATCTTCTTCTCATCTTGGGAAAAACTCACGCTTCCATCGGTATTGTTCACACCCAGGGATTTGAGCTGTCCATCAAACATCTTCTCCCACCACGCTTCCTTCTGTTCGCTTCCATGACCAATTCCAAAAACATCCTTCTTGTGTTTGACAAGTATGGGCTTCTTGAGACCTCCATTCCGCAAGGCTTCTCCCTCTATCCATCCATAACTTTTGAGATAACCCTTGGAATCCATTTAATTTGTTTCGGAATAAATATTTTCAATTTTTTTTTTATCTTTAATCAGGTTACATAATCAAATCAGCTTCCTCATCGTACTCCATATTTTTGGTCTCGCGGGTGCCAAAATCAAGAATCTCAATGTATGTGCGCTCGTTTCTTTGCACAGCAGCAATGCAGCGTCGATAATCCGACTTAACTTGCCAAACATTACCATCAACATCATCAAGGAGGTCCCTAATAAATTTACCAGTTTGAGTATCCCACATCTTCAACATCCCATTGGATCCAGATATGATGATATTATCGTTGTGTTGAATACACGTGATAGCACCCGTGTGACCTCTCAAAACGTGTTTGATATCACCAGTGTTTGGGTCCCAAATTCTGACCGTAGAATCTGCAGCAGCAGAAACCAAAGCATTTTCGGATAAAGTGATCAAACCCACCAAGTTCTGATGCCCTTCAAGGATAGCCACAGTTTCGCCTGTATTCAAATCCCAGATGCGCACGGTATTGTCGGCTGATCCCGAAATGCACCTGTGTTTCTTAACGTCTAACACGCAACTGTAGATCCTTTCAGAATGACCAGAAAGTAAGTTTCTGCATTCTCCTGTTCTAAGATCCCAAACACGAGCATTTGTATCATAGCTACCACTCACCAGCACATTTGCTGATCCAGAGACTGCACGAATTGATCCCGTGTGCCCTCTTAAAACCTTGACAAGATATTTATTCGATGTTTCGTCAAGCTCAATTGGAGTATCAGGCAGTAATTCGTCTTCACCGGTCATTGGGAGCTTCCAAACATACAGAGTTGAGTCTCGTGAACCAGTCACAACCAAAGGCACCTTTGGGAACATGATGGCATTACCCTCATCATCCACACCAATTTGCTTAGGTTCAAGAATCTCTAAACATCTCACTGTTGATGTATGACCGCGGAAGATGTGAGTACATCTTCCTTGCTTCATGTTCCAAATGCGAACTGTTCGGTCTGTAGCACCAGATGCCAATATGTTGCCTGTATATTTCATTGCCCAGACACCTCCTGTGTGTCCTGACAAAACAGATCTCAGCTTACCAGAATTGGTGTCAAATATGGTAATGCTGTTATCATCCGAGCCAGCAACAATCTTGTCATCATCAAACTGTAGACATGTAATTACATTTGGACCCTGCCCAGGTAAAGTGATGCGACGTGGTTGGAAATTTGGGTTTTTCCATCTTTTGGATATTGCTAATCTGCGTCTGTATATCCACTTTGTTATTTGGCAAGAATTCAGGTCTGGTTTGAGCGAGTTCACCCAGTTATATTCGGAATCGAACTCTTCCTTGCCAGTCATAAAGCCGTCTTTGAAAAGCAGGTCTTTCCAAAAATCGTAGCTCTCCATTGAAATCTTCAACCAGCTTTTGCAAATCTCGGAAGACTTCAGAAGAGAGACATAATCGAGGTAGCCAAATATCTTCATTGTGATCTCTGATGGTAACAGCGAAACCAAATCTTTTCTAAGAGAGGTTCTTATTGATTCCTGAAGCGACGACAAAGTGGCCCTGTCGGTTTTCTGAAGTAGAGTCCACAATAATTGATTGATCTCACTTGAACCAGCAGGGAGCATACTGATCATCTGACTCACAGCCTTCACAACTTCTGCTCGTTGCTCGGAATTTTGACTGCTAAAACAAATTTCGTCTGAGTTTGAAAATTCTGAGTCAGGAACATTGCTGGATTGGATAGGGGAAGCGCCAGGGGACGGAAGCGGAAGTGGCCGTAAATCGTCACCATAGTTGAAGGAATTACCGATGACAAAGTTTGATGAAGTAGAAAACTTTGTGGTGTCCGAGCTTCCCGAAGATGAAGCTGTTGGAGAGGTAATCGCTTGAGTTCCATTCGGCACGTTATCCACGAGACGCTTTTTATTTGGGGGGCTTGAGCCTGTCTTGTTTGCCACTATTTTCCCATCAATAGTGGTATCTGTCATTTCAGAGTCTGAGTATTGGAGTTGAACTACACCAGCGTTCATTCTTTTCCTTGATGTGCGGCTTTCATGTTCAGATTCCTGGACTGTGTCCGCTCGCAAGTGTTGATGCTCGAACTGTTTGTCTTCAGATGACGCTAGCGCAGTGCTGAGGTTGATGCTCGAAAGTGGGTATCTGATGGAACTTACGGACGGCACCCTATCAGCGTCAGTGTTATCTGGTGCGGTCATGGTGTTCGAGATGCGGTGGGCAATGGCGTAGTTGTTGTCAGTTGCCTATTGGGTCTATAGCTCAAAGATATGCTCGTTAAAATGAGCAAAAGTGATTTAAAACGGTTGTATGACAAGAGGATAAACTTTTGTACGGAGAACTTCAAACTATATTTGGGTTACACTATCCTTTCCGCTTCAAAACATATTATATTCAAATTATTTTCTCCTGCCAAACCAAATCTGCTACAAAATTTCTGCCCGCAGGTAAAAAACACCGCGCACGTTCAAGTTACAATACGTAATTATGCCTCGACAAAGTTTCATCCGTGTCTCTGTTTTTTCATCTTGGCCTGAATTTTATTAAACTCCTCGTCATCAATGTCGTATTCCGAAGGCTTAGACCGTTTGGATTTCTTATTCTGTTTTTGGGACGGCTGGCTGTATTTCGCAATCAAGCTGTCAAAAGCCTTTGACTTTTTTGATTGGATAAGTTGGCGCAATGAGTCCTCAGATCCATCCAGAATTACCTTATTTTTTTTGTTGATCTCTTTAAGAGCCTCAGCTGCCTCTTCACTTTCATTCTTGAGTTGTTTGAACATCTTTTTGATTTCGGCACTGCGATTCTTGACGTACTTCTGCCACCTGGTGTAATTAGTAAGTGCGCCATCTGTAATCATTTGCTCCACGAGCTTAAACATACGCTCTTCTTCCGCCTTTGTAAACTCCAGGTGCGGAACCGTTTCAAAGAGCCTGAGGAAATTACCCTTGTAATATATCATGGTTTCCAAAATGTCTTCATATTCTTCATGGGAACCCTGGTAACTCTTTTTATCTTTTTCGATAAGATCAACAGTGACCTTGACGTCTGTTTCTCGCATTTCCTGGAAAAACGCGTGCCAGTCAAAGTCGTCATCTTCGCCAACAGCACTTTCTTCCAAGCTTCCAGTCTTATCGTATCTCTCCCGTCGCTTCGGGTCGCCCAAAACTTGATAACTAAATTGAATCTTTTCGAACTTGATCTTATATTTCTTTTGGTCCTTCTCCGTCAACTTATCCGGGTGGTATTTCAAACATAGTTTGTAGTACGCCTTCTTAATAATAGGTGGCGCATCTTGCGATTTACAACCCAATTCTTCATAGGGATCAATGTCAGGAAATGGAACCGTCATGTATAAATGCTATTTATTTTTCGCGTGCCTAAAAGTTGTTAGAAATTAGAAAAAGCTAAATATTCTGGTAGCCTCTGTTCTCCTGGGCCAGTACGTTTTTATGATCAGCAGGGTTTGCAGCTGACTCGTATAATGTCACCACAGGATCTTTCACCAGAGGGACGTACTCTCCACGTAGTTCAATAGAATATATCTTGAGTATTTCGTCTTCATCATCAGACCAATTGTCCTGGAAAAAGAGAGTCAGCGAAGACACCCCGCTGAAATGGTGGCGGGGAAGATAATGCTCGACAAAGGTGTTGTCCGCAACTAACTCTTGAGGTATTTCATCGTCAAAGTCCACACCTAGTTGAGGATGTTCAATTTGATGGGTAGCTTTTGTGGAGTCAACGGAGCCAAAGTCGAGAGAGTCCTGGTTTTTGTAAAGTTTGATGTGGCGAGGACAATGGTTTGGATTCCGTGAAGTTCGAAGAATTATAGAGTAAAGCTTCACAGAGCCCTCAAAAGGTATACGTAGTATCAGTTGATTGTCTGCATCAGAACGGATTTCAGGGCTTAACTCGTACTTAGTTATCGTTGTCTTGAACAGCTTTGGCAAATCTGCAGACGGGTTCTCCAAATTTAAAGCCACGAGTTCAGTTTTGATGATGTGTGAGTTAAGCGATTGTGATTCGTTTGTAGGAATTGGAGGAATGCCATGTGAATGGTGACTGCAGGACATTTGCTATAGTAAATTATTTTAGAGGAAAATTTATTACATTGACTGAAAATATAATGGATCCAGATGTTTTGGCACACCTTGCCAGCGTGCCCGATTTGGACCAAGTCATTGTCCATAAAAACGACGGCATCAAGGAGAAGCTGACGGGAGTGTTGGAAAAGTGCGAAAACAAGCCCGCTCATATTATTTTTATGGCCCAAGAGGGAGGAATACAAAAGCTTCTGACGATTGTCGAGATTGTCAAGCGAAAATGTCAAAGCTACGAACAGTACAACAAACTCACTTACAAATTGGTCGACAAAGACATCAACACACAAAACGACTTGCTACGTCTGGAGAATAAAAGAAAGTCTCCAGTGCTTTACATCTACTTGCATATACGGCCTGTCACAGAATCCCCGACCGGACGCGACGAATTGGGGCTCGTACTCGCTCAAGCTGGTTGGACTAACCAACCAAGCTCAAATTAATATCGCATTGTCGAAATGTATATTTTTGTCTATACTGTTTGTAATTCTTTACTCAGAGGCCTCTGGTTTCTTAACTTGGAACTTTTCAACGGAAAGATCACCTGGGAAGATTCCCTTCTCTCTTTGGTCATCCCATTCCTCAATCCATGAAGTTGGGCACAACGATTGGAAGGTAGAAAAGAACACCTTGCATGGAGCGAATTCCTCGCCCTTCAAAGCAACACACTTGTGGTAGTCCAAGTAAGATTGGTAGCAGTGTTTGGTTTGGTTCTGTTGAGGAAATCTAGCGTCGAATCCTGGAGTTTGGAGCTTGTATGGAGAGTCACTCATAATGCAATAATATTATCAATATTATAGGGTGATTTTCGAAAAAAATTTCCTGCCTAGCACACTCAGTCCGCGAAACTTCCTGTACCAGTGACAAGCTACATTTTTACTCTTTTTTATTGGACGCTACTTCCATTACGTAATATATGTTGTTGTGCTTATTTTTCAAAAAAATTCCAACTGCCACAACTTTTCGTGTCGCATGTCTAGGAGGGCGCCGTCGATCAGTGCTTTTGCGGCGCTGGCAAACGAGGATGACGATGAAATCATTCGTTACCAGCAATCAGATGAAGAAAACGAGCCTCAGGTGGTGTCTGTGGGCACTACAGAGTCTATTTCAGTACATTCTATTCAGCCGTTTGTCACTATGGAATCTCAACCAATAAACAACTCTACTGTTGTCTCATGTTCAAGGTTTACCCCAACGTCCGAGAATGTCGTTTATGGTCGTGGCTATGTGGTCATCGGGCTGAAGGTGGATGAATTTTTGATGATAAAGGGTCAATATAAACTCAAAATTCATAGAGGAGCCGTCAAGATCGATTCGATTCTGTATCATTCCAGCCAAGACCCGATGACGATATACGGCCTTGCTATATCGAGTATTCCGCTGGTTTCTGCTGCGCAAGTCACTGACCAATCGCTGGTCGAGGATACAATTACCTCAGAGACAGAGCACTTGTTCAGCCCCGAGTACAAGTCTGTCATTCGGCTGGATAATGTTTTTGACGGCTTTGAAAAGATTGGACTTCTGTTTCCCCAATTAAAGAACATTCATCCGAACAGAGAAGACATTGATGAATTCATGGGTTCTGAGTTCGAGCGCACGTTCTATAAATATTCATTCCGAGTGCTAGAAAAACCCAGTAACAACCTTGGGACTTATATCAACAAGAGCTGGAAAAATGTTCTTGATGTGCTTACTGAAGAAGCTGAGAAGAACGCCGAAATGCGGATCTTGGTGATAGGAGCTAAAAACACGGGAAAGTCCACCTTTCTTCGGCTTTTGTTAAATCAGCTTGCATCACGAGAAATGCTTAATCCTAGAGTCCTGGATATTGACCCAGGACAACCTGAATACTCCCTTCCTGACTGCATATCAATGACAGAACACGATAGACCAACTCACGGACAGTTTCTACCGTTCATACAAACAGCATTGGAGACCAACTTCATCGGCTTCAACACTCCACAAAGACAACCTTTAAAATATATCACACATTTGAAATCACTAGCGAGCAACCTTGATACCACTAGCGGACCCCTGCTTATTAATTCTCCTGGATGGATCAAAGGATTCGGAATCGAGATTTTAAAAGAGCTCACGAATATTATACAGCCTTCGCATCTGATCTATCTTTCTTTTGGAGGAGATGATGATCAAGAGCTGCTGAGTAGCTTGCAGTACGAAAACTTAGTTAGGGTTCCGGGATTTACTTCCCGGGGTTTTGATATAGTTCGGTATTCACCTTCTCAGATCCGGACATACCGCATGTTATCCTACTTTCACTACAGCAATGAGGAGCGGAAATTTGATTTTGAACCTCTTTTATCCCGGTCACCGTATAAAATAAGTTACGTTGATTCTGTGGAAAGAGGAAAGGTCCTCAAATTTCCTGGTTTAATGGGGATCAACATTTTGGATGCCAACAACATCAACCACGAGGACTTGCTCGAGTGCATTGAAACTCAGGTTGTCGCAATTTTTGCACTTGATTACGAGGAATTCCAAAACTTCTACGACGAAATGGCTCAAAGCCACCAGATCAGCTCGTGCCAGAACTTGCCCAACCTTTTCAAAAACACCTTTGAGTCTGTGGTAGCAGAGTTTATTGGACTGGCACTTGTCCACTCTGTGAACACCCAAGATAAGTACCTTAATGTTTACACACCTGCGGACATCAAGGGTTTGGCTACTGATTTGGCTACCAACGACAAAAAGCTGGTTTTTGTCAAGGGTCGGTCTGACATACCCACCGAGGAACTAGTGCCAAAACTTTTCATGAAGTCGTCGTATCCGTACGTGACATATTCGAGCTCAGGCAAAGGTTCGAAGTCGGTTAACATTCGTCGCAATATTCAGCGCAAAAAATAATTACTACTGCATTAGATAGATAAATCGTATAATTTCGCGAAATCGATAACAGACGGCATGGAATGCCTGATTTGAGTTTTCAAACCCGAGAAATATATTTTTTCACATTTGTTAGCATCCTTTGCCAAATGCATATTGCAGAATATCTCCCTAGTTCTCAAACAGACATCTCGTCTATCCTGCAAGGTGGATACAATCACCCTCTTCTACGTTCATGGCAGCATGAAAGACAGTTGACCAAGGACATGTTCATTTTCCCTCTGTTTGTTACCGACAATGAGGACGACGAAGAAGAGATCCCATCTTTACCAAATATCAAACGTTTTGGTGTGAAAAAGCTTGTTCCTTATGTTGGAACGTTGGTCAAGAAAGGTTTGAAGGCAGTCATTTTGTTTGGAGTTCCTTTGAAAGACGGGGTGAAAGACCCTTACGGAACAGCTGCGGACGATCCTAGCGGTCCGGTGATTATGGCCATCAAAGCTTTGAAGGCAGCTTTTCCTCAGCTCTACATCATGTGCGACGTTTGTCTGTGTGAGTTCACATCACATGGACACTGCGGTGTTCTCTACGATGACGGTACCATCAACACGGACGTTTCCGTTAGAAGATTAGCTGCTGTTGCGGTTAACTATGCCAAGGCAGGAGCAAACTCGGTTGCTCCTTCCGATATGGTGGACGGCCGTGTTAAAGCTATCAAACAAGGTCTTATAGACGCTGGCCTGGCGCACAAGACTTTCGTCATGTCTTATTCTGCCAAGTTTAGTGGTAATCTATACGGGCCTTTCAGAGATGCGGCATGCTCTTCTCCAGGCCAAGGTGATAGAAAGTGCTATCAGCTGCCCTCAGGAGGACGCGGCTTAGCTAGAAGAGCGTTGCTTAGAGACGTCTCTGAGGGAGCAGACGGTATTCTAGTGAAACCATCCACGTTCTATCTGGATATCATTCGGGAAGCCAGCGACCTTTGCAAAGACTTCCCTATCGCGTGCTACCACGTGAGTGGCGAATACGCTATGTTGCACGCGGCAGCAGAGAAGGGCGTGGTCGACCTCAAAACCATAGCCTTTGAGTCGCACTACGGCTTCCTCAGAGCTGGAGCTAGAATCATCATCTCGTATTTCACTCCAGAATTTCTCGAGTGGCTTGATGAGCCAGTCCCAATGTAAATAGACATAGACCTGCTATGTATGAATGAGAATGAGTCAACAATACTAAATCAAGCAGGAAGCATTGCGTGCTCGGGCTCGGGCTCCGAAACATGTGTGTCTTTCCCTTGCTTGACTGTTTCTTCTTCTTCTTCGAGTGAGGTCTGGGGAACTTCAGGAAGACGAGACGCAATGTTCTCCTTAGGTGCTTGTTTGAGAGCTTCTTGTCTCTCCAGCTCCTCCAGTTCTAGATCCACCTCGTCCTCTAAGCTCTTAGACATGAGCTCGCCCAGTCTTTCGCTCAGTTCCTCCTGATACCTTATACCCTCTTCCGAGTCATCCATGATTTTGTCCACCTTCTCGATGCTCATTTCCTTGTTCAATTGTTTCAGCACTTGGTTACCTTGGTCCAAACCATAAACAAAGTCTTTTTCGATGAGTTTAAACTCGATTGTGTTGATAAGCTCCTCTAGGGTGTCTGCTTGTTTTTCAACCGTTGATAACAAGTTCTGCTGGTACTTCTTCTTCTTCAGCGCAAGCAACGCTTTCCTACGGTTGTTTTGCTTGACACACTGTTTTGCTAAATCGGTTTCTCTGTCGATAACGTTTTGGATACGAACAGAGGCCTTGTGAAGCTTGTCTCTTTGCAATTTGAGTTGCAAAATTGCTTTATCTTGAGGTGTTATTTTAGGTCCTGTAGATGTAGTATTCCCCATATATATAAAATCAGTAATTTCGATATTTGAATTTTGGCACAAAAGAATACTGAAAAATATAGAAAAATATTTTTAAAAAATTCCTATAGAAAAGAGTGATGGCTAAACCCAAGATACAGAAGGGAGGCGTTCTCCAACGAGAGCTGGATGATAAGATGTACAACCATATCATGGTTCTGTTAGAGGATCAGACCCAGGAGATGAAATCTAAGGGTCTTACAAACGGACCTTTGCAAATGGCACTGGCTAAGGATCTTACTGCGCTACAAATATTCGAGTACGTCAAACTGAAGGACCGCTCCTTGAGCAGAACGAAGGATGATCACATACGATACTCGATTGACAGAGTGTGGAAAGCTGCCATTGCAGATGAAGCAGAGGAGATGAAGAGTATGGGTATAGATCCTGATACTTTAAGAAAACAATCAGACATTATCGAAGACGAGAATCTTATGGAGGTTAAAGATACAAACCAGGCGAACAGGAGCGTTGTGAGTCTGTGGAAGGCCAGTGAGGAGCAAAATACTTCTGTGAATGATTCTGAGGAGCAGACACAGGACTCTGGTAAGAAAGAAGATACAACCCAGAGCAATGAGAAAGCAGACACAAAATCCAAGAAAAGATCCAAGGATGTCACGAAGCACTCCAAAAGGGCGAAGGTTGCTAAGGATAGGACTCCTCCGACGTTAACACTGAGTCAGCTAGGTGGTCTGGATGACGTGGTCTCGCAGCTAATGGAGGTTGTTGGGATGCCAGTTCTCCATCCCGAAATCTACTCAGCGACAGGTATTGAGCCACCACGGGGTGTGCTTCTCCACGGCCCACCTGGTTGCGGAAAAACGACAATTGCCCATGCGCTGGCTGGAGAGTTGCAAGTTCCTTTTATATCTATTAGTGCTCCTTCAGTCGTGAGTGGAATGTCCGGAGAGAGTGAGAAGAAAGTTAGAGAGATTTTTGATGAAGCAAAAGAACTGGCACCCTGTTTGGTTTTCTTCGATGAGATCGATGCTATCACGCCCAAGAGAGACGGGGGAGCGCAGAGGGAAATGGAGCGTCGTATTGTCGCCCAATTGCTGACTTCCATGGACGAGCTCTCGCTCGATAAGACGGACGGAAAGCCGGTCATAATCATTGGTGCCACGAATAGACCCGATTCCTTGGACTCTGCGTTAAGAAGAGCAGGAAGGTTCGATAGGGAAATCTGCATCAACGTTCCAAATGAACAATCGCGTCTGCGCATTCTGGAGAGCATGGTGAAGAATCTGAAAATCAATGGAGAACTTGATCTTGCCAGTATAGCAAAAATGACTCCTGGGTTTGTGGGGGCCGATCTCAAGGGTCTGGTTACTGCGGCCGGAATTTCTGCCATCAAACGTATATTCACTTCATTGAGTGTCGAGCAAGAGCAGAGCCTTCTGTTAGAGGGTGTGAAACTTCAAAAAGAGCAAAGCAAGGAAGACGAAATGGAGCTTGATGAAAACCCTGAACAAGTCTTGCAAGTCAGTAATGAGAATCCTGAGTTTGCGCAACTTTCCATCATTCAAAAATTCTTGATCAAACACCCGACAGCATTGACTCCAGAGCAGCTCGCAACTCTGTGTATTGAACACCAGGACTTTGTGACCGCACTGCCCCAGATCCAGCCTTCTGCTAAAAGAGAAGGGTTTGCGACTATTCCAGATGTTTCCTGGTCCAATGTCGGAGCTCTGTCAAAGGTTCGTGTTGAGTTGCACATGGCGATTGTCCAGCCTATCAAACGGCCCGAAATTTACGAAAAAGTCGGTATTACTGCGCCAGCAGGAGTTTTGATGTGGGGACCACCCGGTTGCGGAAAAACGCTGCTAGCCAAGGCTGTTGCTAACGAGTCCAAAGCCAACTTCATTTCGGTCAAAGGACCAGAGTTGCTCAACAAGTACGTCGGTGAATCCGAACGGGCAGTGAGACAGGTGTTCACTCGTGCAAGAGCGTCTGTTCCATGCATCATTTTCTTTGATGAACTGGATGCCTTGGTGCCCAAGAGAGAATCGTCCCTCAGTGAATCGAGTTCCAGAGTGGTCAACACGCTTTTGACAGAACTGGATGGACTCAACGATAGAAAGGGTATATTTGTGATCGGAGCTACCAACAGACCCGACATGATTGACCCGGCCATGCTTCGTCCCGGAAGACTCGACAAAACACTGTATATCGAGCTTCCAAACGCTGCCGAAAGACTGGAGATTTTGAAGACACTCATTGCGTCGAACGGCACTCCTCTCGACTCTAGCGTGGATCTGACCACCGTGGCACACGACGAAAGATGCCGCAACTTTTCTGGTGCAGATCTGTCGTCCCTGGTCAGAGAGGCAGGCGTTATTGCGTTAAAGAAGAAATTCTTTACTGGTATCAACATTGGAGACGAGTCTATTGAGGAGCTACAAAGCAACGACGACATTGTGGTGAACCTTGATGACTTCGAAAAAGCTCTCGACAGTGTCAAACCTTCTGTGAGCGACAAAGACCGCATGAAATACGAAAGACTTAACCAGCGCATGGGATGGAGCCAGGCCAATGTTGTGGAACCCGAGAAATGAGCTTCACTCCTTTCTGAATGGCGGTCCCGGCATCTGTGTATAATTGTAATCATATAGATAATCCCTTGTTTGGAGGCCTTTGTATTTGAGCGAGGTTATGTCCACCATGTCCTCATTTAGTTCATCGATGGATTTGACCCCCAGCAGCTGCATGTCTCTGATCATTTCGGTTTTAAGGATTTGAATTGCTTTCTGCACTCCTTCCTCGCCGTAGCTGGCTAAGGAATACAAAAATGGCCGTCCCAATCCAACTCCCGAGGCCCCAAGACAAAGGGCCTTGATGATATCCGACCCTCTTCTAATACCCCCGTCAATGAAAAGCTCGAAATTCTGGTCCAATCCCTTCTCTTTCAGCGCCTTCTTGCTCTCAGCAAGAATTTCAATTGGAGGCATGGCAAAGTCCAGCTGACGCCCACCGTGATTTGAAATAAGTGCACCAGCCAACCCCAGCTCGGCAGCCTTCACCACGTCGTTTTTATTAAGAACACCCTTCAGCACAATAGGAATTTTTGTCAACTGCTGAAGCTGTTTTATGTGATCCCAGGTCAGTGTTAGGTACTTCTGATCAACCTGCGCATACTCTTCTAGAGCCTCATTCGCAGCACCATCAATCTTAGCTCGGATTTTGGTGTCCTTCTCTCTGTTGCCTAAAGCAGAAAGATCAACGTTGACAAAGAGACCCTTGATATTTGGCATCTTCTCGAGATTTTGCAGAAACTCGCCTGCCTCGTCAAATTGTTTCTTGGTGTAGAAATGCAGCTGGTAAAAATTGGTTTGACCTGGCTTCAGTCCGCCTTGATACTCTTCCATAGGAAACGAAAGTTGGAAAGGAACCAGATGAATTATGTTTTCTGCTCCAGCAGCATTGCGCAAGGCTCTCTCCGCTAAAGGGTGGGCAGAAGGAGCACCAGCAAACGCAGTGATGTAGAAGGGAGCAGCAAGCTTGGTACCCAGCATTTCTGTTTCGAGCGAACAATTGGTGACATCCATCAGACATTGGGGCCTAAAAAAAATGCGTCCAAAGGCATAGTGGTTCTCGCGCAGCGAGATCTCATCATCGGACCCTGTGGAATAGTATCCCCAAATACCTTCAGGAAGCACCTTCTTGGCAATGCTCTCGAAATCGGTCAGAGAAAATATAGCACTGAGAGGAGGCTTATTATCGATTGCCTCTTGTCTCTCTCTTTCTTTTCTGTCTTCTTCATCCTCGTCGTCATCATCTTCATCTATAAAAATAATCTGCTTGGTTTTCCTTGCATCATTAAACAGAGGACTTGAAGAGTTCGCCAAAAGAGTGGACCCTAGAGCAATTCCAGAAAGTGGTAAGGTCCATCTGGACACACGGAGCCGGGCCAATTGTCTGAGCGATCGTGCGAACATTTGCAAGTCAAGGACTTCAGATTTTTGTTAACTGATAGTTATCGTCAGATTGGAAAATTTCCGCGAAATCGAAATTCCTAATTTAGAATTCGCGCTTTAAGGCCCGCCTGGGAAGAAGCTGTTAGCGAGGAGTTAGGGGGCGGATTTGGCGCTCTGTAGAGAATATTGCGTAGTTTCGTTACCAGGTAGCTATGGAAAACAAAGTGATCGGTTCTGAAATGTCAGTGAAACCAGGGTAGAGAACACCCGATGGCAGGAAAACTTGGTAGGCACTTACAACAGCGTCAAGAGAATCAGCAAATTGAGCCAAAAGGTGACTATTAATACCCCGAAAACAGCCTGTACAGCGTAGACAACCTTGTGGACGTATGGGTCCTCCATCTTTAATATATCTGCCAAGATGAGAAAAAAGGAAATGCCCTTTTCTAGGGCTCCCTAATGTTTCGCGGCGCGTTTTTCAACGCGAAATAGTAAACACACTTTTTACCAGGGCAATTAAATGGAGGCGTCATCCTCAGTGCTTGAAGAAGCTGCCGATGCGGCTGCCAGCTCGCACAGCTCACATAGCTCTCCCAATGCACATTCGTCTAGCGACAACACCCCAGCACAAGTATCATCCCAGTCTTCCCCCGGTTCGGTAGTCAACTTGCCACCAAAGTCAAGCACCAACAATCTTGAAGAGATGGATACCAATGTTTGCGACCTGCTAGAACTTGTGAATCATACTCAGAGTCTTCTTGATCAGAACCAGACGATCGACCAGCCACAGCTTGAACAGCTACTTCAATTGGTAAAGCAGACTATTTTGCGCTTAAACCTGAACAAAAACCTGCTGAAATACCAACTCCAAAGCAACCAGGAAGAGTACGCAACAGAGCGACATTTGCTACTCAAAAACATCTTCAACATCGAGAAGAACCTGCACATTCTTCAGAACGAAAACGAAATCATCAACATCAAGAATTTGAAGCTCATCAAAAGCTTGAAGACGATAAAGAACGATAAAGTCAAGACGCTCAAGACAGAGAACCAAAGACTGCGCAAACAACTCCAGGATCAGTCGACTAGAAGCCCTACAATGCTAGACGCTCTAGGTCGACTTGCATCCCACGTTCTGGAGGAGGAAGACAAAGAGTAGTCTGACCACTCTCACGCCCCGAGTGTCCGAGCCGTGGTGAGCATTTGTTACTTCAGCGTTCAACCTCTAACAATGCGGGTCCTGCGTCTCATTTTGTCCGAGATCAGCTCACCAGCCGCCTTATGGTGCACGGGTGTTCTTTAGTAAAAGTAGCACGACAAATAAATTATTTAGCATGGAGACTCAAATACTTATTGCGATAGTGGTTATTGTGGCGACGTACTTTGTCGGTAGCGCTCTGTTTGCTCCCGCAAAAGTCGTTGAAATCAATCCAGCTGCCGAAGATGTTTCTGTTGAAGAGCAAGAGTTCACTCCTCGAAGCCTGTACAAGTACAACGGGTTTGATCTCGAACAGATATATATCGCCGTGAAGGGGACGGTTTACGATGTTTCAAAGTCTAGGCAATTTTACGGGCCATCTGGTCCTTACTCCAATTTTGCTGGACATGACGCATCGCGTGGACTAGCAAAGAACTCGTTTGAGGAGTGTAAGTTTCATCACAATTCAGTGTACTAACAGCAGCTATGGTTCGCTCGTTTGGGGAGCCAATTGACGATTTAAGCGATCTGAGTGAGACTGAATGGAAGGCCCTCGATGGCTGGGAGGAGATGTTCAAGTCTAAATACCCAAAAGTTGGTGTTTTGGTCGAGGAAAAATGAATGTGTAGCAGCTTCAAATCTCGCATAGAATTATGTAGAGCATAGGAAATTGTCCAGCCGGAAAATTATATTTATTTTAATGATTTCCCTAGACGATTTGACAGTGAACAATTTGGGTCTGCTGAACTTGATAGCATCCACCTCGTATAACAAGCAGGAGCTGGAAGCAATCCATGAATCGGGGGAGCTGGCTCAATACGCATACTACAACGAGGTGCCCGTTGGAGTAGTGATCTGCCAGCCAGTTCAACCTGTCAATTCCAAGTCGCCTGTTGGCCTGCAGATCCAGAATTGTAGTGTTTTGGCAGCATATAGCAAAAGTTATGGTGTGGAGGAAAAGTTGATTGAATACGTCGAGGAACTCACCAAGAAGAGACATTTGGATAAGGTTTACGTTGTGACAGATGATGAAAGCAAGTGGACACATCACGGATTCTCCACTGAGGACGCTACAAAGGAGCTCTATCGCGGTCTTGACTTGGTAAAGTCAGGCGAGCATCTCATGTGCAAGTGTTTAGCTAGTTGATCAGAAGATATTGGGTGTTCGACCGAGATCGTGATCCCGATTGCCGTTACATATTCCGCTCAGCTCAATAGTATAAAGGAGCTGGCATTTTTAGAACAATTGTCTTCATACTGCACAGTCCAGTGCTCAAACCACAAAATGAATAGCACGCAAAAGATGGTAATTCGAAATATGTCGTAAACTTTTATTGGGTTTTAAAACACTATGCTGATTGGTAATGCTCTACCAGTGTCCTCTCTGTATAAGTAGTTTTGAAGCATAACTCCGTTGAGTGAGTCGCAAAACGAGGAAACAATAAATTAGGATCTTGGTGAAGTGAAGAAATAAAAAAAAATCGTCACAGACAGGATTCGAACCTGCGCGTGCAAAGCACACCGCCTTAGCAGGGCGGCTCCTTAACCACTCGGACACTGGGACAATTCAGTAAAAAATTACGAAGGTCAGCCTACTTATTCCACGCGTGGCCTAAGTCCTTCGTTACTCAAATTACAATTTACTTTAGCTAGAGGGTAGTGATGTCCAATTTCATAATTGCAACTCTACCACAAGATAGAGCCGCACTCAATCAAACTGAATTGCTCTTGCCCCGTACATTTGTTGCTGAACAACTAATGCATCCAGCTCAAGATCAACTAACTGTCAGGTGACCGAGCGAGGCATGGGGCAGACTTTGGTGTTTCATATAGTGCAAATATTCATTAATTTCATTCCAACTGTACATCTTCGGCCTTGTAGTTGTCCAAAACTATTCGGTAAATGAAATTAGGAGAGAATCCTCCGATGTTGGTGATGTAGATGTCAATGTGTTCCGGAACAACATAATCGAACAAGGGATTTGTGACCTCGCATTTACCAACCAGGTCGCTGTCTTCGTAGGGCAGGACCTTTCCTGAGTTCCCCACCTCGATTAGCGAGTCTCGATCAAATGGGTAGGTTGGAGAAAACTTGTAAAGCCCAGCAACAGCAAAGACTGGAGTTCTATGTTCCTTGGCGCATTCGCAAACGGTTGCAACACCAGCAGCAGTGACACAACCTCCGTTGGCAAAAACCGATCTCGCGCCAATCAGGACTTTTCCCACTCTTGACATGACTGCGAACACAGTGGAGTCAGGAATGATGACTGTCTCGATGTTGGCCTCTGCTAGTTTTTTGGCGAATTTGTGACAGTCCTCGATGTCGTTAGGATACGACTCTGTGATGAGAACTGTGAATTTACGTTTCAAACTTGCTTTGAGTAGGAAGTTCAAAACCGTCTGCGATCCCGGCGTGGCAGTCAGCAGGACCTCGTTTTCGTGAATGAGGTCAACCGTCATCAGCTCGATGTTCTCGTGCACAGACGCGATCTCGTCTATCAGCTCGCGGATCCCCTGGATCACCACCGAACGCAAGTCCTGGTTGTGCTGTTTGGAAACGTGATTTTTGTGAGGTTTGGTGGTCTGGTTCGTAGACAAGAGTTGGAACATCGACGAATTGTATGGCGTCGTGTTGGCGACCTCTGCCGCCGAGCTCTCGCTAAACTCATCACGGATGATTGCCAAGACACGGCGCACTATGTTTCCCGTAGCGAACTCTCGCGGTTGTGCTTCAATAAGTTTGGTCCCAACCTTGCGGATTAGATCGATGAACTCCTCGGTGCTCGACCATCTGGAACTCGAAATCACACGCATCATCAAACGACACGTAGCAGTGGCAACATTATAGGATCCTGTGATTTGCCGACGCTTGAGCTTCGAAATAAACGAGTCCACGAGAACCTCGTACTTCTGCGTTGAAGACATGAGGATTAAAAAATTTTATTTATCGTCGCGACTATTTATTTTCCGCCTTATGACTGTTGGTATCTTGATAGTCTCCGACTCTGTTGCCCAGGGTGTCTCTGAGGACAAAGTTGTTAGTGCTCTGAAGCAATGTCTTGGTGATTTGCAATTGGCCGCTTCTGCTGTTGTTCCAGACAGCAAGAAACAAATTCAGGCTACAGTGCTGGACTGGGTGAAGCAGGATATGCAGTTAATTTTGACCTGCGGAGGAACAGGTTTTACAAAGTCCGACACCACTCCTGAGGCCATCGAGCCACTTCTGGAGAAGAAGGCTCCGGGACTCGTCCATGCGATGCTCTCTAGCTCGCTCAAAATCACCCCGTTTGCCATGCTTGCCAGACCTGTTGCTGGGGTCTGTGGCCAAACGTTGATTGTCACTTTGCCGGGCTCGCCCAAGGGAGCAGTTGAGAATTTCCAGGCAATTCTGCCGGTGCTATCTCACGCTCTGCCTCAGCTTGTGGTAGATAGCTCTCGGGAACTACACTCCAAGTCTGCGTCTTCGAAGGGCCACCATCACCACCATCACCACCACCATCACCATCACCATCACCTAGCCAAACACCAGTTGACCGACTCTGTCGTTGCGCGCGATAGAGTGTCTCCGTATCCCGCGATTTCCGTCGACGAGGCGTACGAAAAAATCAACGACAACACCCCTGCTCCCCAGATAATCGAGCTGGGCATCCTGGACCCGCGTCTTATCGGAAGTGTTGTTGCAGAGGACGTACACGCTTCCATGGATGTCCCGAACTTCAGGGCCAGCATTGTGGACGGCTATGCCGTGATCAGCTCGGACGGGCCTGGTGCGTATCCGGTGGTGAGCGTGTCGCACGCTTCTAAGAGCGACCAGAAGACGCTTTTTCCCGGCCAGATTGCGCGCATCACCACGGGGGCCCCCCTGCCTGATGGAGCAGATGCCGTGGTGATGGTTGAGGAAACAAAGCTGGTCCAGGCGACCGAAGACGGGTCAGAGGAGAAAATCGTGGAGATCCTCGCCAAGGACGTCCAGCAAGGAGAAAACATCCGAGGCATCGGCTCAGACACCCGCAGCGGAAGTCTAGTGCTTGCCCAAGGAACACGGATTTCCATTGGCGGGGGAGAAATCGGCGCTCTGGCAAGCGTCGGGATCCGCACAATCAAGGTGTATCGCAAGCCGATCATTGGTGTGTTGTCCACAGGTAATGAGCTGCAGGATATCAGCTCTGAAAATCCACTCCACTATGGAGAGATTTATGACAGCAACAGACCGACTCTGGTGTCGATGGTCGAGAGATCTGGCTACGAGGTTGTTGATCTGGGGATTGCCACGGACTCTACCGAGTCGCTCGTCCAGCTGATTCAAGGTGCCTTCGAGACGAAAAAAGTCGATTGTCTCATAACTACAGGCGGTGTCTCCATGGGAGAATTAGACCTGCTCAAACCAACGATCGAAAAATCCCTGAAAGGTGTAATCCATTTTGGAAGAGTTCGTATGAAGCCCGGCAAACCCACCACGTTCGCAACGGTGGGAGGCTCAAGAACCATCTTTGCCCTGCCTGGAAATCCTGCATCGTCGTCGGTGTGCTACCACCTGTTTGTCCTGCCGTGTCTGCTCAAATGGCAGGGTCTGCAGCCTGTTTCCGGCAAAATACTGCCCTCGGAGACCACCGTCAAGGTGAAACTCGCGCAGGAGCTGAAATTGGACCCGCAGAGACCCGAATACCAACGAGTCAGTATCCGTCAAGAGCAAATGTGTCTGGTGGCCACGTCCACGGGCTTCCAGCGCAGCAGTAACATCGGCTCCTTTAAAAAGGCAAACGGCCTGGTGTGTCTTCCTGCAGGCTGCGATTTCGGCAAACCGTTCATGGACGCAGGCGCGGTGGTGGACGCCATTCTTATTGACCAGGTGCAAATGTGATTATATAAGCAGGCTACAAAATCGTTTCTCAAGAAAAAGATCTCACTATTGTATTGATTGGTACTGGACAGCTGACGTCTTGTGGCGTTAGATACCTCGAAAATGAGCGTTTCCCCGGGAGCTATGTCCGACAGAGTTTTTGAGGTGAGTAGAAAACAGGCTTGATGCTAACCAATAGAGCACGTTATCCGAACTCCATAACTTGCGTATAAATGAGTTAAAGATGATTTGCAGGTCCATCGGGCTGGTGGTTTCGGGCAGAAAGGCTGAGATTGCCGGCCGTATTGAGCAGTATTTTTCTGGAGGCAGATATCAAGGCGACCATGCCCGCATGTTTGCCGTCCGTGCGCTAATAATGAAAGCATCTGTGGGACAAGAACTACCTCCCTTCCAAGCGTTGTACGGCACATTCCGCACCAGCGCTCATACCATGCACATTCCGAACCAGTACTCGCCAATGGAGGCCCCTGGGACTGTTCACGTTGCTCCAATTGCCGCACAGCAGCGGGCAGGTCCAAACATAACTTTCAAAAAGAGCGAATTTTACCATCTGAAATTGCAGTTGAAAGCCAACGGTTCGAACCCGCTACTCGCCCAGCAGAGGGTGAAGGACCGGGGCGTGTGCCGGTTTATTTTTCAGCTGACAGCGGAGGAGCGAAATCTCCTGCAGTCCGACAAGAACACCAGACTGTGTTTGATTGCTGGCCCCAGAAGCCCGACGGCGGCCGAGCAGTATGTGGAATTTCCACAGCCAAATGAGATCACAATTAATGGAACCAAGCTCAAGCAGATGGGCCGAGGGATCAAGGGAAAACCAGGATCGGCCAAGCCGATTGACCTCACAGAAAATCTGCGCATGAACGAAACGAATCGGCTGGAGTTTGTGTATGCCTTCACCAACACAGATTTCTGGCTTTACCTATACATTGTGGAGACGGTTCCTGTGTCGCAGCTGCTGGACCAGATTCTGCAGAAACAGCACATATCCACCGAGAAAACTATACAGAGCATTAAGGAGCGCCAGCAAGACTTCGACGACGACCTGATACAGACAGACAAGGAGGTGATATCTCTGATGTGCCCGTGTTCGTTTATCAAGATGAGCTACCCGTGTCGGTCTGTGAAGTGCAACCACATCCAGTGTTTTGATGCGCTTTCGTTTCTGCAGCTCCAGCAACAGGCCCCTACCTGGCAGTGTCCTGTGTGTTCCAACAGGCTTGAGCTGGACGATCTGGCCATGGACGACTATTTCTGGAACATTGTCAAGCAGACACGCGAGGAGGACGAGGCCGTTGAGATCGATGAGCAGGGAAACTGGAACGTGCGCCAGGAGGCAGACGAGAACAAAGACGTGAAGGAAGAGAGCTACAAGCCAGAGGTGAGGCAAAAGAGCGAGGAGGTGGCAGTTATTAGCCTGGACAGTGAAGACGACGAAGACCTGGCAACGGGTCCAGGGGCGGCCAATCCAAGCACTGAGGAACGGGCCACCACAGAAACAGCAGATAGTCACTACTCCCAGCGAGACGCCGAGTTTGCGGACTTCATGAAGCAGCATCTGATGTCTGGGTTCACTGGCGACGACTTTGTTCCTGATTTCAGCGAAACAGAGAGCGAGCCGTCCAAGGAGCCATCGAATACAGGTAGGCCCTCGAACGGAGACTCGCTGAGTGACTATCTTCCGCAATTGTTTTCCAACGAGCAGGAGGCCACGACGGAGGCCCTAGTCCACTCTGGTGCTGACCAGCGACGCGAGTCCGTTGAGATCATCACGCTAGACTCAGAGGACGAAAACACACACAGACCGGAATCGTATGCTGTGGTTCCGGACGAAGGAGCACCGCTCGCAGAATTAACCGCTTTGCAGGGTCCAGAGAAGCTAGCGGCGGCTGTGGACGGTGCTGACAATAGTGCTGCGGCTGTGGACGGTGCTGACAATAGTGCTGCGGCTGTGGACGGTGCTGGTAACAGTGCTGGTGATGGTGCTGCAGACGGTGCCGCGGCTCAGCTAGACATTGTGTCTGGCGTGTATTTGCGTCCTGGTCACGCGTCCAAAAAGCTGCCTAATGCCACTGGAAGCGATAACCAATTATTGAACGGAGGCCCGACCGCAGCCCTGCAAATCGAGAATGTAGAAATTCCGGCTGAGGCTCGCGATCATGCACAGCGCGGCGAGTCGACAAGCATGCATCAGCCAAGGATAGCTGAAAACTCAGACCACCAGAGCGGCAACAACCACTTGTTGGGGTTCAATTTGCCGTTGTAATATATTAATTATACAGTGTAGATTAGAGTGGAATCCAAAGGCGGGTCTTGTTCATGTACTCCACGTAGCTGTGTCCGAAGAAGGCAACCAAGGTGCGTTCTTCATATCTAATGCGCCTAGAAAAAAACCTCTGCAACATGATATAGAAAACCACAAATGAAATCGGGTTTGAGAGGAGCAGCTGAGATCCAAGAGCCCAGTAAAAGAAACCGGCGTAGGAGGGGTGTCGAAGATAGCGATACACGCCTGTGGTGACGAGCACATGGTTGGACTTTTTTTCTGTAGCGATCAGATGGCTAAAGGACTCCCGAGCCGTGACCATAGCGAGAGATCGAAGCAGCTGCCCTGTGAGCACACACAAGAACCCGACGCAGTTCAGATAGGGGTGCCTGAGCTTCCATTCAGGGAAAAGGTAGTGCTCGATCACTGCCTCGATCAGCGAGATAGTGTGGGCAGCTGCGTACTCAGGCCCGTTAAAAAGAAGAAAGGACTCGTTGGAGACCTTATCCGGAGAGTACCGGGCTGTGCAGTAAAATTCCAAAAAGTGAAATGCCAGGACTGATGCGAGGTAGACGGGCAGCTGTTTGTACTGCACCGCGGTGGCCAGCGTGAGCGAGGCGCCCATCATGATGCCCAAGATGTGTGCTGTCAGCGCGGCGTCGGCGATATTCAGCTCCATGTCGATTACAGATCGTTGGGATCGTATTCTCTGGACGGATACCGAGACCTTTTTTCGATAAAAAAACCTCATTGCGGGCTCGTACCATTTTTTGGGTTGATGCACGACCTTGCTCATAGTATCCAAGTTTCTAAGCGAAGATATAGCTCACTTGCAGCCGTGTTAGGTCAAGCATCCCATTTATGGAGACAAATTGGTTGCTGCAGACTGAATGCAGAAATATTTTGAAGGGTAGACGCACGTCTGCAACCTAAAAAGCAAGGTGAGAATTGTTACGAGAGGTGATAAGAAAGTCATTATTAGGCAAATGATGCCATTTGCCAGATCTCGCGTCTGGATAAATTCCTGCTCAGTCCTGTCGTGCTCGATTTTTATTATAGCTGCGCGCACGTACATAATATTTGGTATATCCGCTGCAAGTCCGAATACGAACCCATAAAAACTTTCGCCGAGAATATACCCATTGTTGGGGTCGGGCTGTTAAAGCACAAAACCTTGATTCCTGCATAGTGTTGCAAAACTGGGTCCACCTACCTCAAGTTCCTGCATATACACCTAGCAACCAACTCCCTTCTGATCAAGTTGGATCCACTACCAGCCATAACCCAAGAAAAATATATAAAACATTTATCTTTCCTGTACAACGCGGTGCATCAACCGCCTTCTGGATGATATAAAGCCATGCAAATCGACACATCCAAGACTTCATGGGCCACATGGGATCACACACTCCTGACGGGCATCGAGTGCCACGACGTGACTGACAATCACGAGGCATATCAGGAAACGATTTGCACGGATCAGCCACATTGGCACGAATCTCACCAGTTGGACTACCCGGTGCCGGCATTTTCAGCTCCACACTTTCATCCACAGATAGTCGGCGCCCAAGATTACGCTCTCCAGACTCCTGTACTTTCGGAGTTTCCAGTACTTCCGACAGAAGCGCACTTGGACTTCACGCAGCATCACTTGGGTCTCCCAGTAAATTCGCTCAATCACATGCCATACGGCGTAATGCCTCACGTTCAACACTTCCATCACGAGCAGACGGAATTCCCACCGGCTGCTCCGACCGTGATAGGTTATCAGGAAATACCAGGAGGGCAGGTAGCATACGCTACCAAAAAGGCCTTCACCTGTAACGAGTGCGGCAAGGCCTTCACTCGGAGAGAATCCCTCAAGAACCACATTTCATCGGTGCACAAAAAGCTCAAACCGTACAAATGCCAGTACGCTAATTGTCTGCTTGAATATTCGACACCATCAGATCTGAGACGACATATACGAGAAAAACACTTGCACAGTGCTAAGAAGTTGTTTGTGTGCAAAGGACACACTGAAAATGGCGACGTGTGGGGATGTGGACGACGTTTCCATCGGTCGTACCAGCTGACAGGTCACTGGAAAAGTACGCGATCTCGGCAGAAATGCCGAATCCCCGCCGACTTCGATTACGTCCCCGTGAAGCAGACAGATGCCGGAGACGATTAACTAATATGTTACGTAAGCTGAGAGTTGTGAGGTCGATCGACGGTGAAATTTCTGAAACCGAAATCGGATTGGGTGTCAGGGTTTTTCGGATTCGATTTCGGTCATGCCTGGTGAAAAAAATATCGCCCGCGACTTTTGCGCCACGGCTGGGGACGTCACCACGGCACCGAACAGAGCCACCTCGCAGTGCGTTGTATACCAACTTTTCTAATAATTTAAATATTTCGAGATCAACTTTATCACTTCCAATGTTCAGAGCCATTGCAAGAACCCCTATCTCGCTCGCCAGAACTTACGCCACCGGTAAGGTGACCGGCCAGTTTACCGGTAAGCCAGGTCCAGATGGAAAGTACACCGTCACCATGATACCTGGAGACGGTATTGGTCCTGAGATTGCAGCTTCTGTGGAGGCCATTTTCAAGGAGGCCAGCGTCCCAATCACCTGGGAACCTGTCGACGTGACCCCTTCGTTGATCAACGGTAGAACCACCCTTCCTGAGGAGGCTGTTGCTTCCATTAACAAAAACCTGGTTGCTCTTAAAGGTCCTTTGGCTACTCCGGTCGGTAAAGGTCACCAGTCCATGAACCTGACCCTGAGAAGAACTTTTGCTCTTTTCGCCAACGTCAGACCATGTAAGAGTGTCCAAGGTTACAAGACCCCTTACGAGAACGTCGATACCGTTCTTATTAGAGAAAACACCGAGGGTGAGTACTCGGGTATCGAGCACGAGATTGTTCCTGGTGTTGTGCAATCCATCAAGCTGATCACCAAGCCAGCCTCTGAGAGAGTCATCAGATACGCCTTTGAGTATGCCAAGTCCGTCAACAAGGCCGAGGTCAGAGTTGTGCACAAGGCCTCCATCATGAAGCTGTCTGACGGTTTGTTTGTTGAGACCGCCAAGGAGGTGGCCAAGGAGTACCCAGAAATCAAGCTCACCTTCGAGCTCCTCGACAACACCTCCTTGAAGCTGTGTGCTGACCCATCCGAGTACAAGACCTTGGTCATGGTCATGCCAAACCTGTACGGTGACATCATGTCTGACTTGTCTTCTGGTCTGATTGGTGGTCTGGGATTGACTCCTTCCGGTAACATGGGTAACAAGGTTTCCATCTTCGAGGCTGTCCACGGTTCTGCTCCAGACATTGCCGGTAAGGGTCTTGCCAACCCAACTGCTCTTTTGCTCTCCTCTTGTATGATGTTGAGACACATGGAGCTGAACTCGTATGCCGACAAGATTGAGAACGCTGTCCTGAAGACCATTGCCTCTGGTCCAGAAAACAGAACCAAGGACCTCAAGGGATCCTCCTCCACCTCTCACTTCACCGAACAAGTTATTAAAAACTTATAGACTAGATATCTAAAATATAGTATCAACATAGGTTAAGCAAGCTGTGCATAAAAAAATATCTTTTGTAATGAGCACCTCAGATATAATTAGCCGTGTGTGGGGTGGCGTCTTGCACATCCAATTTACCGTTGATGAGGCGCTGACTGCCGAGAGGGTTCCTTCTTTCCTCACCACGCTCCCCCGCAACTCGTACCTCCATAACTCGCTCTCCGATACGCTGCAGTTCTTCAAGCCCTACTTGCGCGACCCAGAGCTGGCCCAGAACCAGGACTGGTGGCTGGAATTCGAAAACGTGCCGCTGAAATGGAATCTGCCTGTGGGGTTGCTCTACGACCTGATCACCACCGACTCGCAGGCCGAAAAGCAGGCCTGGGAACTCAAACTCAGATACCACAATTATCCTGCCGAGTACGTGATGCCAATTGATCCCAAAACCTCGTTTCTCAAGGATCACTGGACCAACCAGCTAAAAGAAGTGTGCTTCATCCTGAACGGCTCTAGCAAAATAGTGATGAATATGTCCCGCACCGAGACAGACGAGTTTTATCTTGCTGCGATCCACCAGGACTCCATCAAATTCGAGTCCATCTTCAGAAAGGTTCTTCCTGCAAACATCTCAAGCCTCAGGAACATTCCAATTAAAATATACCTGCCCTTTTCCAACAAGATGGTTCAGCCTGTGCTTGTCAACCCCAGCAGAAAGACCTTCCTGGGCCAAGTCTTGCAGGATCAGATACCAGACCTATTTCCCTCTTCGCTGATGTGCACAGTGGCGACTCCGTACTGTCACGGCGTCGAACTGCCTCTTGAAAGCCCGATCATCGACCTCTACATTTGCATGAAATACTTGGACGGGTTTCTACATATATCTATTAAGATGATCCAGAAAAAGAGTCTCTAGCATCGCGCGCTGGACTTACTCAGGAACATCAAAAACCGCTTGCATCCAGCATCGATACATCTTCAGCTGCTTTTTCCTGTTGACCAAAAGTCTCTTATCAGACGCAATTCTGCGTTCTTTGAACGGCCCGCAGAAGATGTCACGCAGCTCTTCCTCCGTGAAGAAATAAACCCGGGTCCCGTCACCTCTGACATAGAAGTTGTCATCCAAAAGACGATTTTTCTTGAACCTGATTTGTGCTAAATCAAACCGGCCGTAGTCACGGAACAGAATTTGACCTCCGGGAGCCATCATCTTGGATAAATTGTTGATAGCGTGCTGCCATTGTTCGGGACTCAGGGCAGAGAAAACAAAAATCATCACCGCAATATTGATCGAGTGGGGCTCCACGTTCTCGGGCATTTCCAAGTTTGGGTTCGCAAGGTCCCAAACAGATGCATGGACTACACCCTCGTTCGGTGCATACATCTCATTCGATCGCACGAGATCCACTGCAACCTTCGAGTAGTCACACCCGTACAGCTTGAGATTCTTGTTTTCGTTGTGCTGCAAAATAGGAAACATGGTGTTTCCTGCTCCGCATCCGATCTCGATTATATTACAGGCCGGAGCATCTGGCTTTATGGCCTCGTATAATGATGGAAACTCTATCTGTAACCATTTTCTATCTTTGAAGAAATTCTCTCTATTGTTCTTGTAAAACAGGTCCCAGAATTTGGCTGGCTTGTCGTTGTACATTTTCCGGTAGTATTCTGAAACAGGCTCCTCATGCTGTTGCTTGATCTTGTCTTGAAAATCTTTCACCTGCTCTTCGTCCCACTCTACGTTGTCCCATGCGTTGAAATTAAACACCTCTTCCTCGTTCTTGAGGTATCTCTGTCCAAAGTCAAACGGCTCGTCTCGTCCCAGACGAGACTCTAGCGGAGGTTTTTGTTCCTGCTGTGACATTTCTCTTGCGATCTGTGTATTTAGGGACTTGCAAAAAAAAAATTAAATTGTTTGGCCAGGCCACGACAAATCCCCAGATTTTCCAAAAATGGTAGCTGCTTCAAGACAGCCTCCTCGGTGACATATATATCTCAAAGCTTAATTTCGGAACAAGCAACAAAACTTTCAACAAATGAAGAAACGTTTGGGACAAAAGCTCACCCTGGAACAAGATTTCCATGATCCGTTGGATGTCCAGATCAACGTTAGTTTACCTCCGGCTCCGTCCACCAGCTACTCCGTCGAGACGCTAAGAATGAAAACCCGCTGTGTTTCTTACTCCCCACCATCTCCAAACTTCCGGCCTGTTTTTGAATCGTTGCAACCTCCAAGAGTGGCATCCTTTTCCGATCCTTCTTCTATACCACACCTCGACTCGAATAAGAAGCACATATTCAAGGGTCTGGGAAGCAAGCTGAAAAACATGAAAAACATGAGAAGATCGGTGTCCTCGCCTTTACGGATGGAAAGAAATGACTCAGAGACGTCACTGGTTTCCAGCTTTATTGACAGTTACAATGATGACGATGCATCGGAGGAACTGCCGTCCAACTCAGATTCCGATCATTCGCTTTTTTCGCTGCAGTCGCACTCGTCTAAAGAGTCCTTGCCGAAACAGAATGATTTATTCTACAAATCTCTTGATCCAAAGGGACCCTACTTTAAACCACTGCCTACGTTACCGATCCAGAAATTTAACCAATCGCAGTTCAGAGACTACGCTTTCACCAGACCCCACGCTGCGACTACCCAGAAAACTTCTCCTAAACCTATCCAAAATGCAAAACCCAAGATGACCAACCCTCACGATACCGACATATTCACCAGAAAACCAACATACCTCAGAAAATCCCAGTCCGTTTCTCCAGGCCAGAAACTTCCAGCGCAACACGTAGAACCTTTTGGCCTTGCAGGCTACGAGCCAACCAGGCCTTTGAGAATCATTAACTAGTCACATTATTTACACTTTAAACATTTGCTATTTCGTATTAAATCGCCCCAGACGGGCAGCCTTGAACCTGCTGATTGTCACAGGCTCGATGGGCTCGAACTCTTTTTCTTTCTCGGTCTCCTGGAATCCTCCGTTGTAACGATGAATCATTTTGGTCCGCAACCGCGTGTAGTCCATAGCGACGTTGGCCTCAAGAACCTCATCGGTCAGCTCGATGTTGACATCCTCCTCCGGTCCATCAACATCTTTCTCTACGATCTGATCCAGAAGAACCACCGGGTCATCGTCTTCCTTGTCATCGTCCTCAGAAGCAGATTCCTCGCCAGACACTCCGACTTTCTGGTTGGCCTCGACTAACTTGTTGTGATCCTCAAAATCCTCCAAGTCGTTGATCACCTTTCCGTGTGTCTCCAGGTCATCGTCGTACATTCCCAAAGTATACGCACGGGCCATTGTGTCCAGATCGTCCTGCATCGCCTGGTAATCAAGAGAAGCAACAACAGCCGATGTATCAGCACGTTCATGATCATTCCCTGATGGAATATCTTCCTCTGAATCGTGCTCCACCACATCAAACATAACTGTGTCATCTTTATCGGCCTCGGGCTCCTCCTCAACTCGAGCTTGGCTTTGTCGCTGTTGCTTGAAACGAGAAACCCTTTGCACCTTGGAATTCCTCAGCTCTTCTGAAACATTCTCGATTTCTTTGATCTCAACGGTTTCAGAGAACTTGACGCTTTTCTTGGACTTTGTATTAGGACTGGACGTCAAAGAGTCGTCGGAGCTCTGGTTTTCTTTTTTCCGAAGCTCCTGGATCTGTCTCATAAAAAGATCTCTGGCACCACCCGGAACAATGCTCCTATATTTCTCGTCATCCTCATCCTCATCCTCCTCATCATCCTCATCGTCGTCCTGCGGCCCTTCCAGATACTCACTGTCGCCAAACTCGTCATCCCCGTAGTCTTCATCGTCAAAATCTTCAGCGAGCATTTCAAGAGTAAGAAGATCGTCCGGATCTATGGCTGGTCCTTGGGCTGCTTTCCTGTTCAAGTCATCTTCGGCGTTCGGTGTGCTGGATGGTTGAGTCTGTCGCAAACCCATATCATCTAGAAGTTCAGAAAGCTGGTCGTCATCCTCCTCAATCTGGGCCAATTCCTGCTCTCCTATCTCTTCGATCTTTGGTGTCTTAGAGCTTTTCTGTTTCAAGTTCGCTTCACGGTCCACTGCCACAGACACACTTTTCGGTTCTTTCTCTGGCTTGGCAACTGGCAGGATGGATGCCTTTTCGGTGATCTGTCTAACCTCATCAAATTCCGTGTTTTGCTCGCCGTACGGTTTCAGCTCGCATTTTATTGCAACATCATTGTCATCCAGCTCCTCTCTTATTTCCATGAGAGGAAGTCCATCTGGGCTCGTTTGATTCTGTTCCAAATCATCCAACTTCGTGAGCCCTTCAAACAGTTCAACCAGTTTTATTCTTGACTGTTTTCGACTGTCAATCTCTTTCGAAAGGTTCTCAATTTCTTGGCTTAAGCTGATGACCTTGTTTTTGATCCAATCCTGCTCCTTGTGTGCTTTGTCATTGAACAATGAGCAGCTGTCCCCAAGCTCTGACGATTTAGTCGCTGCAAACTCTTGGGTAAGTCGCGAAAAAGTGTTGAGGTGGTTTAGTTCATACTCATAAAGCTGTTTGACTCCAACCAGGTTGTAAAGAATAGAGTCGATCAACGAAAGCTCTTTCTCCATGGAGCAAAAAGTACTGAAAATTTATTTAAATTTATAAAATATTCTTAACATATTATGCCTCCCTACGGACAGATCGTCATCGGTCCTCCAGGGGCTGGAAAGTCCACATACTGCAATGGAATGAACCAGTTTCTGAATTCCATTGGAAGGAACTCGCTGATCATCAACTTGGATCCCGCAAATGATAGGTTGCCGTATCACTGTACAGTTGACATCAGAGACTATATCACTTTGGAAGAGATCATGGCCGATGAAAATATTCGCCTGGGTCCTAACGGAGGCCTTATTTACTGTCTTGAGGTGTTCGAACAGAGTCTGCAATATTTTATGGAGAAGATCAAAGACCTGATGTCCCTTAGTATGGATGGCCAATCAACCTATATTTTGTTTGACTGTCCCGGTCAAATTGAACTGTTCACAAATAATCCAATTTTCAGGCAAATATTCAGCAGACTTGAGAAGGAGCTAGACTTTAGATTTTGCGTGATATCGCTTATAGACTCCATCAACTTGACCATACCTTCTCAGTATATCTCAACGCTACTCCTGACTTTGAGATCAATGCTACAAATGGATCTTCCTCAGGTTAACGTGATATCGAAGATCGATCTGCTGAAAAACTACATAGATAACGACAAAGCGTCAAAGATGGAACAACGCAAAAGACACCAGACAGACGACGATGATTTTGACGGAGGACTCCCGTTCCGTCTGCAATTTTACACAGAGGTTCAAGATTTGCATCAGCTATTCCCGTACCTCAGAACAGAGAATAACCAAAGGGGATTCTTCAACGAAAAGTATGAGAGATTATCTACTTTAATTGCCGATCTGATCGAGGATTTCGGCTTGATTCAGTACACTGTGCTTGCGATTGAGGACAAAGTGTCAATGATCAATTTGCTGTCTCTCATCGATAAATCCAATGGTTATTGCTTTGGCACAAATGAGCTCGGAGGAGATTCGATATGGTCCGACGCTACTCGCCAGTCCTCTTTAGCGTTCATGGAAGATATAGACATTCAAGAAAGGTGGATTGACCAGAAGGAGCAGTGGGATCAACTGGAAGAGGAGAAGAGACAGGAATTGGAGGAGTACTTGCATGACATTCAAGAAAAAGCCGATCCAGAGGACGAATGGGAGTCGTCGCTCAGAGAATGGGAGCAAGCGAACGCGGGATCAAAAAAGTGAAAAATAAATATTTTGATAATTTATTTTGTATAATAATTAAATCTCACTTTATGGAGAGTAATCTTAATTTACATCCCCATTCGTTTCTGCTTTGGAGGCGTACACTGCAAGAGGATCCCAGCGATGAGAATTATGAGCTAGCGTACCAGAGAGTACAAAACAATATCGAGGACAATTACAAGATATGGAAACTATATTACGAGCATTGGGAACAAAAATCTAACGAGCCTGCAAAGCTTGATGAGCTTTGGCTTCAGCAATTGCAATATCCGAGTCTTCAATACGACCAGCTGCTGGAGGAGTACTCAAAGTTTGTCTCGAAAAACTTCCCTGAAAGCTACGCTGAGAAGATGAGTCTGATTGTCCCAATTAAGAAAAGATGCCTGCAATTAATGGAGAAGATCGAAAGATGGGAGCACAATAAAACCCAAACCAAAGAACAGTACTGGACCGAGTATCTCAAAGGATTACACAAAATGAAAGGTGTCGATAAAACCACCAGAATCAAACTCATCCAGGCTACTTTTGAGCGCAGTCTGACGGAACAGGTTTGGGACTCAGTGACCGCAACGTATCTATCGTTCAATTTAGAGGTGGATGAGTCGAGGTTTTGGAAAAAAATTGTTCAGCTAGACAACACACGTGAATCTTCCTGGATCAAGTACATACGATGCCCCGATACAAACTTTGTTGAGGCCAGAGAGTTTTACAATTCTGCAAAGGATCTCAACCTGGCCATGGTTCACTGCGAAATTCTTCGTGCAGACTTTCAGATGGTTGGCTCCGATCCCGATCTTTCCCTACCCTGGTTGATAGAGGACATCCAGAATTACTTTGATAAGGCACTTGCGAACAACGACATTTTTCACACCGTTGAAAAATTATGCATTGAGATGTATGAGGCGATTCAAGACATCAGCTACGCTCGAGAAAGTTTGCTGAATCCCCTGGTGACGAAGTTCAGTGACCAGACCGAGATCTGGCTGTATGCCGTGGAGTTTGAGAAGAAGTATGGTGATTACCAATCTGTGATCTCTCTCTTTGAACGGGGAATGTCCTGCAACCTGGACTGGCCTGAACGTTTGGGAGCAGAGTGGAAACGATACGAGCTTTTATATGGGTCAGTCAGTGGCCTTGAGAAGTGCGACCAGGTCTGCCAAGCTTCAGAGTTGCAAGACTCTGGTGAACCTGTGGACGACGAGCCGACAACCAGCAACGAAAAGGTGCATGTGCGAGAGTCTCAGAAACGCCAGATAGATGAACCTTCTACACAGGGATCTAAGAGAACAAAGATTGAGTCGCGAGATCGTGAGAACCTGACCGTTTTGGTTACAAATGTGCAAGAGACCACTGAGCAACAGTTGACTGACGAGTTCGGCACCTGTGGGAAAATCAGGAGTATTAGTTTACATGGTAATAAGGCAACACTTGAGTTTTGCGATGAAAGAGGGGTTCTATCTGCGCTTAAGAAATCAGGATCAAGATTAGGTGATGCTCTGATTGAAGTCGAGCATCTGCAAAATTCTACAATATGGGTTGCAAACTATCCACCTGAGTATACAAGTGCAGACATTGAAGCATTGTTTGGAAGGTTTGGCGAAATACTGAGCGTCAGACTACCGTCTCTCAAGAGTAATGTCCAACGGAGATTCTGCTACATAGAGTTTTTTTCGGAAACCAACGCGAAAACAGCAGTTGCAGAGATGGACGGACATTTGATAAGCGGAAAATCCAGAGAGTTTAAGCTGGTTGTCAAGATATCAAACCCACAGAGCAAGCAGTCCAGGAAGGGAGCGCTGGAAGAGGGGAGACAGGTTTATGTGAGTGACTTGGATTTCTTCAAGGTTGACGAGAACAAGCTGCAGCAGGAGTTTAGCCAATTTGGTGAGATCGAAATGATCAAAATCCCGCTTAAACGCGGCGATGATGCCAAAAGCTCAAAAAAGCTCAATAATGGATTTGCATTTGTGTCTTTCAAAACTTGCTCAAGCGCAATTGAAAGTCTCGAGCTAGACGGTAAGATGCTGGTAGGAAGACCGATGAAAGTGGAGCTAGCGACGCCAAAAAAGAAAAAGACATCAGTAGTCGGTAGCGGCCGATTTGACAAGCAGCGCACAATCTCAGTCATTGGTCTTGATGACAAAGTGTCGCTTGACGTTTTAAAGTCCATTTGCGAGAATGTTGGACCTGTCACCCAAGTTGAGTTACAACCTGAGCACAATGCGGCTCTGGTAGAGTTCGAATCTGTCAAAAGCTCAGGATTGGCAGACTTCAAGCTTAATGGCAGTCGGATCGGTGACTCGATAGTCAAAATCGGAACTTTCCAAGATTTGATGAGACAGAAGAAGAACGGTTAAACATCTGAGATTCATTAATTAATTCTATGTATTTAATCCAGTAACAGATCTTTCAGCTGTTTTATCTCATCGAGAAGCTTGTCGACAAATTGTCCCTTCTGATCAGAATCCAGCAACTTCTGTTCCTCAAGGTTCGATGCCACAATTCTCGAGGAGAGGAACTTTGGATGCGAAATTAAGTAGTTGAGCCCGTTCACAAAGTTCAGCCTGTCTTCCTTGGTGTCCAAGCCAGGTATTAATTTCACAGACTCAGCACCCGGGGCAACAACATTGGAAACATCCAGAATTGCCATTGCTTTTGCTAAGAAAATGATTTGAGAAGTTTCCTGAATTATGGATAGACTGATAGGAGTGTCCGGCTCCAACCACCCCAAAAGTGTGGTCTCAAACTGCTTCGAGAAGGACTTGACGAATAAGTATACTTCAGAAGCAACTTTATCACCAAAGGTGGTCACCAAAGTTAATACAGTGGAAAGCAAACCGTCTAGCCATAAGTGGTGGAGTCTGGCAGTCTCAGGAACAACTGGTGAAATCCCACCTTTCTGAATCCGAGCCGAAATCTGCGAGTCAATGAGAATCACGAATAGTCCATCTTCAAGAAGTCTTTCAGCAACAGCTCTCATTTGAATCAATTCGTTTATGATCTTCAGCGCAAACTCAGAGAAAATCGCCTCTCTGTTGATTTTGATCAAATGTGAGCATGAGTATAGGTTTGCCGTGGAACGGAACAATCCGGACTCTATAACAGATTTTGCAATCATTAACTCAAGGTCACGAGGAATTCGAGACTTGATTAGGGTTTCTAGAATGCTGATGATCAACGATAAGTCATCAGCTTGCTTGCAAATCAGAACAGAATCACCATAATCAGATTTTCTTGAAGACATTGCCTCACCTTGGACTGATTTGAAGATAGTCTTGACTGACTTGGCTATGATGCTATTAAAAATGTCCACAAACGTAGCAGCATATTCGACGAAAAGGATAGTATCTGGTTTGGTCATTTCCAAAGCAATCCGTAGTGTTCTGAATAGTGAGCGGTATGTTTGATTTTCAAACCCAAGTAAACCGTCTACCATGTTAACGTCACCTGAAACCAGCAACTGACAAGTGGCAGATATAAGTGGAAATATAACTTTATCATCAAATTTGTTTTCATTGTTACGTTTCCAAAACGTCAAGCAAATGTAAAACGCCAAATCAACGCGCTCTTGATAAACAATAGAAGAGTTTGATGATAAAACCCCTTCCTGATAGTTGATTTTCAGTAACGATGTTGCTAGTGAGAGGTACTGCTCATCAATAATTGCGCCATTACCTTTGCAAAAGCAGCTGACTAAGGCACCAAAAGATTTAGCTGCCGTGACTCGGGCAAAAATCAGTTGAAATCTCAAGCTGTTGGAGATCACTTCGCTTCTAATAAAATTCCAATCTTGACTTTTTCCAAATAATTTATCCATTAGTTCAACGGAATGAGATGAATTTTCGCCATACGTCTCTTTCACCATGAAATCCGACCTTTCAAATTGTGAAAGACTAAAGTTCTTTCCATGAATTGAGAAAAACTTTAATGGATGTTCAACAGGCATCATGACACCGGTGTTCAGCTCAAATTTGTCTTTCAATTGAGAAATAAACTTTTCGGAGTTGAGCAGTTTATAGACTGCATTTTTGTTCTGAGTGTTTTGCGAAACGAAGAGGTAGAGAGAAACAATCTCGGCCATTTTTGCTTTTATGCTAACTTTGTAAAAGTAATCTGTTAGCTCTTTACTGTCTTCTGAAGTTGGCATAACAGGAAATGATCCCAGTTCCTCAATGATGCTTGAAACGAAATTTTCATCATCATCATCTTCTTTGGCTGTTGTCCACGAATTAAAGGCGAGGGCCAGAGCATCCACCAAATTCAAAGACACAACACTTGGATAAACGGAAATTTTCGAGATCGAGTTTTTGAGTATTTTGAATAAAGAGTATTGGGACCTCTTCAATTTATCTTCTTTGGTTAATGATTTCTTCTCATCCAAAATGCAATCTTTGATGTCTCTTCCAGTGATGAAAACAATGGACAAGCCTTCTTGGCTACCGTTCATCACAGAAGAGAAAAAGTGATAAAGAGCAATCTTTAATGATTGTCCTTCAAACTCATTTGACATATCAGTGGCAAGACATTTCAACAAGATCTGAGTATGTTCCTGTCCCAAGTGAGTGAGCAATGAGGGAGGTTCGTTTTCCCAACTGGTATTCACTAAACTTGAAAGAAGATTCAGCACCTTCACTCTAAATCCAAGCGACTTTGCATATACGTTCACCAATTGTGGAAGAATAGAGTAAAAGTCCATTTCAAATGCTGAAGGAAGCTTGCCGAGGAACGAGTTTCTTGTCGAGATCAACAGAGCTGAAAAGTCAAACATCCCATCAATCAATTTTTTCTTCCACAATCCGTTCACACTAGAACTTTCGCAATCGCTTGCAACCTCACTCAAACTGCTGAGAGTGGCTGAAATTGGTCTAGTGACTCTCGAAACTTGACCGCTTGGAACCAGGAACATTTTGGTTATTCTATCACAAGATTGGGCAAAAACTTTGGTCACCTTAGCCTGAGGGTCCGCACCGTTGTTAATATCATACACTGCGGTGATGATTTTTGTAAAAATGAGTTGACAATAGACTCCTATTTGCGATCTCTGCACAGGGTCATTATACCTCCAATGAACGAAATTTTCGTATATGTGAATGCAATGACCAACAAAGCGATCCAACACCTCAGATTTGGCTTTCCAATTAGTGTCGCTTGATATATCCATACAATCATCAAAAAGTGAAATTGTCACTTGTAGCAGGGAGATCGTGAACTCATATTTCCATTCTACCATCTCAACAGTACCCAGTATGGCTGCAGCAAGGCCAGCGTTGGCCTTCAAGCCTAGAAGTCTGGAATTGTAGAAATAAGACCAAATCCTAAAAGAGTAGCCACAAGTTGAAAGTGAAGATAGGAGATGGTAACCGTGAGTAAGGAGTTGAACGTTGCGAAGTTGCAATGCTTGTTCAAGAATTCTGAAAATCACCTCAATGATGTCTTTATCATCCACAAAGGAGCTCATCGCTGCAATAAGCTCGTCGAACTGGTTTTTGTCTAGATCTTGGGCAACCTTTGCCATCAGCTCAAAAATCTCAGAGGCAAGCTCGATCTTTTCTGGTGTTGTGTCCAATTTTCTGGAAAGATTCTGAAGAATTCTACCAAGCAATGTCCATCCATTGTAATCATAGAGGAAGGCAACCACGGTGTCTTCTTTGGTAGCTCCAGGGAAAAGCTGTGCTTTGGTGCCTTCCTTAAGAAGTAACGATAGCTCGCCTGGTATTTCATAAGGTGGAAGAATATCAATATCTTGCGTAATTCTGATCAACTGAGGATTTTCATCATCAATAACGTACTTGTAGTAAAAGTCTTCATCCTTGAAAACCTCCATATAGGACTTTAAATTTGCGAGTTCCTCATATGCTAGATTGGAGTTGATGCTAACAAGCTGTAAAAATGATACCAGAGAAATTGGCAATTTGGCTCTCGCAATAGCCAATAAATCTTCTGTAGCAGGATTTGTGAAAAATCTTTCCACAATTCGGTTGGGAGCGTTCTTCAGAAGCTTTCCTATAGTGAATGAAGTCTTCTCGTTAAGCTGAATGTATGGGACGAAAGCAACCACGAACGATGCCAAAACTGCTCCATATAGGCCATCATATAAAAGTGTATCATGGCATGTGATCAATGATGCACAAACATCAAGAGCTTCAGCTTTCTTAGCGCATGTCAAAAATGTTTGCTGTAGAGCTTCGAGAGAGCCGAATTTTTGAATCAGTTGCACACTAATGGGATGCTGCATGTTGTTAGATACCACGACGTACTTCCGATGCACAATTATGCTCCAAGCGTACAGCACAATAGGATTTGCATGAGCTCCCATAACGTGATCATTGATCGAAGTAAAAGTGTCAGGATCGTTCGTGAATGAATCAACATCAGAAAGGGATCCCAGATTGAAATCAAGATCAAGCATGACTAAAGAAATCACTGTACATGTGCTCTCAAAGGTGGTTATCAGGTTCTTAGTCCTATCGTCTTTTATTAATCCCGAAAATCCACAGTATTGTGTAATTCTCATCAATTTAAACCACTTCAATGCAGTGGTTTTCGTGAAGCCGGTTCCACATTTGAATATCAAGTGTAGGAGAAGATTTAGGACGTCGAGAATCAAAAAATGAAGCTCCATATTCGATTGTTTTTCAGACAAGTCAATAGGGTTTTCGTACAGTTCCAAGAGACAATCAATGTAAGACTGCAACAGTTCAAATCCATGGTGTTTTATTTCGCGACTAATGTCTTGTATTTCTGGAGGTAAAATGTCCTCGTTTCTGATTAGATACAGTAAAGTTTTCAAAACTGCTCCAGATTCTCCCAGTACCTTCGAATAAAAATTAGAGATCCCAGTGTAATCATCATTCATCTGAAGTGAAAGTCTGTCGTTTGTGTCAACATGCGAAAAATCAGGGAAGCGATACGCCGCAATCTGGACGATCCTGGCAACCTCATGGACGTCAGCACGCAATTTATTTGCGATCTCTACGGCTGATTCAGCTTGCTTGCTTGTAAGTACATTTTTTGTGGTTCCTGAGCCTGACGCAAAATCGTCTGTGGCTTTCTTCGAGGATGATGTCTGAAACGGCAAGTGACGAGCTAGCAGGTGTGTCTTGTTCGTTAGCAAGAATGTACTCAATTTTGCAACGGTAGACTCTTCAAGTTCTCCACTCGACATTAAGAGATATGCATTTTCAAATGTCCAGCCAAAATCCGGGGGTGACCCTGAGATCGTCATGGCAGTAGAGTTGAAGACCATTGGCGAATTGTTCTCACACAAGTTTTTTGTTTACATGATTTTTTTCTTCAATACTCAGGTGCGAGGTGTGATCTATTTTTCATATACAGGTAGATCTAAAGCTTGACAAAGCTCATAAATTGGGTCTCTTCTGGTGGAGCCAGTACTGTTGCAGCGGGCTCAATGTCTACCGCAAATTCTGTATGACCCCTAGAGCCTCGGAGTGAGCCATTTTGAATGGCCGGGAGTTCGTCATTATTATAAGAGCCACTGATCAGCTTGGTCCAGCTTTGGTGGCATTCTTCAACAACTCGGACGGCTAATTCAGAGTCCTTGTAGTTTCCATCAAATAGGAACTTATTTGGCTTCTTTCCTGTGGGAACCTTGTAGACCTCGAACCAGTTCTTGAGGTTTTCGAGTAGCCCAGGCATTTCTGTGTGAACATCCGAGATGTTGGAGAGCTGTTGTGCAGCTGGGTCCTTGGTGTCAATTACAATCACTTTCCAGTCCAACTCTCCATCGTCCACAAGAGCAAGACATCCTAGAATTTTTACAGTTTTGATGGTTCCAGTTGGAGACACATAACGTCCAATATCAATCACGTCCAGAGGATCATTATCTCCAAGAATTGTTGAGCTTACCAGGCTCGAAGCTTCCAGTGGAGACTCCCAAGTTTGTGGGAACGCTCCGTAATTATGTGGGACCCCACGATTAGGATATATGTTGTTCAAGTACCTCAGCTTCCCCTTTTTTGTGTCTTGAACAATTGGGTTAGCTGTGAGTTCCTTTGAAATCTCATATTTTGCGCTCTCCCATCGCGGGATCTCGACAACCATTGTGGCTGTACAATCAGACTTGTTTAGTTGAAGTGGCACATCATGGAAAAAAGAACCAAACTTTCCGTTTTCCAGTTTCAAGTATGTCTTGAAACTAGCTGTGTTTTTCGTTCCAGAAACCAAGGTGGACAGAGCACGAACACACTTAAGCATCCTATGTATGTTCCTTGAAAGATGAGTAAAATGTAATTTTTTGTTTTCGATTTTCCGGTGCAAAGATTAGTAAATATCGTTCCATCCGTTTTTGGCAACGATATAGGGCAAAGAGCTACCAACAAGTCCTTCAAGGTTTTTTCGGTTATCTGCACTTTTCAGGGCTCTGCCCGAAATATGCAAATTGGGTAACATTTGCGATGGATCGAAAGGCAAATTGAACATTTCATGGAACTTCTTGATGCAGAACTCTGCATTAAGTTTTTTCGATCTCTTTTTGGACAACTTCGTAGCAATGTATTTCCACTTGTGACTCTCAGCGAGCGGAAGCAAGTCTCGCAGTATGTAGGCATCTTCTTCAGTAAAAAAAGAAATATCGGCGTATGGACTGGATGGAATGTAATCACCAGGACTGAACTGCTGTGGAGAGAGAGTAGATCTAGATGTTGATGCTGCGGATGGAATTTGTGAACGCATGTCATACGCATGGCCCTGCTGTACGTTGTTCCGGAAAACTGGAGATAAAACCGGAGATGTAGGATGGTAATGAGGCTGGAATGAGGGATAGTGGAGAGAGGATCTAGTATTTGAACCTGCGGTGGAAATGATTGGAGGAGGCAAAATCACCATAGGTCTTGGTCTATGGGTTGGAGAGGAGCCCTGAATGGTATTCGGGACGTTTTGGTAGAAGTTCAGATCTGCCCTACGATGGTCATCCATTTGCGAAGAAATATTATTTACAATTGGATCTACCATTCGAAATGTTGGACCTTTAAAAGTTCAAAAATTATTTCAACGCGAGCGAGAAGCAGAGCGGAATGCGATAAGTTTTATTTGTGAAATATTTTGCTGCTGTTACATGCAATCTGAGTATAAAATAAAATATGTGATCTGCACAAATTGTTCACACTAGCGAACTGTTGCAGCAAACATGCGTGGCTAGAAACTCGTTCTATTTTTTTGTTCGCTCGGTCGAGATCGCGTTCATGTATGGTGCGCATCTATTAATTGGCTTTTAATTGTACTCCATTTTTCGCGGTCGTAAGCCCCGACAACAACAGAAGGCACGCTACTGTTGTTTGTTTGGAGGCTTTTCTGGCTCTCTGGCGTGTGTTTTTCGTTCAAATTGCGCAGGGACATTGCAGCCACCGATTTCACTGGAGAATTTGAAGGCGTTTTAAAGTTTGATGATAATGTCTTTTGATGGCGATGCGTCCGGATGGGGGAGGACTGCAACGACTTGATGAACTCGAAATTCAATTCGGGTTGCGATTGGGAGTGTCCGAGCTGTTTCTTGAATTTGAGACTGCGAAGTCTCTTGAGTGGACTACTTGAAATCGAGTGTAGCGATGGAGTTTTGCGAACGGACCTTGACGGAGAAGCGCGAGAGTGTCTTGTGATTGAGGAGGATCTGGAGCGCGATGGCGACTCGCTCATCAGGGACAATTGGTCACTCGAGGACCTTGCCAGGTCAGGGCGCTGGAAGAAGGAATGTCCCCAAAGCTGCTGCTCCTCTTGCCACTGGGTCGAGTGCTGGTTCCATGCCTCCAGCGAAATGTGGTTCATGCCGGGATCTGCTGGTCCAGTCCAATGTCGCTGGGGTATTTCTGTGATGTTCTCGAGCTCCGCGGAAGAATAGGACAGCGGGGCTAGCGGCTCGTCAAGCTGTGGCAGCATTTGCGGTAAGGCGATAGGTTTTTGGAGCTGAGTTTCTGCCATGTTGTCCGTCTTATAGTAGAAGTGGAAGGAGTCGGAGGAAATGTCTGTGGTTGCGGATTTTTGCGACTCTGCGGGGTGGTCATACTCAGCGGAGTTTGATGGTCGGAGAGGATCCACCGATTTTTGACACTGGAATTCCATGCTTTTATCGTGTAAGGCTGCACAGTTGTCCACGAGTGTCTGAGTTGAGTCTTTGTTTTTCACCTGGTTATTTTCTGCATCTTCGGATCTGGTTAATTGACGGCCAGCGGACAATTTGAACAGACAGGAAATTATGAAGGACGCGAGCACCGATAGCTCAACATGTTTGGACTTGCTCTGCGTGTCCAGCAGGGTAGACAGCCAGTATATGACGACGGGAATTGGCATAACGTTGAGCACGCAGGCCGAGCCTAAAACAAGGATGCTGTTATTGAACAGTGAAAGGAGTTGCACGGATCCTGCTGTGTACTCCAACGCAATAAGCATGATCAATGGTACGGATCTGTGGTAGAATAGAACCGCCAACGCCAATGCCAAAGAGGCAGTGGTCCACGAGAGTGCTGTCGAAGCCAGAGTGGGGACCATGTTCTGCATTGCAAGCATTTTCAGATAAAATTCAAATTTGAAGACACCAGATGAAATTAAGACTCAGTATTTTGGTTTTGCCGAAAACGGAAACAACACGACCGAGTCTCGTTTAGTGCAGATATTGGTCTGCGATGCAAGTCTGGCCTTGGACAACCGAATCACCTATCGTGGGGGTATCTAATGGCTAAATTGGTGCTGTAATGTGTACTGTAAACTGTCTTGCGCATGACATTAAAAAATGTGGTGGTGGACTTAAATTTTTTCTCACACGTTAATTAAAAATCTTAATGTCTGGAAGCTCGAGTTGGCAGGAGCCTACAAGGTTCCGTGAATTCATCTACGACCTTGTGTTGTGGACGTTCACTGTTATATTCGATTGCTTTTTCCGAGAAATAAGGCCTCGCGGTGCTTTCCGTCTTCCAAAGTCTGGTCCTATCATCTTTGTGGCTGCTCCCCATGCAAACCAATTTGTTGACCCAATCGTGCTTATGGGCCAAGTGAAGAACGAAACGTCGCGTCGGATCAGTTTTCTCATTGCGGAGAAAAGCCACAAACGAAAGTTTATTGGGCTTATCAGCAGAAGTCAGATGTCCATTCCTGTTCGCCGCGCTCAGGATTGCTTGACGTCTGTCCCTGGAACTATCAAGCTGGACCCCCAGAACGAGTTGCATGTTTTTGGAACCGACACCCAATTTACAAAAGTTTGTGAAACCAAAGGATTGATCGCATTGCCTAAATCTTGGGGTACAGCAGAAGTTGGCGAGATTGTTTCCGATGCTGAACTGTTTCTGAGAAAACCATTTAAGTTTTCGGCTCCTAAAGTTGTCGACAAGGCCAAGAAGGCGCTTGAAGATGGTACCACATTTAAGACTGCGCCAAGAATCGACCAATCTGAAGTGTATCACCAGGTTTTTGAACATCTGGCCCACGGTCATTGTCTAGGATTGTTTTCTGAGGGCGGGTCTCATGACCGTCCTGATTTGCTACCTTTGAAAGCAGGAGTTGCTATAATGGCACTGGGCGCTATGGAAGCGAACCCAGGCCTCAACGTCAAAATTGTTCCTTGTGGCATGAACTATTTCCACCCTCACAAATTTCGTTCGCGTGCAGTGGTGGAATTTGGAAAGCCTATTGAGATCGCTCCAGAACTTGTTGCCAAGTACTCAGATCCTGACACATCGAAAGACGCAATCAAAGAACTTCTGGAAAATATAACAGGCGGTCTGAAATCCGTCACCGTGACATGTCCTGATTATGAAAGTTTGACGTGCGTGCAGGTTGCTCGCCGTTTATACTCCAACAACATGTCCAGCCATCTTTCTCTGGCTTCAATTGTGGAGATGAATCGACGTCTCTTGAAGGGATACCTTCATTACAAGGATGACCCTCGAGTCATTGAGCTGAAGAAAAACATTCTTGATTACCACGACAATCTTAGGATTTTCAAAATCCCCGATCACTTGGTCGAGGGGGGACGAAACGATGACAATCTGACCATTTTTGTTCACTTCATCGAATCCTTGGCTCAGCTCATAATATTGGGTACACTTGCACTGCCTGGTATCATTCTCTTCTCGCCAGTGTTCATTGCAACAAAGATAATCAGCGAGAAGAAAAGAGTAGAAGCTCTGGCAGCCTCTACTGTGAAAATCCAAGCTAGAGATGTTATCGCCACATGGAAAATCCTGGTTAGTATTGGTTTTGCGCCTTTGTTGTATATCTTCTATTCCGCGTTGGCTACCATGATTTTGAGAAAACACTGGACGCTGTCAGACAGATCCACCATGACAATTTTTTGCTCCTTTTATTTGTTTTCAGCTACGATCACTTACTGTGCTCTCATATTTGGTGACAAAGGAATGGACTTGTTGAAATCCATACGTCCTTTATGGCTGGCTCTTGTGAATAAAGAAGGGCTGACCAAGTTGCGTGAAAAGAGAAGCAGATTGTCATTGGACATCACACAGATCATCAACGAGTATGGACCTCAGCTATTTCCTGACTTTAATTTGTTTGATTACGACAAGAAACTGCTACTCAAAAAAGCAAGAAGGGAGGAAAGACGCAAGCTGCACATTGAATCCAAGGGAATCACAGACTCAGAGGACGAGTATGAGGAATCCATTACACAGAAGTTGCGCCAGAGAAGGGCAGAAAAGCGTCAAGCCAAAGCTCAGAAGAATGCTACAACCGAGACCTATGATTCATTGAGGGCCAAACTTACGTCCTCAGTTCCTATTATCTCTAATGATGTTGACAGTAGCTCGTCGGTTGGACTTTCTTCGTCCAGTGAGGCAGATTTTACGTCATCAGGATCAGAGTATGAAAATGATGAGGAACATGTCAATGAGAACAAGCTTGGACTCATTCGGGATACGATAATTCGTGAGAACAGAGAAAGAGACGGAAAAACCGACTAGACTAGCCTGTCGAATGCTTATTTATTTCCAATTTGTATTATTTAAAATGAGCTCCAATCCCAGTCCGCAGGCATTGGATTTTGATTCACCACAGAGTCGTTTCTGACGGAACTTCTAAGGCCATTGGATGGTTTATTCGACTCCAAATCCAAATTTCTTGTTGTATGATCCTTCAAAAAGATCTCGTACTTTTGAGCGCAAGATTGACAAACCTTGCACAGATACTTCTTTTCATTATTCTCTAGCTGATTCTCAGTGTTCCCAAATAGTGTAAAATGGGCATTTTCGTCCAAATAAACAAAATTCTTCAGACACTCGTTACAGAAAATCTCACCACAGTACCTGCAATGATGCTTTCTTCTACTGTCTGTCATGAAGTGGAAAACACGATTGCATTTTGCGCAACCAAAACGGCTGCTGTTGGGCTTCCAATGTCGCCTTGATGGACCTTCCACTTGGACTTGCTTTCCACCGTAGGAACGTATTAGAGAACCAAAGTAATCGGAGATCGAGCTGGTCGATCTTAGCGAAGATGAAGACATTGTTGATTTTAAAACGGGTTTTTCGGGAGCTTGATGAACATCAATGGTATCCATTCCAGATGGAGATGATTGACTCATACTATCTGATCGCAAGACAGCAGGCGTGTACATCGGCCGTCTTTGGTCATTTATCTGTTTAATAAAGACATTGGCAGAATCTCTAAATGGAGACCTCGTCCGCGGAGGGGGAGACTCGCTGAGCGATTTTTGGTCAATGTACAAATTGATGGGTTTTCCCGGGATGGATTGGGAAATTGGAGGTCTGGAAGTGTGCGTGGGAGACTCGGGTTGATGGGAAAAGGAGGACGCCCGGTTCATGATTGGCTCTTGTGGTGGAAGCTGAATTGAAGGAGAGGATTGTCCATCAGACACATTCCTAGCTATCAGTTCTTGTTCTTCCTTGGGCAATGATGCTGTGGCCATATCTAAAATGGGTTGCGAGGTCGCCCCAGGGGCTGGAAACCCAGAAGAACCAGAAACACTTGGGTTGCTTGGTACACTTGTTGTACTAGGGACACTGGGTGCGCTTGCTTTCTCTGGTATGGAATTAGTGTTCGTGGGACTCTGCAAATCTTCGACTCCGTCATGTGCCGCCGTATAGTTAGCACTATTCATAGGCTGCAGATTGAGACTACCTGTCGTTTTGTGCGAGGTCATGATCCAACTTGATATAATATAAATCAAGATACCAAGGAGATTAATTAACTATTGGTGGATAATATTAAGTTCTTTTTATTTATTTCTCGCCTTTGTTTTAAATATTTGTCAATTTTTCGATTTCGAATTTTAACACGTACAAAAGCATCGTTGAACAGTTGAACAATTGACGGCGACAGCTAAAATATCTCAATAGAAAGCGAATATTTTTGCTGAATTGAAATCTTTCCTTGTTTTTTCTTGAGTTAGATTACGTGGGTCTTGTGTCCATAATGGTCAGTCTTATAGACAATGAGGGATACCTGAGGGTGGACCCAACAATACTCAAACTGGTGAAAATGCTGCTTTTGACACTAATCTTTGTCTCATTATCGTTTGCAGCAATTTCATCAAGACTTTTCTCGGTGATCAGGTTCGAATCCATCATCCACGAGTTCGATCCATGGTTCAATTTCCGGGCAACTAAGCATTTGGTGAACACATCATTTTACGAATTCTTGAATTGGTTCGACGACAAAACGTGGTACCCACTGGGGAGAGTTACTGGAGGTACTCTGTACCCTGGCTTAATGGTTACTTCATCTGTGATCTTTAACATCTTGAAGTTCGTTGGACTTCCTGTTGATATCCGTAACATTTGTGTCCTTTTGGCTCCAGCATTCAGTTCTGTGACGTCGTTGGCCATGTACCTATTGACACTGGAGGTGACTTCCACAACAACTACTTTGAAAAATAAGAAGACAGCTGCCTTATTTAGTGCACTGTTCATGGGTATCACACCAGGATACATTTCCAGATCTGTTGCTGGTTCTTATGATAACGAGGCAATTGCTATCACTTTGCTGATGGTTACCTTCTACTTGTGGGTTAAGTCAGTAAACACGGGATCGGTGTTTTATGGTTCCCTGACCGCTATTTTCTATTTTTACATGGTTAGTGCTTGGGGTGGTTATGTTTTCATTACCAACATTATTCCTTTGCATGTTTTCATTTTGCTACTGATGGGTCGTTTTGACTACAAAATATACACTTCCTACTGCACATGGTATGCTCTAGGTACCTTGATGTCTATGCAAATTCCATTTGTTGGTTTCCTACCGATCCGTTCGAACGACCACATGGCCGCATTCGGTGTTTTTGGCCTTCTCCAGCTGGTCTTGCTTGTTAGCTATCTCAAAGAAACACTATCTCCTGCCAAGTTCACACGGTTGATGTTTGCATTCAGTGCTCTTGTCGCAGTTGTTGGAATATCAGGACTTGTTCTGGCTACAAAATTAGGTCTTATTGCTCCATGGACGGGAAGATTCTACTCGCTTTGGGATACCAATTATGCAAAGATTCATATTCCTATCATTGCTTCCGTTTCTGAGCACCAACCAACACCTTGGTCTTCTTTCTTCTTCGACCTCAATTTTATGATCTGGTTGTTCCCCGTGGGAGTTTATTTCTGTTTCCAGGATCTCTCCAACCCAGCAGTTTTCGTGATCGTGTACTCTGTTTTGGGATCGTACTTTGCTGGTGTCATGGTCAGATTGATGCTCACACTGGCACCAATCGTTTGCGTTTGCGCAGGTATCACAATGGGAAGGTTGTTCAACATTTATTTGGATGTCAGAGAAGAGCTATCTGCATGGTGGAACGAGACTGAAAAATCTAGAGATGGTATCTTTACTCTTATTTCTAAGATGGTGGTTACTGCATCTTTCATTTTCTATTTGATTTTCTACGTTGAGCATTGCACATGGGTGACCTCCAATGCATACTCATCCCCATCTGTTGTTCTCGCTTCGAAAGCTGCAGATGGCTCTCAGCTTTTGATCGATGACTACAGAGAGGCATATTACTGGCTTCGTATGAACACACCAGAGGATTCTAAGGTGATGGCATGGTGGGATTATGGCTACCAAATTGGAGGTATGGCGGACAGAACCACCTTTGTGGATAACAACACCTGGAACAACACCCATATTGCTACAGTGGGCCGTGCAATGGCCACCACCGAGGATAAAGCTGAAATTATCATGAGACAACTTGGTGTGGATTATGTGCTGGTTATTTTCGGTGGTCTCATTGGATATTCCGGAGACGACATCAATAAATTCCTGTGGATGGTGAGAATCTCGGAAGGAATATGGCCCGAGGAGATCAGCGAGCGCAATTATTTTACAGACAAAGGAGCGTATAGAGTGGATGACCATGCCACTGATGCTATGAAGAACTCGCTCATGTACAAACTGTCATTCTACAGGTTTGGAGATGTCTATAATGGCATGGATGCATTTGATCGTGTGAGACAACAGAAACTGAGTGCTGGTTACGCTCAATCCATTACTTTGGACGTTATGGAGGAGGCCTTCACCAGTGAGAACTGGATCGTTCGGATATACAAGTTGAAGGATAAGGACAACTTTGGAAGAGACCTTATTGAGACTGGCAAGAAAGACAGAAAGCAGGTGTCCAAGAGAACGAAACGGATGATTTCAAGAAAGAAGCCTCTTACCGACATACGCGAGTAGTTGACTAGTTATTAGTGTGCATATGATAAATAAACGATCAAATTAAACTATGATTAAGAAGTGTAGAACAGTTTCAGCTCATGAATCGTTGGTACTTTCTCATGACTAGTTCGTTTAGACTGTGCCCTTCAGGTCGTCCAGCACGTTTTTCGTAGGCGTAGTAGGATGCGACTCCAACGGAAATTGCAAAAATTGGGTCCCAGAATCTGTGGTTAGCTAGGTGAACCAAATGCACTTACTTGGAAATCAAATACGGATAGTGTTTGATCGTTTGCGCTGCGCTCATTATTTCAAAAAAAATATTAAACTTAAAATTTATCTAACGCGTATGAGTAAATCGCTTCATCCCGCAAAAATAGAATTATGCTCAAAAGAGTCGGTCAAATATCAGTGCAATGTGTTACCAGTGCACTCAGAATATACCGGTAAGGTGGAAAATGGATCTAAGTACTGGAACAGTCAAAGAGAAAACAGCTCTGGAGATGGAGAAAGTGTAATGATCAGCTACGTCAGGGGCCGTAGGCTGGTTGGAACAGAACACAAACTAGATAACGAGTATGAAGTCGGACTATTTGAGCGCGAGGATGTTAATGGAGCAGATAAAGTGTTCCGAAAGGTTGGTGAGAGCAGCTCGATCGTCAATTACGGTCACGAAAAGCTGCCTGACAAAGAGGACGCAATTGAAAAGCTATCCGAATGGCTTCAGATTGCCAAACAAATACACGCGGACTAAGATATAGGGATGAAAATGTAATTGTGCCAAACTGCTATGATAGACATATTGCATGAAAATAATTTTTGAATTAAATTAACGGGTAATGAATAATATAAGACAAGCTATACTGAAGCCTGGTGCGCGAACTGGCCCGTTTTTTGAACTCCAGAACCGCATAAACGAAAGATACGACAAATTTCTTGCACAAGTAGAGAACAGTTCGGACCTGACTATCTCTGCTCGAAGCAGAGAGTCACAGATATTAACATATTTTCTAGACATATTAAAACGCAATGGATTTAGAAATGAGCTAGACAAAGTGAGATGGACCGAGAGACTGAAACTGGGAAAGCTTCTGCCCAATCCGCCAAATGATCTCGATAAAATATCGCTGAACAAATATGTCACTAGTGTGTCTAAACTGGACTTCAGAAATTATCCAGAGCTCAAACCACTGATCAACGATATGTACAAGACCTTGCTGGACTCACCGCTCTTGACGAGACTTTCATACAAACGGATTCTACTTTTTTTCGCCAAGTCATACCAAACCCTCGAGTGTTTCCATGTTAGGGACCGCATGATCAAAAGTGGTCATAAGCCGGACACAGAAACCATCAATCTGCTAATCGAAACCACACTTCAAAAGAACCACCCACAGAGAACATCCAACGTGATGGAAAATCTACAAATTATGGATAAATACCATCTTCAACCTAATACCTCTACTTTGCATATTTTATATCGAGGACTCCGGGACTCCGAGCTTAAACAACAAGTTCTGGATAAACTCGAACAAATGAAGCTGAATACACGGCCCATACACAAAGAAATTACCGAGCAGATGCTAATCGATAATGCAGATCTGCAGAAAATTCGAGATTATATCCAGTCACATGGGGATCGGATAGCCACTGTGGCGGTTTCTGCTAAAATGGTGCGCCATTTACTGCTTCTTGACAATGTCGACAAGGCTTGGCAGTTGACTTTGGAGGTGGCCGAGATCAACAACAAGAACAGTCCCAGCTTCCGATTGGTGCGACTGTTCCTGTGGTATTTTCTTTCGAGTGGTAAAATCCACTTTGCCATAGCTCTCACAAATTACCTCAAAACGCAATACCCGGGATTCGAGGACGCAGACAATTGGAGATACCTTGTTAGTAAACTAAAGTTCGTGCATCAATCAGAACATTGGGATCTGATGGCCAAAAAACTGTACCAACTAAATTCGCAGGTTTCCTCTTACTCTCATCAAAGCATCTACTTAACGGCCGAGGAAATCGCATCTATCAACTCTGCCTCCAGAGACCCCAAGTTTGACATTCGGGAGCCTTTCAGCAACAACGTTGAACAGCTGGTCATGGACGAGATATTCCGGCGTCTGACGTGGGAGCAAACTCCGAAGTTTGCGCTTGAAGAAAATAGTCCAAAATTTATAGAAGCTGCAAGGCTGCTTATAAAATAATAATAGTTCCAATCCTCTAGTTTCACCTGGGACGGCAATTAAGATATAATTTTTTTCTTAATCTGGGGTAAGCTGAATTTCCTGCACTTTTTTTTCTTGTTAACTGTCTTATGTCTAGTATCCCACTCGTCTGCTCTATAGATATTGGTACCACCTCTACAAGGGTGATCCTATTCACCGATACTGGTGAAGAGATCACGAAGCACCAAATCGAGTACTCTACGTCTGCAAAGGAGGGCTCGAAGCGGAATTCCCCTACTATTTTTTCGAACGAGGGTATCGCTATTGAGATCGGTAAAGATGGCCATGTTCAGGTTGAAGAAGACCACATGGGCCCTACTCTCTCGTTTCCGCAGCCTGGTTGGGTCGAGTGTGACCCTTGTCATATTCTGGCTAACGTGTTAGAGTGTTTGGCCGCCTGTTTGATGAGGTTGGAAATTTCCAACTCGGAGGAGCCATTGGATGGATCTCAACCAACCATTTATCACGTTGCTGCAATAGGAGTTGCCAACATGCGGGAAACGACCATCATTTGGTCCAAGAAAACAGGCAAGCCTCTGCATAATGGAATTGTGTGGAATGACACTCGTACTTTAGCATTAATGAACCAGCTAAATGCCTCCGTTCCAGAAGAGCTCCGTACTAAACTGCAAGAACTGTCAGGATGTCCAATATCGACGTACTTTTCTTCCCTCAAATGGACCTGGTTATACCAAAATATACCCGCAATTAGACACAGTTATGACAGTGGTGATGGAGATCTGATGTTCGGAACGGTCGACACATGGCTGATCTACAATATCACTAGAGAACAGTCGTTTTTGACCGACATCACTAATGCCTCCAGAACAAGTTTCATGAATCTCGAAACTAAAGATTACGATGAGGACTTGCTACAGTTCTGGGGAGTCGATAGAGAAAAAATCAACCTGCCTCAAATTGTTCCCAGCTGTCACCGATTCGGAACTTTTAACCTCCCTGATCTGAAGCATATCGGTTATAAGCGTAAGGTGCTTTCACAGGACGCTGAAGATGTCATAATGAGATTACTATCGGACGTGCCGATTACCGGTTGTTTGGGTGACCAATCTGCGTCTCTTGTTGGTCAGCTGGCCTTCAAAAAAGGAGACGCAAAATGTACTTATGGAACAGGTGCCTTTTTGCTTTTTAATACAGGAGACAACAAGCTGTTTTCCAAGCACGGTGCTGTCACTACCGTTGGATACTGGTTCCCAGATTTAGACGAGTCCGTTGATGGTGAAGATTGCAGCAATCCGCACTATTGTTTGGAGGGTTCCATCGCCGTTGCTGGAGCCTGTGTCCAATGGCTACGGGATAATTTAAAGCTGATCTACAGCGCATCTCACATCGGACCTTTAGCTGCACAGGCCCCGACTAGTGCCGGTGTTGTTTTCGTTCCTGCGTTCTCTGGTCTTTTCGCTCCATACTGGAACCCAAGAACCACAGGTACCATATTCGGACTGACTCAATACTCCAAGGCCTCTCATATCGCAAGAGCAGCCATTGAAGGTGTGTGTTTCCAGGTCCGTGCCATTTTGAAAGCAATGGTTTCGGATGCTGGTAAATCATCGGAGTTTCTAGATAATGCTGAGCTGCAAGATAAAAATAACCCTCTCAACACTTTGCACGTGGACGGGGGTATGTCGCAATCTGACGTCGTGATGCAGATCCAAGCCGATATTCTTGGTCCATGTGTCTCCGTGATCAGATCTCATAATGCAGAGTGCACAGCCTTGGGATCGGCTATTGCTGCAGGTCTTCACAAGGACGTGAAAGTTTGGACCTCTTTGGCTGATGTGACCAGCAAGTTAGGAGATAGCTCTGTGGACCAAAACAAGTTTGTTGCTCAGCTCGACGACGAAAAGCGCCACAAGCTATGGCACAAGTGGGAGCGTGCAATTTCGCGCGCTAAAGATTGGCTCGAGGATGAGACTGAGGCTCATTCTGTGATTACATAAGCATGAATGCAAGTTTCAAATTATAGCAAGAGTTGCTGTTGAGTCGTATGCTTGCTACTCGAGGGCTATATAAGACACCGAATTCTCTCCTTTCTTTTATCATTATACTTACAATATCATCATGAGCGACTTAGGAAGAAAAGGATTAGGCGACAAGGTTTCTGAATCAATCAAGCCAGACTCCCAGAAGGGTGTCTTCGAGAAGGCCAAGGAACAAGTCACCGATGGTGCCGACAAAGTCGCTGCTCAAGTGACCCCAGAAAGCCAAAAATCGTTTACTCAAACTATGGGTGACAAGGCTCAGTCAGGATCAGACAAGGCCAAGGCTGAGGCTGAAGGTCAACATGCCTCTTTGGCTGACACTGCCCATGAGTACCTCGAGGCCGGCAAGGAGAAGCTTGCAGGTGCTGCCGAGTACGTTTCCGGTGCCTTTGCTGGTGCCAAGGAGGGAGGAGAGGCTACTAAGAAATAAGTATTTTTGTGGGGCCTCCCTAGAGATGATTGATATAGCTGTATTAAAAATAAAACATTGAAGCATTCATTTTTTTTGGATTAATTTGTGGGGGTGATTCCGCTCCACATCTCCGGGTAACCCCAGAATTCCTGCACCGGGACCTCGCGTGAAATAACGGCCTTGCAGGACAACAGGAATAGCCCCAGGCGGCAAAATCCCGGGTTAAACAAATTTACGATCAGGTTAGTCTATTATTCCCACATGAGCGACAAAAACGTATGCCAACGATCGTCCCCGCCTTTCGCGATAAGAATAGACTCTCCAAGTATAAAAGCGTAAGGATATTTCCCGTCTACGAGGAGTCCAAAAAAAAATTCCCAGTCTTCCTTTTCTCCTTAGGTTCCGCTTTGAACAATACATGGAACAATACGTTTTTGGAAAATCTTGAGTCATGATTAGCAGTACAAATAAAACAGACTCTCCACTTCTTTCATTAAATTCTGTTCACAAGACCATTCCTGCTACGATGTCTCCCGCCATAGATTCGTCTTTGTCCTCGATATTCAAGAAATTCTCCAGGCAGTATTCTGATTTGGATACTCAAGATAAAGTGCTTAAATTCGAGGACTTTGTTCGCGTTCTTATAAATCAAGAAAAGCCATATTTGACCAGGGTCAGTGCATTTTTGCCGTTCGATTCCTTTGGTCTGCTATATCTAATTGCTGATCACGACAAGAAGGGATACTTGACAGAGACAGATTTCCAAAAGATCTCCAAGGAGCTGCTGAACATCCAAAACAATGACGATGAATCAACCAAGTTATTGTTCAGACTTTTTAAACTTTTTGAGCATGACTTTTATCAGGACCAGGGTAAGTCCTCGGAGATCAGCTCCTCTAGATTCTTAGAAATCCTGTCGAGTCTTGACAAGACTAACCAGGTTGGGTCTGATCTCGAACCCGTCAAGAAATACCTATCGGAAAAGGGACTCAAGAAACTGACTCCCACCGATTTTACTGGATTGGTGGAAAATCTACCCCTCATCAAGCTCGGAGAAAAATTTGAACAGGTTGGTGCAGACAGTAAAATAGACATTCAGAGCTTCTCCACACTAGTTCAAGAAATCTTCCACTCTCGTTTACCAAAAAATGTTGTTTCGCAGATTGAACTTTTCTCTCAAACTACCTTTGGTCCGGATCTTTCTTATGACGACTCGAAGTTGCTCCTCAAGCTATTCAAAGATATACCTTCGTTAAACTACACAATTTACGAGCAGATTGCAACTGGACAATACAACAACTTCGATAAACTGATCTCAAAGGAGGATTTCTTTAATTTTGCAAAGTCGAAAATCGGTTCTTCTTTCTCCGAAGAGGAGGCCAACTTGTTTTTCAAGTGGAATCAGCTTTTGCTGAAGCAGCGTGATGCTACACCTGCTATAAAATCCGGTGACATGCTGGCCATCTTAACGGACGATCTTATTAAAGACCGCGAATCCTCAAGTGCTATTCCATTCAGCTTTTATCCGATCTTCACATCTGCCTACTCATTCTTGTTGGGATCTGTTGCTGGTGCAATTGGTGCAACTGTTGTGTACCCAATTGACCTGGTGAAGACCAGAATGCAAAATCAGAAGGGAAATTCCTTGTACAGTTCCTATGGTGATTGCTTCCGCAAGGTTTTCAAGCACGAAGGTTTAGTGGGATTCTACTCTGGTCTTCTACCCCAACTTGTTGGTGTTGCTCCAGAGAAGGCTATCAAACTTACCGTCAACGACATAGTTAGAGGAATTGGTGCTGGATACTGCAAAAATGGTGAACTCACCATGGGATGGGAGATTCTAGCTGGTTCATCAGCAGGTGCTTGTCAGGTTGTTTTCACCAATCCATTAGAGATCACCAAAATTAGATTGCAGGTCCAGGGTGAAACCGTGAGACACATGGCTAAACAAGGTCTTGCGTACACAGAGAAGAGCGCAGTTGATATTGTGAAAGAGCTCGGCTTGAAAGGTCTTTATAAAGGTGCTTCGGCATGTTTGTTAAGAGATGTTCCTTTCAGTGCCATCTATTTCCCTGCATACGCCAATATCAAGAAGTATATTTTCGGATTTGATCCAAAGAACCCAGCTAAGAAAAGCAGACTCGAGTCATGGGAGCTTTTGATTAGTGGAGCACTTGCAGGAATGCCTGCTGCATATTTCACCACTCCTTGCGACGTGATCAAAACCAGATTGCAGGTTGAAAGTCGACCAGGTGAAAAGGCCTACAAAAACATAGGAGACGCTTTCACTCGCATTTTAAAGGAAGAGGGTTTTACCGCTCTTTTCAAGGGAGGAATTGCCAGAATCTGTCGGTCTTCTCCACAATTCGGATTCACACTAGCCTCCTATGAGTTATTCCAGAGCTGGATTCCTCTCAAACGGTTCTACCCTGATCCTTTGACCAAGACTGTGACCGACGGACATGGAAACGTCCTGAAATCTCTAAGTCCAGTGTCCTCGGATGAATCTTTGCATCACGAACTTTCGGAAGGCGCTAAACAATTTGTGAGCACCTCGCTTGAGCTCACCCCTACACTCAACAATTTTAGCTACTACAACTACGTGGATTTCCAAGGAAAGAAATAGAAGGCAGCGAATATTTAATGATAAGCTATTTAGCATTGTAGAAAATAGATTCATCGATTTGAAACTTGTTTTGCTTGACCAGTTGGTTCCATTCCTCGTTCCGGAATATAAATTTTCCCACCTGGTTGTATGATGTTCCACTTTTGTCAGTAGGTTGCACCATGTAAACGGCCTGGAACAATCGCTGCAAAGCGACCAGTTTTGCGCATTGGAGACTTTTGGCCTTATCTGCCTCTGTTTGAGAGGGTGTCGGAAACTCTGAACGCTCATGGCCTGGTGGTGAGTCCTGCAAATCCAGCCAGAGCTTGATCTTGTTGCTATTTACGTTGACTCCCAACTGCTTATAGTTGCTCTTGTTAATCTCGAACTTGAAAATTGGATCAAATTTAGGGTTCTGAAGGGCCTGATCTGGTGTCTTCAGCGGCGTAGGAAGCGAAGAGGACTCTTGTGGCACATTCCAGATCAATTTAACTCCCGGCGTGGAAGGTTCAACTTGGCCTGCTAGTCGATTAAAATCTTTCATGGCGTCGTCCTGAAGATGCTGTTGTTGATATTGGAACTGTGTCTTCAGCGCAGGGTGAGTGTACTTGGGATTGAGCTTTCGAATTTTAAACGCTTCTGTTTCACCAAAATTCACGGCAGGATTTGGCTTGAAGTCCTCTGGCCACCAATTGCTCTTCCGGCCTGGGTGAATGCTAAGATCAATTAATGCAGTCTCTTCAGCTTTGCTCAAAGTTTTTATTTTATCTCGAGGCTGCTGGGAGCTATTTTGTAGCAGAACCTTCATCGACTCTTCATCACAGTCGCTATCAAAACTGATGTCATTATTAGTGGCTTGCGCGCAAGATATGGAAGCATTCAGATCGATCCTTCGGTATTTTCGAGGGGTGTTGTGTTCGGAATCTTCGGTCTCTGTTCCTGAAAGTGCAGAATAAGACGGTGAGAATTGGAGTGACTTTATTGGAGAAACATGCACCAGTTTTACTGGAGAAGCTTTAATCACTTGGTGGCACTCAGTCGCTCCCAAAGATTTGAGCTGCTGCTCGAGAGCTGCACATTTTCGGCGCAAAAGTACCAGCTCCTCATCCTGCTCAGAAACTTTTTTAGCTAGTGAATCGCGTTCTTGAATGATTTCACGTGTGGACACAGACTCTTTTGTCGCATCTTTCGCGTTCTTCCGACTCAAAAATTGCCGAATTGTACTCAGAAGCTCCAGATCTTCTTTCAACAAACCCGTTTTGGTGTGCTGCGAATCCATCTAGTTCGCCTTTCCGGGATCAAGATACCAGATCATAGAGAGAATTTTCGCGTTTCTGAACCAGAGGTCGATCGACCCAAAAAAAAGTAGCAGACCTAGACAACATTATCCTAGGAGTTCGTCTAGAAAGTCGTCTTCTGTCTTGGACGAGGTGAGTTTGAACGGTTTGGGACTCTTTCTAGCTGTTCTTTGAGCATGGCTGAAAGAAATCGGCTCCTGCTTTAGATCTATTTTCTCGCCCAGAAGATCGGACAAGCTGTCTTCGAACTCGTCAGTTCCGTTCTTCTTGGCCGATTTCTCAAGTTTATGCTGATTTAGACTCTTGTAGTTATCGTCATCCACCTTTGACACTTCCAAAACCTTCCCCTTGGAGGACTGCGTGAACTTCTTTTTCATCGAGTTCACCATTTTCTGCTTCTCAATTCGAGCTTGGAGCTCAAAAAACTGCTGTCGCTCGGCTTCCGTGAGTGTTCTCGTGCTGGAGTCATTTTGTTGAGTCGAAGAAACTGATGGCGCATTTAGGCTCCAATCCAGTAGCTCCTGCTTACTCATTTTCTTTGCATTTTTCTGTTTCGTATCAACAACGTAATCTGGCTCGCCTTTCTTGAGACGTTCAAGAACTATCCGGGAATGCTCATTGTCGCGCTCCTGTTCTGCTAATCTGAGTTCCTTTTCCAACTGGAGCTGTTCCTCGTCTTTCGGATGTTGGATTGGTTTCAGTTCTTCGAACCGCCACGAGTTGTCCACTAATTCGTCCTCAGATACCTCGTCACCGGAGGTTTCTGATTCCTGGGTTTCGCCAACCTTGCGAAGATGCTTGCGCTTATTTTTCCACTTCCACTTGTCGTTGTGAAGAACCATGATTTGTTCCGACGCGACGAAAAATTTTGTGCGACGCGTCTAAAGATCATGACTAAAGACATCGTTTGGAGGGCCATACAGCTGTCTCCAAAAGTGAGTAACTGCTGAACTTGGCACTTGTGTGCTTTACTAACCTCAGGAACTATCGATCGGTCGCGTTTTGCGCTGTGGCCAGGCTTTTAGATGGAAATACGTTGACGATATCTGGTCTTGTACTATTCAGAACAGAGTGCTTTTATTGAAACAGGATGACTCCTTTCTGCACTTTGCCTCTATTCCACACATGAAGGATACCGAGGAAATAGTAGTGGACTATTTTAACCTGTCAATCAAACTGGAGGAGCTTTACCAGGATTGGTCCTTGAAGGACAAGCAGTTCACCAAGAACTCTGCTAATTTTGGAGGAATACGCATGTTACGTCAAGATCCATGGGAAAACCTTGTTTCCTTTATTTGCTCTACTAACAACAACGTTAAAAGGATCTCCAAAATGTGCGAAAACTTATGTGTGCATTACGGAGATTTTGTAACGGAATATCAAGGACTAAAACATTACCAGTTTCCTGAGCCAGAGCGGTTGGCTGGCCCAAACGTTGAGAAGGAGCTCCGTGAACTGGGTTTCGGATATCGGGCCAAGTATATCCAGCAGACAGCCAGCATGTTGACCAACAAAGACGAATTTACAAAGCTCTACACGATGCGCTCCGAACCACACAAAACCTGTCATGAGTATCTACAAACCTTTTCAGGAGTGGGGCCTAAGGTTGCCGATTGTGTCTGTCTGATGTCTCTGGATAAACATGATGTTGTTCCTGTTGACACGCATGTCTTCAAGATTGCTACGAAACAGTACAAGATGCCAGGAAAAATATTAAACAAAGAGCTGTACTCACAGATCCAACACAAATTTAAAGAGCTCTGGGGAGAGTACGCAGGATGGGCCCATTCTGTGCTGTTTGCAGCAGATTTGAGAGACCTCAACAACGGAATAAATATAAAAAGGAAGGAATAGGAAGTGTATTATCTTTATACTTACAACACAACATTCTTGGCCAGCTTGGCCTTGTACTGTAAAATACTACCATCCCATCTGGTGGCGGTTTGGTTCTCCACAACGTAGATATCCTTTGCGATTTTATCAAGCAATCTGAAGTCGTGGGAGACCACACAAACACCTCCGTTGAAAGAGTTAATGGCATCAGCCAGGGAGTCGATAGTTGGAATATCCAAACCGTTGGTAGGCTCGTCCAACAGCAAAACATTAGGGTTCTCCAGAGCCAAAAGAGCAAAAACCACTCTGGATCTTTGTCCCTCAGACAATGTAGCCATTTGCGAGGTCTGTCCTTCACCAGTCAAACCAAATCTTCCCAATTGTCCTCTCCAATACTGGAAGTCCTGAGAAATGTGCGAGAATTTGTCTCTGACGAATTCCAAAGGCGATTTTGTGAGGTCCAGTTGGTCAGCGGAGTGTTGAGAATAAAGCCCGATCTTTAAATGTGTGTGCTTCGAAACTCTTCCCTTTTGTGCCTGGAGTTCACCCGTCATCAACTTCAACAGAGTAGATTTACCAACACCATTAGGCCCCACAAGGGCAACTCTCGAATCCATGTCCACACCAAAGGAAAGGTCGGTATACAGATTGTTTTCCGGGTTTCCATCGTAGGAGAAGGATATGTCATCGAACGAAAGAACAGGAGGAGGCAGTCTCTCGACATCTGGGAACGTGAAGGAGAAAACCTTATCTGGGACAACAGGCTCAATCAAACCGTCGGCTTCCATCTTGTCTAAAATCTTTTGTCTGGATTTAGCTTGTTTAACAAGATTGGCATAAGTACCTGCAGAAGCAATGAACTTTTTGATATGTTGGATTTCTTCCTGTTGTTTATTGTATTGTTTCATTTGGTTAGTCTCCAATTCAGATCTGGTCTTGACATATGCATCGTAGTTACCACCGTACATGGTGATCTTCTTCATTCTCATGTCAATCATGTTGGTACACACACCGTTCAAGAAATCCTCAGAGTGCGAAACAAGGATCAAGGTCTTGTCGAAAAGTTTCAAATACTCTTCCAACCAGACACAAGCCTCCAAATCTAAGTGCGCGGTAGGGTCATCCAGCAGCAAAAGAGTAGGCTTGACGAACAATGCCTTGGCTAAAGCAACTCTCATCTTCCATCCACCAGACATATCCTTAGTCTTCTTCTTGATGGTCTTAGAGTTGAAACCCAAACCAGTCAAAATAATAGCAGCTCTGGACTCGAAGGTGGCTGGGTCCATCTCGTCAATTCTCTCATACAGCGGATCCAACAATGGCGATTCTGGACCTTCCTCAATGATCAAATCCTCAACCTCTTTTTCCAAACGGGCTAATTGTGCTTCTGCCTCTCTGACGACCCACTCCAAGGCAGAATATTCAGAGGCGTTAGCTGGCTCGTTCAATAAATAGACATCAATATGTTCTGGAATAGGATACTCTTTGCAAGCCAATGCTCTCAAAAATGTAGATTTTCCGCAACCGTTCTCTCCAAGCAAACCATAACGTCTACCATAATTCAATTCCAAGGTGGAATCTTGTAGCAAAACCTTACCGTGGAAAAGAAGCGAAACGGAGGACATTTTGATATCTCTGGAAGTTTCCAAGGAGTCCAACACACCGGTTGTGACTCTGTCACTCATTCCGTCTTTGTCTTGTTGCAATTTGAGTTTTTCAATTTCATCAGCAGCAGAATCAACGTCGGGGCCGGCTTCAAGCTTTTCCTTTTCCTTCTTGGTCAATTTCTTCGGCTTGAGCTTTCCCTCTGCGGCCTTGGCAGCCTTCTTGGCCTCTCTCTTAGCTTTCGATGCAGAAACAGTGGACATGATCAAAAGGTACCTAATACTAAAAAAATTTTACGGTCGTGGAGAATATTAAAAGATATTCGTCAAATTTCTGTGAACGTGATTCATGGCACGTGATATGTACAAATCGCCTTTCAGACAAACGCGCATCTAGCTTGCTAGAACTGGCTACTGAATCGGAAATCTCCATATGCATCGCTTATTTCGCCCTGGAGTAGATCGTAGAGCTTGAGGTTTTCGCGAACACAGACCCACTCACCGTCCAAAAGGTCAAATCGTTTTGGTCCAGATATTGGGGAACTCAGCCAGAGCTGTTTGTTTGGGGGCTGTTTGTTAAGGACGTACGAGCCACTGGAAGTTTCCAGAGTCAAAATTCCAGACTGGTTGTTAGAATTAAGGGGTTTGAGTTAACTTACATTTTCTTCGACATCAGCGTCTGCTATGTTCTGCTCATTGAAAAAATCGTCCAGATCACAGTAAATGGTCTCGAGTGTCTGATCCGAAACGGTTTCGTACTCTTCAATTGAGAGATTCTTGACGCTTTCTGGGATCTCTGCGCCATCAGTTCGAGCTGAAATAGAGTTCAGTCGAACCGATATCAAACCTGCGCGCGCAGAAAAGGCTAAAGGTTGACAATAGCGTGGACGATTTAAGACCCGGACATTTCGCGACAAGAGTCTCCCTGAATTCAGCAATAGCGTGACTCCTCTCATAGACATATTTAATACGAGTTTTCCAATTAGCCAAAATTTTTCGTCCCGTCGATCGACGTCCGGGTTTTCATTGGCATTATGCACGGGTTGATAGCATGCAATGCAATGACATTTTCTTGACCGAAAATGGAAAGTCGATGAAGAATAGCCCAAAATGTTAGTTCCTTCAGGATAAGGGACAGAACAACCAATAAAACGGCATTCTGAACAGTACCTGTGACAGTAAAAACGGTTGTTTTGTTATCTTCGTGCGGAACTACCGCTAAAGTCTCTAGGATTAACTAAATGATAAGCGACTCTTCGCACAGCCTGCTATTAACATGCATCTAGCGAAAAAAATTGATAAGACTGCTTCATATATAACTACCCTGAAATTCTTGTTCTCTTCACACAAAAATGTCTAGTGCTGTTGATCCAATAAGGTCCACAGCGACGGTGGTTTCCGTCGACCAAATGCACATCAACTCTGTGTTGTCTAACAGATCCAAAAGAATTCTGGTCGACCACGAAGTGAACAACGATGAAGCTGTCATCCTTGCTCTCGGTTACAAGCAGGAGTTCAAGAGAGAATTTTCCCTGCTCACCACTTTTGGTGTCTCGTTCTCGGTTATGGGTTTGATGCCCTCGATCGCTTCTACCCTGTGGTACTCTCTGGCATACGCCGGTAATGCGGGTATCACGTGGGGTTACCTGGTCGGTATGATTGGTGTCATGGCTGTTGCCTGCTCCATGGCCGAGATCTCCTCTGCATTCCCAACCTCGGGTGGTCTTTATTACGCCACTGCCATGCTTGCTCCTCCTAAATACAAGGCCATTCTCTCTTGGTTTGTGGGATGGTCGAACTATTTTGTGCAGGTCACTGGTGCTCCATCGGTCGGATACGGTTGTGCCAGTATGATTCTCGCTCTGAAAACCCTGGTGGACCCAGACTACTCTGCAACCAACTGGCAGACCTACCTGCTCACCTCAGCTCTGACTTTTGTCTGCGCTATCATTGCATCTTTGCCAACGAAATGGATCGCTTGGATTAACTCCGGTTCGACTGCTCTGAACATGATTTTCCTCTTCATCACCTTTATTGTTGTTCTGGCTTCCAACACCAGAGAGGAACAGAGCCTTTCGAAGTTCAACAGCAACGATTACGCATGGGCTATCACCAACTTCACAGAGTGGCCAGACGGAATCTGTGTGTTGATGAGTTTCATGGCTGTCATTTGGACTATGTCGGGTTTCGATTCTCCATTCCACTTGGCAGAGGAATGTAGCAACGCTCAAGTTGCTACGCCAAGGGCCATCGTCTTAACTGCTACTTCCGGTGGTGTCATTGGTTTCGTTTTCCAGCTGGCCATGGCTTACACCATCGTCGATGTCTCTGCTGCGGTCAACGATGACCTCGGACAACCATACGTGGCTTGGTTGGCACAAATCCTCACCAAGGAAAAGGTGATGGCCATGACTGCCTTCGCTGTTATCCTGTCTTTCACCATGGCCTTCTCCTGTATGATTGCTGCATCCAGAGTGTTGTTCTCTTACTCCAGAGATGGCTGTTTCCCATTCGCTTCTCTTTGGGCCTACGTCAACCCAATCACCAAGACCCCTGTCAACGCTGTGTGGGCCAACTGGTTCATTGGTGAGCTGCTTTTGCTGCTCATGTTCGGTGGAGAGACCCCTATCGACGCTATTTTCTCCGTGGGAGCCATTGGTTCGTTCATTTCGTTCACGATTCCTACTCTTCTGAGAATCACATACTCCCGGTCCACCTTCCAAAAGGGTCCATGGAACTTGGGTAAATTCTCATACCTCTCCGGTATCGTGGCCGTCTCCTTTGTGCTATTGATGATTCCAATCTTGAACTTCCCTCAATACAGAGGAAAAGACAACACTCCAGACATGATGAACTGGACTGTCCTGGTGTACTGGGGCTCCATGTTCCTGTGTCTTGTCTGGTACGCCGTGTACGCTCATAAATTCTACAAGGGTCCAAAGAGTAACTTGGACAAGGAAATGCTTATTTCCGACGAAGACGACAACGTCATCGAAGCCATCAGCTCCAAGGGGCATGATGTCAAGATTTATGGAGAGAAGGTTTGAGGACTTTCTCCACGCTAGGTTATTTACAAGTAATTTACTATATTCAGTGAAAGAAATTCTTACGCAGCTCTTGATCTATTGATATGCAGTCTGGCTTTGGTCAGCAACTGGATACCTCTATTGTAGGGCGCGTCCACGTTTCTCTTGCTTGCAAGCTGGACGATGTACCCGTTGATGTAGTCTATTTCGGTGTCCCTTAGGAAAAGCGTGTCCTGTCTCATGCTCGTGCTGTTCTGTCCGTTCAGCTTGCAACCTTTCTCGATGATGAAGTCCACAAGAGTTTCTATTTCGAGGTCAGGGTTTCCGGCCAAAAACGGATACTCTTGTTGCAGCAGCCCGATCGCCTCGGTGACCAAACAGGTGAAGTAGTCTCTGATCGAGTCCACCTCGTCTATTTCGTAGTTGAGGCAGTCCAGAACAGCCGTGGTCGGATTCATGCAACAGTTGAGAATCAGCTTGGCAACCTGGTAGCCCACAAGTTCATTGTGAGAGCAAAGCGTCGTGTTCAGATCACTCTCTAGCAGCGCTTTAATTACCGGATGGTGCGTCTCAACCGGCTCCACACAGGCTATCTTCAGGTCCCCGTTCCCGGCATGATTATAGTTGAAAGTGCCCTCCTGAGCTTTGTCCTGGAACACCCCGTGCGTGATGATACCCTGGTAGATGGCCGGTCTGGTGGAGGCGTCTGGCCACAGAGAAGTTTTCAACTCTTCCAAAACACCCATGCCGTTTTGAATCAGCATGATATTGGTGGATTTATTGATCTTCGGAAGCAACGGTCTCAAAGACCTGACTGTATCAAACGTCTTCACAGAAACAATCAGGAAGTCGATGTGCGCATCGGGGACGGTGTCCGGCAAGTATGCGCTGGCGATCTGTGAAGTCACAGGGCTGTTGTTATTGAACAGCTGGGTGATGGTGAACGTGTTGTTTGTGTTTTTCAACAGCTCGAGCTTCTGCTGCCGACGGACCAAGAAGTTGACAGGAAACCGCTTGGTGAGCGCAGAGGCTACCAAACTGCCAATTCCGCCAGCTCCCAAAATGTAGACACTGGACATGAAAAAATATAAATCTTGCAATATTTTTTAGTTATGGCCAGAAGAGACAACATCGAACCGGACCCAGTTTCGTCGTCGCGGTCGTCCACGAAACAGCGGAACCAGATGCTGGCGCAGCAGCAGAAGGAATTCCTGGCCAAGTACATCCACTCGAACGGGCCCCAGGATTTCCCACCAAAAGACCCCATGGACTTCTCTAACTGGACTGAGGAGCAGCTGCGCAAATACAGAGAAATATATCTAAACCCCTCTCAGATCGTCACTCCCGACGTGAAGACGTTCCAGGGATACATGTTGGAGGGCTCGGAACTCGGAGAAGGCTCAGAGTCGTACCTCAAAAACGAAATGAGCAGCAAAACAAACATGTATGAGTACCGCTACAAGGACGACCTGAGAAACTCTGTTGAGGAGCATTTCAACAATCACCTCTCGGTCAAGGAGAGCGACGTGATCATGGGATTCATCTACAGAGTCAAAAACGAAAATAAGAAGTTCAAAATGTATTTCGATAGAAGAAACTAGTCAAGATTCAGTCGCTCACGAGCTCTGCGAACCATTTCTCTTTTCTTCTGCTCAAAGTCCAAAGTCTCGCTGTGAACTGCTATTGGTTCCTGTTTCTGTATAGTTTGAGATCCAATAGATTGCGACTCGCCCGCTGTTTGTGTATCCAGTAAGCCGTTTAGATAATTATCGATGGTGCGATGAACATTATGTGTCCGCTCCAGATCCCGTCTAATTGTGCTAGCGGACAGCGACGGCGCCACCTGTGCGACCTGAGCGACCATTTCGTCGGACACGGCTCCGTCATCGCTAAACAAATATGCAATGACCAGCGCCGCAACCAGCAGCGTCACGACCAGTGTCACCGGATTATCCATGCTAATTAATTCTGGTGTAAATTTATTTTAGACGAGAAAGATCTAAATTGTTGTGCATTTATTATTAAAGCGTTCTATTTCTTGACTCTTTTCGCTGGAGGTTCCGGAACAGTAATATCGATCACCTCTACAGAGTCTCCGGGCTTTCCTATCGAGTCCAAAATCGGAAGGGCCGGCGACAGGCTCGGAACAGGCTCTCTTTGCAGCAAATCCACTATGGAGGTGTCAGAAACAGAGCCGGTATTCGAGCTGGAGTTGGACGGAGAACTCAGTTTTGCCCTCGATGCAAAGTAGTCACACGCGTTGTAGGATTCCACCTCTCCCGTGAATGAGGTGGTAATATTTACGCTCGAAACAAACCCATCGGCGCTGGAGATCATGAGCAACCGTCCATCGGAAGACCAACTCAAATCTGTGATCACGGCATAGTGGATATTTGTCACAATTCCCAGAGCCGCCAGCTGCTGGGTGTCATACAATACCACCGAGTCCTGCGTTGCAACGGCGAAAATCATTCGATAGTCTATCTTGAAAATACTTGGTTTCTCCTCCAACACTTTGTAGACTACTGGACTGAACTTGATAGCTATAGCTGGCTTTTTGAATCCAGGAAGATGGGCGACAGGAGGCTTGTTCAGCCCAGCGCGGGTGTGAATGTACACTGTGTTGATGGTTTCGTCCGAGCCCTCTGTCTTGAACACTCCACTGGAGGTCAAAAGAAACATTCCGTCTGGAGAGAACGTGAGTCTTCGGAAAAAGGACTGCAACGTTTCGTTGTGGTACAACTGGATCGTTTTGTAAACCATGTTCGGGGACGCCTGCATGACGGTAGGCAAGGGAGAGGATGCACGTGTAGCCGAGAGAGCAATGGAGTGGGACGAGGAGGTGGATGAGTTGCTGTGCGTACGTTTATGACGAGGAGTTTGCGATGGAGGATCCATGCTGGATATATCGTTATTTTTCGATAAGTTCTCAGTGGTCAATGTCTTTGTGGGCACCTCTGCGCGGTTGATTTTGTAGAACGTTGTTGGAGAAAGAACCAAGTCTTTGCCTTTATCAGATAAAATCTTGTAGATGTGCACGGAACGGTCTGCCGACTGGGAACAGATAAATTCATTTTTGGGATCCCAGGTCACACCCTGGACGTAGTGGTTATGCTCTGCAATTTGCTTGATCATGGTGCCCGTTGCCACGTTAAATATACGCGTGATGTTGTCCATCGATCCGCAGCAGATATATTTAGAGTCTGGGGACCACGAGATGTCGTATATTTCGGAGAGCGTGGACGACCGGCACGAGACTTTCAGGTACCAGCTCTCCTTGACTTCGTCGTCGTCGTTTCCAAATTCCTTGATGATTCTGTCGGAGAGACACCAAATCATTATCGTTCCATCATCAGATGCAGTGGCCAGCATCTCGCCCGTGGAGTCAAAACGAACGCAATTGACTGCCTGCGTGTGTTTGGTGAGCGAGCTCAGATACTCGATGGACTCAATTTTGGTGTCTGAGTACGACACACGCCAAATCCTCACGTTGTTGTCTCCTCCACCCGTGGCCATACGTGCGCATTGTGTCCCTTTGGAACCGGACTCGGTCACTTTCGTGCGCTGAACATCCAGCGAGTAAACCGGCAGGTTATTGTCATGCCAGTGAAGGGTGTGAATGTTGGCACTAATGGACATCACAGAATTAATCGCAAACTTCGAGACTAAATTCACCCGTGCTAGAAAAAAAACTCCATGTTTTTACTCATTCGCTATACTATATTTCGTAGGGCTGTGTAGAGCAGAGCTAGCTAGCTAAAAACTACAAATTAAAGAATTTCATCAGCTTGCGACCAACGCGCTTCTTCTCTGTCTTCTGGGGCTTTTGCTCTTCTCTGACCTCAGTCTCCACCGGTATATTCACCGTGATTGAATTCTGCGTTCCGTTTTCTCCCATGTCGGTGGAGACCTTCTTCTTGAAACTGAACACTCGTTTCTTTTCACTCAGATCGTCAACGTTCTGTCTTGCTGTCTCGCGTTGCTTGCTCATTCTTGAAAGCTCGTTTTTCTGCTCTTTACGGAGCTCCTTGAGTTTCTTTTTCTCTTCCTTGTGCTGGGCAGTCTTGAGTCTCTTTTCTTCTTTGGCATCGATCTCTCCGCGCAGGCTGTGCATTCTGAATCCCAGTCCCGCTGCGTTCGACTGGTAAGAATGACTGTGCAACGTCTCGACATCCGAATTGCTTCTGCTTGCTACGCTCTGGCCGTTTTGGCTGCTTGCTGCGTTCAAGCGAGTGTTCTTCTGAGTGTCTTCATCCATCTCAACTACGCTTCCAGAATCTGCAATTGGCTCTGGCGCACGGTTAGCACCGTAAACCTTTTGCATAGCAACCTGGTACGCGTGTCTGTAGAGCTCTTCTGGTGTCATTTTGCGAGAAGAGCCAGTAGACCGGGTCTCAGCCGGGTCTGGATCAGCAATCTTGACTTGCTTGCGCACAGAAGAAGTGTTGGAGGTGATACTGTTTGCACGGGGAGCAAAGTTGGGCGGGGACCGGAACGAGGAACGTTGAGCTACCACTGGAGATCCATTAATAGTGCTTGATGCGTTGGAACGAATATCCTCTGTAACTTTCTCGCTCTCGGTGTTTCGTAACATATTAGGATTGGCTTCGTTGGCATCAGAATATATCGACTGTCCGTCAGACTCGTCCTCTGTGACGGGACTTTTCAGGACAATTTTTGGGGGAAGCTGAGCCTCGTCCTGCTGCTTGAATTGGGTCAATTGGCGATAGGTGTGAGCTCTGGCAGACTCAGCAGTTGCACTTTTAGCGGGCGACCTGTTCAAGGCAGTCATGGATGGAACCGCACCATCCTGTCTTAGGTTAGGGCTTCCATTAGGAGGATTCTTCGAGGTCTTTGGAAGTTTAGGAACCTTGAACTCTGGGGTGTTCGATGCTTGCTCACGCACCCTTGTTTCTGGGGTTTCGGTTGGCTCTTCGCGGATCTGCTCTAGTTCCATATTTCCATTGGGCACATCTCCATAATCCTCGTAGAAATCTTCGTCAAATCCCTCTGCAATGCTGCCTAAGTCGTCAACGGTCTCGACAATGCTTGGCTTAATGACAGTGGTCTTGATGATCTCGTAGCCATCCTTCTGCTCAACCGTCATCTTGGTGATTGACGTCGTTTTCCCCTCTGAATCCTGCTGCTTAGTGGTCTTCACAACTGACGTGGGCGTGTTGTATCTTCCAGCAGGAAGTTTCCGGGTGGTGGTCGTGGTGGTAGTCGTGAAGCCGGTGGTGTACCTAGACGAGTTCGAATTGAGTGAGTTCGCACGCGAGTTTCCTGGCCTATAACTGGCCGAGTTCAAACTGCTAGATCTATAGCCGTAGGAATTCAGAGTGGACCCCTGGAGAGAATTTGTGCGGCGACCGTAAGAATCAGGTGCTCTGAAGCTGCGTGAGCTAAGCGACATCGTACGCTGGCCAGAGGCTCTCTTATCCATCAACGAGGGGCTTGAAACGTGCTTTCGAATAGCTGCAGAGGCAGCAGCACTAGATAAACTGCCCATCGAATTGCTACGTGAAACTGTGCCTGTAGCAAAATTGGCTGCCATATATGCCGCAGATGCCTGGCTCGAATTCTGAGTCGGGGAGTTGGCGTAGTAGTAGACACCCGAGTCCCTTGACTAACAGTTAGTGCACAACAAGATTATACTCACCCTTCTAGAGGGACGTCTCGATAGCAATCGGTCAAGAACCATAATGAAAAACTAATTATTATGGAAATTACTGTTTTCCAACTCCAGATGAAATTACCAAATGCAGGCTGTGCGGGAGGGTGCTGGAAAAAACAGACCTTGTAAAACAAGACATAAAATAAATTTTGTGGCTGACATGATAGAGGAGACTAGGATACGATTAGAGTATTTTACCTCGGTTGTTCTTATTGTCCTTGAACAATTGATATCGCTGATAACATGGTTTCTGCCAGAAAGTTTGATTGGGGTATTCACCAAGCTGGTGAAGCTCATATTCAGCCTTCAGGTGTCAAATAATCCCCTATACAACAGATACCTCAAGAGCGGGAACTTACTATCAGACAAGGTTCTTGGAAAGATTGAGAGGCTGAGAGAGGCTGACGACTTTGTCCAACTCTGTGAAATCCATGGATTTAAAGCACAGAGCCATCTGGTTGCTACGAAAGATGGCTATCTTCTTACAATTCACAGACTCAATCCTCTCGACAACGGGTTTCGTCCAAACGGCAAGGTTGTCTACTTTCAACATGGTCTGCTGATGAATAGCGAGATTTGGGTGCTCATGGCAGAGTCTGACCAAAATCTGCCTTTCAAACTTTGTGCACAAGGCTACGACGTTTATCTGGGGAACAATAGAGGAAATAAATACAGCACTCGGCATCTAAGTTTATCCATTTCAGATCGCAAGTTTTGGGACTTTTCCATCGATGAATTCGCTTTGTTTGACATCCCTGCTTCAGTCGACCACATTCTGGATATAACTGGTGCTCGGAATCTTGTGTACATTGGATTTAGCCAGGGCTGTTCGCAAATATTCGCCTCAATTTCAGTGAACCACGATCTCAATTCCAAGATTAGTCGACTTATTCTGATATCGCCGGCTACTACACCCAAAAAGCTCTCTAACTGGTTGATCAATTCAATTGTCAACTTTCAACCAGGACTGATCTATCTTTTGTTCGGTCGCAAAATTCTACTCAAGTCTGTACTCTTTTGGAAGAACATCACGTATCCACCATTTTTCACCAAACTGATTGACCTCTCAAACGATCTTCTATTCGACTGGAAGTCAGCGAACATCGACCCTATTCAAAAATTTATCTGCTACTTCCATCTATATTCAACAACTTCAGTCAAGAGTGTTGTTCATTGGTTCCAAATAATCAGATCCAAACGCTTCCAGATGTACCAAGAATCTGAATTGTTCCCGGCTTTTGAATATCCAATAAACTCCAACATCAAGCTGTCAAAAATATTAATTATTTATGGTATGTCCGACTCGCTTGTGGACATAGATCTGATGACCAAGCAACTCCCGGAGTTTTCTGAGTACCAATTTGCGGTTCTGTCAAAGTCTGACACGGCCCGCACCGCACCAGAGGAGCCTGATAACCAAAAGGTGGATGAAATAGTGAAAACAGGTGACAATCAGAAATTGCAAGTCGTGGGAGTTGAAAATTATGAGCATTTGGACCTGATATGGGGCGAGAACATCGATTATTACGTTATTGAGAACGTTGCTCGGTTTTTAGACAACTAATACGTTACTATGCATTTCGTTCCGTACCTTTTAATTGCTTTCTTTTTTGACGCAAAAAGTTGTAAAAAATAGCATAGTTTTTTAGCACAAGAGCTACCCGCGTGGAATAGTAAGGCCAATTCGCACCTGCAGATGCAATATTGGCAAGTTCTGCTTCGAGATCAGGAAATAACCCACTAAAGTTGCGTTGCTGTGTCAAAAGCGCGTCTTCGTGTTGCGCTTGGCTGCGCGCACTCGTATTCATCCTGGCCAGCCTGGATGGGCGAGTACGACGCCTCGTACTGATGGGGATCAGTAGGGAGGGAGATTTGGATAATACACTGGTAGGTATTCCATTTGAATGAGTTTCGAGGCTTTTCCTAGATCGCTTTTTAGGAGGCGGAATGTAGGACAATGTGACAAGCTTGGATCTCTTCAGCTCGCGTAAGTAATCTGGCAGTGAAGATGGATCTTGGGACCTCAACAGACGAGGAGTGTCGCCTTCCTCTATTTGATCCATGGATGTAAAAATAAAAGTAGGGTAAGTTGTAAATGTCGGTCCGGTAATGACAGAAAAAACCCGAATTTGTCTTCGCGCAACTCCAGGGCTTTTCTGAAAGGAACACGTTTTGACAGAGCAAATTCAATAAAAAGCCCCCACCTAAGTGTAAGCTTCGCCCTGTTTCTTTTGGGCCAAGGATTTTAGCTTGTGTCAAGCACAAGTCACACTGTTACAGCAATAGTAATAATTCCTGTAAAACCGGCTAACTCGTAAAATTGTCTTACAGAAACGCCATACATGAGCCGATATCGTCAATGGCAAGTCGGGGACAGTGAGCGACTTTCCGTTTTGAGCAATGCCTTACAGCGGAGAACAATACAATCCGTTCAAAAAGTTTTAAAAAAACCGTTTTCCGGTGGCTGGGACAATGGGCTAATTGCTTTTTCGGATATTGAGATAAAATCTGCCACACTATCTAGATAATGCTGGTACTGACATAAAACTGTTGTTGAGAGTCCAAGAAAAAAAAAGGCTTCGCAAATCTTTTTATTATATGCTTTCATTAACGGAATCGAAAGTCAGTTTCGCTTTGGCTGACAACTCCTCGGTTCCCTCATCGATGAACCCGATGGTACCCAAGCTCGATTTGGTGTTAAGCGACAAGGTTCCTTCGGACTCACTGTTTTCGAAGGCCGCGTTTTCCAAATTTTTGCTAGACAAGCACTGCTCGGAAAACTTGGACTTTTATCAAGCTCTAAAACAATTCATACACCAGCATAGCTCAGACCACAACTACTGGAGAATACTGTACGATGAGTACTTCAAAAACAACGCATCCAGTGAGATAAATCTCCCAGGAGATCTAAAAAACGGCTTGAGCCCCGACATTATCCCCTCCCCCTGTTTGCTCAAAAGATTCCTCTCTATCACAAAGCATTATCTACATGACTCCTATCAGGAGTTCACAAGAGAGGTCATGGCAAAGATGTTTGTATCCATAGAGTCCTCCTCCTCCGAGGAAGAAAATTTAGACAGGGACGAGGCCACAGAAGACAGATTCCGGAATCCCCGAAGAAACATGAGCTTTTCCTCGAGCTCCTCAGCCAAGAGTGGCTCGGGATCTACATGGGCTAAGCTAGGTAAGAAATTACGCTGGCGCAGAAGCTCCTCGGTTTCCGAGTAATTTCGCAGCAATCTTGATTCCTCCTGTTTGAGCGCTTATGATTCACGATTGTATAACCTTTGTATTAATAATGGTGCCACGTTTCCAGGCACACCTGCTTAAAATAATTGTTGGCTGAGAGTTAATTCAAACTGACAGGACCCTGTTACCCTGCCGCGTAATTGTGGCTACGATTTTTTCAAAACTGAATTACTCAGTACTGCAATTTTGTGTGCATTTTGTACTTATTCACGTGGTTGATATTCATGCCCATGTCAGGATTCACCAACTCTCCCGATTTCAATAATGTTCAGCAAGGAGCTTCTGCCTCGAATTCCGCTATGACTGACGAGACACCTATGGCCCTCCTAGAACAACTAGTGTACGTGGATAACTTTATGAGTAATGCCGATCAGAACGACTACGGTGGAGAACCCAACTTTGACGACCACCTGAGTGTCGAGTTGGCAGCGTTTGCTGACGACTCTTTTATCTTTGCCGATGAGGAGAAGCCCAAGATGAATGTGGGATTCCCAAATGACAACAACAATGATTTGAACGAACCACAAATGCATGGTTCAAACAACACTTTTGAAACCCATCACAACGCAACGTCTGGCACGATTCCTACAACGATAGCAGAGCTTCTTCAAAAACCCTTCCAGCTGCCGCCCAGTCAGAATACTGTGCAGAATCCACAAGGTGGGGCCGAACTCAACTCCGACTCACATCTTCCCAAGGTCGCTGTCCCTCCCGGTGCTCAGAGCACGCTTTCTGCTGCCGGACTCTCTCAGACACAAATAGAAGCGCTAGCAACACTTATCGCCTACCACAAGCCAGATATAGCACATAACGATAGTGCTTTTAGCTCGATGCCCAACTCGGACTTGAACGCACAATCTCTTCCAAGTGTGCAGATGACCACCTTCCAGCCGCAGGAACAAAATACCCTGGTCCAATCGAACTCCGCCTCTGTGATTTCTTCACTGAACTCCTCCAACTCGCCCAACGTTTCGCCTGACATGTCATACAACACTGAGTCTAGAGATTATGCCGAACCCGATAAGAAACGCCGAAACACAGCAGCTTCTGCTCGGTTCCGTATAAAGAAGAAGATCAAGGAGCAGGAGATGGAGCGAAATCTCAAGGAGCTGACTGATCTATCGAAAAGTTTAGAGCTGAAGATACAACAACTCGAGATGGAGAACAGACTATTACGCAATTTGGTGGTGGAGAAAGGTAGCCAACGAGATAGTGAAGAGCTGGAGCAGCTGCGGAAAAAAGCCAGGATCAGTGTGGATAAGGAAGGCTTCCCTAATCAACCTTAAACTACTTAGACAGATTTACGTAAAGTGCTTCGTTTCAATGATTAATGATTATCAGTTACCCGGAAAATTATTTGGTAAATTATAGATACAGCAGAATGAAGCCAGTTGTGTCCGTAAGTAGCTGAACCTCAGAGATGCTAACGACTAGTCTGCCAGTGCATGGGCGTGCACAATGATATCCGTGTTTGGAATCGTCATCTTGTCTGTCATTGGCGCCTTGTTTCATTCGAATCACGAGTCAATGATGGGGTCTATCAATGACCCCGAAGACGGAAAAGCGTAAGTTGGATTTTGGCATTCTCGCAACTAACATTAGCGTTGCTAAAACCGTGTTTGGCGCGGTGCTGTTGTATGTGGTCTTTTTTGTCTTCTGTGGATGTCAACTGTTGGTGATGAAGAGACAGCAAAGTATACAATTATAGGCCGCCGTTTTGGACCTTTAAATCGATCATTGTGATATTCCAGACCCTTTATAATGGCTATGTATTTGAAACATTGTATCCCTGGAAGTTGCCAATTTCTGCATTCATCTGTGTCTTATCCGTAAAATGCGAAATTAATGTTCTTTCGTTCTCCGTTTCTCCCTAGAATTTGCTTGGTAGACGCTCGTGCCGTGCCGATACGAAGTCTGTCTTGCGCCAAGAGATGTCGCAGTCCCGCAGCATCCCCTGGAGACTCTGTCAACACCAGCGGACTGGTGCTCACTGATCCGTACCAGATTTACCGAGCCTATCTAGCTTCGGGGATTTTGCAGCAAGATGTTCACCAGCATCGTGCTGCTCTGGAGTTCCAGAAACTCTATTTCCGTCTTAAAGATTATGTTCCTGATGACAAGGTGGTGCAGATGAACAATCTCGTTCGCCAGCTGGAACAGAAGTTTGACCAACCAAATACCACTTTTTTGCAACGAAACACGCGGTTTGGTCAAAGATGGGTGCATCAGAAGGCCGAAAAACAGAAAAAGGAACTCGTCAAGGTTCTCAGTGACGAAGAGGAACTGTACGATATATTTGCACCTCAAGGGCTGCTGATCAATGGTGACGTTGGCTGTGGAAAATCCATGCTCCTCAACATCTTTGCAGATTCGCTTCCTGTTGAGCGCAAACTCCGCATACACTACAATAGTTTCATTCTCTGGGTATACACTCAAATCCATGCTATTCAACAGCGTCGCAACAAGGGTGATAGCAAGCATAGTTTTCTTTGGGTAGAGAATGAGTTTATTTTGCTTGAAGTTGCTTCCACCATGATCAGAAAACATTACGTATTGATGCTTGATGAGTTCATGCTTCCGGACATTGCTTCGGCCAAAATCATCAAAATCCTTTTCACCTACTTCTTCAAGCTTGGAGGAGTCGTGGTGGCCACCTCTAATCGGCTTCCCGAGGAGCTTTACTCCACAGACTTCAATAAAACACAATTTCACAGCTTTGAACGGATACTGAAGATGCGATGTCAGGTCTTCGACATGAATAGCAATAACGATTACCGTGCTATGCAAGAAAACTACACCCCAGAGCCGCATATGGTCGTTAAGAGTTCCCCGGATCACCAGCAGACATGGGAGAGACTTATAGCTCCGCTGGTTGCAGAAGGTTTAGAGAAAGGAACGTTCTCCAGCTACGGAAGAGAGATCGAGGTGCCAGAGCAGCGTGATGGTGTGGCACGGTTTACTTTTGACCAACTGTGCGGTGGCTCCCATTACGGCCCGAGCGAGTACATCTCTCTGGCAGCACGGTATCACACAATCATAGTAGATCACATTCCCGTTCTGACGACCAAAAAGCGAAGCGAAGCCCGGAGATTCATCACTTTTATGGACGCTGTCTATGAAGCCAGGTGCAAGATTGTGCTGCGTATGGATGTAGATCCTAAACAGCTGTTTTTCCCTGACGTTCGTGAAGCAGAGGACGCTCGAACTAATAATCAGCAAATTCTTGAAGAGGAAATGTTTGCTAGGACTCAATTGTATCTTTCAAGTCCGTACAGACCCAATGTGCAGAGCTATGAGGAGGGAAAAAATGAATTCACTCAAAGAACAGTGGAAACCAATTTCAAGGATATCAAGAAATTCACTGGAGAGGACGAGATGTTTGCATATAAAAGGGCCGTGAGTCGTATCTACGAGATGACCCATAGTCAAAGCTGGCACCAGATAGAATGGCTAGGATCCTTCATGGAAAGACCGTGGGAAAATACAAATGCTGATGAGAATACTATCACAGCAACCACCAAGAATCCTGCCCCCAGCCACTTGAGTCAGGAGGCGCCTGAGTTCAAGCCTTATCATTTTTGGTCGATTGGAAATTGGAAATCCAAGCGCAAATGGATGAAAGACGAGCTGGCTCGTCGCTGGATGGCTGAATGGAACGACAAGGCATAAATATTCACTATCACAAATGCGTGGTGCTAATTAAATGAAGTCAAAAAATATCTGAAGTAAAATTAACTTTTTACCACATTTATGGAATACATTAAAATTACCAAGGTGGACAATGTCGCGCTGTTTCGACGGGGATCATGTCACCAAGGAACTCTTCATCTAACTACGCATCATTTGATTTTTACCTTGCCACCAACAGCTGCTGGAATGCGCGAACTGTGGTGCTGTTATCCTATGATCGAAAAGGTTGAACTTAATAGAGGGTCTTCGCAATTGTACATTTTAGACGCAGAGGCTAACCCATCGTTATGTCAAGGCGCGTGTTTAAGGATTAAATGTCGCGATTTCACTTTTCTGGCATTTGACTTCCCAAGTTTAGAGCAGTGTCAAGACGTTTTTGACAGCATAATGAAACTAACGTGTATTGATGAGATCGAAAAAGTGTACGCTTTTATCTACACCCCGATCCGAATCGAGATGGACTACAACGGCTGGGAGGATTACCAAGTGCGACAAGAATTCCAGAGACAAGGGCTTGACTTGGAGGCAGGGCCATGGCGTCTCTCCTCACTCAATTCGGACTACCGTCTTTGCCAAAGCTACCCAGCCCAGAACATCGTCCCGCGCTCAATTAGTGATACTATTCTGTCTCATTCTGTCAGTTTTCGATCTAAAAATAGGTTTCCAACACTCTCATACTTCAACAAGAAGAACGGGGCGTGCATAGTACGCTGTGCTCAGCCCTTAACAGGCATAAAGCAGAATCGCTCTCTGCAGGATGAGAAACTTATTTCCGAAATTTTTGCAACTAATGGTCAGCAGAATTCTTCCAATCTGATTGTTGACGCTCGCCCTATGACGAATGCCATGGCACAGGCTGCATTGGGTGCGGGAACTGAAGTGATGGAAAATTATCCATTATGCAAAAAAGTGTTCTTGAACATCGAGAACATCCATATAATGAGAGAAAGTCTTAACAAAATAAAGGAGGTGCTCAAGAATGGAGACGTGTCAAAGCAACTGAACAACCCAGAACTCCTGATCAAGTCTGGCTGGCTGGACCACGTTTCAAATTTGTTGAAGTCCACTGACTTGCTGGTCAAGTCTATTCATCTTAACAACATGCATCTGGTGATACATTGTTCGGACGGCTGGGACAGAACCTCACAGGTTTCGTCACTTGTACAGATGTGTCTGGACCCGTATTTCAGAACGTTGGATGGGTTTGTGGTACTAGTAGAAAAAGAGTGGTGCTCTTTTGGTCACCGGTTTAATGAAAGATCTGGACACTTGCAACGAGAGACCAAATTCTACAATTATGCGCAAGACTCGAATTTTCAGAAGATCAAACAGCTCAACCAACATTTCAAGCATCATCAAAACACCAAATTTGAAAGTCCCGTGTTCCAGCAATTTCTTGACTGTGTCTACCAACTCATGAGGCAAAACCCGCATAAATTCGAGATTAATGAAAGGTTTTTGCGACGCCTGATCTATCATCTATATTCATGTCAATACGGCACATTTCTATACGATTGTGAGAGGGAGAAAAAACAGCTGAAGCTGGAGTCCCGAACACAGTCGGTGTGGAATTATTTCAAGAGCAGAAAACGCGAGTTTATAAACCCGGAATATGAAGGTGAACAGAGCGAGTACAAAAACGAAGCAGACAATGTGATTTATCCCAACTATAATAATGTGAAATTTTGGTTTCAATTATACGGTAAGAGTGATGACGAGATGAACGGGTTTTTGAATGTCGGGAGGCCAACCAAAAAAGAAGAAAAGGTGGCGGAGGATGAGAAAACTGAGACACTGGAGAAAATGGAAGTTAGGGAGGCGTAAGTAAAGTGATCACAATTTTGCAATCTCACTCTTCCATGATATCCCACACCATTTGCTGATCTCGATGGCCATTTCTCTACAATCTCTGACAGATTCCAAATCGAGACCCAGATTCAAAGCACCTTTCAAATGTCCCTTGAGTTGAGGATTGACATCCTGTGGTATTAAACATGAGATTACTATCATTGAAGTTTCTTGTGGAGTCAGCACGTTCGAAAAGGAAAGCAGGGGAGAATAAACGTGCTGAATTGTGTATGTCCATAGATCTGGATATGACGAAGACATCTGGCTCACTACACGTCCACTAATTTTGCTGTAGATTGTCTTCCAGAACTTGATTCCTCGTTCCTGCTCGGCTTGGTAGTCTGCGTAATTACTAATTTCGGGCCTTTCAGGGGTCCCAGTGGCTCGAAGCGGTTTTGGTGTTGTCTCTTTCAGAATCATCAATGAATTTATGGCTTTGGGAAGCCCACTCAAGGCAGCTGTTTTCAATATGCTTTCGCGGAATTTTTCAGACACTTCAAGGCCTGACCCAACTTCGTAGGGGCAGATAGTGTGGTCTTCCGAGACTCGCTCGATCATTTCAGAGACCCGGTCATATAGCCCATCCCCCGGTTTTTCCTTAAGACTCTTGAGATGTAAAGCATAGTGATACAGTTTCGGGATTTCCTGGGGCTGATTACACACAGTTAAGGTGACTGTCGCTATCAGATACCACATATTTCCCAGTCGGGGTGATGACGAAAGCTGCAATAATCTTTGCGACGTAAGAATCATGGAGCATTTAATAATTAAATTTTTTTAGACTAACAAATCTATAGACTAGAGTCCTTTTAGCCACCATGACATCGATCCAATTTTACCTATCGATTTCTGATCATGTAGCTTTTCAAAACTTTCCCTTCAGCTCAGGCACAATGCTCAAGACTTTACCAGTATCAATGTAGTTTTCAACATTGCGGACAACGAACTCCTCCATAGACTTCATGGTCTCCACGGTATGGGTGCCCATGTGAGGCAAGCTGACCACATTCGGCTGTTGAATAAGCTCCATGTTGACGTTTGGCTCGTTCTCAAAAACATCAGAGCCAAAAGCGGAAACCTTTCCACTTTTGAGAGCTGGAAGCAGCGCACTCTCGTCAATAACAGGACCCCTGGCCGTGTTGACGATCACCACTCCGTCCTTCATCTTGGAAATGGTATCCTTGTTGATGGAGTGTTTGGTGGCGTTATTCAAAGGAATGTTGATCGAAATCACATCCGACTTAGCAAGAAGTTCATCAAAGCTAACATACTCGGCTCCGTCCTCCAACTCCGGGGCCAGCCTGTTACGATTGTGGTAAAGAATCTTGCTGAACCCAAAAGGCTTGGCGCGGTCTCTAACAGCACGACCAATTCCTCCCATTCCGTAGATACCTAGAACCTTTCCTTCAGGATCATGTCCAACAGGCGCGCCTGCGCATTTTTCTGTTGGCCATTTACCTTGCAGCATTCTATGGTTGGAGATCTGGAAATTTCTCAGAGCACCCAAAAGAAGATAAATATGGGTGTCGGCAGTAGCAGCATCCACTAGAGATGGAACATTGGATAGCTGGATACCCAAGTTACCACATTCAACAGCATCGACCTGATCGTATCCTGCTCCGTTATGAGAGATAGACTTGATCTGGGTGTGCTTCTTCAAAAGACCTAACAATTCCTTGTCAAAAAGACCTGTTCTTTTCACACTTTCAAAGGTTCTGGCAACGGAGGTGATATCCTTGTACTTTCCGGCTTCTAGCTCTTTGATGAACTCCTCTCTTGAACTTGAGGAACCATCAACCACTTCGACACCCGGTTTGGATTCGAGTCCTGCCCAGGCATCCTGTGCATAACGAATAGGACCAAATCTGAGAACTTTGACTGTAGACATTCTTCTGTAAAAAATCTTGTTTAATTGCGGCAAGGAAGATAAGTGATTCATCTTTATAAGATATCGATAAAAAACCACAGCTGGACATCTGAATATATCCCGCACATCCCACGTTCCCGATCTAGAAACTCCGAATTCAAGCGAATCAAGTTCATCTCCGTTCCGCTGCAACAGTTAAGGTCCAGGGCCTTTTGGACCTGTTTGTGAGCATGAGGTCTCCAATTGCATTACGATTGCCAAAGGGTGGACGTCAACTCCCCTATCCACTATTCGACGCAAATTTTCCGTCGCTCATAAAGACGATCGACTTCTAGATTTTTTTACCTTTATTCAGATGGATACTACAAAACTCAACCATTCCAAGCTGGGAACCAAAGAGTACTGGGATAACTTCTATAAGCTGGAGAAAGAAAACTTCTCAGAAAACCCGGAAGACACGGGCGAGTGTTGGTTTTCTGACTCCGGCGCAGAAGAAAAAATGGTGGAGTTTTTATTCTCCAACCTGGATCCCAGCCAAAGTGTCTGTGACCTAGGCACAGGAAACGGTCATCTTCTATTTGAAATTCTACAAGAAGGCTGGAAGGGAGAACTAATCGGGGTGGATTATAGTGAAACAAGTGTTCAATTTGCAGAGAGCATAGCCGAGACGAACGGATATGAGGTTAATTTTTTTCAAAGTGACATATTAAATCATCAGGACTCATTTCTGAGCAAGCACGAAAAGCATTTCGATCTTGTGCTTGATAAAGGAACACTCGATGCCATTGCACTAAGCGATGTTCAGTACAATGGGCTTTGTGGACAGGAGGTGTATCCGAATACAGTTAAAACTCTGCTCAAGAAAGATGCAATTTTGCTCATTACATCGTGCAACTTCACCCAAGACGAGCTTATTAAAGTCATCACCGCATACGACGATTTCGAAGTGTGGAAAACTGTGAATTATCCTGTTTTCCAGTTTGGCGGAGTCAAAGGCTCGACGATATGTACTGTAGCATTCAGACGCAAATAGCTGGATAAATTCTAGTTGATCTCTTTTAGTATGCTATCAATAACGTCAAATAGTTTGGAAGAGTTCTCGATCATTCCAATTTTCAAAGCGTACTGCACGGGCTTGTCTTCTTCTATCACTTGAATTCTTATGAATTTGTCGCTGTTCAGCGAGCTGGCCATTCCTTTGAACACTTCAAACCCTTTGACTATGGGCACGTTTAAGATGAGCTTGAAATTACCATCCTGGCGCATCACTAGTCTTGCATCATAATGCTTGTCATGTTTGATGAATCTGTTCACTTTTAAAATACCAATACCCCTTTCTTTCCACCCATCAGACATATTTGTGAGGTCCATATGGTAAAGTTTGGCTTTCACCTGGAACACTGTTTCTTCCTCTTCCTCCCCGGACTTGACCTTTTGTTTTTCCAGATGGACTGTTTTGTAAACCTCCTTCGACTTTTCATTGTTTTCGGGCTCTGGTGTAGAGGATTTATCCTGAGGCTCGTCAAATATTGACTTTTTCCCCATTGCATGCTGAAACGCGTTACCAAACGTGGATCCACTGCCGAAAACACTCTTTCCTGGCTCTTTCTTCTCACTGGATTTCTCTTCTGGCTTGGACTCAAACACGTTGGCCTTTGAAAGCATGGAAAATCCACTTGATTGTCCGAACGATGTTCTGGCCCCAAAAACAAATTTTGGCTTCTCTGACTTCTGTGTTTCTCTATCGGATTTTTCGACCTGCTCGGTCTTTTCTTGAGTCAATTTATCTTTGTTCTCGTCTTCTACAGTTTCCTTGTCTGTCTCAACAGATATTGGGGGTTTGTCGGAATCGTTATCATTCTCAGCGTTGTCAAGTGTATCTTCTTTCTTGAGCCGTTTCGCATCATCAGTTTCTTCAGATTCTCTCGTTCTCTTCTTCTCTGGCGATTGATCCTCTACTTGTTCCTTTTGAGGTTCTGAGCTGGTCAAAACCTCTTCCTTCTTCTCTGTTTCAATCATCGTGCAAAGTAATTTTCAAGTGAGTTATTTTGCGTCGATCGACCTTGGCATTTCACCTACGCCCCATAATAAATTTGCTGGTACGCTTTTGCAACCCATTCCGTCAGACCTTTCGGATCAAGCCATAAGTAAAATACCGCTACAGGCGTAATTGAAGAGACTAGGATGCAAAGAATAAGAAACGCCAATTGCAACGCTCCAAAAAATATATCTTAATGTTAGTTCGAACAATACAAATCAATACGGGAAGCGATACTCCATGCTGTATTAATTCCATATGCAACTTTTTGAAAGGCAATCATGGATGATAAAAGCTTTCTAGTGATTCTATTGAGGACAATTAAATTGTAGACGTTCACAGATTCGAAATTCACCCTGAATTTTAATTTCAATCCCTTTTTTTCCTTCAAACCTTTTGAGAAAAAAATAAACAAACAAACAAATAGTATGGACCTTCATTTAAGAGCCAAACAGTTTGCCAGTGCCAGCACTCCTGTTTTCGTCAGAGGTAACTCCAACAAAGAACAGATCGAGTTTCCTAAGTTTGATACCTCGTTTGATTTCAAGAGCGTGTCTCAAGAGCCCGATAGCTTGTTTGAAAGCGTGGGAAAGCCTATCCTAGATGATCGTTTGTTCAGAGGACAAGATTGTCTTTTGTTTACCCTTGGGCCTTCTAATTCAGGAAAGACACATACTCTGTTTAACCCAAAGACTGGACTTACGTTCGGAATGCTCGAGTATGTGTTTCAAAAGCTAAACCAGCACGGAGCAGTCTGCTCCAATTATGGGAAATTGTCAGGCTTGTTGAGCAACCTGCAAAATGGCAACATCGGTGGACAAAATGAGGACTCTGAATATGCTGTAACTCTCTCAATGTTTGAAATCTATAACGATACCATCAACGATCTATTGATGTCCACGAATCCCAAAAAGTCTAGATCATTTCTGGACATTATCACAGATCCAAGTGACCAAAAGTTGAAGCCATATAATATTTCCCAATTCCTAGTGAGTGACTATGAAAGTTCTGTTCAAACAATCATTAGAGGGCTCAATAGCAGGAAGACCTGCACCACTCGTGTCAACAGAGACTCTTCAAGATCTCACTGTTTTGTGTTCATCAACGTTATTCACATCATTGGAAACTCTTTGAGCTCCTCCAGACTTACCATTGCTGATCTTGCTGGTCTGGAGAGATCTAAATTGTCTCAAACCACAGGTGTTAATCTGAAAGAAGGTGGCTTCACCAACGCTTCATTGACCCAACTAGGAAGATGTTTAGAACTTGTTGCAACCAAGCAATTTAATAAGTCTCTGTTGCGCACTAACAAGCTTACCAGATTGATATTCCACGATTATGTTAAGAGCAAAAGTCTGATATCAATCATAGTTACCTTGGATCCAGCGGGCGACGAAGGCTTGATCCTGCAAACTTTACGATATGTTAATCCTATCCAGTACCAAAAGATACCCCGTCACACCTCTTCGGCTTCTTCTCACATGCGACACCTAGGAGATCACAAAGCACAACATGAGCTACTCTCCGAAATTGATAGCCTGAAGATATATCAGCAAAAACTTGAAGGAAAACTGTCTAAGTTAGAAGAAGAAGTCGTCAAAACTGAGATGCGAGTTAGACTTGAACTGTATGAAGAGAATGAGCAAAAGTTGAATCAGATGGCTGTCGCGCATAAGAATGAAATCTTTAAGCTGAATCAGGAGCACGAATCTCTTACCGACTCTAAACTGAAGGAATTATCGAGTTGTTACGATGAAAAGTTGACTACTGAATTAGCTAAAAAGGAAGAAAAGCTTCTTGAGTTTAAAGACTCGATTGAAACACTCAAGAACAGATGCGAAGAGCTGGCCAAGAACAATCTCTCTTTGGAAAAAGACATCGCCGATTTGAGAGAGCAAGACCTAGCGAAACTGGAGCAGGTTGAACAGCAATTGAGTCAGGCTCGACTTGAAAGCGAAAGGCTTCGACAACTGGCTGAAGATGCTGAGCAGAAACGCCAAGTGATGGAAATTGACATTGGGGCCAAAAATTTGGAGATTGAAGCTTTGAAAGACAGTGTGGAGGTTTCCAAAGGTCAGACTTCTCTTAATGAGAAGAATCTCAAGGAACAGATTGAACAACTGAAGGTTGAACATCAGTCTTTGATTACCAATCTCAAAAATGATTACGAAAGTCAGCTTACCAACAATAAGAACAACCATGATGAGTCCATCAAAGTTCTCACTGAGAAACATGGGAGAGAATTGGGATCACACCGTGAACGTATGACATCTTTGATGAAAGAAATGGAGGTCAACAATGCCATGTTGCTTGATTTCCAAACCACTCATGATAAGCAAATACTCGAATCATCTCAAAATCATGAGCAGACAACCAGGGAGCTTAAAGCAAAGGATGAGGAGATCGCAAAGTTGAAGTCGGAGATGCATGAACTGGAAACAAAGAGCAAGAAAGATATCAGAAACCTGAGATCACAGCTCGAATCAATGAAAACCAGGATGAGCGTTGTTGATTCTTTAGATCGGGTCAAGACTCCATCTGTTTCACCTACAAAGTCGCCTTATCTATTCCCAACCGACTTGTACACTGCCAATCTCAATGATCCAATCTCGATCTTTGAGGATGTTTCTCCGCAAAGAGAGTCTGCAGTCAGGAAGTCTCCAAATCGGAAGAAGAAGAGCAAGAAGTCAGATAAGAATGGCAAACCAGATATTTTGCAACCAACTAATCATTATATGGAGCTGGAACCACTGCGCAAACATTCACTTTCTCCCGTGAAACCCCACCGCAAAAAGCTCCGCCGTGTGGATCTCGAAGAAGACCTCGTGATCAGCGAGTAAGAACAATTCTTAACATTTTAGGTAAATATATATCATATATCACACTTAAAAAAATATCACTTACCTCAGCATTTTAGATTCAACGGTATATGAAAGCAGTCAAAAAAAGGACTTTTACTGGCTGTGATACCTGTCGAAATCGTAAGGTGAAGTGTGATGGGCGCCCTATCCGATGTCTCCGGTGCGAGAAGGCCAACATTACGTGTCTTGGGTATGACATCCGTCTTCGTTTTTACGAATACCTGTTTGTTGGTCCGAAGGGTCTGGAGGTGATAGGAGGCGGGCCTGTCTTGAATCATCAACGACGACAGGTCCCATTCATGAAATTCTCAAAGGAATACGAATATCCGGAAGATTTGGATGCAGATCTAGAAAACATAGATAAGGCTGAAAACCGGTTTATTGGTCCATTTGGAGTTATCACGCTTCCGAAAAATACTAATGATCGCGTGGATCGCACTTTGCTTATTCCTACTCCATCCTCGTTTGTTTCTCCATCATTCGAAACCATTATTCCTCGGAAGATATGGATCCATCCTCGTTTGAAGGTGGACGCCCAGCTAACATACAAGACCCTGATGGGTGACGCTTTTGCTGAAATCACTGATTGGGAATCTGCGAAAAAGCAGATTTTTGCTGCATACTATGACCACTTTGACGGCAAGCGTATAGTGGACATACTGAAGAATAGTGAAATAGATCGCATTTCAAAATTTCAGAGAGGAATGAGCAGACTATTGGGGGACTTCGAGGCAGGCACATCTGGAGATGCTTTTATGAGAATTCTCCAAACACCGAAAGCAAGGTTTTATTTGCAACAGTTTTCACGCGAGGCATCAAACATGGTTTTCGTTGCATTCAAAAATGGAATTCTGGACAAACTGATAGTTCCTATGCTATTTAAGACCGTTGGAGAGTTTTTGACTCACAATGATGAAGCTCTTGGCAATCATCCTTTGATTGGTCTTTTAAAACAAACATATGTCCTTGAATGTCTTGCTACGACTTGCTTAAACAGGTACAGAGCACTTTTTGACATCTCTGGAGACCATGAGGCTTCGATATCTCTTTTAAACCAGTTTATCTGCTTGCGAGAAATAGGTTTGATTAATATTGCTCGTATTTGCAATGTGCTATTTCACATTCAAGGAGAGGGTGATGTGACCCTGATACACGCCAACTTTCAACCTCTTTTAGAAAACAATCTTGTGGATCTGCTTTTATTGGTGATAATCATGGCAATCAGACAGGACGAGTCCATGAGTATCTTCCATAATTATAAGTTTTTGTATGGAGTTGCGGATACCGTTTGCAAGCATCTAGAATCAAAGGCAATCTCAAACACGACCAAAGACTTGATGTTATGGATTTCATACATGAACTTGTTCTTCAAATCAACTTCAACGATTGACATAGAGAATTACCAGCTGGAGGAGGAATCTTTTGATTATAAAAGTCTTCTTGGCCTCAAAGAGAATCCGGGACAGATTGAAATCACCCACGTAATTTCGGCTGAAAAGTGGCAGCCCCTAAACCTTACAAATGTTCCTCGAAAACTTGCTGGGAAGAAATACGTCGAAGATAAACCTCCACGAGAATATGTGGTGCATTTCCAGATCAATCAACAACTTGAGAGTGACGATGAAACCGAGAACGAGGTATCCTCGAGTACGCTGCCGACAAAAGTGAGCTTTCCGGTTGCAAACTTGGCTTTTTCTGAGATCGAGCTGAATTATGGAATACCTCAAAGCCTAAAGATATTAATGGAGCGCACTGTGGAGCTTTCAGACCGTCGAAATTATATTTTGAGAAAGAAAGTGTTTCCTCGCAACTTTCCAAAGCAATGTTGCGATCTGGAGGAAGACCTCCGTAACTGGAAGATGCCGTGGCTGTTGCATGAGGAAGGTCGATCCTCTGCAGTGTTCATCAGCCCTTTCCATGAGACGATGTTCCATCTGTCTACGTGCTACTATAACAGCATTCTATTATTTTTTTACAGGATTATCAAGGAAACGCATCCTAACCATTTGCAAGACTATGTTCTTTCGACCTTGTATCATCTTGAATGTTTGCGAGACATGACTTTACGCGCACGGAAAACTGCAGGATTACGAATCACGCTGCCTTTTTGGTGTTTTTTCTTAGCTGGCTCTGAGGCACTAGGTGAAGAGCTCCAAAGCCGCTTCGACTTGCTTGGAAAGACAGTTTTTGACGCTGGAGACCGCTGGATCGGGAAACAGGTCCTTCTCGAAGTGTGGCGTGGACGAAACAGTAACGATGAGGAGCTACAAGACGCTTCGTGGCTAGACATAATTAAGTACTGGCAAATAGGTGGCTACCTTTAAAACGCTATCTAAATCTATTTATGATCAATTTTTCAGCTCCTGTAGCATCATATTCTCCCTTACTGACCCAAAGTTGATGGAATGTACCGAGCGAAGACAAGATGCTTCCTCCAACCCATGACGCGTATCTTCTTTCGATGGTATTACCGGAAGCGTGAATTCTTATTTTCAAGCTCGGATTCATCAAGGAGAGCTCCGAGTGCAGTTTTGCATTCAAACCAGGAACAAGCGAGGTGCTCCCAACGAGAACAATATTGTTGGCCAACTGGGGCTTGAGATCGATGTCCAACCGATCCAGAGCAGTTTGTACAAGCTTGATCACTCCAAGACCCGTGTCAGACTCCGGTGTGTCTTCATCCATTTTGTCCTTGTCCTCTTCCTCCGGTTTCTTCGTTCTTCTCATCGGAACATAATCTTTACTGGACGCCTCGTTGGCGTTTCCCAAATGTTTGACGATGTTCCCGTCAGCTGCAATCTCCCAACCTTTGACAGGAGATGAAAGAGTTTGGAGCGGGTGGAAGAGAGACTTACTAAGCATCTGTCTTTCCTTCTTAGTGAATGGAACGGCCATTCCGTCCGGAAGTTCGTACCACCGCACTTCGTCGTCTGATTCTTTAGATTCTTCTGCTTCTTCGTCCATGCAATTGAGCAGAGTCTCCTTCATTTCCTGTAGGATTCTAAGGTTTGAGAACTTGCGGAAGGACTCCGAAACCTCAAAATCGTAAGTGCGTTCTTCGAATTGAGCGCTGGAAGACTCAGACTCCCAGTAGACTATTTTTTTCGATTTCACCATATAGTGAGGACGTAATTCAATGGCTTTGGATTCTAAGAATTGCAGTAGCTGTTGATTCACAAATGCTCCTGCATAGCTGGTTCCCATAACCTGGTTTTTGAGACACAATCCATCCACTATAGGCGTGACAGTGACAAGATCGTGACCCGCGTCAACAACAAGACAATTTGGGCGTCCGTGCGCGAAAGAAACAGTTGTTGGTTGCTTGACAAGATAGAATGCAGGGAATTTGAAAGTGTCCAAGAATAGTTCTAGTGCCTTCACCTTACTGTCATATGAGCTCATGGTGGATTCAGTCAAAAGCACTGGTTGTTGTGTAGGGTCGATGTCCAGCTTTTTGAACATGTATTGCAGTTGTGCTGAGAATCCCTCCCAATCAACTATCGCGTTGTTTTCCAAGGTCTGCTTGATTTCGAGTCCTTTTTGGGGCAAAAACAACAAACTCTCGTCGAAAATTAATCTTTTGTTGCCGTCCACGCTCACCTCTCCGTAAAAGGACGGCAGAACCATACTAGGTGAATCGTAACCTGCATACCCGATTTTCGTCTGGTACGTTCCCGGGTCAATCACTATGGCATTGATCTCGTCAGCCCCGTAAACTTGTGGAGCGGAGGTCATTGAAGACAGGTAAATAAAATAAATGGAAAAAATAATTTAATTTTTATTCTATATTCCTTTACAGACTGACGTTCACCTCAGTTTCCACCAGGTCAACCAAAAATTGCAACTCAAGCTTGCGTCTGCTCTCGACCAGCCAATCGTCTGCGAGTCTTCTAGCCCATCCCTTCATGTTGGAGACCTCCTCGACCGCATTGTCAAGTTCATTTTTGACCAAATATTCATTCACTCTGGCGATCACAGACTCGATGTCATTGCCGATCATCTGATCATCTGTCTTCACTGGCTTGCCTGACTTGGCAAACAGAAGCTTGGAGAAAACCAACGAAGAAATGTGGCCAACAAGACCGGCGTTTGGTGGAAGCAAAGAGACAGACCTAAGTTCCGGAAGCAATAGTTCCCATCTGGAGATTAATTGCGACTGGGTGAGAACTCCTCCACTTCTCAAGAGCTTCTCATCAGCTGGTAAAGCATCAACGGCTCCGCTGATCAAGGCGTTATCCAGAGGGGACACCAGTTGTTTCAATTTGCTGAGCTCACTGACAAGTTGCTCACCACGTTTTGGAGATGGCTCATTGCTGGCCAGTAGTTTCTGCAAAACGTTTATGCTTTTCTTGATTTCTTTGTACGACAAGTAGAGACCGGCACTCTTGCCCAGTTCGACTTCGTATCTTTCGATCTCAGCCACTCTGGAAGCAAGGGCCTCCAATCCTTGCAGTTTGGCATTTCTTTCATTGTCAACCTTGTCGCTCACCACCTTGTTGAACTCATCGATAGCTGCAAGCTTGGTTTTCTGTATGAGGTTGGCAGCCTCTAACTCAACTCTTTGTTTGGTAGCATCGACCTCAACCTTCAATTGCTGTGCATGGCGTTGTTCGATTTGCTTCTTTGCTTCCTCCAGTTTCTGAACAAACTCTTCTGTGAGTTGAACCTCCTTGGAGCTCAGCTGGGTCTTGATTTCTTTGTCAATTGCAGCCTGGTGGGCAGCTTTGGACAAGGCCAGCGCCTGGTACTTGGAAGCCAGCGCCGTCAAGCTCTGGTGCAGAGACTCAACCACCTCGTGGTTCTCACAGCTGCCCACCTTGAGGTTCAATGCCGCAATCAGCTGATTGAGGGCTTTGACGGTGCTGTCAACGACCTCGTCTCCTGACTCGATGTGCAACAATGGCAAACTACGGCCGACTGGAGTCTCAGGGACACTTGGCTCAGACCTGGCGACTTGCACTTTATCGCTTTGGACACCCTGTTTAGGAATTGTGATGGTCTTTTCCAGACCCAGCTTTTCCTTCACTTCGGCAAAGGAATCGTTCACTCTGGAGAAAGGACTCGTCAATTCATCCATGTGGTTCGAATAGTATTCAATGAAGGAAACAACAGAGTCTCCGAAGGGAACAAAGTCGTCAAACAGGTCCTGAACAGCGTCAATTTTCGTGGCCAGGAAACCTCCCCCGAGGTAGAACGTTGCCGTCAACATGGACAGACGGAACAGGAACTTTCTGAAAGGCTTGGACTTTTTTGGCGTCTTCACAGGAACAGTCGACTGCAATCTGAGACCGCGGACTGCCTGGCGCGCAACAGGCTGAAACTTGGCTGCCCTGATCATGAATTCGAGTAGCGTGAGAGAAGTGTTTGTTTGTCCAATTGGAAAATTTTGTTTTGAGCTGATTACATCATCACTAATTTTACATGTCCAGCTACTTGTCTATAAACAAGAGCAACCTTTACAGGTTCATTAAGTCTATGCATTTTTGCAGAATTGCGTTCTCGCCATCTCTGATGCACTGTATCTGATTTTTTGTTGTTTCGTCCTCCAAACATATTTCAACTTGGGCGAGTTTGCGTTGCTCGCACCATTTTGCAATGAGTTTTTTGGCCGTAGGGGTCAAATGCGAAAGCCTGGATCTTTTGAGAGTTTTTCCAGGGGCGGATATCAGCTTTGCCACGCAGCGAAGTTGCTCCGATGGGAATCCCCTGTGATCCACGTAACAGTCCAGTAGCCACGGTTGATCGCTGATCTTCGACCACCAACGAAGCCTTTTTAATATGCCACCAGTCAGACGTTTTCTGTGACGTGCAATCTGTTTCCCGAGACACACAATATCGTAAGGATTGTCCGGAACGCAAAAGGAGTACCTTGCTAATAGCTCCACATTGGACAGGGGACCGTACGTGTTATAAATTTCGTTCTGTGGAGCGATCTGCCTGTGAGAAATTATATCGCATAATTCAGAGCTGGATTCCGACAATGTGGCAGGATCATCTTCCGTGTCTGAATCTTCTTGTGTGCTTTGTGCGGAGCCTGGTGATTCAGGAATACCAAATGACGCGTCGTCCTCGTCTTCAACCGGATCCTCGGACTCTTGGTCCGACGCGTCCCCATGGCCGCATTCAAGCTTGCCACAGTCCGGACAAACATCGGCCATTGTCTCAAAATGAACCGACTCGTTCCCGTACGGCTCGTGGTTAAACAAGTCCGCGCCAGGAACCAATGCAGACTGATGGAAGTGATCAATCTCAAACGCTCGGGATGCCACACCTAACACCACAGATGCAAAGAGGTGCAAATTGTCCAGTTCGACGGGACGCGGGAGCATGAATGCATGCTGGACAGCGAAGGTTCTGGCCAGCTCGAAATGTTCGCGCAGCTCCGATGCGTCCAAAGCCCCAGAAAGATCAGCCTGGGTGCCAATCAAATATGACTTTGCATCCGTGCACCACATGCAAGGAGGCAGACTCTTATCAGCAAAATTTATCGTTTTGATGTAATCATACCATGGACTATCTGCACCAGCATTTTTTTCGTAGATCAAAGCAATCACCAAAGCATGCATACCATCGATTTGAGCATCGTACAGAAGATTTGCAATAACCGAATTATGAGCAGATAGTATTGAGGATTTGGGTACGCTCAGAAGCACAGTGCCGGACTCAATGATCTGTGTTGCGAAGACTCCAACTCCGTTAGCAGTCGTCCTGGTCTGAAGAAGCGGGCTCCAGTAAGCCTTATTCAGCGGATTTTTAAGCCACGAAACGACGCTTTCAGGATCTACTGTCGATGTCATTAGACTGGCTTGAGCTGACGCGCAATATGAAATATTTTTTCTCGTGCACTGAAAATCCGGCTGGTGTGCGGTGGTCCGTTTTTGGATGCCCTTAAAAACGCACGAAACTAAAGTTTCAGCTAATAATTTATGCAAGGAGTTTGAAATTATTACGGCCAACAGTGCGAATCGGACCTCATACCGAAACCGTGTACTGCAGCAGCCACTAGGCTGCACAACTAAACGATTTGCAGATTAGCAACCTTTAAAGGAGCCCAGCATAAAATATAATAATCTCTAAGGTACACGTTGTGGACCCCAACAATAACGATCCTATTTTTATGATTACCCTTTCCTTATTTAGTAGGTCGTGCTTTTTCTTTTTTTTTTTTCTTCATAACAAGCCATCTCTAGAAATAGTTGTTATTTCACTCTCAGAGCCTCATTCTTTCGCTTTTATTCACCTATGCTCTTTATATTTGGCCGCCCCAGTTTCCAGAACGTGGGGAGTTCCGTTAAGGAGCTGTGTGATACTGTCGGACCGCTCCTTCCTCTAATAGACTGGAAGCTCTGTTTCTTGTGCGCCGTTTGGTACACCGTGAGTGTGATCTCATCCAACAGCACGAAATCGATTTTGCGCAACTTTGATCACCCTATCACGCTCACGGAAGTCCAATTCCTTATAAACGCGGCTTATTGCTTGTTGACGGTGTTTTTCGTCAAAAAATATGACGCCCTGTTCGCATCGCATCGTCATCATTTGAACCCTAACTCTCTGTACGCGGAAAAATCATCGGTCGCTCTGCTGGACAAATTTCCTAAGGGAACCTTCCCTATGGAACTCAACTCATATAATTACAAAATGACCGATTTTCTGAAGCCAACAGTGTTTGTTCTCAAAACAACTCTTCCTATGGGTATGTTCCAGTTTGTGGGACACATCGCTTCACACAAGGCTACTTCTGTCATCCCTGTCTCGCTGGTCCACACTATCAAGGCCCTGTCGCCTCTGACCACCGTTTTGATCTACAAGTTTATGTTCAAGCAGGAATTTGGTAGCAAGACATATTTGACTTTGCTGCCTCTTATGGTGGGAGTCATGTTGTCCTGTGTGAAAAACAATAAAATCACCACTGACTCCGAGTACTTTTATACAGGATGCGCCTTTGCATTCGTTTCCATGTTGATCTTTGTCTCTCAGAACATTTTTGCAAAGAAAATCCTCACCTACGAAACAAAGGAGTCAAAGAATGATTACTTCACCAACACTCTCAATTACAAGGTGGTCAAGAGCGAGTCCGCCACATCCACTCCAATGTTGCCTATTGCCATGACTCCAAAGCATGTGAGTCCGCCGGTTACACCTCTTTTGGGTAATTCGTCTCAGGCTCTCAACAAACTGGTGTTCAACTCTGAGAAAAAACTGGACAAAATGTCTGTGCTCTTCCATTGCTCTTTTGTGGGATTTTTGTTGACCCTGCCTTTATATCTGGTGTCAGAGTTGACGTCTGATTCCGGCTTTTCGCTCGCTAAGATCGATCAGTACATGCTCGGTTTGATCCTCGTGAATGGACTGTCGCATTTTATGCAGAGCGTGGTGGCATTCCAAATTCTTGGAATGGTGAGCCCTATCAATTACAGCATTGCCAACATCCTTAAACGGATCATTATTATCAGCTGCTCGATCGTGGTTGAAAGAACAAAACTCAGCGCCATCCAGTGGACAGGACTTGGACTGACTTTCATTGGTCTATATTGTTATGACAAGTGGGGCGTGCCGCGCAAACGGTGAGCATCTTTTATATCATTGATATCCGTCATCTATCAAAATTACTTTTAATATTTTTGATAAAAGAATAAGTTATTTAAATACGTCTCTAATGGCTAGAGTTCTAATGTCCAGCAGGTCTTTCGCCTGTGAGTTCGGCCACGAACTCCTTGGCGTAGTCTCCCATAGTGACCATACAAACGGTCTGCCAGACACCAAGCATGACTCTTGGAGTGACACCTCTGTAGAGTCCTTGAATACCGTTGTTAGCGTAGATGTACTTGGCTGCACCCAAAACACTGAGGTTCTTTGGACGGTTAGGGTCTTTGGTCTGTGATTGCATCTCCACTCTGATCACCTCAATAGGCTGGTTCCAAGCAGAGAGACCTCCACCAAGCACAGAAGACAAAATTCTCTCACCGGCTCCGAGTTTTTCATCTTTCGACTTTCCACCGAATTTTCTGATTCCGTCCTCAGCCAGTCTGGAGAGACCGAATCTGGATCCCCAGTTGGTCATCTGTCTAATAGCAACGGCATTGACACCCTTGTTGATACCTCTAATACCTTCCTTAGCAAAAATTTCTTTGAACACTTCAAAGGTGCTCTTGACAGGAGCTCCCACAGCTGCTGCCTTGTGACGTGTGATCTCAACGGTCTTCATACAGGTGCAGAAACCCATAGTCAAGTAAGCTTGGAACAAACCACCAGTGATTCCTCCTCCGATACCGGACAAAAACGGCGAGGCTCCCAGAACCTTGAGACGATACTCAGCTTCGGACGACACGAACAGCAAAACGGCACCCTTGGTGCTGGCTTCGATCCAGGCCCAAGGAATCAAACCCTGGTAGAATCCAAAGACACCTCCCCGGGAAAAGACGTGCTTAGTGGCCTGGAAAATGGACAACGACCGATTGGCAGCCATGGTGGTCTTGACCACCTCTAGTGGCTGTCCAAGAGTAGTGACCTCAAACATGTTGAGACCTGCACCAAGCAAGATGTTGGAGAACGAGATGGGTTTCTTCTGGACCTCTGTCATAAGTGTTGGTGGACGAAAATAGAGAAACAAAGTGTATCAACCCCCAATCTCTAATCCTTGCACCAGCCCTCCTCCGACCTACCCCTAGCACCATCGTATGAACCCGTTTTTTTTCTTTTTGCTCCAAACCCAACAAATCCAAATCTGGCAGGTTAATTTTTTTTTCCCTAGGGGCAGGGATATATATGCAACTTTAACTGACCACAAATTCTTCTGATTAGTATTCTTAAAGATGTCTACCACCGTGACTCAGCGTCGTTTTGGTGACAAGTCTTCGAAAGGTTTGCGCACCATCGATACAGAAGGGAATGAATTCCAAGTTCCCGACTTCACCATCAAGGAAATCCTCGACAGTATCCCTAAGGAGTGTTTCGAGCGCAGATTGACCTCCTCATTCTACTATCTCTTTAGAGACATTGCTGTGTGTCTGGCTATGGGCTGGGTTGCCAACACTTACATTCCATTGGTTCCATCTACCGTTGCCCGGGGTTTCCTTTGGTTGGCATATGCCGTTGTTCTTTCCTTCCCTTACACAGGTCTCTGGGTTTTAGGCCATGAATGCGGTCACCAGGCCTTCTCAGATTACGGATGGTTGAACGACACTGTTGGATGGATCGTCCACTCGTACTTGTATGTGCCATACTTCTCCTGGAAATACTCTCACGGTAAGCATCACAAGGCTACTGGACATCTCACCAGAGATATGGTTTTTGTTCCAAAGACAGTGGAGGAATTTAAGAAAGACCGCGCTGGAAACTCGCGCGTCAGTCTTAGCGAGCTTGCAGAAGACACCCCTATCCAGACTCTGATTTCTCTGATCACTCAACAGCTGGGAGGATGGTGGTGGTACTTGCTAACCAACGTGACCGGTCAGCAATATCCAGGATATAACAAATTTGCACAGTCGCATTTCAACCCGGCTTCTCCAATATTCGAAAAGCGTGACTACTGGTTTGTTGTTCTTTCGGACATTGGTGTGTTGGCCCAGACCTTCGTCGTCTACCAGTGGTGCAAGACATTCGGGGGCTTCCACTGCTTCATCAACTGGTTCTTGCCGTACGTTTTCACCAATCACTGGTTGGTTTTCATTACCTATTTACAACATACAGACGTTTCTCTCCCTCATTATGACAACAACGAGTGGACTTTTGCCAGAGGAGCAGCAGCTACGATCGATCGTGAGTTTGGATTTGTGGGCTGGTTCTTTTTCCATGACATTATCGAGACCCACGTTTTGCACCACTATGTTTCGCGGATCCCATTCTACAACGCTAGACCTGCCACTGAGGGCATCAAGAAGACCATGGGCGTTCACTACCGTTACACAGACGAGTCCATGTGGTACACACTGTGGAAATCTGCCCGTGCATGCCAATTTGTTGAAGGCGATAATGGTGTCCGGATGTTCCGCAACATCAATGGTGTGGGGGTGGTCCCTAAATCTTAGTTTCAGCAAATAGATTAAATTATATAGGCTGGAATACGGTTGCCATGTTTTGGTCGTGCTACTCTCGCCGCTTTGTGCGCAGCATTAGCACTGACGCCCATATCGGGCGTATCATAAATCAATATCCGCAAACAAAAAAGGCCACGCCCTACGATATCATGGGTTTGAAGCACTCCGAATGCAAACCCCGAGAACTCAAAAAGCGGTTTTACGAACTCGCAAAAGTCTACCATCCTGATTCCTCGCACGACGCGTTGGATTCAGACATCAAGGAGCAGCGATTCAAACGCATCCTGGCTGCTTATGCCCTTCTCAAGAACCCGCAGACTAGGCTCAATTACGATAACTATGGGATCGGGTGGGAGGACAACTCCAGCAGTATGTACAAGCCACAAACAGCCCCGCAAGCCGGATCCTACCGTCCGTCGCAGTATGGTACGTGGGAAGATCACTGGAGACATGGCCAAAGACAAGATTTTGGTTTTGGGTACTACACTGATAACAATTGGAGGGATATGGGGCCCAGCGCCTCGAACATGGAGACCTTCAACCAGAATAGACGCACCATATTGATCACACTGCTCCTGATGACAGGCATATACTCTGCATTGCAATTTGCACATATCATATTCTATGACGACTTTATCGGTGGCATGTACCATGAGTCTCTGATGGCGCGCATCCGAATGACTGAGAAATCTCGTAATGACCTTATAGAAGCGCGACAAAATTACGGCTATGGAGATAGCAAGGAGGATCGGATCCAGCGGTTTTTATGGTTCAGACATTTGACCTGGCTGCTTGGAGAAGAAAAACGCTCTTGAGTTTTTTTGTTAGATAATTATTTTTTATAGGCTATGGATTTTATGAAACCTAAAACAGTGTTGGACCTGGCAAACATCCGTGATGCTCTCGTCCGCATGGAGGACACCATCATCTTCAACTTTATTGAGAGATCTCAATTCTATGCGTCTCCTTCAGTTTACAAGGCGAACCAGTTTCCAATTCCAAATTTCGATGGGTCATTTTTGGATTGGCTGCTCGCCCAGCACGAAAGGATCCACTCCCAGGTAAGGAGATACGATGCTCCTGATGAGGTTCCATTTTTCCCACAGGTTTTGCAAAAGACTTTCCTGCCAAAAATCGAGTATCCTTCTGTTCTTGCCTCCTACGCCGACGAGATCACGGTCAACAGCGAAATTATGAATATTTACACCACCGATATAGTCCCGGGAATTGCTGCAGGCAGCGGGGAACAGGAGGACAATCTGGGATCGTGTGCCATGGCAGACATTGAGTGTCTGCAGTCTCTCTCCCGGAGAATTCACTTTGGCAGATTTGTTGCTGAGGCCAAGTTTGTGAGTGAGGGCGACAAGATTGTCAAGCTCATCAAGGACAAGGACGTGGCAGGAATAGAAGCCCTCATAACCAACGCCGAGGTTGAAAAGAAAATTCTGGATAGACTTTTGGAGAAGGGCAGAGCCTACGGAACAGACCCCACCTTGAAGTTCACCCAGAACTTGCAGAGCAAGGTCAAGCCCGAAGTCATTGTCAAGATCTACAAAGAGTTCGTCATTCCCCTCACCAAAAAAGTGGAGGTGGACTATCTGCTTAGAAGATTGGAAGACGAGGACGATGATGAGGCTACACAGAAAAGTGATGGCTACGTTGACCGGTTTCTGTCGTCTGGTTTGTATTAAACCTCTAGTTCTATTAATTACCTTTTCAGCTAGTTCAAGTATCTCATGGTGATCTCGAAAGCCAGGAAAGTAGCAGCATTAGCAGGGGCAGCTCTCAGAATTGTTGGAGTGAAGCCCTTGACCAGTCCACGAATACCGTTGTCTCTAACAATTCCCTTTGCAGCGTCCAGCGCGTTTCTGTACACAGGCTTTTGGTAGTTGTCGGTCTGCATGTTGGACTTAATGACGTCGATAGGGTAGATACTAAACCACATACCGTATCCAGCCAATGCTCCAAAAACACAGAGCTTCCAGCTCTCAATATCTTTACGAGCAATGTTGCGAGACTCGGTCTCGTTCTTGACCAGAGCTTCGAAAGTCAGAAAGTACATTCCACTTCCCAGACTCTCTCTGGCTAGAGTTGGTCCCAGTCCCCTGTAAATGAGCTTAACCCCACCAGTATGGTACAGTTTCTTGATTACATCCAAAGGACCACTGAAGGTTTTCACTCCAGTCGTCTGGGTCTGCAGTCTAATCCTGATATGCTCGATTGGAGCGGCGATAAACCCGTTAGCAAATCCACCAGCAGCTCCGCAGAGGTAGAACTGGGCCATGGACAACTGAGATCCGGCTCCGTTCTGTGCAGTAAAAGTCCGCTTCATGAACTCGTTGACACCGAACTGAACAGAAACACAGGCTCCCACTCCGATCAATGGAGTTAGAGTTCCCTTGTAAAAAGCCAAAGGACCCTCGTTCTTCAACAAACTCCGCACAACCTCAACAGCAGACACGTTTCCCTTGGCTGACTGGATTCGGACCTTGGTCGTGTCGAAGGGCTGGCCAACCAGAACCTGGGAAATACCGCCCATCGTACCAGCAAAGACGTCTTTTACAGCACGGTAATCGTCGCTCATTGGATTGGAATTTTTTTACAGGTGAAAAATTAATTTCGCGATTAATTAATTAGTCAAGATAAGGCACAATTACACTTTTGATTATTTTTTTTAGCTTCAGGGCGACCACCATTGTTCTTCTAATCGGCTCTTTTAATTTGTGTTAGCTGGTGACAAATTGCTCGGATACATTTGGAACATTTACGTTTCTTTATGGGTATTGTGCACTTGACCACTTTTCGTTTGTTTGCTATTCTGAACTATCTCCACTAAGTCCATGCCCACTCCAATCAATATCGACCATATTGAAGAAGATGCCGCTCGCGTCGTCTTCTCGAGCCCGCTCAAGACCAAACCCGGCCCTCCACCACCAGAAACTGTTATCTCTCCAAGTCTGCGAGACTTCTTTGCCACGAGACACAAGACCCATGTTTCATCCTACCTGAAGCCCAACTCGGCATTTATAGGCTCCCAGCAGTCCGGTCGATCCACATTCGAAGTCAGGGTCGACCTCAAGGAGGTGGACATCAAAAGATCATATTTGTGTGGGTACTTTACAATACACGGCCTTACAGAGTCGCACCCGGAGTTCACTACCTTCTTCAAAGGAGAAATCATTGGACCTCACCATTCCTTCTTCACAGCAAACGAGGCATGGGGCTCCAACAAACGCAACGACCTCCAGCACTGGAGCAGGTTTCCTTCTTGGAGAAGCCTGGACTTCGATCCTGATAACGACCTAGCCAACAAACACATTTACGATAACGCATTCAACAACGAACATCTCTACATGCGATGGAAGGAGGTGTTTCTCGTGCCAGACGCCAACGTCAAGAGCATCATGGGTGCCTCTTTCGAAGGGTTTTATTACGTTTGCTTCAACCAACTGTCGGGTTCAATTTCCGGTCTCTACTTCCACCAATCGTCTGGCAAGTTCCAACAATTAGAGTTGGCCCATGTTCCAGACGGTGGGGTGTTGCCTGCATTTAGTTTTGCATAATTTTTTTCCCTGCCCTTTTTTCTCCTTCTGGCGCTCCCCAAACAATGTCGATTGAAGAGGGATATCTTACACGAACGCTCAACAGCAGACTCGCGACCATCACGAAACAACAGCAGAAACAACCGCCTACTAGAATTGTGTACGAAAAGGCGAATTTCTACCTGGACTCTCGCTATCATGTCATTACGGTTTTAGGGAAGGGATCCTATGGAACAGTTTGTTCAGCGGTCGATATGCAGTCGAAGGAAAAGGTGTCGGTTGCCATCAAGAAGGTGAGCAACATCTTCAATAAAGAGGTCTTGTTGAAGCGAGCAGTCAGAGAGTTGAAACTGATGTCCTACTTCAAAGGACACAAAAATATCATCAATCTTGTCGATCTGGACATTGTCTACATGAAGCCTTATGATGGTCTGTACTGCTTCCAGGAGCTAGTTGACTATGACCTGGCCAAGGTGATTCACTCCTCAGTCCAGTTCAGCGAGTTCCACATCCAATGTTTCTTGTATCAAATTCTGTGTGGTTTAAAATATATCCACTCTGCAGACGTGATTCACAGAGATCTCAAGCCGGGAAACATTCTGGTGACTGGCCAGGGCGTCCTCAAGATCTGCGATTTTGGACTGGCGCGAGGCATTTCGGAACAATACATGAACAAGAGCCATAGATCCAGCACCATAACAAATTATGTGGCCACCAGATGGTATCGGGCGCCGGAACTGATCCTTACAAGAAAACCGTACGGGAAGGAAATCGACATGTGGGCCGTGGGGTGTATTTTTGGCGAGCTGTATGGGCGCAAGCCGCTGTTTATTGGCGACGACCAGATGCACCAGATAAATGAGATTTGCAAGGTGCTGGGCACACCCTCGAAAAACGTGATGCTAACTTACAACTCCACTGTTGCATGGGACTACTTTGCATCGTCCAAGCCCCAGTATCAAAAACAGGCGTGGAGCGACATATATCCACATGCCAGTGTACTTGCACATGATTTGCTTTGTAACCTGCTGTGCTGGGAGGGCGAAAGTCGGTACACTGTGGATCAGTGTCTGGAGCATCCATTGCTAGCAGATGTTCGCAACCCTGAAGATGAGCCTGTAGTTGCAGAGCCTTTTGACTTTAGTTTCGAGTGGAAATGCAGGAACGTCAACGATATGAAGATTCTACTCCACGAGGAGGTGGAACATTTCCGAAGCGAACGAAAGGCGAAACTAAATTAGATCCAAGCTATAGCCATTAAAATTAAATATACACAGGTATTTCGGCTGAACCAAGGCTGTGTTTTCTACTTGATTTTTATATTTCTATGGGTGCTCAGTTGTCGCTACTTTCGCCCACCGCGCAGACCATTGCTGTGTCTGCGTACATTGACTACCTCAGCGATGTGCAGTACAGCAAGCCCTTGAGCTCTACGAGATTCCTCAAGACAATCAAATGTCTGGACAAGGAAGGGGCGGTTGTTGTCAAACTACTGATAAAACCGAGCACCGAATTGAACCTCAACATCTGGGTTGAGCAGCTGGAGTCGTTGCGTGTGGCATGTCTGGATCTTCCCAATGTTCTTCCATTTGAGAAAATAATAGACTCGCAAAGAGCAGGCTACTTGCTTCGCCCATACGTTAGATACAATCTGTACGACAGAATAAGCATCCGCCCCTTTTTGGAGCCCATCGAAAGGAAGTGGATTGTGTACCAGCTTCTGGTGGCTCTTTCCCGCATGCATCAGAAGCAAATATTCCACGGAGACCTTAAAACGGAAAACGTGTTGATGACTTCGTGGAACTGGTGTCTAATCAGTGATTTTGCTCTGTTCAAGCCGGTTTATCTTCCTGAAAATAATCCTTCGCAGTTTTCGTTCTACTTTGATACCAGCCAGCGCCACACATGCTATGTGGCACCAGAAAGATTTCTGCCTTCCGACAAGGAGGTCGAAGAGCGCCCCGATGCCCAGTTGACCTGGCAGATGGATGTGTTTTCTCTGGGCTGTGCCATAGCAGAAATGTACCTCGAGGGACTTCCTATTTTCACACTTCCCCAGCTGTTCAAGTACAAGAAAGGCGAGTACCAGCCCAACCTGGATGCCATCAGCGACATCAATGTGCGAAGACTGATCCAAAATATGATATGTCTGGACCCAGACCAGCGTATGAGGGCCCAAGACTGTCTGACGCAGTTTCGACGCTCGGTGTTTCCTGACCATTTCTACACTTTTCTGCACCCCTACATCCGGAAGCTGAGTGAGAACTCGCAGAGCAAAGACCTGTTTCGCGCGTGTGATGACCGTATTTCGCGCGTGTACCACGACTTCGACAAAATCGCTCTATATCTGGGTTTCAAAGGCCAGTACGATAACGAGCCAGAATTCCATTCGGACACAACGATCCCAATTCGGTTGCAACTCCCTGGAATGAACAACCATGTCCCGCGAACAACAAGCCAGGTGGTGGATAAAAACAACGATAGCGCCTCGCTCATCCCGCTCGCCATGATTTTGCACAATGTTCGCAACTCCACGCATTCCTCCTTCAGGGTGCAGGCATGTGAGCTGATTATTGCTTTCTCGGAGCAGCTCCATGATGAAGCAAAATTGGATCGGTGTCTGCCCTATCTGGTGTACATGCTCGATGACCCGAGCGAGGATGTCCAGACTGCAGCTCTGACCAGTATGACGCAGCTCCTTGCTATGGTGGATGTCATAACTCCTGTGAACGCGTACATATTTCCGGAGTACGTGCTGTCGAAATTGCAGCAGTTTCTCAAACGATCCTACCATCTGGGCGAGAACCAGGACTCGCCTACGTCAGGACGCTATCTGAGAACTGTTTTCGCCAGCTGTCTTCCGTATCTTGTCCAAACGGCGTGCAAATTCTACGAAATGTCCACGTTGTTCAAGGCACAGTCCCAGCACTCCTCAGACGAGTTTGCGATAGAGAACGATGTTCAGCTGGAAAAATCGTTTGCGAACATGCTCACAGACTTTGAATCTTTGGTTGTCCAGATTTTGACCGACCAGGACTCTTTTGTGCGGATCTCGCTGCTCAAAAATATCCTTCCTCTGGCTGCATGCTTTGGCAAGGAACGAACCAACGACATCATTCTGAGCCATCTGATCACTTACCTGAACGACAAAAACCCAAACATCAGACTGTGTTTTGTGGCCAGCGTCGTGCCAATATCCATTTTCGTCGGCATCGTGAGTCTCGAGCAGTATATTTTACCGCTTCTGGTGCAGTCGCTGAATGATTCCAATGAGCTGGTGGTCATCGGCGTCATCAAAACTTTTACGGAACTTTGCAAGCTTGGACTGGTGAGAAAAATACATTTTTGGGACCTGGTCAAACTCACCATACGCCTGATCCTGCATCCTAACGAGACGATCCGTCTCTCTGTGCTAAACCTGTTGGTTGCGGTGGGCTCCAGTCTGTCACTAGCCGACCTGTACTGCATGCTGTATCCTATCATACGGCCGTTTTTCCAGGACGAGTTGACAGAGTTTACCTGGGAGTCATTGTACATCAGCGCACACGAGCCGATCTCGTCTTCGGTCTACACTTTGGCGCAGGCGTGGTCTCGAAAACCAGAAACCTCGCTGTTCTGGCAGCGAATCGATGCCACTCCTCGTCGCGGCGATCTGTTCAACACCTCGGGCGTGGCGTTTCTGCGAAAAAGCGCAATGCAAAGCTCCATGCACCGTCTGCACGGCGTGGACGACATGTCTGTGGTCAGCAACAGCGAGGTGCCGCTCAGCCAAAGTGACATGCAACAGGTGGAAAAATTGCGGAGCCTTGGAATGCCCGAGGCAGACCTGTGGAAAATAGCCACCCTCCGGTCGTACATTTTCAAGATCGCCCGTTCCTCAGGCTCCCAGAAGTACCTTCCCGCGGCGCAGAAGTCTGCGTTTCTCCCACGGACTGTGTTTTTTGATGCCTCTTACCGGTCAGAGGTCGTTTCTGGTGACACACAAGTGCGTTCTCCGAAAAACGGGTCGGCCCCAAACTCTGCCAACCGCACCGTCTCGGCACTGTTATACGGCACGGGCGCCAAAACAGAGCCGCTCACCTACACAAACGAGGTTTCTGCGCGCGGAGAGACCTCATCCATGCCACCTTCCACGCCGGCTTCCATCGATGACTCGGTCAGCGTCCAGAAAATCACCACCAAAGTCAAACATAGCTACTCGGGCTCGAATCCGTACATTCTGAAATTCATCGCAAGCATGAAGTTCGAGCCAACCCTGGACGACTACAACGAGTTCGGCAAGCTGCTGGATGCGCACGAGCCTCCAGAAACACAGCAGAGCGTGCAGGTCAGCGGCACTCTGATCTCGCGGCTCGTGGAGCACAAGACGACCATCACGGGCCTGGAGGTGTCGCCCGACCACAAGTTCTTTGTGACAAGCGACTCGTCGGGCGACCTGCGTGTCTGGGACTCTGCCCGTCTGGAGACCAACGTTTCGGGGACGTCTATTCTTGCGGCCAACCTGGGGTCTGGGATCCAGATGATAAAATTCATGAAAAACAGAAACTGTCTTGCGGTGGCCACCAAGGACGGCTACATCAAGCTGTTCCGCATCGACTTTACTGCTGGCCACAAAAAGCCGTCGGCAGCAAGAATCAGTCTCATCAGGCATTTCAGAGTGCCGGACGCAGACAAGTATGCTCTGCAGCTGGGCTTCTGCTCCCAGGGTGAGAAGCCGTGCATAGTGTTCACCACTCCTACGTCTCTCCTGGTGGGCGTGGATCTGAGGACAATGAAGGAGGTGTTTTCTCTTCAGTTGAATCCTTCGCATGGCCTGCCCACTGCTCTTGCTGTGGAGGAAGCGGAGTGCTGGGCCATTGTTGGCACGTCGAACGGGGTGGTGGATTTTTGGGATTTGAATTTTGAGCTGCCCCTGAAGAGCGCCAAATACCGGGGCAGCAACTTCCCGATCCACCAGATCGAGATTCTGCCCCCAGAGTTCAGCCACAATGGAAGAAAGTCCAGATACGTGGTGCTGACGGGAGGCTCTGGAGACACAGACGTGACGGTCTGGGACGTGGCCCGACTCCAGCCGCGCCAGGTTCTCTGCGGCTCCACGGTAACGTCCACCATCGACACGTATCTGGTGGCCGAGCTCGACAACAGCAGCGACACCATAGACGACCAGCTCGTGCAGCTCAGGCTGTCAGGCGAGGCTCTGGCAGCCGACAAGAGCTGCACGGCACTGAAGAGCGCCGGCAACCTCGTGATCAGCGCGTCGCCAGAAGGAAAACTGACAGTGTGGGACCTGCTGGACCCCGAGCGGTCGCAGGCCGTGGGGGTCGACACGGCAAGCTCGTTCGTGGCCACGCAGATCAACTCGAACCTGATGTTTGTCAGCGAGCGGGTGGGGGCCCCCAGCATCCACAAGTACCCGACCCACCACCACGACCGCATCCTGCATCTTGGCTGGCTGTGCCACCCCTACGAGATGGTGCTCTCCGCGGACAGAAGCGGCGTGCTCAACGTGTATAGATGACCCGGGCTGTGCTGTTTCGCGCGCTAGAAACCTGCTCCAAGGCTGTGTAATATATTTTCAAGAATTTATGTCTGAGTTTGAGTTCGACTACGACACGGACGACGATTACGAGGGCTCCGACTCGCTGGACGAGCTGGACGAGCTGGAGCATCTCTCTGTGTCTGATTCTGTGCAGTACACGTTTAAAAACAGACAGACGGCCGGGGGCCTGAGCACCCATCGGATGCGATATAAGCCCGTGGAGGCGGAGGAAATCGAGGACCAGTTGCGAGCGGTTGTTGCGGACGTGGACTCGATGCTACAGCTGGGCGAGAGCAATTGCGCGATTTTGCTGCTCAAGTACAACTGGAACGAGCAGAAGCTGCTGGAGGACTTCACCAGCAAGGACCCGGACACCCTGAGGAGGGAGTGTGGCCTGGCCCCGGAGAACGCCGTCAAGGACGGGCTTGTGGAGGCACAGGACGGGCAGTTTGTGTGCGCGATCTGCTGCGCGGACGGCCCGCTGCACACGTTCCATCTGTCGTGGTGCGAGCATCGGTACTGCGTCGAGTGCTACGTTCGTTACGTTAGGGGCAAGCCGGGGGGGCTCATCAAGTGTCCGGAGTCGGGGTGTTATCTGTTTCTCCGTCCTGACGAGCTGAAGCAGCTGAGCGATTTTAATGAGCAGCTCTGGCGCGAGAAAGAGGAGTCGGAGAAACAGAAGTGCAAACAGAGCTTTTCCGGGCCGTTGACCTCGGAGGAGATCATGGCCAAATACCAGAAGCCTGTGGCCGAGAGCTCGGACGACGAGGCCGAAGAAACGCAGGACTCGGACGACGGCTCGACGGAGTCGCTGTTCAACTTCCACGAGCGGCATCTGCGCCAGCAACGGCTTGAAAAACAGGAGCAGCGCAACAAGGTGCTGTTTTCTCGATACTGGTACAACATCGTGCTACAATACACCAAGAAAAACTCCAAGACGTTCAAAAACTGTCCGGCGGTGGACTGCGAGTGCTTCATAGAGTATCTGGGGTTTGACTCGGCCGTGATCACGTCTGTGGAGGAATACGTCTCCCATAAATATATACCCATAGTGCAGTGCTCGAACGGACACCGGTTTTGCTACGCGTGCATGAGCGAGGACCACGCGCCCGCCACGTGCCCCGTGGTGCAGAAATGGATCAAGACGTGTGCGGATGAGACAGAGACGTCTCACTGGATCACTGCCAACACCAAGGACTGTCCGCGTTGCTCGTCTCCGATCGAGAAAAACGGCGGCTGCAATCACATGACCTGCGGCGAGTGCCACTACCAGTTCTGCTGGATCTGTCTAGGCGAGTGGATCAAGCACAAAAACAACTACGTGTGCACGAGTTTCAACGACGAGGAGGCCAAAAAAGAAAGAGAAAAGCAGGAAACGTCTCGGGTCTCGCTGAAAAAATACCTCTTCTATTTCGAGCTGTTTGAGATCCACCGGGTCTCGCTAAAGAAAGACACAGAGTTTCTGTCCAAGCTCGAATACAAGGTCCAGGAAATCCAGCAACGCGCGCAGGTTTCCTGGATAGAGGCGCACTTCTACAGAGAATCGATCGACACGCTGCTGAAGTGCCGTATTACTCTGATGTGGTCATATGCATTAATGTTTTATCTGGAGAGCGGTGCAGAAAAAAGTGTTTTGGAGAAAACACAAAGCAACCTATCAAACAACGTCGAGGCTCTGTCGAAACTTTTCGAGGTCACCCCAACCGACATGGTGATCAAAAAGAAGGAAAGTTTCCTGACAAAAGCCAACGCCCTTAAAACCTATCATGAAAAATGCATCGAGAAATTCATGGAGTCCATGATACTCAACCGGATTCGGTTTGTTTCTGAACTTAAATAGCAATGAGTGAATAGCGCTGGTGCCTAGTTAATTTCTTCTTCAAGAGCCAAGACCAACGCACAGCGCGATGGCAGATACACTTGAATGTAGTTCTTCCTGTTGTTCCAAGGGAAATCTGTGGTGAAAAACACAGACTTCTCCTCGTCGATACGTCCGTGACCTCCAAACTCGGGCCTATCCGAGTTCAGAATGATTTTGTAACAACCTGCAATTTCAACACCAACCCGGTAATCGGTGAAGGATTCGGTAGGATGGAAATTAAATAGGAACAGTTTCTTGTTTCTCTCATAAACAATCACCTTGTCCGATTCGTTTTTCAGAGAAACGTACGCTGGCTCGCAGTTAAGCCAGGTGTACTTGGACTCGGTCAGATTCATTTGCTTGTCAAATTCGTACAGGAATCTGTATCTCAACAAATCGTCCTTTATCAAATTGAATTGTCGTCTAGCGTAATGATAAGACTCCCCGTTTCCCTGACGAGGGAAATCCAGCCACTCCGGATGGCCAAATTCGTTTCCCTCAAAATTCAGATAAGCTTCACCTCCCAAGGATTGTGTCAAAAGCCGAATAAGCTTATGCAACTGGATTCCACGATCAACTGTGGGGGTGAGTTCTGACAAAACAGACATGTTGGTGTACATTTCGGCATCCATCAACCAAAAAGCCAAAGTCTTGTCACCAACAAGAGCCTGATCATGCGATTCAGCATATGCAATGCATTTCTCTTTGTACCTTCTGTTCGAAAGCGTGTGGGTAATGGCTGCCATATCCCAGTCCTCGTCCTTTTTATGCTTCAAGATTTTGATCCACATGTCTGGGATCGACATGGCTAATCTGTAATCAAAGCCAACACCTCCAATTGACCTAGGCATACACAACGTTGGATAACCAGAAACGTCCTCTGCGACAGTAGTAATTGAGCAATTCTCCAGCTCGCCATACTGTCTGCACAAGTCATTGGCCAGCATCATATAGGTCAGAGACTCCTTGTCGATAGGACCATTAGGGTTTAAGTACTCATTGTAGTCACCAGAAAACCCTTCGCCAATTCCATGGTGAATGTAGAGCATACTGGTGACACCATCGAATCTGAATCCGTCAAATCTGTATTCCTGCAGGTAGAACTTGAGGTTACTAAGGAGGAATCTCAAGGTCTCGTAGTTGCCGTAATTGAAAAGTCTAGAATCCCACTGGTCATGGTTTCCTTTTCCTCCACCGTGGAAATAGCAGTAATCAGTTCCATCGAACATATTCAGGCCATCGTCCACATTCTTGGAGGCATGGGAATGAACCACGTCCAAGAGGACCCGAATGCCAAGGCCATGAGCAGTGTCTATGAGCTCTTTCAGGTCCTCCGGAGTTCCGAAACGTGAGCTGATGGCGAAGAAGGACGTGATCTGGTACCCAAAGGAGGCATAGTAGGCATGTTCCATCACAGACATGAGCTGCACCGTGTTGTAGCCAAGATCCTTGATCATAGGCAGCACATTGGCCGTGAACTCTTTGTAAGTACCGACCCGGGGCTCTGGTGTCGAGATGCCCACATGGGCCTCGTAAATTTTGAGAGATGGCGGCAAGCTTGGTCTTGGGTTCTTGAATTCGTACGTGGACGAGGGATTCCAAAACCGAGCCTCGTACGTGGGATTTCCATACTCTTTGGGTGGAGCAGTGGCACGAAGTATGTAGGGAGATAGTCTGGCCACCCGAGATCCGTCAGGTAACGTCAAATATATTTTGACCCGAGAATTGTGCTCAATAGCAGGCTTTCCCTCCACGGGAGGCAACGAAATACTAAAGAACCCGAAATTATCTTTCACCATCACGTGCTTGTCGTGCTCCCAGTTGTTGAAGTCTCCAATCAGACAAGCACCAGTGGCGTTGGGCGCATATTCTTTATAGGTGATGGTATTATCAGAGGCAACATGGAAACCCAATGTCTGATAAGAGTCTGCAAATTTGAGTAAACCGCCCTCGTTCTTCTGCAGAACTTGGAGCCAATTGTCGGCCAGCTTCTGTCTGTGCTCGAGCTCTTTGGTGAAAGGCTCAAGCCACGGATCGATTGCTAAAAGTTGCGAAACAGAGGAAGACATAAGGAGTGAAGCAGAAACAAGACGTCAGCTTATTTCCCCACAGGTGCGAGGAGGACTGGGAGAGCTGCAGGAGAGCAGGGTGGTTGTGGGGTTACCCGGCCACGGTGTATTTTGGCGCGCCACGACCGGCGCACTTGATCAAAATTTTTCACTGAATTTTTCATTATTTTTTAAAACATGTCCACTCCTCAAGTTTCCGTTGTCACTCTCGACGGCAAGGCTTCTTCTGCCTCCTTGCCTGTCCCAGCCGTCTTCAAGGCTCCTATCAGACCAGATATTGTCCACTCTGTCTTCACCAGAGTCAACAAGAACAAGAGACAAGCTTACGCTGTCGCTGAGAACGCTGGTCACCAAACCTCCGCTGAGTCCTGGGGTACCGGTAGAGCTGTTGCCAGAATCCCAAGAGTTGGTGGTGGAGGAACCCACAGATCCGGTCAAGCTGCCTTCGGTAACATGTGCAGAGGTGGACGTATGTTCGCCCCAACCAAGATCTGGAGAAGATGGCACGTCAAGGTCAACCTCAACGAGAAGAGATACGCCACTGCTTCTGCTATTGCTGCCTCCGCTGTCCAATCTCTTGTCTTGGCCAGAGGACACAGAATCGAGAACATTCCTCAAATCCCATTGGTTGTCTCTTCCGAGCTTGAGTCCATCACCAAGACCAAGGAGGCTGTTGCTGCTTTGAAGGCTGTCGGTGCCCACAAGGACGTCGTCAAGGTCATCAAGTCCAAGAAGATGAGAGCCGGTAAGGGTAAGTTGAGAGGAAGAAGATTCACCCAGAGAAGAGGTCCATTGGTTGTCTACGCCGAGGACAAGGGTCTGGTCAAGGCTTTCAGAAACATCCCAGGTGTCGAGACCGCCTCCGTCAAGTCTCTGGGTCTGTTGCAATTGGCTCCAGGTGCTCACTTGGGTAGATTCGTCATCTGGACCGAGTCTGCCTTTGCTGCTCTGGACTCTGTCTACAGCTCCAAGTCTGGCTACTCCTTGCCAGCCAACATTGTCTCCAACACCGATGTCTCCAGATTGATCAACTCTGCTGAGATCCAGGCTGTTGTCAGACCAGCTGGCCAGGCCACCCAGAAGAGAACCCACGTCTTGAAGAAGAACCCTCTCAAGAACAAGCAGGTTCTGCTCAGACTCAACCCATACGCCAAGGCCTTTGCTGAGAAGAAGCTCGGCTCTGCCAAGGTTGACGAGAAGGCCGCCAAGCCTTCCAAGGGCCAGTTCCTGGACGTGTTGAAGAGCAACTAGATTAGTCTTAGATTATGTAATTGCTAAGTAACACCCCCACCCCACTCCTCTCCCCGGCGGTTCCCCAGATTACACCTGCCACCTGTATATTTTTCAAACAAATGACGAAACGTCTACCTCCCGAGGTGAAGCTCTCGCGCAAGGCCACGCGTGTGGCGTGCGAGTTCTGCCACCGCAAGCACCTGCAGTGCAACGACATACGTCCGTGCACCAACTGCACCAAGCGTGGCCTGCAGGACTCGTGTCGCGACTCTGTTCGCAAGAAGAAGACCTGTTACAAGGAGCCCTCTGCCAAGTCGCGCAGCCGCTCGCAGGAGTCTGCCAAGGACACCGTGAGCTCGACACCTGTGTCTGGGTCTGTGCCGCCAGAGCTCCCTGGTCTGGGCGGGCTCGAGCCCCTCCCGTTTGTGTTTGACCCGGAGCTGCGGAATTTCGAGTCCTCGATCGCCAACGAAGAGTACGCCCAGCTCACCGACCTGCTCAACACGAACCCGCCGTCTCCCTCGGACGATTTTCTCGACTTCGAGGAGGACAAGGAGTTCCGTCCGTTCATAGAAATCAACGTCGAGACCCTGACCATGCGGTCGTCGTACCCAGACAACGAGACTCCCAACTCGTTCGTGTACAACCAGCGACACTCCCAGATGCCCAACATCGCCAGAGAGGTCCCGATTGCGCCCGAGCAGGACGACCACTACACCGCGCCGATCCTCGTGAGAGAGCAGGTGCAGCACCCCGACCACGTGTACATGGCCAAGGTGGTGCGTCCCTATAGATATCCGCAGGCCTACCACGCGCTGATCGCGTACCTCAAGAGACGGTTCAGCAAAACGCAGCTCATAGAAATCGCCAAGTGCATGGCCAAATATAGACCCTCGTTCATCTCGGCCACCAAGTCGCTGCACGAAAACGACCTGCTCTTCACGGAACACTCGTTCCAGCGGTCGCTGCTCGAGTACGAGCGGCTGATCTCGCTGTCGCCGTCGCCGATCGTGATCTGGCGGCGCACGGGCGAGATCGTGGCGCTCACAGACACGTTTGCTGTCATGACGGGGTACTCGCAGAAGGCGGTGCTCTCGAAAAGGACGTTCATCGTGGAGCTGATGGACGACGAGAGCACCATTCGCTACTTCCGCAGCTTCAGCGAGCTCGCGTTCGGCGACCTCAACGCCACGTACCTCACCGACTGCAACCTCAGAAAGGCCCAGGACAACAACTACCTCAGGTGCTGCTGCATCTGGACCATCAAGCGCGACGTGTTCGACATCCCGATGCTCATCGTGGGACAGTTCCTGCCCGTGCTCGAGCGGGTCACGTGACACTACTCCAGTACATACTCAGCCGTTCTATTATCTAATTACTCGTCTAGTCCCAAAATGCTCTTGATGGCCTTTCCGGCGGCCACCACCTCCTCGTCGAAGTATCTTCTGCCCACCAGCTGGATGTTGATCGGCGCCCCGTCCACCAGCTCCGGCTTGTACTTGTTGTACTCGATGGCCTCGATCTCGGATCTAGGCTCGTACTCCGGCTTCACATCCACGCTCTTGTCCGCAAACAGCCCTGTAGGCGCAGTCAGGCCCGGCAGGTCCAGCAGGTTGAAGTGCGACGTGTAACCCCAGTAGTACGGGCCCTCGACTCCGTCCTCGATGCAGACAGGGGCCGTTCCGCAGTAGTTCGGACAGATGATGAGGTCCACGTTGTTCTGCACAAAGTAGTCGTTGTACAGCTTTCTGAGGTTGTCTCTTTGGTAGTTGAGCTCTCTGTTCTCGGTGATCGACAGCTCCGCGTCGCCCTTTCCGTACGAGAGAGCCCATTTCGTCAGAGGAAGCAGAGGCTCTCCGGACGGTCTGATCATCTCCTTCTGGGCGTGGTTGCCGTCGCAGTTGTACAGCAGGTGGGCCACCTCGTACAGCTTCTGGGTCTCGATCGGCTGGAACTCGATCACGTTGACTCCGGCGGCCTTGAGCTTGTCGGCCGTGTGCTGGAGGCCTCTGGCGATTGGAGGAAGAGGCTTCACAATTCCGTCGTCGTACATGATGGCCACGGTCAGCGACGAAGGCTCAGGGACGGCCACCTTTCTCCACGGAATAGGCAGACACCACTGGTCGAAGTCCCAGGGTTTGCCCTGGTTGATGTAGGTCTCCATGAACAGCTCGATGTCGTCGAGATTGCTGGCGAGCGGGCCGGCCACGGCGACGATCGACTCCTGGCCCTTGCCCGACGACACACCGCCAAAGGTGGAAATTCGGCGGGTGGTTGGTCTGAGCCCGTAGACTCCAGCAAACGCAGCAGGCGCTCTGATGGACCCGCCAATGTCGGTTCCGACTCCGAGAGGCGACGCCTTGGCGCCCACACACGCTCCCTCTCCGCCCGACGAGCCGCCCGCCGTCAGCAGCGAGTTGCGCGGGTTGCGCGTCCGGCCAATGATGTTGTTGTTGGAGTCCAGATGCATCAGGGTCTGGGGCTCGTTGGTTCTCACGTAAAACACGGCACCCAACTTTCTCAGCACCTTGATGGTCACGGCGTCCTCCTGAGGAACGTTGTCGAGCCAGCCCACCCATCCTCCGTGGGTGATTTTTCCGCCGTAGCCAATCTGCTCCTTGAGAGAAATAGGGATCCCGTGCAGAGGCCCAGCCAGCTTGCCGTGCACAGCCAGGTACTCGTCGAGCTCCTTGGCGCGGACAAGAGCCTCGTTGATGAAGAACTCGCATGCAAAGTTGGTCAATTGGTGGGCGATCACCGCACGGTGGGCAAAGGCCTTGAGCACGTCAACGGCAGACACCTGCTTGGATTCCAGCTTGGCGAGCAGAGCGGTGGCCGAAGACTCGGTGATCTCCAGCTCCTGAGCAGACAGAGCCTTGCACTCTCTGAGGAAAGTGAGGGTGTCGACGATTTCGGAGTCAAGCCCAGCAGGAACCTGCGAATCAGCGAGCTTGTACTCCTCAAGCAGCGAGTCCTGCAGAGCCTTCTGGTACGCAGCGATCTTGGGCTTCCAGGACTCGAACAGCTCCGGGTTCGAGACGTCGTCGGTGAACTTGTAGAAAGATTCGATGTTGGCTGGGGCAGAAACAGACACCATGTTAATTGGACAAAAAAATGCAGACCAGGATCGGTATTTAAGTGCTGATAAGGTACATCAAAATAGGGAATTTCCACGCGGTCGTGCACAGCCCAGATTGTGACTCGATTGGAACGGGGGCAGCAGGCGCGGTGGCAAGGACGAGGTGCCTGGCTCGCGGCCTGGACGCGCTAAAATGCCGAGCAGCGTTTTCGGCGCTGTACCGACCCGTCGCCACACAGAAACGGTCCCTCGTCTGGCTCAGGACCCTCAGCCAAGAAAACGGATGCCACACCTCAGTCCAAGCGCACTCTTTTCGAAACTTTTTTTTTACTCACGCTATTTCCACCATGTCCCAACGTACCAAGTCTGGCTGTTTCACGTGCCGAAAACGCAAGAAGAAGTGCGACGAGCAGTTCCCCGTGTGCTCGGGGTGCTCGAGAAATTTTCTCGAGTGCTGCTGGCCCAAAAACCACGGGTCCTCGCTGCCAAGCAACTTTGTGATCAAAGCCGCATCTGCCGCCTCTGCAGACCCGCTCAGCGTCACCGAGGACACCCTCAACTTCTCGATCCCCTCAAACATGTACTTCGTGTTCGAGCTGGACTCGTACAAGCCGCAGAACACCACCACAGGCTCCTACAACGTGCTGTCTCCGAAACAGGAGCTGGACGTGGTTATGGAGCATCCCAAGGACGCCTCGCCGCCGTTCTCGTGGGTTATAGTGGCTGTCCACACGCTGCACATTCTCGAGGCCAAGCTCAAGATTCTGCTGGACGCAGAGACGCTGTCGACGCTGTCGTCGTTGCCCGGCAGCCCAACGCTGCTCAACGTTTTCATGCGCAATTTCCCAATAGCCCTGTTCTTCTGCAACCCAGAGCAGATGCCGTCGCCCTACGAATTCTACCAGCACAGTTATAACTACACATCATTGGTGGAACTGCCCTATAACTCGGACTGGCACACGAGCCAACAGCGCGCGCTGTTGCTGGAGTGTTTCGAGACCCTGGCCAAACTGGCCGACGCTAAAACATCCAAACTGTTGGCTCCTGTCAAACACAAAATGACGCTCACCTGGACAGCCATCCAGACGCTGGAAATACAGCTCCCTCTGCAGGACCTCACCGTGTCGCAGGCCCAGGCCCGCAACAACTTGAGTGTCTGCAAGGCCTTGTTCTACGCCCAGGAAATCCTGTATCTCAAGCTCGTGGATACGAGCCTCGAGTCGTCCAGCCCGGTGGTGCAATTTTACCTAGAACAGCTCGTCGGAGAGCTCACGCTGATCCCGGACTCGTCGCTGATGCACATGCTCTTCCCGCTGCTCATTGGTGGATGCGTGTCGCAGAAAATGAAGCACCGCGAGTTTTTTTCAGAAGAACTGCACATTCTTGCCAGCAAACAGGAGTACCCGCTGGCGCAGAAAATGGCAGAGAAAATGGAGGACCTGTGGTGTGGCGAGCAAACCAACACCGCGTCGGCCTACTCGTGGCTTATATCGACGTACGGTCGCTAATTCCCTCGTACACCTCGCCAATCAGCTGCTGGTACTCGGGAAGCAGCTCGGACCCCGTCTGCAGAGCCCGCTTGCCCTGCTCGTCGGCCTCGCTCTCGTCCACGAGCGCCTGGAACTCGTCGAACTTCTGCACCATGAGCACCTTCGTCCGCTGCACAATGGAGTCCATCCGGACCTTGTCGGTGTTGCTGAATATCTGGTTTTCCGTCTGGTCGACCAAAATGCACACAAAATTGTCAAGCCGCGCCAGAAGCTGCAGAACAGCGTGAAAAGCCCAGAAAGAGTCCATCCGGTACCTCTCCAGATACTCCTCCAGATCGCCCATGATCCTAATTATGTAAGCAGTCTGTCCCGCGAGCTGCGCGGGACGGATGAGACTGAGCATCTCGTTAGTACCCGCTTTTAATCCCAAGTTTTTGTGGTAAAGCGCAGGCATCTGGTCTGCCCCGTAGAGCGAGACCCACAGAAACGTGACCACGCCGTCGATCCGGTGCAGCAGCTGCTGCAGCGGGCCCTGCTGCTGGTCTGCGTCGATCGGCGCGTCGCTATCCACGGACGGTGGCACGTCGAGGGCCTCGTCGTCGTCGTTTCGGGACGCGAGGTACTTGATGAACATTCGCTGGATCTCCATGAGTTTCGTGTCGATGTACGTCACGAGCCGGCTCTGCTGGGCGTCTGTGAGGATGCGCGGGGTTTCTGACGAGCGGCGGTCGATGTGGCTCGGGTGCGAGGAGACCATGTGCTGGTTGGGTCCAAACGGGTTCAACGGGGAGGGCGCATCGACCTGCGCGTCGATATCCATGAATCCTGAGCAAGCACAAGACATTGCTGTGGTCTTGGTCTCCTGGTCGGTCTTGGACACCAGCTCGTCGTCCGACGCCGACGAGAGGTCCAATGCATCCGCCAGCGTCTCGGGGATGTTCCCGGACACAGGTGTGACCTCCTCATCGGCGGCAGGGTGCACTGGAGACGGAGGAACAGTCATACTTGCGAAGAATAATTTCTGCACACCCGTGCACCGCCAAAAGATTGATTGCCCTGCATTCCCATATCGGGAAGGTGCACACACGGTATATATCGAGCAGGGACGCTAAGAATTTGATTAATTTTCTTTCTTTATGACTAGCGCACAGATCCGTGTTCCCACAGGAACCACGTACGAGCTATCCACGGGAGTTTTCATCAACAACGAGTTTCTGGCCACCGGGAACCAGCTGCCGGTGGAGGACCCGGGCACAGGCACCGAGATCTGCAGCATCCACCTCGGAGACGAGACACATGTGGATTTGGCCGTCAAGAGCGCACAAGAGTGTTTCTCCAAGGTGTGGAAGAAAAAGAGCGGCCGCGAAAGATCGGACCTGCTGCTCAAGATGTCGCAGCTGATGGTGGAGAACAGCGACCAGCTGGCCGACCTGGAGGCCCTGGAAAGCGGCAAGCCCAAGGCCTCCAACGCCATCTACGACGTGCTGCACTCGGCCGACGTGTTCCGCTACTACAGTGCGCTGGCCATCACTGCGGAGGACGGCAAGACGGTCGAGACCGAGCGCTCGAAGTTTACGTACACCGTGACCGAGCCGTACGGGGTGTGTGCTGCCATCATGGCGTGGAACTTTCCTGCTTCCACGTTTGCCTGGAAGGTTGCTCCGTGTCTTGCTGCGGGCAACTCGATCGTGGTGAAGCCGTCCGAGGTGACGCCGCTGACAGCCCTGTACATGTGCGAGCTGTTCCTCAAGGCGGGGGCTCCGCCGGGCCTGGTCAACGTGGTTTGTGGTCTGGGAGCCAACGTCGGCTCTGCTCTGGCGTCGCACCCCGAGATCCGCAAGGTCACCTTCACGGGAAGCACGGGCGTCGGCAAGGTGGTCCAGCGACTGGCTGCCGAGAACCTCAAGGTGTGCACTCTGGAGTGCGGTGGAAAGTCGCCGCTGGTGGTGTTTGACGACGCAGACATGGAGCAGGCCGTCAAGTGGGCCGCGTTCGGCATTTTCTTCAACAAGGGCGAGATCTGCACGGCCTCATCGAGAATCTACGTCCAGGACAGCATCTACGACGAGTTTCTGGACAAGCTCAAGACTCACGTGAAGGAGAACTTTGTTCAGGGAACACAGTTTACAGACGGCGTCAACGTCGGGCCCCAGGCGTCCAAGGCTCAGCAGGACAAGATCCTGGGCTACGTGAAAATCGGCGTGGAAGAGGGCGCCAGGCTGGTGTGCGGCGGCGTGAAGTGCGCAGACATGGCGGGCTACTTCATCGAGCCTACGATTCTGGCCGACTGCAACCAGAAAATGAGAGTCGTCCAGGAGGAGATTTTCGGGCCTGTTGTGACGGTGTCGAAGTTCTCGAGCGACGACGAGGCAATTGAGCTCTCGAACGATTGCTCGTACGGACTCGCTGCGTACCTGTTCACCAAGGACATCTGCAGATCCCAGAAATACATCCGCGAGGTGGAAAGCGGCCAGGTGTTTGTCAACTACACTTTTGCAGCAGACTACCGTATGCCTTTTGGTGGGTATAAGATGTCGGGAATCGGCCGGGAGCTCGGCGAGGCCGGGTTGGCTGCGTTCAGCCAGACCAAGGCCGTCCACATAAATCTGTCCAGTAAATTGTGAAATAATATTAATTATGATTTTTTTCAATATTTTCAATATTTTCTTGATTTTTTTCAAATCGGCTACTTGGACCACTTTTACTCTCTTCCGTCTTCTCTGCCATGCAGAGGTACCAGAACACGCAGCGTGTGTGGGGAAGTTTGGGGCGGTTATGCCGCCGAGACTTTTCGGTGCGAGTAGACCGGCGTGGTTATTGGGCCCAGAACGAGAAACAGGCCACTCATGGCGATCAAAAAACGCCCGAGCGAGCGGGCTTCAAATTCACCCCTCCGACGTCCTCCGTGCCCAGCTCACCACATAATCTGCATAATGAGACGTTGCATCAACACCAGCCACCACGAGACCCTGCCTCTGTCACCGATACGTATAATTTTTCCACCATACTCAGCATAGCCAGGCGACCCTTGGAACGGCTCCTCGAGGGCTCCTACCACAGGAAATTTGTCCTGGAACAGCCAGAAATCATCACACCTCAATTTATGTCTGCTCGGCTGCAACAGCTGCTGCGAGACAGCCAATACAGCCAGCTGTACGCTGAGCTCGAGTCGATAACCCTGACCCCCCAAGAGCTGGAGCAGCTGCTGCAGGCGTCGCAGAACCACGCGTTCTCGTACAGGCTGGTACAAAAGTACCAACAGAGGTACGACTACTCCGGGTTCAGCGTGCAGTTTCTGGAAAAACTGTTATTGGTGCTGTTTATGAACTATAACTACTCCGAATTCGAGCGCATTTTCGTCATATATTTGAGTCGCATGGACACCCCCGAGCCGCAGATCCTGAATCATGCGTTACGTGTGTATCTGCGCACAGAAAACGTGAGTGTGGCCACCCAGGTGTTCAACCAGACCGTGATGTCGTCCTCCAGTCTCTCGGGAGAACTGCTAGACCGATACCTGAAAGACCTGCAACTGATAACTTTCAACCCGACCCTCTGCTTCATGGCCTACAGGCTCTGGTTATCTAAGGGGTTCCAGATCCATTTCCGCACCAAGGTGTTCTTGTACAAATTCATAATGAGCCAGGGGTCGCACGCGCAGGAAAAGTGGGTTATAGAGCACTTGCATCAGAGCAACACCCATAACATATGGTTCATGGAGGAACTGGCACAAATCCACAGCATTGCAGAGGCCCAGGAGTTCATGGCCACGGCGTATCAGGAATGGGTCGAGCGATTAGGCCCCGAGGAAGTCGAATGTTTCCGGCTGGAATGCGTAAACATGTTGATCAGCGCAGGCGACATCCCAAGCGTCACACGGGTGCTGAACGATACCCGGACGGAGCACGAGTTCCACGTTGTTCTGAATCGTATACTCTGGTGGATCATCCAGGAGGGCAGACCCGATGTCTACGTGGAGTTATTACTCAAGTTATGGCGTGACATCGGTCTCCCATTCCAGGAGCAGTACTTCCACAACTACTGGAGATGCTACGTGACTGCTTTCCCGATGATACGCGAGCCTATAACAGCACTTTTCGAACGGGAAATCAGTTTGGCTGATAACCTGTGGCTCAAGAGGTTCGAATCGATCATCCGTCTGGATCCAAAAAGCCACCGGCCTGTTTCATTCCGCCCTACGCTTTTTGGGGCCGTGCCGTCTCCTACGCTCCCGCAGATGAAGTCCATCGACGACCGTCTGCGGAACGGCATCAGACCAAAGCGCGGGTTATTGATCACAGCATTGAAAAACGCTAAAACACTGCCAGAGTTGGAGCAGCTGATAGACTTTGTGCGTGATAACCCCAAGATATTGAGTCTGCAAGACCCAGAGACAAAACTGATCATCCACCGCAGAAGAAAAGCCCTGGATCGGGACTTCCGTCGGGGCGTGTTCAAATTCCTTGCAGAGACCCTGGACGATTACGGGGACAGCGTCCCTGTAGCCGATCACTCCCAGATCTTGCTGGAATGTGCGAAATTCCATAACCACAAGTTTGGAGAGGCGGTTGCAACCAGGTTATGCCAGCTCTCGCCGCACAATAACACTGACCTGCTGCGAGCTATCTACGCGCTGGTGAAGTTTTATCTTGAGACCGACCGTGTCGACGCGGTGGTGTCTATTTTAGAGCTTACAAAGAGCAACCTGCACGTCTTCCCCACACATTACTTCATCCAGAATATTAAAAACTCGTGTCTTCATTACTCCAACAAAGAGCAAATGCTATCCAAAGAGGACCTGAGAGATCACTTCATAGAGTACGTGGAGATGACTGTGGGAGATCTGGAGCAACTCCATAAGGATAGAGCTGAGTTCCACTTGGAACAGGCCGAGAAATCCTTGACGGAGCTTAGAAAGTGGAGAAGTCCTGTATAAAGATGTAGAAATAATTAAAATTATACGTAATTTTTTATGATCTAGATCAATGCACATATTGCAGTTATTACAGTCGTTGAAGAGCGACACGCAGCGCGAGCTGATGTCCCGCAGCCTGGAAGTGTTTACGTGTACGATCTGTCAGGAATTGATGGTGACGCCGTTCACTGTGGGATGTGGCCACACGTTCTGTTACGAGTGCCTGAACGACTGGCTCAAGGTGAAGCACTCGTGTCCGTTATGTCGCGAGCGCGTGCGACGGGTGCCTGTATATAACGTTCCGTTGAAGCAGTTATTAGAAAGTTATCTGGACTGTGTGGGCAAAGATCACCCACAGGAAAAAGAGGCAATACACAAGCTGATCACCGAGCGAAATGCGTTATACGAGGCAGACATCAATAACGGGAAGGGGTGTTTCCAGAAAGTGTTCGATAACTACTCCGAGGCGGTTCTGGACACGAGCGATGGCATACCGCGATGCAGTGTTTGTCACTGGGAGGCTCACGGGTCTCGTTGCATCAACTGCGGACGACGGCTATTAGCGGCGAATGGCGATCCCGGCTCTGACACTAGCGACAGTGACGATGAGCCTGCGGCAGCGCGCCAACTGGACAGCGACCACGACGCACAGGACACGGACAACGATAGTTTCTACCTGGACGATGAAAGCTTGTATGAGGACGAATACGATAACTATATAAGAGAGAGACAAACTGACCGCATACGAATGCTGTTGGCCTCCACCACAGAGTACGACGATTATGTGGAGGAGGAGGATCTGGATTACGTTGGGGGCTCCGATGCAGAGGCGGACACGGCTGACTCTGACGAGGGTTCAGAGGACAATTTCTATCGATGGCGGGTCCGTCGGGAAACACGACTTCTTTCCAGTGACAGCGACGAGTCTGGAACAGCTACGATGTAAATCAAGTGGGGGATAAATAGAAAACTCCGTAAGGTAAGTAACGAAGAAAGGGAGTGGGAGATTCGTGATGGTAACTCACGTTATTTAAAAAACAGAAATTTTAATTACTTCACCTGAAACGGCCTCATGTAATCAGAAAATTTACCCAATCTGTATAGTATTAACGGTGAAGACCTACGATAAAAGAGACCCGCACGGTTGGGCCAGTCTCCAGCATCTGCCAGGGCGCACGAGGCGGGAGCCAGGTAGAAAAGTACTACGACGAGGTTGTTGTAACGTTCTGGGGTAACCCGATTTGGCAACGGTGCTTCCCGTTTGGGAACAATAATATGCTGGAAAAAGACAACAAGATTTTCTGGAGCAGAGAGGAATGAGGAAAGGCTGGAAGCTTCGGCTCGGTTTTGGTAAGTTGAGCGAAAAAACTTGACCAAAAAAACCTCAAAGACCTAAATTTGCATAATAACCGGACCTGCTCCGAAACCGGTGCAGAAAATTCCTCTTGGCAATTACGTAGCTCTCAATAACATCATGGGGATGGCTTGACGATTGGCCGCTACATCGAGGAAGCAATCGCCCCGAGGTGTATAGTGTGTAGCCGATGCCGCTCTCGCGTCACTAGGCGACGCGGTGCTGGGTGATGGCTAGTTCTAGAACCAATGCCAACACCCTTATCTAATTACTTTCCCCTGGAAGACAATCATCGCAACAATAGTAGTTGCTTGCCATAACAAACACCCAAAGAACGCACGGTTGAATTTCATCACCGCCGTGCGTACGGGCTTTACTGGCCGCGTAGCGGTTGGATCGGAACGGTCCAGCTCGATCGGTAGCTCCCCGGTAGTCAATTATAGCGCAAAAAAAAACTCACCCGGATATTCCGTCCTCACCTTAAACAATCAAAACCGGTTTCGGCCATGCTATCAGCCAGTGAAAATACAGTTAAATAACTCTATTATCGGAAACTTTATTGTCAACACTGTTTCTTTTTTACCCTTTTAGTGTCCACTGTTGTTTACTGTTTTCGGACAAACAAGGTCGCTCTTCCCAAGGTGCATATTTTGCATCCACTTTTAAAAATGCAGTATCTTTCCTTCGTTTTTCTCCATCCAACTTTATATCTTTTTTTCTTTCAGTTCATTGCTAGAATAGAGACTCATCATGTCTGCAACTGAACCTACTAAGGAGAAAGTGCCTCTTCAAGAAGAAGATGACGAGGAAGATGACATCGACCAATTGGTGATGGAATTGCAATCCAACCACGGTGCCGGCGAGGACGGTGAGGAAGGTGAGGAGGAGGAAGAAGACCACTCCTCCTTCAAGGTTGTTCCGGAGGAACTCTTGAGAACCGACCCAAAGGTGGGTCTTACTTCTGACGAGGTTCTCAGAAGAAGAAAGAAGTTCGGTCTTAACCAGATGGCCGAGGAGAAGGAGAACTTGATTCTCAAGTTCTGTATGTTCTTCATTGGTCCTATCCAGTTCGTTATGGAGGCTGCTGCCATCTTGGCTGCTGGTCTTGAGGACTGGGTCGATTTCGGTGTTATCTGTGCTCTGTTGATGTTGAACGCCTGTGTTGGTTTCATCCAAGAATACCAGGCCGGTTCCATTGTTGACGAATTGAAGAAGACCTTGGCCAACTCTGCCACTGTTATCAGAGACGGCCACCCTGTTGAGGTCGGTGCTGCTGAAGTCGTTCCAGGTGACATCTTGCAACTGGAAGACGGTGTTGTTATTCCTGCTGACGGTAAGCTTGTTTCTGACGAGTGTTTCTTGCAAGTCGACCAATCTGCTCTTACTGGTGAGTCTTTGGCTGTTGACAAGAGATCTGGTGACGCCACCTTCTCTTCGTCCACTGTCAAGAGAGGTGAGGCTTTGATGATTGTTACTGCCACCGGTGACTCTACCTTCGTCGGTAGAGCTGCTTCTCTGGTTAACAAGGCTTCTGGTGGCCAAGGTCACTTCACCGAGGTCTTGAACGGTATCGGTACTACTTTGCTTGTTTTGGTCATTGTCACTCTGTTGGTCGTCTGGACTGCTTGTTTCTACAGAACCCAGAAGATTGTCAGAATCTTGAGATACACCCTTGCTATCACCATTATTGGTGTCCCAGTCGGTCTTCCAGCCGTCGTCACCACCACCATGGCCGTCGGTGCTGCTTACTTGGCTAAGAAGCAAGCCATTGTCCAAAAGTTGTCTGCTATCGAATCTCTTGCTGGTGTCGAGATCTTGTGTTCCGACAAGACCGGTACCTTGACCAAGAACAAGCTTTCTCTGCACGAGCCATACACCGTTGAGGGTGTTGAGCCTGATGACTTGATGCTTACTGCCTGTCTTGCTGCCTCCAGAAAGAAGAAGGGTCTTGATGCTATCGACAAGGCCTTCTTGAAGTCCCTGATTAGTTACCCAAGAGCCAGAGCTGCTTTGACCAAGTACAAGATGCTTGAGTTCCAGCCTTTCGACCCTGTTTCCAAGAAAGTTACTGCCTACGTTGAGTCCCCAGAAGGTGAGAGAATCATCTGTGTTAAGGGTGCTCCATTGTTCGTTTTGAAGACCGTCCAAGAAGACCACCCTATTCCAGAGGACATCTTGGAGAAGTACGAGAACAAGGTTGCTGAGTTTGCTTCCAGAGGTTTCAGATCTTTGGGTGTTGCTAGAAAGAGAGGTGAGGGCCACTGGGAGATCCTTGGTATCATGCCATGTATGGACCCTCCAAGAGATGACACTGCTAAGACCGTTAACGAGGCTAGAGAACTTGGTTTGAGAGTTAAGATGCTTACTGGTGATGCCGTTGGTATTGCTAAGGAGACCTGTAGACAATTGGGTCTTGGTACTAACATCTTTGACGCTGACAGATTGGGTCTTTCTGGTGGAGGAGACATGTCCGGTTCCGAATTGTTCGACTTTGTTGAGAATGCTGATGGTTTCGCTGAGGTTTTCCCTCAACACAAGTACAATGTTGTTGAGATTTTGCAAAAGAGAGGTTACTTGGTTGCCATGACTGGTGACGGTGTTAACGATGCCCCATCCCTTAAGAAGGCCGACACCGGTATTGCCGTTGAGGGTGCTTCCGACTCTGCTAGATCTGCTGCTGATATCGTTTTCCTTGCTCCTGGTCTTTCTGCCATTATTGACGCCTTGAAGACTTCCAGACAAATTTTCCACAGAATGTACGCTTACGTTGTTTACCGTATTGCTCTGTCTTTGCACTTGGAAATCTTCCTTGGTTTGTGGATTGCTATCTTGAACGAGTCCTTGAACATCGACTTGGTTGTCTTCATTGCTATCTTTGCTGATGTTGCTACTCTTGCTATTGCTTACGACAATGCTCCATACGACGAGAAGCCTGTCAAATGGAACTTGCCAAGATTATGGGGTATGTCCATCGTTATGGGTGTCATCCTTGCTGTTGGTACCTGGATCACTTTGACCACCATGTTCTTGCCAAGAGGTGGTATCATCCAAAACTTCGGTTCCATCGACGGTGTTTTGTTCTTGCAAATCTCCTTGACTGAGAACTGGTTGATTTTCGTCACCAGAGCTACCGGTCCTTTCTGGTCCTCTGCTCCTTCCTGGCAATTGGCCGGTGCCGTCCTTGCTGTCGACGTCATTGCTACCATGTTCACCCTGTTCGGATGGTGGTCTCAAAACTGGAACGACATCGTCACCGTTGTCAGAGTCTGGATTTGGTCTTTCGGTGTCTTCTGTGTTCTTGGAGGTGCTTACGTCATGATGTCTCAATCTGAGAAGTTCGACAGATTCATGAACGGAAAGCCTCTTAAGGATGCTCCTCCACAAAGAACCATTGAGGACTTCATGGTTGCCATGAACAGAGTCTCCACTCAACACGAGAAGTCCAACTAAGCTAGTTCTTAAAACATGGGTTGATAGAGGATTTCCCCAATAGTTTGATATCACGTTTCCTTCGTGCCCAAGACACCCTAATTACTAATATTTGTTCTATTTAGGATGTTAAATACTTGTGATTTTTTATTCTTGTTGCATGGAGGACTAAATACAATATACCGATTTGAAATCTGTGGCGTAGTGCGCAAGAGCGATAAAAACCCTTTGTGGCTGTGCTTGATCTGTTTTTATTTGGATCAAAAATAAACAAAGCATTTTTGTATACTTTGATGTCTTTGCTTGCGTGTAGCGCTCTTTTAGACCATCTGGGCCAGTCGGCCGCCTATTTATTTGATTCGGCCGTTTTAACAGATGACTATACGGACTTGTTGCAGCGCTATATTCGAGATCCCAACGAGACAGCTCTCTATTTAATTCAAACAGACACGAACGGTAAGTGGTGACAGATTTCTGCTAACTTGTAGAATTGCAGCTATTAGACAAGCTGGACGCGTTTACATTAGAGAGGGCAGTGAGCTCCTCCACGATTGCTATTTTTCTCAAACAGAAGGGGCCGTTGGTCGACTCGATCCCGTGCTCCAGTCAAATCTTCGTGGCAAAATTGCCTTTCAGGTCGCTGAGAGACAATTTCGAGTTTTTGGAGTCCCTGCTCCAGATCGGAATTTCGCCTTACTTTTCTGCACTGACCGACAAAACCAGCTCGCAGTCAGTTGTCAGTGCTCAAAAGAAAATATCCGAACTAACTTTGTCCTTCCAGCATCTTCAACAAACAATCCAGATTCCAAACCTCATTCTCACCACACATCCGGTGATCAAAGCTGCCATTATGAAAAACCGTGATTTACCAGCATTTTCCATAGATGTGCTGGATGAACAAACAAGAACAGATTCAAAAATACTAAATGAGATTCAATCCATCGCGAACGATTGGGTGAAACAAGTCCAAACAATTTCTCAGCTTGATCACGAGCCCTCGCAGGGAGATAGCATAGCAGAGGTCAACTTCTGGGCTTCCAAGGAGGTGGCTTTACTCTCGATACAGGACCAACTGAAAAGTCCAGAAATACAGCTCACATTAGACATGCTACGCTCTGCAAAGAGATATCACGCTACAGTAACATTTGCAGACACAGGGATCAAGGAATCACTCAACACCACTGCCAAATATAACCAGCTGCTCAAAGACCTACCAATCAACGATTTGGTTTCTGCACAGAGCCTTGGCAAGATCCAGGAAGCCACTTCCTCGATTTTTGAACACCTGCGAAAATTGCGTGTTACCATGTATCCTATTCCACGTGCGGTGGATCTCTGCCAGATCATTATAGACGACGTGTTGAACAAGGTGCTAAGTGTTTTGCTAAAAGAAAACGTTATGGAACAGGATTTTACAGAGTTCAATGGAATGGTTTCCGAGGTCAACCAATTACTGGAAGGTCTGGACGATCTGATTAAAGATTTTACTGCAATGGCCAGAGAGCTGCTAAGAAAGAGATCGGACAAGTTTTTTGCTGTTCGCATATCTATTCCAGAGGACTTAAAGCAGAATATTTCTCAGGTCTCAGAATTCAGAGCTCAACATGAAGAGCTACAGAAAATCGTCACAGAGCTGTCCAGAAAGAATAAAAATGCCGATTTCTCGCTTGAACTCGACGATGCGTATCTTGCAGTTAGAAATTCGAATCCTTTTGATGCATCCAGCGACGGCAAAAGAGGATGGAATCTTGCGGAAAAGACATACTCGAAGAAAGTAAAACTGCTTGAGGATAAAATCATCGAATTTCTTCGACAGTGTTTGCAAACATCTACAAACCCTAATGAAACGTTCACGATCTTTGAGAGGTTCTCATTTTTGTTGGGACGGCCCAACATCAGATCCTCAATTTTTGATCACCAGCATGAACTTGTTCAAGTAATTCAGCACGATTTACTATCACTTCAATCCGAGTTCAAAATTCAAAAGAAAACGCAAAAAGTACTCCAACTTCGAAATCTCACTCCATTCAGCAGTTTGGTTGCTTGGATTAGCCAGGCTCGATACCGGATCGAGTTTCTGGTTACTCGAATGGAGCTGATTTTTACTAAAGATTGGGCAAAGTATCCCGAAGGTAAGAAAATTGAGAGCGAGATGCTCACTCTACTTGATAAGCTGGATGTTGACCAGTTTTTTAAGGGCTGGTTGGCTAATTTTACCCACGATATGAAGGAGTCGAGTATCAAGCAGCGGATCTTGAAAATTGAGCGCACAGACTCTAAAGATTTGAGAATAAAGGTCAACTTAGCTCTTTCTGATGCTGAATTATTCAAGGAGGTCAAACTGCTGCAAATCATGGGTTTTGAAATCCCCAGAAACATCTGCACTCTCTGTCAAACATTAGAAACAATATACCCCATTTCTACTAGTCTAAACAATTCTGTTATCAATGTGGAGGCCGTGATACGACAATTGGATCTTCTGGGAGAGCTCAAGATTCTGCTGCTACCAGATATAGAATCCATATTCCAGAATGTTGAAACTTTAGCTCAATCAGATTGGATTTCGTTAGAGAGTGCGCAGGTTCTGATAGAGTCAGGACTTACAGATCTTGAAGAGGTTAAGGTTCATCAACAAGCCCAATTAATGGATTCTCGAGCAGTTGAGCTACTCCAAAAGTTTGAGGTGTTACAGAACGCCCGGAAAGAGCTCGAGAAAACGTTCGATAAGCTGACCAACTGTGCATATACTAAAGAAGAGATTGGTTCATGTGTTGAGGACCTACAGCAGCAGATAAACTTGCTCTCTCTGAAAGGTTTCAACAGTATGGAAAAATTCACCGATGCCATTGTTTCTACTGTTGAAAGCATCCTTTATCAGAAATGCAAGTCGGAGATTGTTGGGCTTAAAGCTAAGCTGCAAGGAATTGACCATCAATCTAAGGAAATCAGGCACTCTATTGTGCTACAGAATTTTAAACTCTCCGTCAGACCCTCTCTTGAGAGTACTCAGATGGAAATTGTCAAGGATCTCAATGATATCTTAAGTGTTGTGAGCGACCAACGTGGCTTAGTTTCAGGAGAATTTCACCTCGAGGTTGATAGCCACCAAGAGAAGACTCCTAAGTTTTGGTTTCTGATCCAAGAATTATATTTTGACTGTATCAGGGTTCTGTGCGATCTAATGGGCACCGCAAATGCATTTGTGGACAAATGGCTGCAGCTTCAGTCTTTGTGGAATATAGAGTTCGACGACCTTCACAAAAATTTTGGAACTGATCTTAGAAGTTGGAGAGATGCTCTTCTTGAGGTCAAAAAACTCCAGGAGGCTTTCGATACTGTTGAGACGTACACGAAATTTGGACCCATCGTACTGGACTACGGACATGCCCAATGGAAAGTTAGTGCGCACTACAGTTCATGGCAGCACAAAATTTTAGAGGTGTTGACAAATCTTGTTGCTGAAGAGATCAGACTTCTGAGCGACGAGATAAAGTCAGTCAGAAAAGCGGTGGAGAACAGCCCTGTCGACTTGAGCTCTGCAAAGGCAGTCATCGCCCTAGTTGCTCTAGTCAGTCAGGCCGATGTTCACTTGAACAATTGGTCCTCTACACTTGAATTGTTGGAATCAAGCAACAGATTACTAGTTTTGCATCGGGTCAACTTTGGTCCAGAATGGGTCAACTTCGAGGAACTTTCCTCTATGCACGCATCATTTATCAAATTGGTGAATGCAAGGAGACAGCATATATTTGTGAATATCACCGTCGTCTCGGAGATTGTTGAGAAAGAAGCCGCGTTTTTACGCCAAAGGATCGATTCATTTTTCAAGAAGTGGGAAGACGAAAAACCTTTGGGAAAAAAGCTTGAGCCGGAAGAAGCTCTTTCCTCGCTTACTAAGTTTGAGAACGCATGCCAGCGTTTGATTTCAGAAAGGTCCCAGCTTTTGAGTGCATCGAAGTTGCTAGATGTGCACATAATAATTAGAGACTTATTGTCTAATATTACCATTGAGATAGGAGACTTGAAGAAATTTTGGTCTGTCATAGATGGTCTCAAAATTTCGCTTGATCAGCTGAGAAGCCAAGAATGGTCATCCGTCAGCGTTTCGTCCCTTAGAAAAACACTTGACGATATCCTGGCTAACTCAAGAACTCAGCCTGCAGCTGTTCGTCAGTATTCAGCTTTTGAAGCTTTTCAGGGCAGACTGAAGAGCTACATTAAGTGTCTTCCAATAATTGGTGGCTTGCTTTCTGATGCTATTATTGAACGTCATTGGAAAACCATATTTGAAGAGATCACCCTGAAAGCTCCACCAACGAAAATGCTACTGGGTCACGTGCTGGATCTTGATCTTGCTTCAAACGAAAAGTATTTCAAATCCATCATTAGTAGAGCGCAAGGCGAGAAGAATCTTGAAAAGTCCATTTCTAAAATTCAGACGCAATGGGAGAGCATGAACTTCCAGTTGTTCCAGTTCAACAACGAATTCAGACTCATCAAGGATTGGGATTCATTGTTTCAAATCATCACTGAAGATTTGAACTCGTTGTGGTCAATGAAAATGTCAACATACTTTCCAGCATTCGAGAAAACTATCCTCCAGGTTGAGGATATGCTGAATCAGCTTCAGACTACTCTAGATTCTTGGATCGATGTACAACGCCAGTGGATCTATCTTCATGGAGTTTTTGAAAAGAATGAAGAGATCAAGAAGCTGCTTCCATTGGAGTCAAACCGTTTCTCCAACATTTCTGCTGAATTTCATTCTCTTATGAGACACGTCTACAAATCCGTCCATGTTTCAGACATAATACAGATTCCTAATGTTAATTCCAGTCTTGCAAAGATTCTGGAGACTTTGGAGAAGATCAAAAAATCGCTTGTTGGCTATCTGGAAAAGCAGCGGGATATTTTCCCCAGGTTTTATTTTATTGGGAATGATGAGCTGCTGGAAGTTGTTGGAAACTCGAACAACTTGCCTCTAATATCAACATATTTGCAGAAGATGTTTATTGGAATAGCAGACACCGTCTATAACTCCGATCTCTCTGTCATTGAAGGTGTTGTTTCCCCAGAAGGAGAAGTTGTTACATTGAACCAAGTTGTTTCTTTGGTGAAATATCCTATTCTTACAGACTGGCTCAAACAGCTGGAGCTAGAGGTGAGACGGAGTTTAGCATTTATCCTGAAAGACTCTCTCAAGATGTTGACTTCGTTATGGCACAACGATCTGAACTCAACTGACCTAGTGCAATGGATTGATATGTTCCCAAATCAGATCTTGATTTTATCTCTTCAAATATTTTGGACCCAGCAGGTTGAAAGCTTGCAAGATCGCGCTTCATGTCTGCAAACATACCACTACGTTTTGTCTGAATTTTCGCACCTAATTCTGCGGGACCTGACGCTGTTGCAGCGTCGAAAATACGAAAACCTCATTATAGAATTAGTGCATCAAAGAGACGTTGTGGAACACCTTTCTGGGTTGAATCTGAGATCTTACCAGTGGAGATCTCAACAAAGATATTATTTGAATGAGACGGATGATGTGCTTAAGTCGGTCACTGTCAGACAGGGATTTTGGGAATCGCCGTACGGGTTTGAGTATCTCGGGGCTCCACCAAGATTAGTCTACACTTCATTAATGAATACTTCACATTTGGCCATGACCGAGGCAATGAACCAAAAGTTGGGCGGGTCATTGGTGGGTCCAGCTGGTACAGGTAAAACAGAATCGATCAAGGCTTTGGGTCAAAATCTAGGAGTAATGGTCTTGGTGTTCTGTTGCGACGAGAATTTTGATTTTCAAAGCGTCAGCAGAATCTTGGTTGGTATCTGTCGTGTTGGATCGTGGTGCTGTTTTGATGAATTCAACAGATTGGATAAGAAAATGCTTTCTGCAATATCCACCCAGATTGAAAAGATTGAATATGCTCTTGAAGCAGGTCCTGATCACAAAATTGAGCTTCTTAACAAGAATATAACTGTGTCTCCAAAGACGGGAGTGTTCATAACCAGCAACCCTGATTATGCTGGTAGGTCGGCTCTTCCTGATAATCTGAAGACCAAATATCGGTCGTTTACTGTGGTTAGTCCTGATAAAGTGACAATTTGTGAGGTGATCCTAATTTCCCAAGGCTTTATTTCCGCCAAAGCGCTCAGCGAAAAGGTTGTCGCGTTTTTCCAAGGCCTTTCATTAACCTGCACGAAACAGCCCCATTATGATTTTGGTTTGAGAGCAGTGAAAAGCACTCTTTCTCGTTCTGGTGGTCTGCGCAGATCCCTGACGGATCAAGATGTTGACGCTGATCTTGAGAGTAAAATAATGGTTCACAGTCTGAACACGGTGATTCTTCCCAAACTTCTTTCCCAGGACGAGGCGCAATATTCCGAGAATATAGGAGTGTTTGGTTCAGATGAAGGCTTGACTACTACAGCTGCCGATATGATCCCTATTTTACAGACTGTTGCCTCACAAAAAGGAATTTGCGCATCAAAATTGTGGATCAAGAAAGCTCTGCAGCTCTATGAAATCCAACAGTCCCATCATGGTTTCATGATGGTGGGTAATGCAGGCACAGGAAAATCCATGCTTTTTGAATGTTTGCTGGAAGCTATCAAGAAGTATACCAACATTGAAAATATGACCTTTAGAATTGATCCTAAAGTGCTTGGAAAGGAAACGTTGTACGGATCTCTGGATTATGCAACCAGGGAATGGACTGATGGTATTTTCAGCGCAATTTTGAGAAAGGTTGCGTTGAATTTGCGACGCGAGAAGTCCAAAAACATATGGATTGTTTTTGATGGAGACGTTGATCCACTTTGGGTCGAGAATTTGAACAGTGTTTTGGATGATAACAAAATCCTGACTCTTCCTAGTGGTGAGCGTATTCCACTTCCAGAAAATCTCAAGCTAGTTTTTGAAGTGGAGAATCTCGTTTATGCAACACCGGCCACTGTGAGTAGATGCGGTGTTGTTTGGTTTGGTGATACGTTGTATCAATTTAACGATTACTACAAAAGCATGATTCACTCTTTCTGCAATCAAACTATGGACCGCGAAGATGCTCTAGAAACAAACAGCTTCGATAAACTGACACAACTGCGCAGGTCGTTTGCAAACCAAATCAGCACTCTGCTTCCTGCCTCAGTCTTGCTGAAGGTGCTGGAAGAGACAGAGGCCTATGAGCACGTGATGGAGAGTAGTATGCGTTCGATCGACACCTTCTTTGGTCTCATGTTGGACAGATTCGAGCAACTAGAGATCCCGAGGTTTGAACAAGAAGATGAAATTGAGCCCTATGTTGCGCGATCAATTCTTCATTCATTGATTTGGTCGTTTGCAGGAGACTCAAACTTGGAGCAGAAACTGAAATTGTCAACCTATGTTCAGACATTGCCAGGGTTTGCCCAATTTGGCACCGAGAACATGCTCTACTCTGAAATATCGACGCTGGACAGCAACTGGAAACCATGTCAACTTTCAGAAAGCAGTTTGGAGCCACATATGATTATCAGACCCGACGTGGTGATCAGTACTCTTGACACAAACGTCCATGAGAATCTTATTTTCTCTCTGATCAGGAGACACAAAACAGTGATCCTTTGTGGGCCTCCCGGGTCAGGAAAAACGATGACTCTGATGGCTGCCTTACGCAAATCCCAGCATTATAGTTTCGTTGGAGTCAATTTTTCCAAAGACACAACACCAGACTTGGTGATAAAAGCACTGGAGCAACATTGTATATACCAGAACACATCATCAGGATTGAAGCTTTCTCCTTCAATTGCCGAGAAGTGGGTTGTTTTATTTTGCGACGAGATCAACCTTCCTGCATATGATGCTTTTGGCTCTCAGTCCACGATCTCATTCTTGAGACAACTGATAGAACAAAACGGTTTCTGGAGGCCGAAGGATGGCATATGGGTCACTCTCGAGAACATCCAGCTTGTGGGAGCATGTAATTTCCCAACTGATCCAGGAAGAAACCCTCTTAATGCAAGATTCCTAAGACACTGCACTGTGATAATGGTTGATTATCCTGGAACACAGTCGTTGAACCAAATCTACTCGGCGTTCAATACGGCTCTGCTGAAATGTGTTCCGGATTTGCGTGGCTACGCGCAGAATCTGACCGACTCTATGATTCAGGTGTACAACGAGTCAAAAGCTCATTTCACTTATCGTTCACACTATATATATTCGCCCCGTGAGCTTACTAGATGGGTGCGAGGTATCTATGAAGCTTTGAAGAGCTCCACACATTTATCCTTGGAGGGATTGATTCGGATCTGGGCGCACGAGGCTCTAAGATTATTTTCTGATCGACTAGTTAATGCAGAGGAGAGAAGCTGGACGCTGAACCTGATTAGATCAGTTGTCACTAAAAATTTCCCATATATTGACATGGAGATGGCTCTTGGTATGCCAATTTTGTACTCAGGCTGGCTTTCGTATGATTACGGACCTGTGAAGGAGACCGATCTGAGTGCATTTTTGGAGCAGAGACTCAAGGTTTTTGGCGAAGAAGAAGCCAATGTCTCTTTAGTGCTTTATCCTGATCTCCTCGACCATGTATTGCGAATTGACCGTGTTTTGAAGAATCCTCAGGGGCACATGATTTTGGTTGGTCCAAGTGGAAGTGGCAAGACGACATTGACGAGGTTTGTGGCCTGGATCAACGGCTTGTCGGTGCATCGATTGAGCGTGTCGAGAAAATACACATTGATTGAGTTTGATGCCACATTGAGAGAGCTCCTACGGAAGGCCGCCGAAGGTGAAAAACTGTGCTTCATCATTGACGAGTCTGCCATTCTAGAGACCGCGTTTCTGGAACGTATGAACACTCTTCTTGCGAATGCAGAAGTTCCTGGGCTGTTTGTTGGAGAGGATTTCAACTCGCTGATGGCGACTTGCGCTCAAAGGTCTCAAGAACAGGGCTTGTTTTTAGACTCGAATGAAGAGCTTTACGAGTGGTTCACAGAACAAGTGGCCAAGAACTTCCATATCGTTTTCACCATCACGGATCCCTATGCTTCGGACGCACCGCCGTTGATATCTTCTCCTGCGCTTTTCAATAGATGTGTGATCAGCTGGATGGGCGAATGGAGCCAAGAATCTCTGAAGATCGTTGCCAGAGGTTTTCTCACTGCGGTTGCGATAAATGATTCTCAATATCAAACTCCTCCCGGTGTTGAAGCTGAGACTCTGAAAGATGCCGTGGTGGACATCCTGGTGATGATTCATACCACTCTCAGCGATAAAACTCCTTCTCCCAACGAGTTTATCTGTCTGGTGAAGAACTTCATAAGTGCATTCAGTTCCACGGAGTCGAAATTCCAGGAACACCAATCGCACATAAACAGCGGTCTCGACAGATTGCGTGAAACATTTTTGGAGGTCAAAGAACTCAATAAAAGCCTCTCGGTGAAACGACAACAGTTGGACATCAAAAACAAAGAAGCCCGGCAAATGCTTGACCGCATGATAACCGACCAGAACGAAGCTGAACGCAAGCAGGAGGCTTCTATCGAGATTCACAAGCGGTTTGAGGAGCAGGAACGAATCATCAGCGATCGCCGATTAGCCGCATTGGAAGATCTCAGAAATGTTGAACCTTTGATTGAGGAGGCTCAGAGAGGAGTGAAAAACATCAAGAAACAACACTTGACCGAACTCCGCTCGATGAACAACCCGCCAGAAGCAGTGAAAATGACACTGGAGTCTGTCTGTATTCTTCTAGGCTACGATGTCAAGACGTGGAGAGACGTGCAACTGATCATTAGAAGAGACGATTTCATTGCCAGCATTGTTGGCTTTGACAGCGAGGTCCACTTGACGAAGCAACTTTCTGATTTCATGGAAAGAGAGTACATCTCACGACCAGGTTATAACTTTGACGCTGTCAACCGTGCCAGTAAAGCTTGTGGGCCTCTGCTTTTGTGGGTGGAAGCTCAACTGCGTTATGCCACAGTTATAGAGAAAGTTCAACCGCTGAGACATGAAGTTCAGGTTCTTGAAAATGAGCTCATCGATACCAAGGCCAAACTTATAGCCATCGACGGGATGATTCACGATCTTGAGGAAAGCATTGAAGTCTACAAGGAGAAGTACAGCGAGACGATTAGGGAAAGTGAGAAGATCAAAAGCGAGATGCAAAGCGTGGAGACAAAAGTTGAGCGGAGCACACTGCTTTTGGAAAGTTTGAAGGACGAGAAAGAGAGATGGGAGACCAGTGTTGGGGACTTCAAATCCCAAAGAGAGTGTCTCATTGGGAACACAATCTTGGGGGCCGCGTACATGTCGTATCTGGGAGTTCACAACGAGCAGGAGCGACAGGAATATATCAAGCTTTGGAAATCTGAACTTGAAAGATTTGCCATTCCTTACGACAAAATCTTCAGCTATAGAGGCTGGGCTCTGAAACCTGATCAAGAATTTATATGGCAAGAGAACGGACTTCCAAACGATGAGCTTTTCATCGAAAATACCCTGATGCTTGTCACAGAGCCGAGATTTGCGTTTTTGATTGACCCTACAGGAATCATGGTTGATTTTCTGAACAAGCAGCACGAGGAAATTGTACTTACCAGTTTCCTAGATGATGGGTATGTCAGAAACCTGGAGAACTGTATCAGATTTGGAGGAACCATTTTGATCAAAGATGGCGAGCACTATGATCCGTTGATGAGCAGAATCATTTCCAGCGATGTCACCACATCTGGAGGACGTAATCTGGTCAAGCTGGGCTCGAAGGAAATTGATGTTTCGCCCAACTTCCAGCTCTTTATCCATACCAAGGACTCTACCATAAAAATTCCACCCTACTTGAAAAGCAGAATGAACATTCTGAATTATACATTTACACGCAGTTCGTTGATCAACCAAGCGCTGAACATGACTTTGAGCTGTGAGCATCCATTGCTTGAGAAACAGCTGACCGAAATACTCAAGCTGAATGGCGAATATAAAGAGTCTCTATACAAGCTGGAGAACGATCTGTTGTACAGCTTGAGCGACACGAAGGTCAGTATTTTGGAGAATGACGACTTGGTGCGCAAGCTTGAAACAATCAAGGTACAGGCAGCAGCTATAAGAGACAAGATGTCGCGGTCGGCTGAGGTTCTGGACCAAGTTCAAGAAGCCAAAAACAATTTCTCTCAGCTTGGTGAATGTTTCTGCGAGGTTCAACTGCTCTTGGATAGATTGTGGAAGTTGAACACCGTCTACCAGTTCGAGAACGATTACCTGGTGAAGATTTTCAAAGCAATGCTGATTTCCAACAAGGGAGCTTCTGCTGCGATCAAGATGTCATCTTTTGGTAAAGAGGTTTATTCTACCACAGCCAGCTCTCTCTTGCAGAAGGACCGTGCTATTCTCAAACAGCTAATGCAACAGTACTCCAGCCATCTGGACGCTGATGGGGAGTACGACATTTCTTCGCTTTTGTCGTCCAATAAGTTCTTCCTGTTGCGCACTTCTGGTGGTTTTGATGCAGCTGCCCCTATTCACACTCTGGCCCTGGCGTCCAAAGCAGAGCTCGAATCGCTTTCCATGGGATCAAATGAAGGTCTCGACATTGCACGCCGCATGATCGCGTCCCATATCAAGTCCGGAAATTGGCTTTTGGTGGAGAACATCCACATGTCTCCTGAGCTTCTTGAGGTCATACCAAAGCTGCTCGATACACAGGTCCACCCTGATTTCAGATTATTCTTGACGTGTCAGGTCGACTCGGACATCGCCAGCTCTATTGCCAAACTATGCAAACAGGTTATTTTTGAGAGCAACCCGGGTATCAGAACCGTCTTGGAAGAGTCACTGGTCAAGCCCAACGGAGTTTTGTGTCTGGAGCAGGTGTCGTATCCCGACTACAACAGGATGTACATTTTACTTGGGTGGTTTTACGCGATGCTGAAAGAGCGCCTGCGATTCATTCCTGCAGGGTTCACCCAGTTGTACGAGTTTAATCAGAGCGATCTGCTGTCGGCCAGACGAGTTCTGGAAGAGGTGATTCTCGACGGTGTTTCCTGGGACATGCTTTCGCAGATGGTTGGACGAGTTGTTTTTGGAGGAAAGGTGAACAATACGGCCGATTTTGAAATTATCATGGGCTTGTGCGAACGTCTGTTCAACGCAGGTATTTTTGATTCCGAGAGTCTTGCTGAGAAAGGATCGACCATATATCTTCCTGAGTCTGACGACATACACACCTGTCACTCATGGATATCGCAGCTTCCAGAGATGGAGCCCCTCTCCTGGATAGGACTGGACGAGGGAGTTGGTGAGCTGATGGCCACCGAGCAGCAGAACCGGGTGGTGGCACAAGTTGCGCGACTGAAAAATACTTAGATAAGAATTTAATTGAATTAAATTATTTTTAAACGTGGGGTAAATGTGGATAAAGAGAGCCATCCAGAAGGACCAGCCATTAAATGAGGAGGACCAGAAGTATGTTGACTCTAAGGAGTCCGCTATAAGTGACCGGCAGTTTAAGAACGTTCTTGCTGACCAATTGGGGAGACCTGTGGTGGCGCCACAGGCTGAAGCCACGACCACCCGAACAGAACAGAGTTCTGTGCAAGGGCTGCACAGACTTGACATGTATAAACGCGAGATGCCTCTGGACGAGGCGGTGAATGTGAACTGTGCGGAGTTTTTCTATCAGTTCCTCACGTGCGACAAGAACCGCAAGTTATGGAGCTCGGAGTGCAACCCCCAATGGCGGATGTTTGTTGAGTGTCGCCGGATGCAGCAGGAGGCCTTCAACATGTTTGATTACAACTACATGGAAAAAATAGAGGAACTAGACGCAGTTAGACAAACCATTGACAGGGTGTACAACAAACACTTTAAAACCGTGGAAAATCTGGACGACTCCGACACGGTGCTAGCATACACTCTGGCCCTGAAAAACGAGAGAGAGGCCTTTTATGACAAGTTTGGCAAGTGAAGTCGCAATCAGGCCTTGTATTCTGTCTCGTTGACACAGATCCACTGGTCCAGCTTGCTGAACAGGATGCCGTTGAGGTTGATGGATTTCAGCTTTCCGTTGGTGTGTCCTAGATGATCCACATAATCCTTGAGAAAATGCGATATGCAAGCGGCAAGATGCCGGAAGAAATTCTGGTCGAATTTGCAGTCGTAGCCAGCGTTGTGGTCCATGTTGAGAAAGCTGTGGAAGTTCCACCGCACGTCAAGTAGGGGCAGATCTTCGAGAGGCGACGAGATAAATCTGCTCGACAGAGTTGCTGCGGCACAGCTGAAAAAACACGGAGTTATGACATCTTTCTCGAGCCCGGAAGCCGCGTCGTAGTAATGGTGGTTCATGATAAAGTCGTCAAAGAGAGAAAGAAATCCCTCGCAATGGTCACAGGTGCATCCGTTCCACAACAGATCCGACACGAGCTGCTCGTAGCACGAAAGTGACCACATGAATGTGGGACAGACCAGGGTCTCCAAGGACCGCAGCTTGGGAAGCGCCTCTTGATACAGGTCCCGTCTCTTTACATAGTTTCCCTCGAACCCATGCACAACCATCCCGTCTAGAGGCGGATTATGGCGAATGTAGAGCTTTTGCAGAAACTCGTGGTTGCAGGAGTGGGACAGCAGCTCTGTCACGGCCACGTCAAATTTCTCTGTGTAGTTATGGTCTCTGTGGACCGTTTTTTGAGTGATAGCCAAGCTGCGAAGATTAAACTGTTTTTCAGACAGGTGCGCCGTGAAGTCTCCCAGACACCCGCAAGCCATTTCGTCGCAGCCCATGACCAGCTCCAATTCCTTTAGGAGCGATGGATCCGTGTTGTCGACCAGCGTCTCGACCAGAAAACACGAAGTCTGGTTATAATCGTTATAACCGTGGTAGTAAGTAATGCCTAACGATGCGAGCTTCAGTTTTCCGATTGGCTGCAGGAACTTGAGAAACGTGATTATGGAAGTGTCATCTGAGGTGATCTCGAGTGTGTCCAAAGCGTAGATGGCCTGCAGAGCCTTCTCCCGATCAGAAACACCCAGCGACTCTGATCTGAGCGTTCCGAGCTTGAGTTTTTTGACGGTGTCCGGGAGATGGCACAGGTGTTCGAGGTCTGTCAACACGAACGAGACAAGCGGTTTCTCTGAAAGCTGTTGGATGGTTGGAGTGAAGCCCGGGACCTCGAATATTTCGAGATTCGGACACTGAGCGAGGATTCGCACCAGCTCCGCAGAGATCTCCTGATCTACAACGATCACTTTTTTTACCACCTTGAGCAGCTCTGTGTTCACAGACAGGGTTTGCAGAAGCAGCTCCTGGCGCACAGAGTACAGTTCGCGGTGTTTTTTCTCGCTCAGGTATGGGTTTCTCATCGATCCGACGTTGGTCCAGCTTGGGCTCTCGCACAGCGTTGGCTTACCAGAAAACAGCAGATTCTGGTATAACTGGCCCACTGCCGCCAGATAGAACTCGTAGTTGCAGTAGGCAACGCTCAGCTTGTCGTTTTGGGCCAGAAACGGCAAAACCAGCGGCAGCACCTCGACGATTAGAGAGGAGCTCGTCATTTTTTATTTGTGAAATATTTCCAGCTCAAATTAATCTGTTTCTTGATGTGCGTCACATGTCGATAGTTACACAGCCAAAACCAACCGCCCCGTCGATTGCTACCGTCGTGGGGTCTTCGGCGGGCAACAGCAGCCCCCACGAGCCGTTCTCGGAAACCACGCCGCTCCTGGCGTCTGCTGCCGAGACAGATACCGTTTCTCCTGCAAAGAGCTCTTTTGCCCAGTGGACCCACAACATTCGGGGGTTTCGTCTGGCCAACCTGTTCCGCTCGAAAAACGTGGAGCCGCGGGCCACCGAGATCTACTACTCCGTTTTTCGTGCGCCGCCAGACATCAGCCCGCTGACCAAGCTGCCGCATGCAGGGTTTTTAGATTCGGGGCCAACCACTAAGCTCGACTTTGAGCAGATAGTCGCCACCGGGGCCCACGCAATTGAGCACGGAATCAAGCCGCGTTTGATATCCGCCGGGTCCTCGGGGTCCTACTTCATCTACAACGGCGACCTCGAGCCCATTGGTGTTTTCAAGCCCCAGGACGAAGAGCCGTACGGCCCTTTATCGCCAAAAATGACCAAGTGGATCCACCGCAACTTTTTCCCGTGCTTTTTCGGGCGATCTTGCCTGATCCCAAACACCGGCTACATTGCAGAGAGCGCCACGAGTCTGCTGGACCGCCAATTGCAAACACATATAGTGCCCTACACAGATATCGTGACGTTCACGTCCGACGCATTTTACTATCCAGTGTGGGAGAAAACCAAACACCTCCTGGGCATGAAGACGCCCAGCCACAAGATCGGCTCGTTCCAGTTGTTTCTGAAAGACTACATCGGGGCGGACGAGTTTCTAAAGAAATATCCTCTGCCGCAAGGAGGAAAAAACGGCCATCTTGCTCCGATGTCCACGGGGAGCTCCGGGCCCGAGCATTTCGCCTGGACGCCGCGCACGCTGTTCCAGCTCCAGGTGCAGATCGAGAAACTGGTGATTTTGGATTTTTTGATCCGCAACACAGACCGCGGTTTGGACAACTGGATGCTCAAGCTGGAATACGTCGATGGAGAGCCAAACATCAAACTGGGCGCCATCGACAACGGGCTCAGCTTTCCCTGGAAACACCCGAACGAGTGGCGCTCGTTTCCATTCGGCTGGCTGTTCCTGCCCATCTCCATCATCGGACAGCCATTCTCGCCCCAGACCAGAAAACACTTTCTGGAGCTGCTGACATCCAAGGAGTGGTGGGAGGACACGTTTGTTCTGCTACGTGAGATGCTCAGCAGGGATCCTGGGTTCAAGGAGAGGATGTTCCGCAAGCAGATTGCTGTTTTGAAGGGCCAGGCCTGGAACGTTGTCCAGACCCTGCTGATCCCTGGCCAGAGCCCGCTGGACCTTGCTCGCAAGCCGCGGATGCTGGTTTTCGACTCGGAGATCGAAATCCCGTTCACCAACCCGATGCCCATGATTGTGAGCGCCATGGAGTCGACCGACGCTCAGAACAGTCCGCCCGTCGAGGCGAGTCTGCAGAAGAACTGGAACTCGTATCTTTCTGGAAAAATAGACGAGACCAAATGGGAGCAGCGGACAACGAACATCTTGGACCAGGGCATCCAGCTCGTGAGCGCCGGAACGAAGACGGTCATTGTAGAGCGACTTCAGCCCGTGATGTCTCGTCCGCCCGTGTTCACCTGCTGCTAGGAAATATTGGTTAGGAGAGGGGTGTATATACAACCGGCTGGTTTTGTAGCTACGAGAACGGCGGGTATGCGGACCGGAGAGTTGCCGCGAGTCTGTGCGACTCGCAGAATGGAAAACCAACGCTTGCGGGCAAAAGCCTGCAAAACCGAAACTCCGCGACCAGCGTCCCAACCGCCTTATCTTATCGAATATTTAATAATTTTTCAACCGTTTTACATGCGAGTACTGTCCATCCAATCCCATGTTGTCCACGGCTATGTGGGCAATAAAGCGGCCACTTTTCCTCTACAGACTCTTGGATGGAACGTTGACGTTTTGAATACGGTAAACTTCTCAAATCACACCGGATACGGCGGGGTTCATGGCGAAGTTGTTTCTGGCGAAAAGTTGGCTGAAATATACGACGGACTCATGGATATCGACGTCAAGTACGACGCGCTGCTGACGGGATACATCCACGGGGCAGACTCTCTGGCCGTGGTCGGGGAGCTGTGCAAAAAAACCAAGAACGCTCGGCCGGAGTGCGTCTGGCTCTTGGATCCGGTCATGGGCGACGACGACCACATTTACGTCGACACAGACGTGATTCCCGTCTACAGAGAGCTGGTACACAGCGGGCTGGTCGACGTGATCACGCCCAACCAGCTGGAGCTGGAGCTCTTGCTGGATTTTAAGATTGCCGACCGGGCAGACCTCAAGGCCGCACTGGAAGTTCTGCACGAAAAGCACCAGATCAAACACGTTGTGATCTCTTCGCTGTTCATCAGTAGCAAAGAGCTGGGATTTTCCTCGGACAACTGCTTCTACTGCTGCGTTTCTTCTAGAGGCGACACCGAGCCTGTTGTGTTTGAGATTCCCAAGATCGACTCGTATTTCACGGGGGTTGGCGACTTATTTTCCGCGCTGCTGCTGGACCGGCTCATCAAGCTCGGCGACATCGTCCAGGCCACGAACCAGGTGCAGTCGGTCATGTCACGGGTGCTGGGGCTGACCTGTCAGATGAGCGTGGACAAGCTCGGACGCACAGTTAAAGGAAAACTGGGAGACTCCGGAACCATGCGGGAGTGCGAGCTGCGGATCGTGGAGGCCAGAAAGCTGTACGAGGCGGAGGAGTGCCGGTTTACAGCCGTGCGCCTGTAAAAAGGGTGGCTCTAAAAATTCGACAGGCTCCAAGTCACGTGCAATTCTATCAAATGAGCTCCACACAGATAAATCATGGCCGGTGAAAAGTTGATACTATTCTCTTTCCTCGGATTTCGAAATGCTTGCACCCCACGGAGGTACCCTACAAGACCTGTTGCAGCGCGATGCGCCAATAAAAAGCGAGCTTTTGGCTGAAGCCGCTACCCTGAAGTCGCTGAACCTGACCGACAGACAGCTCTGTGACTTGGAGCTGATCCTTGTTGGTGGCTTTTCGCCGCTCACCGGGTTCCTGAACCAGGACGACTACGAGTCGGTGGTTCACAAGATGAGACTGGCCACCGGTGAGGTGTGGTCGATCCCAATCACCCTGGACGTTTCCAAGGAGCAGAGTGCTGAATATGCCTCTGGAGACAGAATCGTTTTGAGAGACCCTAGAGATGATCTGGCCCTGGCTATTTTGACTGTTGGCGACATCTACGTTCCAGACAAGCAGGTCGAGGCCAAGGAGGTTTTCAGAGGCGACCCTGAGCACCCTGCCGTCCGGTACCTGTTTGACACTGCTGGCGATGTGTACGTTGGTGGCTCGCTGCAGGCCATTAATGCTCCTAGACACTACGACTACACGGAGCTCAGAAAAACCCCGGCCCAGCTGCGTTCGGAGTTTGCTATCAAGCACTGGTCCAACGTGGTTGCGTTCCAGACCAGAAACCCAATGCACAGAGCTCACAGAGAGCTCACTGTGCGTGCTGCCAAGGACAAGATTTCCAACCTGCTGATCCACCCTGTTGTTGGTCTGACCAAGCCAGGTGACATCGACCACCACACCAGAGTCAAGGTGTACCAGGAGATCATCAAAAAATACCCCAATGGTATGGCCCAGCTTGCTCTTCTTCCCCTGGCCATGAGAATGGCCGGAGACAGAGAGGCAGTGTGGCACTCCATCATCAGAAAGAACTACGGAGCCACCCACTTTATTGTTGGAAGAGACCACGCTGGTCCAGGCTCCAACTCCAAGGGAGTTCCTTTCTACGGCCCATACGACGCCCAGGAGCTCGTGGAGAGATTTTCCCACGAGCTGGAGATCGAGGTTGTGCCGTTCAGAATGGTGACCTATCTGCCAGATGAGGCCAGATACGCTCCAATCGACAGCATTCCAGATGGAACCAAGACCCTCAACATCTCTGGTACCGAGCTGCGTAAGCGCTTGAGAGAAGGCACTCACATTCCAGAGTGGTTCTCGTACCCAGAGGTGGTGAAGATTCTGAGAACTGCCTATCCACCAAGACAGACCCAGGGATTTGCTCTTTATTTGCAAGGACTGCCTAACTCTGGCGTGGACGCCCTCGGATACGCTCTACAGGCCACTTTCAACCAGTACGCCGGCTCCAGACACATCACGTTGCTCGACGCTGCTAAAGTCGGCAAGCAGGCTACCAGCTTTGTTGTCTCGGAGCTGGTGAGCTCCGGTGCCGGAGTGCTTGTTCTGAACAGCGAGGAGGTCATCTCCAACGCTGAGCTGGCTTCTCTGAGAAAGGCCGTGGCCAAGGCCGGAACTTTTGCTGTTGTTTCCATCGAGACTCCAAGATCTGTTTGTGAGGCCAACGACAGAAGAGGCTACTTCCAGACTTCCAGAAAAGACGTCGAGGAGTATGAGGTGCCGAGCGAGAGCGAGATCCGCGTGGATTTGGACACCACGCCGATCAGCACCGCCATCCAGAAGATTGTGCTGTATCTGGAGGACGAAGGATTCTTTGTGTTTTAGATCTATGTAATAGAATAGACGGGTCGATCGACTTGCTTGATTTAACAAACCAAAAAAACTTGTTGTAGCTCATGCAACTAAACTCGCTGGAAAACTGGTACGAATGAAAGTTGATTTCGAGCCGAGCTCCACAAGCGTGCTGGACAACCTACACAACTACGTGGGTTCCGATGCGGGCGACTCCGAGTACGTCTATTCCAACGGCAAGCCCATTACGTGCCGCAGATGCAAACGTAAAAGACTTGCCTCTGAGACGGCCGAGCACCTGCAATTCAAGACGTGCAACCCCTGTCGGGTGATCGAGCGAGCGCAAAAGCGACGGGGGACCAAGACAACGTCGTTTAAAAATAGAGACGACCACGAAACAATCAAGCAGCTCAAACAGCTTAGGTACACCGAGCAGGATCAGGAACGCGACCAGCCAGCTGAGAGTGCGAGAAATCGCGACGGCCGCGACGGTTCTGTCCCATTGTCCCCCGAACAACCGAAGAGCGCGGATTCTGCGTCGGCCGCAGAGACTAGCCACGACCTGGACAACGACGGTGCGAGCTCTCGGGCTTCCCCGTCGACACATCGCGCTGTGCAGCCGAAGATGAACCCCCAGCAGCAGCTTTTCTACAATTGCCAGATCGACCAGAAACACACCGTCACCGAGCAGGACCCGAAACGGTCGGCCACCACTTGTGTCTACTGCGGCAAGGACACAGGCGTCACAGAAGATCTATGTTTGAGCTGCGAGTCTCGACAGTCGGTCGTAAAATCTTTCGACCAGTATTTGCTTCTGCTCCAGCTCAATAGGGAGATGGAGCTGCGCAACACCGTGTTCACCACGCTGGACGCCGCGGTGCAGAGATCGTCCACCGCGTCCCAGAAGGACCCAGCTTCCGCCACGATTCTTCTGAAATTGTATGAGAAGTATGTTTTAGCTATAAGCAGGGCAACGGGCTACGACTTCAAATTCCAGAAAGAGTCCGATCTGTCTCAGAAATACGAACGCTCATCCCAGGCAGTGGTACGCGAGACCCTCAAGTGCGTGAACGAGATAAACCTGTCTTTCCAGAATGACGACATCGACTCGGAGCTCATGGCTCTCCAGTCATCACCGGTTGACCAGGGCCCTCCCGTGAGTCCGTGCCACTCGCTTCTTTTCATATCCTACAACATGCGGTCCGGCAGACTCGTCATCAGTTTTACGCATCAGCCCCATACTTGATTAGAAATGCTACTTAACCTCTAATTGTGGTAATGTTATCAATGCTGTGGTTGGAGAACCGCATAATGTCAAAGTCGTGTTCGCGGATCCCGGTCGACGCAATCCGGTTCGGACTGCCTGGTCTGAGCAGCAGACTGATTCTTGGAATGGCGCCTGTGACAGAGAGGTCTTCCATCTCGGAAACAATATCGTCTGGCGAGACACCTTTGCTCAAGAGGATTCCTATAACACCGGCAGCAACAGGACTGGCCATAGAAGTGCCGCTCAAAACTTGAACCTTGGAAAGATCGGTTTTGCTGTTGGAAAGAGACTGGATTTCCACTCCGCTCGAGAAAATGTTGACGCATCTTCCCCAGTTGGAAAAGCTGGCAATTTTGTCTTGAGAGTCGTCGATGGCCCCCACCGTGTAGGCGTACCGGGATCCTGCTGGAGAAGTGTTGCACGCATCGATGTTGCTGTTTCCGGCTGCAACAACAATCACCAGACCGCTGTCATGGGCAGCTCTGACCGCATCGTCCAGAACAGAGCTTTTTGCTGCTCCTAGAGATAAATTGGCCAAACCGGGAACGTCATCGTTTTGTTTGTGATGCTTGACCGCGTACTCAAGCCCTGCGATCACAGAAGAAAGCGAACCCTGACCAAACCTGTCCAAAACCTTGACACTGATGAGATTAATTTTCTTGGCCACACCAAAATTCTTCGACCCAATTATCCCTGCTACATGTGTTCCGTGGCCGACGAAGTCCGTGTTTGACGGGTCGTCGCTAAAATTCGGCCCGTTCCGTGCTCTTCCCTCGAACTGCGGATGGTCAACAAAAACACCGCTGTCGATAATGTACGCATTGACGTCCTGTCCCTCGTACTCCGAGTCATAGAAATAGTCAGTTTCGTCAGCGCTCACAGGTCCATCTTGAGACAGCCGCACAAGATGGGATGGGGCGTCGCTTTCAACCTCAATGTCGACAGCCTGAACGAGACTGTCGGGGACAATTTTTGCAACCATGGGATTAGAAGCCATCCGCACCAGAGCATCTTTACTGAATCTGCCCGTGAACGCTTCAAAGTTTCCGAACGAAAAGTTGCGGTCGATGCCGTCCCTGAAATGGCTAAGAGCGTTGACCTTGTCGTCCAGTGCGCATAGCTTTTCCGTGGTGAACCGTTCCTTCATTTGAACCAGATACCGCTGGGCTGTTCCGAGGGGCTCCACGGGAACAGCAACGACGCTCCCCAAAGAAACAACCAAGACAACTAAAATTCCCCTGATTTTCATAAGCAAAGAGAAGCAATAAAATGGGAGTAGCCGCTAGCGCTTTAAAAAGATTCTATACCATTTTATAGAACAGGAAAATAAAATCAAATTATCATGTTAACAGAATATAAACAGTCATTAATTTTTCAGCTCCTTCAGAATCAGTTCCCTGTCTTCAGCAGGCAATAGAGAAAATATCTCAGAAAGACCCTCGGCTGTGTTTTTCATGTCAGTGCGGAAAAGTCTGGCCAAAGTGTGCTTAACGGCATCACCCTTGAGTTTTTTCAAGTAGTTCTCCAATAGCTTGTGGTTCTCTTCGACCCAAAGAGCAACCGCTTGATCGTCTTGCAGATCAAGAACTGATGCATACCAGGAGTTCAGTCTTGCAACCTTCTCCAGTCTTGTAGCCTGAGGCAGTTGTTCACCAATCTTGGTGATCAAGTACTCCTCGTTGAGTCTTCTTCTGACACGCCAGAAGAAGAATCTACGAGCGTTGGCCCATTCCAGCTCTTTGCGGATGGCGCCCTTTGCCAGCATACGACCGGATCTGTCGTGGAGGTCGGCAAATTGAACAGAGATCTGGGCGTAGATCGGCATCAGGTGTCTCTGTCTCTCGCTCAGCTCCTTCGTCAGCTTAGTCTTCTCCTCAGCTCCGAGACCCTCACGAGCGAGCTGCTCGCGCAGGCTGCGGCATTGGTCGTCCAGACGTCCCATGGTTTCGATCAGCTTGTTTTCTCTGTACTTGATACCAACCATTCCTGCTGGCTCCAACACACCTGCACGCGACTCAACGTCGGCGTACATTTCCATCATGTCACTGTTGATGGTTGGATCAACCACAACCCACGAACCACCTCTCAATTCACCAGTAGGTGGGATGTAGATGAAGATAGGCTGGCTGAATTCCGTCAGAGCGTCCACGATGTAAGCACCGTACTTCAGAACCTCGTTGTACATGTCTCTCTGTCCTCCCGAGAAACCTCTCCAGTTGGCAAGAATCATCAATGGCAGCTGTTCTCCGTTGTTGAAGTCTCTGATGGCCTGGGCAGTCTTGAAAGCAGAGTTTGGATACCACACCTGACCTGCCTCTTGAATCATCATCTCAGTGGAGACTGGGTTAGCAGGGTCGGCAGGAATCAAGTTGTCAACAGTTCTGGTTTCAACACCAATAATACCCATAGGAATACCTCCCAAACGGGCTCTTCCAACAACAACACCTTTGGCCCATCCAGAAAGAGTCTCTTGGAAAGATCCACGGTCGAACAAACCAGGCTCAAAGTCGTCGCCGACCTCTCTACCCTGGATCAACCATCTCACGTCATACGGCTCGCTCTTCACGGGCTTGTAAATAACATCTCTGTCCCACTTGTCTTCGGACTCCAGGATTGGGATAGGCATTCCACGCTTAGCAGGCACAAAGGACAGCCATTCCATGGTCTTGGCAACACCAGCAAGATCGTCGCTGGCAGTCAAGTGAGAAACACCGTTTCTGTACATGATCTGGGTTCCACCAAGCTGCAAGTTCGAAGAGTACACTTCTCTTCCAAGCAGCTTGTTGATAGCTGGCGCACCGGTAAGGATGATTGGTTGGCCCTCGACCTGGATAGCTCTTTGGCCGAGTCTCACCAGATAAGCACCAATACCAACGGATCTGCAGGTCACCAAAGTCAGGGTGAAGATGTCCTTGTAAGCTCTGGAGGTTGCACCAGCAATCAAACCAGATCCTCTCAGACACTCCACACCAAGACCCTCGTCCATTCCAATGATGGCAGTAATGACATGACGCTCTTCGCCGTTCTCGACAACTCTTTCGGTGACAACAGAGTTCTTCTTGCCGGCCTTCTCCAACTTCTCCAGGTCCCCGGAAGTGAGGTACAGGTAAGTGAATCCCTTATCTGGGTCAGATGGGTCGTTCCAGTTGACTCTGTAGTGAGGAAGCAGCTCTTCAGCAATACCGATTCTTGCACCAGAGTTGGCAGAAAGGTAGATTCTTGGGATTCCAAGGTTTCTGGCGTACTCGGTGGCCATGTTGAAGAAAGCATCTTCCTTAGGACCAAACGAACCGATCTTGAAAGTGATGTCGTTAGCAATCACCACAATGTCTCTTCCTCTTGGGTACTCTGGGGTCTTGGCGGTGAGCTTGAAAGCAACCATACCAATAGTGTTGGCACCAGGTTCTCTCTCGATCTCGGCCAAATTACCCGCATCGTCGGTCACAAGCTCAACATAGCTGAAAACGTCATCGCCAACCTTGAAAGATGGGTCGTGTTTTCTCCATTGGAGAACAACCGCCTGCTTGAACAGTTCTGGGAAGTCGTAGACATACGTGGTTCCCAGGCTGTGTGCCTTCTGTCTCTTTGGTTGCAGCCACTCCTTAGTTGGGTATGGGGTTGAGATAGCTCTCAGGTGCATGGAGCCTGGGGCTCCAAGGGACTTGAAAATCCAGTCTCCGTTGGCGTTTCTCTCCTCGATGTACATCTCCGACTTGACCACATAACCGCTGACGTTGTTGATGATGGCTCTCAGTGGGAATGGAACACCGGTCTTTGGATCAGTGCACATGATTCTGATCTCGGCACCGGTGACCCTCAAACGCCACAGTCTTCTTCCAAAGCGTTCCAGGAATCCTCCGAACGCGCTCTCCACGTCCTCAGGGGTGATATTGAAGACAGCAGAGAAGTTGATGAAGATGTGGTTCAGATCGGTGTTGGAGGTGTCAATGATCTCCAAGGCATCCAAAATGTCGCTCATCAGTCTGTGAGCCTCAGAAATCAGATACTCAGGAGCAGTGATGTCGTCCTTGATGGATCCGGTACGAATGATACCTCTGGTGAAGTAACGCTTGTCAACGCCAGACGAATTTTTAGCAACGGCCTCGTAAACATGGATGTTTCTATTAGCAGTCTTAACCGGCTTGATGTTAAAGTTGGACAATCTGCCCAGTTCCAATTGGAACGCCATTGCAGGCTCAACGTGTCTGATAACCTGGTCCTCGACGTAGGAGCCGTCAACGTTTTTGAAGGTGAAGTATTTTGGATACGATCCAACCTTATCTCCCAGAACGAAGGTGATTCTTCTCACCAGGGCGTCCTGCAGCTCGTGTCTGATCGAGTCGACGATTTGCAGCATCTGTTTCGAAACCTCGTCTTCGGTCTCATATCCTGCAGTGGACTCGACGAAAACGTTGCAAACATTAATCAGCTCGTTACTGGAGCTGACAACAACAGTTTCCAATCCTCTGGACAGGTTGTCTTCAGCCTCATCCAGGTGGGAAGCAGAAACAAGGATACCGGTTCTCAAAGGTTGAGAGTCCTCCTTGTTGATCATGAACGTCAGATCAGAAACAGAAACAGCTCTGTTCATTGTAGTAGCCGACTTTGGATTTCTGATCGAGTCTGGAACAGAGTTGTAAGCAGCAGTTGACAGGGCAGGCAGTTGGAAGTTCCAAGAAACGATAGGGAAACTGTTACCAGAAGAAACGTGGTGTTGGACGTCTGTCACAGAGTAAGCTCTGTAAGCTCTTCTGATGTACACCTCGGCAGCAGCAGCAGCGATCCATGGATCAGAGGAGCACAAGAACTGGGTCAACACGTCGAAAACAATGAAGTTCGAGTCGATCACGTCACGAATGACTCCCATGTCAGGCAATTTGTGCTTGGCTCCGGTGCTATCACCATACTTGGTTTCGACAACCGAGCTTCTCAAAATGTGTTCGAGCTGGTCGGATCTCTCCTTGATGGAAGGCATGGAGCTGAAAATCAGCACCTCTCTGGCCTTCAGAGTGGTCTTTGCACATGCACGGCTGTCCAGCTCAACAATTTTTTTCAACGGCTCCTTGAAAGCAGTCAATGCGTCTGGAGACTCGCGGAAGACAGTAATGTATCTGTCCAAAATCGCAGTGATCAGATTGTTCTTTGCTCCGATTCTGGAGTGGGATAGGGCCATGGAAACGACAGCAGTGAGATCATTCTTGTTTTCGTCTCTCAATTGCAGAATCACGTCTTCAAATCTGGTGTTTTCGCCGCTGAACAGTTTCTCAACGTTGTAGTATTCGTTGAGTAAACCGGCGAAAACAGAGTACTCGTGGGCTTTCAAACCATCCTTGTATCTCGTAGCCACTTCGACCAATGGGGCAACAATCTGGTCAAACAATGGGTCCACTTCAGGCTCGGTCTTGGCCTTTTCGAACAACTTCAGAACTTGTCTCGCTGGGAAGTCAGCGCTTCTCTTTTGAGTTCTATCGATCAGCTCAGTCAGCTGCTGATCCAGTTTTTGAGGCAGACGAGAGTGCAAAGCAGAAATCAGGTTGTTCCACTCCGAGTATGGCAATTCTGGATCCTTCAGTGTGACAATAAGATCGGTCAGGGTGGCATTCATCACAACCTGGTTGTCGAAACCAGCAAGAATGTTAGTGAGAACACCCAACAATCTTTGGAGCTTGTGCACAGGACGAGTACCAAGAACAATTGGATCACCAAGATCAGGCAGAGTTCCCTCATATGGTAGAGCATGCTTGACCTTGGAAGGATCATCCAAAGCCAGAATGGCCAGGATATCACCTGCATTCACCGTCGATCCTGGTTGCTTCAGCAATTGGACGGTACCATTTTCTTGAGCAATCAGAGGCATGAACATCTTCATGACTTCGACTTCAGCAAATGGTTGACCAGCAGATATATGGCCGCCGTTCTCAACCAAATACTTGACCAGCTTACCAGGAGAAGGAGTTCTCAATTGGGTTGGGTCGTTCTCGACCTCCAGGAGACAGGTCTTACCGTCAACAGAGATTCTTGTGGCTCCCACCTCTTCCTTCCAGTAAACAGAATGAGACTTTCCTCCCAGAGCGACAAGCAATCCGCCGTCACTGAGGGCCTTGACATTAGTCACACATCTGGAGCCATTAATGAACAAACTGAACATGTCATCAGCTGCCTTGGCACATGTGAAGGTGTATTTCTGACCCTCGTAGATGAAGTCCACATTGAAAATGGTTTGCAACAGTTCTTTAGAAGGAACCTGACCCTTCTCAAGAGAAGCAATGTACTCTTTTTTGTTGGCCTCGCAGAGCTGGTGAGCTTTGGTAACTGCACCGCAAACAACAGCAACTGTTGGGTCTGGTCTTTCGGCAGTCAGTTTCTTAGTAATTAATTCGTCCAACCATCCAGTTGTGATGGTGTTGTCCTCAAAGTCTGGAGTTTCGAGTAACTTGATCAGGTATTCCACAGTAGTCTTGAAGTCACCTCTGATACTCAATTCCTTAAGCGCAACGACCATGTGCTTTCTGGATGCTTGTCTATTCTCACCGAAAGCAAAAATGTGACCAAATTGCGAGTCAGCGAACGAGTGAATCGAGGATTGGTTACTAACGGAGAAGTAACCCCAAACATTAGATGAGGATCTGAAATTCAACTCGTGTAAAGTACCACCCGAAGGCTTGAAACCTTCTCCAGGATCCTCAGAAGTGATACGGCAGGCTGTGCAGTGTCCCTTTGGAACCGGACGACGCTGAGACGTAACACTGTTCTCGTTTTTGAACTCGAAATCTATCTCTGTAGCGGTATGAGGGTCTGCCCCATAAAAGAGACGAATATCCCTGATTCTGTGAAGTGGAATACCCATGGCAATTTGCAATTGGGTAGCTGGAAGATTGACACCGGAAACCATCTCGGTGGTTGGATGTTCAACTTGCAATCTTGGGTTCAGTTCCAGGAAGTAGAACTTGTCGTCGGCATAGGAGTAAAGGTATTCCACAGTACCTGCAGAAACGTATCCCACCAACTTACCAAGTCTGACGGCAGCAGCTTCCATCTTTCTAAAGGTGTCCTGTTTGGCAACAGTGACAGGAGCCTCCTCGATGATCTTTTGATGTCTTCTTTGAACAGAACAATCTCTGCCGAAAAGAGAAATGTTATTTCCATACTGATCAGCAACTAACTGCACTTCCAAGTGTCTAGCAGAGCCAGCCAACTGCATGATGAAAATTGGCGATCCAGGAATTTCGTTTGCAGCCTGGTGGTATAAAGAGATGAAGTCTTCTTCTCTGTCGACTTTTCTGATACCTTTTCCACCTCCACCTTCAGAGGCCTTGATCATGACTGGGAAACCAATTTTCTTGGCGATCTCTAATCCGTGTTCAGGACTGTTAGAGCAACCTTTAGCATAGGTCTCTGCGTCAACAGAAACTATTCCGTCTTTGTCCACAACAACATCCTCAACTCCAGTACCGGACCATGGGATGCAGGGAACTTTGGCATGCTGTGCAACGATAGTGGAAGAAATCTTGTCACCAAGCGATCTCATTGCAGAACCTGGTGGACCAATGAAGACAACTTTGCGTGAAGAAGCGGCCAATCTCTCTGGGAGTTCAGGGTTCTCTGAAGCGTGACCCCATCCTGCCCAGACGGCGTCAACTTGAGTTCTCTCTGCGATTTCGACAATCAACTCCACGTTGGCGTAGTTATTGTTATTAGTTCCTCCGGGAACCTCGACGTATTGGTCCGCCATTCTGATGTATTCAGCATTGGCCCCGAGATCCTCTGGGGTGGCCATTGCCACGAACTGGATAGCTCTTTCGTTTCCAAATGTTTCATATGCCCATTTTCTGACAGAGCGGATCTCTTTCACGGCACCGATACCATTGTTGGCGATCAGCACCTTTTGAATAACTGTGTGTCCTTCGTGTTTGACAACAAAGTCCCTCACTGGCGAAGGCTCAGCGACTTCGATGGAGTTCAGTCCCAGGAAGTGCTTAGGGAGCTTTGTGTGTTTTGGCTGGTAAGAGGCTGTCATAGTTGCTATGGGTCGTGAAGCAAATTTTGTAAGCCTAAGTAATCTGAGCATTAGCCATGAGAAATAAAATCTGCTCGAATAGAGGAAAAAAACAGAGACAAAAAATAGTGTTTGATGGAAACGGGAGAAATCGTGGCCAGGGGCTCGAGCTCCTCAAAATAGGGAGTCTGGAAAGATGTCCTGTTGACCTGTAGATCCCAGGCCCTAGGACGGGACATCTTCCGAAATTCACCAATTTTTCACTATGTTCCTGATCAACAAGATTCAGGCCACGGACCCGCAGTTTGTGCGATCTTGGCACCGTGGACGCTGTCAATCGTGTGTGTATTATTTCGCTCAATTCATCGCAGGCGAGAAACTTACCTCAATCCAAACACCGTCTTCTTGCGATCTCTCAACAAGACATAAACGTCAATTTTAAATCAAAATATTTTCTGTGCAGTGCTCGCTACGCGTGAGACGCCCGGTGCTATGCGCGGCCCGACATTTTTTTTTTATTTTGTTGGACACACCCTGCACCGTTCAACAGATAAAGTTCAACAGCATTATATGTACACTACTTGACGTCAGAAAAATATAATAAAAATATTATCTAATGCGAGAACCGGAAAGTGAGTCTGTTCGAGCCGACGTCGGGTGAATTCAGAATGTAGTCCTGGCGCTCCTCCTCGGACATGGCGGCCCAGATCCTGTCTCTCTTTCTGTTGAGATACACATAGTACAGCTTGCTCAGCACCAGGGTCGGGAACATGGCTACTGACAACCAGAACAGCACCTCGTTTCCCCGGTAATAAAACGGCTTGTCAGGCGTTCGATATACGTTGGACGCCACAATGGACCCGGTCTGCACGAACATATTGTAGAGCGAGGCAGAAACGGTTCTGGTTTTGATGGATTGAGAGTTTCTGGAACATGACGAAACCATGATTGCATGGATGTACGGGTTGCCCAAGATCAGCGACGTGATGACGAATGTGGGCCACTTGTTGACCATCGATCCTTTCCACCAACGAAGAATACCCAACAGTGGCACCGTGTACAATGGCTGTGCAAGACACAGCAAGAGCCGTTCGTTGATTCTCTCCGAGACCCAGGTGATCAGAAGCAAAAAGACGATGTGGATCACGTTGTACGGGATTGTCAGCAGGTTTGTCTGGAACGTGTCGAACCCGGCGCTTTTCAGCACCAGTGTCAGGTACGCAGTAAGTGTTCCTGTAGGAATGTACGCGACCAGGCCGATAAAATAGATCGGCCAGAGATGGTAGTCCATGAGCGCGGACCAGATCATGCCAATGCTCAGGCCCTGACGGTTGTGCATGTCGCCCTTGGTAGGATCGTCCCTGATTACTCTGTTGACCACGATCTTTTCTTCTCTCTCAGTAAACCATCCCTTTTTGTTCCACGGAGTTTTAGTCTGGACTGCGCTCGGAACCATTAAAAACCAGGACGAGATACCGATAGCCAGTGTGCTCAATCCCTCGATCATAAAAAGCCAAGACCATCCTGGTTTTCCGGCAACACCGCGCATGTGCAGCAGGCCGTATGCCTCGAACGCCGAGATGATCTGCGACAGTGACAAACTGGTCCAGAAAAAACTCAGTCTCACAGACAGCTCGCCGCCGGTGAAAAAATATGACATCCAAAGCACCAGATCGGGGATGAAGCCTCCCTCAAAAATGCCCAGCAGAGCTCTGCATGCGTAGAAGGCGTGTTTTCCGTTGAGCCAAAACTGACAGATGGTCACAATGGACCAGGCGCACATCTGCATCGGAATCCAGACGTCTGATCCCAACCTTTTTGAAACCAGCTGCGAAGGGAGCTCCATAGCCAAAAAGGAAACATAGAAAATTGTGTTGCCTGTGTTGTACTGGTCTGTCGTCAAATTGAGGTCATCCAGCATGTTGTCAGACACGGCCTGACTCAGGTTATATCTGTCAACCTGCAACGCAGCAAACATGAAGCAGGCCAGCAGCGTGACCCGGTATTCGAGCTTCCAAACCACCTTTTTGTCTTCCTCCTTGGTCCAGGTGAACCCAGGATCAATTTTGTGGCGACACTCATACCCGGTTTGCTCATACAGCTCCAGGTACTTCTTGGCCACAACGGGATCCAGAAAAGGGTTTGGGGACTCGTTTATGCGCTCGTTCAGAGTGTCTAAAGAAACGTTGCTCTCAACGATCAGCTCTTCCTTAGTATTCATCCTGTGAGTTGGAAACACAGAGCCCCACCTAACCAGCCTTATATACCGGCAACCGTGGCGTTGGTTGCAAATCGAACTGATGCACAGTGGACTCGACTGTAGCACAGCCCGAATGTGGCAGCTGCCACATTATTCTGCCACATTAATGGGCTCTATTGGTATTTAAGGACATGTCTCAATGGGAAACAGGGGGACGTGATTTTGCATCGCCCGGGCTGCTTTAGTTGCCATAGCAGAACAATAATTGACAATGCGGTGTGTCGACTGCGACGCGACGCTCGCTGGCCCTGCAGCTCTGCGCGGAACTATTTAACACCTCAACCCATCTTGAATAATTTGTATAATGTTTGATCAGGACGAGATCACCCGTTCTACGGACCTTGATGCTCTTGCCTGTCGCTTCTCCTGCTATTTGAAAGGCTACCTTGATGACAAGTATTTGGAGAGTACGATAAACGGACTGCTCCAGTTCAAGCTGTTGTCCATTGAGTCTGAGTATAGGCGCCTTGCGGTTCGAAGACAGCTCAACAAACAGTTCTTTGGGCTTGTTGATGGTAATCTGAAGATCAAAACCGCTTCGGGGTTTCCTGTTGTGCTTAAATCGCCCGTCATCAACCGGGGAACCTGGGTTCGGACCCGTTCCATCGATATGGTCCTGGAACAGTGGCTTGACGGTAACATTGGGGGTCCTGTGCAGCTAGTCACCTTGGGAAGCGGCAGCGACACGCGCGGGTTCCGGTTGCTGGAAACTTACCCAAACCTGAGTGTCTTCGAAGTCGACTTTGAGGAGACCTGTAGGGTGAAAAAGTACGCGATTCTGAGCCAGACGATTCTCAGGTCTGCAGTGCAAGCAGCAGAGTCTCCGCTTCCGGAAACTGTGCAAGACATGAACTCTTGTCCTGCCTCGCTAGACACTGATAGATATCATCTGGTTCCTCTGGATCTGCGGACACTGGACTCTGTCTCACAGCTACCACATCTCGATCCCGCGATTCCTACGATAGTTTTGAGCGAGTGCTGTGTTTGCTACATGGAAGAAACTCACAGCAACCGGATTCTGCAATTGTTTCACGACACGCTCGCCCAGGGAACGCTGGTGGTGTATGACCCGATCGGCGGAGAGGATGCTGGAAATTATGGACGCATCATGCTTCAAAATCTGTCCATGCGTGGAATATGTATGCCGGCTCTGCTCAGGTATTCCACACTCGCGAAGCAGAAAGAGCGGTTCAGCAGCCTCGGGTTGAGCTCGAACTTAATCTGCGACCTGAGCTTCATATATTCCAAGTGGATGAACGAAAAAGAGCTCGTCCGGATCAGCAAGCTGGAGCTGCTGGATGAGCTGGAGGAACTCAATCTGATAAATAAACACTACTGTCTACTGGTTGGCTCCTGGGGTCTCGGTCACTCGCAAAGACTACAAATGCCATCACAAATCTGATATCTCGCACAGTTCGCTTATATACATCTATGACCCGTCATCTATAATCGTTATTCGTCAGTTGACCACTCTCTTGAGTCCGCACCATGCAGCTGCAACCAAAGTCATTGCACCAGCAGAGTATCCCATTGGCTTGAAACCTTTGCTGCTTCTGAAGAGAGCACCACTCAAGAATCCTGCAGCCAGTGAGTTCAGGTCGTCATGCTTGTTTCTGATGTTGTCTAACGAGGAGTCGATCAAGTTATACATGATGGCCAAAACACCAGCATTATTACCCATGTGAGGACCAAATTTAGTCACTTGGTTGAGAACTGTGTTTAACTTCAACTTGAAAGGAACCGGTCTCAGTTGGTTCGTCACCGGGTCCATCTTTCCCTGTGGCAGGTTTTTCAGACCTTCGTTCAATCCGCGGACTCCTCCCATTCCCAGACCCATCACGTAGACGACACCTGCACCGTAACAAAGGTCGTCAGTCCAGCCTCTGGAAGGGAAGAACCCGTTGCTAGCACCCTCCATGCTGGACAATTTCTCTTCATCCAGATCCAGGTATTCTATGTCCTTATCCAGGCCCGCCAGTGGATGCAATTTGGTTGGATCCAGAGTGTTGCTGTTCAAAATGCTAGAAATGTCGGTAATTTGACTGCTGTCAAACCCAAGTGAGTTTGATGCAGCTGGTACTGTCTCTTTCTTATCCTGCTTAACTCCAAACAGCCACGACATCCTGTATGTAATTTACTGTGCGATTTTGAAATCTGCGGCAAAGACCTGTCGTAGCTTGAGTGTTGAAAATTTTTTTTCTATCTTCGAACCGGGTAATTGCCCTTTTTTCCAATACATAAAATTTAGGATCCATAATACTTTTAAACAGAAGATGCCCTCCTTTTTCTCCACAATTAATTACCTCACTTGTTCTGGACTGTAGAATCGGGCTTGAAAACCGATTTAAATTGCTATTTAAAAAGTTGAAAAGTGTTTCTTGCTAAATAATCACCTAAACATGGAAGTCTCGGAAGCTACCCCGTTCTCAGCTTATAACTCCGGACCATTGAATCGGGCCGGGAACTTGTCGTCAATCACATTGCAGGTTTACCCATGCGGGGACATGCAGACGCTCTATCCTGCAAGAACACCCTCGATGTCCCAAATGTCGCTCGTTCACTCTCCAGAATCAAGCTCTGTGTCCGAACTGTCCAATACCCAAAGAAAGCACGATCACTCCTCCAAATCCAATCTGCTACACACTTACAGATCGGAATTTGAATCACTGTACAACCCCTATAATTTGAGACAGGAGACCATCAAGTATCTTAGATTGAGGTTGCATCATCTGACCCCAGAACAGTTCGAGTTTCTTGTAGCAGATCAAATACCACTGCAGATGTCTCCACCATACGAGAAATTATGGGCGTCTCCGATGTCGGGAAAGGACAGCAAGCTCTGTGCTCCTCCTGAACTCACTTCTCATCCAACTCCCACCTCATTGGCCACGTTCCAGTTCAAATACTTTTCGTACCTTCTGAGACAACAATCCACTAAACTGGCAAGACCGTTTTAGGAGTGTCGACGCGTCGGTCCATTCTTGGGAAATTATAGCTGGTCGAATTTTTTGAGATAAGCATGCCATCGTTGACCGTCACGAGAAGCGCGTTGGAACGAGCCAAACGATCTCGCGATTGGTCCTTGGGACTTATCTTTCTGTTTTGTGTGGTTGCATTGTGGGTTTTGTCCTCGGTGATGCTGAATGATCTTTTCGACAAAGACATATATTCAAAACCTTTTTTCATCACATGGATTAATACAGCCTCCTTCGCTCTGTACCTCATTCCATATCGCATCTACAAGAAGGCTGAAACTGAGATAGACATCGAATATCCTCCTCTCACGAAAAAACAGACCATTGAACTTGCGTTCTGGTTCTGTACCCTATGGTTTCTATCAAACTTAGTCACTAACGCCTCGCTTCTCTTTACTTCCGTTTCCTCACAGACCATACTCTCGTCGACGTCTTCATTCTTTACCATGATCATCGGCTCGCTCTGCCTGATTGAACGAATAAACCAAACCAAACTAATTGCCATCACAATGTCCTTCGTTGGTGTCATCCTTGTCACGCGTAACGACGATCCAACTACAGCGGAAACCAGACAAAACATAGTGGTTGGAAATCTTCTTGCGCTACTAGGAGCATTTCTCTACGGCGTTTACTCCATCCTGTTGAAGATGAAAATAAAGAACGATAATAGAGTGGATATGAGACTATTTTTCGGGTTTGTTGGTGTTTTCAACCTCTTGTTTCTCTGGCCACCTCTGCTGATTCTCCACAAGCTCGGAATTGAAACTTTTGAATTGCCTCCCACGTTGTACGTGTACATGGTGGTCATTTTCAACTGTGCCATTTCGTTCTTGGCCGACTTTCTCTGGGCGCGTGCCATGTTGCTCACTTCACCGTTGACGGTGACTTTGGGTCTTTCGATGACGATTCCGTTTGCGATGGTGTGTGATTTTGTTTTCAAACATAAGCTGAACTCCGGAGTTTATATATTGGGTGCTTCTTTTATTTGCGTATCATTTTACTTTGTCAACAAAAGTGAGAGTGAACAATGATATTCTAGAAAACAGGTATATAAAGATATGTGAATGGATAGCCCGCATCCTTGGCTTTGAACGTGCTGGTGAACAGGTTGTACACGATGAACAGTAGGGCTCCAAAAGCCAGCATCGATGTTGCCTGGTGTTTTTTCGGGACTATGTCTATGCCTTTTATTAATAGCAGCAGAATCAGTGAGAAACCCATCTGGAACGCAATGGAAATAGCAACTTCTGATCCGATCATATTCTGGACACCTGGCGTCACATATTTGATTAGTCCATCTTTGTTTTTAACCAGAAATGGAACATTTCTCTGTATCGCAAAGTTCACTCCAGACAAACAAATGTAGATAATCAAAATGCTGATCGTCATCATTGCAGTTCCGTTCTTCAGCCTCTCGTACAGCTTTTCTTTATTGGATCTAATCAGTCGGAAAACGATGAAAAATCCAATACAGTACTTCAAAGCCAAATACAGGTCCATGGGTCTGTTTATAACGATTTTTGTCTGAGTGAGCTCACCAAGAAAAGTTGCAAAGCGGAGCTCTTGTTCTGCCTGTTTGATGCCATCAGATATAGGATAAGTGTAATGTTCGCTCACTATTGACAATTGGTCAGGAAGCGGTATACGCTTGTCGAACGAATCCTCGCTATCTTGTGGTTTGTAAATAAACGAAGATATAGGATAGATCCAGAGGTGTGGCACAGTAGCAATGTTGTACGTTTTGAAATGGTTTCTATTGTCGCTAGCATCTACCGAAACAAAATACAGTTTTTGATAACCTGGGTTCGACTCATAAAAGGAACGGGCAACTGTTTCGTATATCGGCTGGAAGTACTGGCACAGGACACAATTTGGATTTTCTTTTGCTGTTAGCAATGCGACCAGGACGTAATCTCGTTCCTGCTCAAAAAGAGAGGTCAATTCGTGGCTTTTAACTTCAATGATCCCATTGGGAGAGCTCAGGCGGCGCGAGTGGAGATCCTCTGCTGTCCAAAGGGCAGAAGACCCTATAAGGAAACAAAGAAAGCTACTGAGTAGTTGCGCCAGCAGCATATGCCAACCAAAGAATTATAAGATTGTTAACGTTTGTTCAGATAGCACATAAAAAATATAATCGTACACGTCGACTCGCGACAATCGACGATCGACCCCGATCAGCAAATACTAATCTTGGGCAAAACAAATGTTTCACCCTGATCGACCTTGGAGAACCGGCTAAGTTTCAGGTCCGAGGTGCGGTCAACACTGGTCACTCTGTGACTTGGAGGGTGTCTCAGAAACTTCTGATTTTTGCACAGGAGTGAGACTGAATCTGACAAGTTTGACAGGCTGCACTTGTATGAATCGAGATTCGAGCTCATTTTGGCCTGTAAGTCTTCGAGGTCGCATTCCAGCTGCCTATTGGTGGCTTCCAGCTGTTTTATGAGCTTTTCCTTCTCTGAGTTTTCGGCAATCAGCGTCTTGAACGAGGATGCAGCTGACGATACGGAAAGCGTAGGAGAAATTGGTTCAGGAACCGTTCTCCATCTATGCTCAATGTTCCTTTCCAGGAACTCGAGCTCGTCCACAAGTTTGCGAATCATGAATTTCTGTCGAGTAACCTGCTCTTTTAACAACTTATTTTCAGCATCCAAGTTAGACCATTTATCATGATGGGACTGGACAGGGGCCTCTGTATCTATCGGGACGGTAGTAGCTTTTCGGAAATGACGAGTCTTGGATCTATAAAAGTCTCCAAAAGTGGAGGTTTTCTTTTCAAGACTCATGAAATAAACAACACTCAAGCCCAATCAACAGTTAGTTATGTTATTAGTATCACTTTTTCAAAACATTACAGTTACGTAAATATGCCAGAACAGGATTAAGGTTGCCGATACAAGTATGCATGATGCCGAACAATAGAATTGGTTGCACATGAACAATACGAAGGAATTTTGGGAAGTTTTTTTTCCAAGAATTCCAAGAATTCCAAAATCGTATGTTTACCAAAATTATTTAGACTCCAAGTACACAGAACGGCTGTAGTACAAATTCGGGTGGTTGATCGAAGTCTCATCAACACTTTCACCCTTTTTCACCAAACCATCAATCTGATCCTTATGCACCAATTCGAACACCTTCGTGCAAGCTGTCTGATATTCACCCCTGTCACTCAGGTCCAAAACATCGTCCAGGCGAGAGCCGCTGTCAATTCCCATTTTTTGCAGTTGCACTGCCAGCTGGTCGCGATGCATGTCCCGATAAGGACAACCATGGTATTCATTTTTGGATGGACGTGGTTTGCTGAGAATTGTTCTACAATCCCATGGCTTGTAATTGATACGAGCACCTTCGAGTCCGTAATTGTGTCTGAAAGTGTACTTGTACTCCTTATTGAATCTTTCAATGGACATCGATCCTGGTCCAGAGGTAAATTGTAGTTGCCAAAATCGCAGTGCTTCCTCCGCATTGAGTCCAATACCTTTCAAAAATAAAGACAGCTGCTGTCTTCCACCGTACTTGAGGTGGTGCTCGCTCATCACCCCTTTCATCAAATGGTTCATGCACAATGGCATATGTCTGATGAGACTTGGAACACTTTCCGCAGTTATCGAACCGTCCGCGGCGTCTTGTCCTCCAAATTCAGCCTGGTAATCCATGGAAGCGTAGCCCCGCGAAATGTTATTCAAAACAGGAATCAAGCGATCGTCTTCATCCAAAGTAGGAAGGGCGCGCATGGTGACGTTCAATTGTTCAGAAAGGTGTTTGCTGAACTCAGTAACGATCAAGGAGAGTTGCTGAAATTGGGCCACAAAAGCTTTTCCCCGGAAAAGGAACGACTGTCTAGTGGAGACCAATTCTGGCACAAACTCAAAGGGAATCTTGTAGAATTTCTCAGCGGCCACGAAATTTCTTATCTGCTCTTCGGTAACCTTTTTAGTTCTTTGGTACTCGACGGTTTGCGTCAATATGGATCGAACAGCATTATAAGAGCATGCTAAAAGTTCCTTTTGAAATTGCTGTTTCTCGTCCTCGTTCACAGATTCCCACGGAAGATCGATCGATGAGACAAACTCTTTCTGCTCCTGCGAAGACATCATGTTGAACCTCAGACGAAACAACATGGATTCTGCACGAATAAAACGCGTTCTCAGTTCTTCGGAGCGGCAGAATGCGAGTCGTAGAATGAAGTGTGAGTAGTGGTCTTTCTTGCGCTCCATGAAAAGAGAGGTGGATTCTCTATTTGGAAGATTCATAGGTAGTAATTTGGCCAGAACAGGTTTCATGATTGCTTCCATGTCCTTGAACGTTTTTCCCCTGCTCATGCAAGACTCTATCTCAAGCACCACCTTCAATCTGTCTATGGCCCATGTTTCGAATTCCTCTAAGGTGATCTCTTCAAGAGGAGGTACTTGATAAAAAGATAAGCGGTGGGGGTATAATGAAAGGTCATCTTTAAAGCCTTTACCGCCTAGTCGACGATATGCGTGATCGTCCGATTGGGCGTCGTCGAAATTCCGCCGTCCATCTGTTCTACGTTTGACTTTCCTGAACATGTGAAGCGTGTTTGAAATCTATAAAAAAGACGCGTTACACTTTTTCGCCTATCATGCACAGCCGTTAAAATAAATATATAATCCGGTCATCTCTGACACCGGCTCACCCTCACCTGGTGTAGCTGGTCTCAGCCAGGGCCATATTCTAGACAATAGCCCATCCAAGATCTTCTTAGGCACTGACTTCCGCCACTTATATGGCTCGCGCTGCTGTTACTCGAAACAGATGTTTTGCTGTAAATTGTGCTGGTGTAGAACGTAGTTTTCATGGTGGACGATTTTGGATCGTCTTCCCATTCGTAGCAGCGACCATACCATGTACGTTTCAGGCATTTGCGACCTGGGTCCTCCGTTGGCGTAGGCGTTGGACTGGAGGTAGTTGTCTGTCGACGATCACGCGAATGGTCAACAAATCGCCAATTGTAACAGTCGTAGCAGGGAGGAGACTTCACACACTTGGCTGTCTCGTTATAAACCATCAAAACATCGCTGATGAGAGTTCTAATGCGATGATTCAGCAGGTTCACGTGCCAACCCAAATCATTCACCACATCGTAAACGCACTTTTTACCTGAGTGGCATTGTGTCTCCAAGGCATACCCTGCTAACGAGCAGGAAGAAGAGGCACCATTGCAAACGCCCATGTAGATTGGATCCGCTGTGTTTCCAACATGCCAAATATTTTCCATATCCTCGGGAAGGCCAGGAGGCATGGGAAGATGTAGTCGACGCGTAGCAAGCAGCTCTCCCACTGCCTCGAAAGAAACCGCAGGAAGACCAAAAGTCCTCCCCAAAAGGGAGCTAAGGGATCCTCCCAACGAATGTCCCGTCACCCATATTTCAGAGCGAGGATACATATGAGTGACATTGCGATAAATGTCCAAAACTGCCTTGTAGTATCTATCTTGACGACGAAGTTCGTGCTCCAAGCAGTTTTGGTTGCAGGTGTAGGAATCTTCATAGCAATCACAAACAGTCTTCCAAAGAGAAGAGACACGAGCACAGCAGCAAGAAAACAAAAGATTATCGTTTGTCTTGTCCTGCTCGACAGTTTCGCCATCGCCTCCCGTGTTCAGACCAGCCGCAGAAGTCCCTTTGATAGAGATTACCACGATTTTCTCCTCAGCATCAGTGAAGACGTGACCTCTCACGCCGCCTGCTTCCCAGCCAAAACGATCGGTCTGGTTGAAAGTCTCGCCCACGTCATTCCAATCTGCGTCTGAAGGTAAACTCAAGTAGGCGTCCGAGGCCATTAGAGCCATGTTCAGCACGGTCTGTGTGTCTGTCATATTGGGGATAAGAAGAGGCTCTTCCTGCCAATCGAACTCAATCAGTCGAGAAGCGGAGACATCCTCCAGTGCAAAGTTTAGAAAAGACTCGACAAAGTCTGGTGAACGGTCAGGCATTCTCATTGCCTTTCCGTTCGTGTGTCTTAGTACAAGGCCCTGTTTGAAGGGACTTGTCTGGAATAGATCGATATCTTCCACATCGGCTATTTTAACCTGGGCCTCGTATAGATCCTGAAATTCTTGGTTGATGTCAAGTCTTCGGTGAGTCCTGCCATCAGCAACGTTGTGGAAAATGTGTTTGATATTGAAAGTCGATAAGACCTGGGTCTGCGAATCAATGTCAATTGGCCGAACAGGAATGGTTTGCGAGCCTGGTATCCGAATGAATACCACTAGCAGAAGTCCAAAAAGTAGAAGTAGCGGTATTGGCCATCGTCTTTGACTGTCACCACCCATGTTGATGAAGAGTGAAACAGATTTGCCGTCAAAATTTATTGGCTCAAACTACAAGGTCAGACATATCGTTTCTGGTGTGAGGTGTGGAATAATACTATAGCGTTCATTAAAGTACTTAGACAACCTCCGCAAATGCAGAGTCAACAGGCTTCTCAATTAGAATTGCATGAGGGATGATCACCAGAGCACTGGCACTGGCAAGCCAAATGAGCGTGTTAAACGGATTGGTCACAAACAACAAAGGCAAATTGACGAGCAGCAACGTTGAGTACACAGCAGACTTCGAGAGCTTGAAACCTCTGATATGTATCTCATCGGAGCTTTTGAACACCATCTGAGTCAAATAAATAATTGCTGCATCGGCCGCCATTATGAAGAATAGTGGAAGGTTGGTGAGGATGCAGTAGCACGAAATGATACCAACTATCAAGAGGTAATTCGAGCTGAAGTAGGTCAAATTAAAGCTGAATCGTTGCTGAGCCTCAAACATCCCGCTTGGCTTGCTCATTCTTCTATAGTCGAAGAAGTCCTGAGGACTTCTCAAAGACCTCAGTCGACTTTGGAAGGACGATGTAGTGTCCGTCTAAAGTATTAGTAGAGGCAAATCTTGCCAATACGGCACGCTTGTACTTACCTTCAGTTTGTCAAAATCAAAGTTGCTCGTGAAGGAGCTGAATTGAGCAGGAACAAAGGAACTCATGATGCTCTTGCACTACTCGTGTCTGTTTTTGAGTTTATTTTTCGCACCGCGATTTTGTGAATCGGCGAGGCACACGACTTTTGCTGGCTAACCGAGATTTTGCGTGTTGCCGCTTCCTCTGGGATTGTTATCGGTGAACTCGTCCCATTCACGATTCTTATAGGTCAACCTGTCAACGTCCTGCTCATCATCCTCGTCGAACTCCTTCTCGGGCAGAGATTCGCTCACCATTCCGCCATTGGCAAGCTCCATATCCACCAATTCCTCCACCGTCATGGTCGGTAAAACCTGGCCAGTTCCGAAAACCTTCTTTTGCAGCTTGTCTCGAGACGAAGGCACAATCGTAAATGGCCGTAGAACTTTTCCATTTTTAGACAAAATTGGGTCTGTCAATGATTCCAGCTTGTCTGTGTATGTCTCGTCAAACTTTTTCTGCTTCTCTCTAAGGTCAGGCTCGTGAACTGGTTCAATAGGGTGGATAGGCATGTTCTGTAGAAGTTCGATTTCCATCAGGTTCGACTCGATGTTTTGAAATGCTTTAAGAGCAAAAAATCCAAGTTGGTCCGTGTACACCTTTCTCACGACTTCGTCGTCCAGGTTGATGAACTCGGCCGAGTCCAATATCTTGAGCTTTTCTTTAAATTGTTTCTCCTGTTTAAATGTCTCGATCTTGTCATTTCTTCTAGTCACAGGGTCATTCGAGCGCATCTCTTCGATCTTGGGGTCGTACGATGACTTAAACCCGTCCAATTTAGTCTGTTGAGACTTGTCCAGTAGACCATAGTTTTCCAAAGTGTACAGGAATTGCAAAAAGAGACCATTACAAGTCTTCAATCCTTTTGATCTGTTGACCACTGTGTTTGACAGCACCTGTGCTATATGATAATCGATGGAAAGATATTTAATATCCTGGGTGCTGATCTCATCAATCTCTTCATTGATACTGAATAGAGCGGTCTGTTGAATTGATTTCTTGACAGAATCAAGCGCCTCGAGAGTCGACTTCAACTCCTCTTTATATTCAGAAGAGTCCCTCCTGACTGGAGAGTTTTCCAGTTTTTCCACAAGAACTAAGGCCTCTGAAAACTTAACACTTAAGGGTTTAGACATAATTGATTTTTTTTTCCATACAGATTCGTTAAAACCATTATACAATTTACATACTACAACTATGAAACCTTTAAGAGCTTAAATTTGCTCCACTTTCATACGTTTAGCTTCATTTCCTTGTTGATGAGATTGATAACGATGATCGATCATATTCTTCGAAGAATCTCTCTGTTTCATCAAATCTGTAAGCTCATCAATACGTCTCTTCAACAACGCTTCTCTTTGTTTCGAGGCAGCATCCATGGCCTCCAGCTCTGAAATTCTTGTCTTGTACAGATCGTTGACTAATTCAAGCTCGGAGATCCTGGTCTTCAAATGTTCAGATGATGATGGAGGAGAATGGCTTCTGTGCTCCATTTGTGACGAGCCAGCGTGATTCAAGCTATTGCCTGAGTCTAATGTCAAACTCATCGAAGACATTGACTTATTGGAATTGTTCTGCATCTTACCATTCATAGAGAAGCTCTTGAGCGGTGGTAATTTATCAGAACCATTTGAAATGAATTGTGAGGATGGATTGTTCAACGAGTATTGGGGACCGAAACTAGGTGAAAGAATTGATTGTAGGGGTGGTGGCTGATGACTGTGGTCTAGGGAGGATAACTTGGTTGGACCAAAAGGAGGAGTAGCGTGGTTATTGAGCTCAGTTGCCGGCGAGTAAGGTTTGCTGATGCTAGAGATTGAAGGTAGTTTCTGTGGTTGTGGTGACAATGGCTTGCTCATATTTTCGCTATCAAGCTTCATTCCCGGGATCTTCTCACTGCAGCTTTGTTGGCTCAAAGTCTCGAGAGCACCTGCAGCATGAAGAACAGCTTCTCTTCCTATGTTATGATTACTGGACCTTTCTGAGGATTGGGGATGACTGTACTGAGAACTAGACCCATTTCCTGAACCAGTTGACAAAAGTAATGGAGATGTCACTTTCGATAGATTTCCTGCAAACTGAGTTGGTGCAGAGGATGGATAATGAAGCGGTTGCACATTATTGTGGCCCTTATTCAACCACGAATTGGAGTTCGAGAAAGAATAGGGAGTTCCAGGAGATTGCTGGCCATTGGATTCCTGCTGATTGCGGGGCAAAAGAGGTAACATCACAGGAGATTTGTTTTCATGTTGGGCTTGTGTGTGTGGATGTGGAGCACCATTGGTTGCAGCATTAAGAACAGGAGAAGAGTCCTTGGAAGGGGTTCCCTGTTGAGCTTTTGTGTTTGGTTTGTACTGTTTTGGAGAAAATTTGGTGACTTTACCGTTAGAAGAAGCGTCCTTTGCCTTCAGCTCTGGTGTGTTTGGACTGGACTTAGAGTTACTGTGTTTGACCCTATTTCTTGACTTGATAACGTCACTTTTCAAAGAGATTGGTCTTGGACGACCGTGCAGTTTCAAAAAGAGACCACACGCGTTGCACAATACTTGACCTGTCTCGTCTCTTCGCCACAGAGGCGTTGTTTGTGTTTTACAATTCTTGCAGGTGGGTGTGGACATGTTTTGCTTTGTGGTGGTAGCTCCGTTGCTTTGTGTTGTGGTTGTTGTTTTTGCGTTGGGATGAAGCGGGTCTGCACCGGATAAGGGGGAACCTTCTGCTACTGATGGTGTTGATGAATAGGTTGTGGACTCCAGAGGGTTACTTTTTGTTGAGTTAGGGGTGCTTAGTGGAATCTCGGGTTTTAGCAAAGAGATATTCTGTGACATGATGTTAAATCGGCAGCTATACTGTCAAAAGCCCACCAAGATGAAAATCAAATTAGTGGTATCGTTGAACTTCAAAGGCTTTCAATTCAAAATTTCGATTGCTCAGAGTACAAACTGGGAGCAAGCAATGATCGACTTGTACTATAAAACGCCCTTGCAACAAATACTAAAAGGTACTTGTTGTCTATCTCTGTTATCTTTTTTTTAGCTGATAAATCTTTTTGCGTGAAACGTTCGACGTGAAAAAAATTTTATTGATTTTGATGCACGACCTGGAAGCACACGGATACTTGACAGTTTATCTGGTACAAGGGTGCTTACAAGAAAGAGAATATAGTTGGAATAACAATATTTTGACACAATTTGAGTAACAGTGACTATCACAGGCTGGCTCTACTCTTTAAAGAAGATTTGGGTTCCTACAAGGCAAAATTCGAATTGAGCCTATCTTATCAGTTAATGGTCGCTTATCAAATAAAATTTGAAAAGCTAAGAAAGAGGAAAAAAAGACAGCAGTTGAATCCGGGTAACATTATTTGAAGCTCGCGAGCTTTTTTCGCACACAGATCCTTAAAATTGGGCGTTTACCTTAAACGCCAAAAGTCCAACCAAATATATGTAACCGGGGCATGAAATCATTTAATCATTTTAACCTATTCAATAAACATAGATACAGCATCAATTAACACCAAAATGGTTTCCACTTCTGCCTTAATGATCAGCGCTTTGACAGCGGTTGCAATGGCTGGCAAAGCTCCTCAGAATAAAGACTCTCCTCGAAACGTCGTTGCCAAAGCGCATCTTGACAGAAAAGATACCAAAGGTATCATCGAGTTCTCTGCTAAGAACGGAACTGTCAAAGTTCACCTTGACGTGACTGGTCTTCCAGAAGAGGGTGGTCCATTCTACTATCACATCCATAAATCTCCTGTTCCAGCAAATGGTAACTGTGAGGCCACCGGAACACACCTCAATCCTTACAATGCTCCATTGGATGACTGTGATAGTTTTGACGACGACTCCATGTGTCAAGTTGGAGACCTTTCTGGAAAACACGGTTGGATCAACACCACTTGCTTCGAAACCACCTACTATGATCCTTACTTGTCACTGAACCCAAAAAACAAAGCATACGTTGTCGGTCTATCCGTGAACATTCACTTTGCCAACATGACCAAGATAACCTGTGGTACAATTGTCAAGACCAAGGGAAAATTCAAGAGACATGAAGAAGATATCTTTATGCTTGATGGAAGCTCAGCATACGGTAACTCCACTACCAACAGTACTATTGTCGCCAACAGTACCATTCCGCTCTCATCTTCAAACTCCACCAATGGAACTTTGACTGCCCTTGAGTCCACCTACTGTGGTGATGCATACGCAACCAATGTTGGTCTCACTGGATTGATTGGTGCTGGAATTGGTATGATTGCCGCTTTGATCTGAAACATGAAAGACAGGATTTCCGGTTGTTCATGTACTGGATATTATGAAACGGATAATATATTTCATTTTTTTAACTGTGTAGCTGGTATAGTGGCGATCCGATAGTTTCTAGAAATTAAAGTAGAAATTTATTCATCTCAAAAATCAGTTTCATCTTTCGATATAGTATAGGTTGCAGCTAGCGCAAAGATCAATATCTGTATTAATCAATCAAAGGAGGTTTCTATTTTCTAGTCAATTGGTCATTTGCATTCATATCTCCAAATATGACGGTTTTGGTTGCGTCACTGTAAGTATTTCTTTCTACGATTGCGCTAACAGTTTCTAAGATTTCTGCCATACACGGTTCATTTTGAGGTTGAGTCAACGCAAAACTGTGCGGACAAAGATCTAACATTTGAAGAAATAGCTGAGCCAGTTAAACAACAGAAGGCAAAACGCCCCAAAGACAAGCAATTAGAAGATGCTAACACAACCATCTCACTTATTCAGGCCCTATCGGTAAAAAATAACACCTCACAAAATGTAACTCAAACTGACTTGAGCCAGGCCAAGATTGAGACCATCAATGAGATCGATGATGATGGCGAACTGTCGATTTCATCAGACAACAGTGATGCAATTGGCCAGAACGTTTCTGTCCAAGAGTTTTTTTTCAACAATCCGAAAGTCTCTACACTGGAAGAGCTTGACAAAGTTGCAGAGGTCTTCAAACCCACAATTGGTAATGTGACTCAACATTCGACTTTCATTCAACCGAAATCAAGAATCAATACGACGAAAGTGACTGTGTCATCCTCTGTGTCCGAGAAGCAGAATGCAAAACCAGAAGTTTTGCACTCTTCATTGAAAGTCAAGAGATCGAGCATGTCTTCTAGACGTTCAAGTACCCACCTTTCCAAATATGTGCATGATGCTATCCATAATGTGGAAAAAGGAGAATATCCGGTGGAGCATGAGGACGAATTTTTGTCTGATGATCACAAGGTGACTCCCTTCGGTGGATTTTCGAAGCCCGACTACCACGATCTTTTCGTTAAAGAAAATGTGTTTGCTACAGCACCTTGGAGAGTGGTTGAATCTAGTAAGGGTAATGGAAGTTTGCGAAATGCCGTTTGTTTAACTGCTGCATCGAATCCTCAGGAAACCTTCAGATGGATAGGAACCCTACCTATACCATCAGATGTTGTTCCTCAAGAAATAAAAGATGATATTGCTTCAGACTTAAAAGCGAATTATAACTCCACAGTCGCTTACGTTGATGATGAAACATTTTATGGGCACTACCATAGCTTCTCCAAACAAATCTTATGGCCGATTTTTCATTATCAGATCCCTGATAATCCAAAATCCAATGCATTTGAAAACCATTCTTGGAAGCACTATGAAAACCTAAACCGTGTTTTTGCAGAGCAGATTATTTCAGAGTATAAGGATGGAGACGTTATTTGGGTCCATGATTACCATTTGATGCTCGTTCCTAAAATGATTAGAGAGAAACTTCCACATGCCAAGATCGGCTTCTTTTTGCATGTTTCATTCCCATCGAGTGAAGTTTTCCGCTGCCTTGCTCAAAGAAACAACATATTGGAAGGCCTTCTTGGATCAGACTGTATCTCATTCCAAACGGAAGAGTATGTTAGACATTTTTACCAGACATGCAATAGGCTCTTGCTAGCAGACTTTGATGAATCTGGAATCAGGTACAAAGATAGACTCATTTCAGTTACACACAACCCAATTGGTATTGATGCCAACTCTTTGAATTCTAAATTGCAGAGCAATCTTTGTCTCGATTGGCGGAAACTTGTTAGGGAAAGATGGCAGGATAAAAAACTTATAGTCAGCAGAGACAAAATTGACCGCACAAGGGGAATCAAAGAGAAACTGCTGGCGTATGAGAGATTCCTAAATGACAATCCCCAGTATGTGCAAGACACCATCCTTATAATAATCTACACCAAAGGCAAAGTGGACGTAGATGAAGATTTTGAGAACTCGATTTTCAACATTGTGGGAAGGATCAATCTTAAAGCCAGCAACATTTCTACTGATCAACCTGTAATCTTACTTCATCAGGATATTGACTTCGAGCAATATTTGGCAATTCTCTGTGAGGCGGATCTCTTTATTGTCTCAACTTTGAGAGAAGGGATGAATTTAACTTCCCATGAATTCGTGGTTGCTGCTCAAGAGTCACATTCTCCGTTGATTTTGAGCGAGTTCGTGGGATCTGCTGAAGTTATGAAGAATGGACCTTTTCTCACCAACCCCTACAACATTAGACAAGTGTCTCAAACGATTAAACTATGTTTGGAGATGACCCCGGAAGAGAAACTTGAACGGTGGAAGGCAATGTACAGTACAATCTTGAGCAACGATTCGAGGGCTTGGGTTACCAATTGTCTCAAAGATATTGATAATGCTTTTGACTGCAACCACCAGGATAGTCATCTCCAGCTGACGCAAATGTCACAAGAACTTTTCAATCAAAAATATCACAATCTTCCTAATCCAGACAGCAAGAGATTATTCATTTTGAATTTGGGAAACCTAGCGTCCAAGGTGTTGATACCAGGATCGACCATCAATCCTGTTCAGCAACAATACATCAATGCTACTCTATACAATCTTGCAAATGATCCAAACAACATTGTCTACGTTTTTAGCTTCCTCAAGCGTTCCGATTTGCTCCGCAAATATCGCAGGATTAACGAGCTGGGGCTGATTGCCGAAAATGGAGGATACATTAAGCTGCAGAATAGTAATGACTGGTTTTCGGTCATTGATGAGAACGAGTTAACCTGGATGCCGACAGTGATTGAAGTAATGACATCATTCAGTGAGAGACTTCCTGGTTCATATGTTGAGGTGGAGGAATGTACAGTGCGTTTCCACACTGAAAACTGCTCCGAAGTTGACAGCGAGCATCGGCTAAAGTTAGTTGGAGAACTCATAACTCATGTCAATGAGTTGTACTCCAAAGACTTCAATCTCCATGCAAATTTGGTGAATGGAATCGTTATCGTCCAGGAGGCCAATTTGATCGTTCGGGCATTGTCCTTCATATTAAACCAAAATGCATTTGACGGGCGACTCACCAAAATTCCATCTTCCTCTGTGACAAGTCCAACGTTCCAAGGCTCGGATCTCATAATATCAATGCTTGATGAACCTCAAATTGAGCATAATTTGGGCTTTTTGATGGCGGCTGGAGGCAACTCCCCAGTTGATGAGGAAGTTTTCAATTATTGCAACAAACTTGACTTTGAGATCAAAAATAAGTTCACAATCAGAGTTGGTCAAAATCTTTCCAACTCTAAAGCTGAAGAGAAACTTCAAGGTGTCAATGAACTTTTCAAGATGCTATCCAATGTTGTTTCGGGCGAAAATTGATCATCGTCTGACTCTTTTGTTTGGTAAATTCTTTTGTGGGGCTGTGTGATCACTGTTAGCGTATAATTCGTTGATCTCGTCGATAAGTGGCTTGTCTTCAATAAGATCGTACTGATGGAAAGTGTCAAATACAAGGTCAAACTCTTTCAGAGATCCATCTTCTCGATTTATTTGCCAAAGGTTTTCTTTTCCCCTCTTTTGTCGCTCTCTGTCTGCCTCTATTCTGGCTAGCAACTGTTTGCGAGACTTGGTGAAAATTCCCTGTAATGGATCTGCTGGTGATTGGGCATGGTGTTTATCTATGAATAATCTTTCGTACTGTGCTTGGCGTTTTTTCTCGATGAGAAAGCTCCAGGCTGTCTCTAACTGGGCTTCAACTGTTTGTTCGGCTGTGGAATGTGTATATATAGGACTTTCATCAAATTGAAGCTGTAATTCAATTCTGTTCCTGTCTAGTTCGGTTAGCAAGCTGGAATCAAATTTAGCTCTTAATTCCTTTAGGTTCGTGATCTTGCAAGTCTTGGAGATATTCACCAAAATCATGTACGTTGCGTTCAAATTAGTGAGCAGTCTGGTGTCTGGAGATATAGTTTCTGGCTTGGGAGGCAGGATTTTCGTCAAAATCAGTTTCATATCTTTCAAAATAAGATCCACATACGGTCTCTGAGGATCTGTGTGACAGTACAAGATCAATTCTTCCAAGAACTGAAATATGTTGATTCGAATGTTGAGATCTGCAGCGTCCAGAGTCTCAAGGATGACTGAGTATAAGTCATCCTGGAGCTCCTTGTGTTTCAAAAGGAACTTAGCACATTGTTGTGCAGCCTGTTTAGATGGTGTCAGTGAGCTTAACTGTTTTGTCAGATAGACTCTTGCCTCAAAGGAGTCCATGGCTTTGTAGGGTTCCGGGTAATGAATATAATTTAGAGTATCAAGACGACACAGCCTTTTTTCTTGAGCAAAAAAAATTTTACAGAACTTGTTCTTAAGTAGACAATGGCTAATAAAGGAAAGGGAAAAGGAGGAAAGAATAGAAGAAGGGGAAAGAACGAGAACTGGGGGCAGAAGAGAGAGCTCATTTACAAAGATGAACAACAGGAGTACGCACAAATCACAAAAATGTTAGGTAACGGCCGTGTGCAAGCAACATGTTTCGACGGCGTGACCAGAATTGCACATATTAGAGGAAAACTGAGGAAGAAGGTTTGGATGGCCCAAGGAGATATTATTTTGGTGGCTTTGAGAGAATTCCAAGATAACCAAGCTGATGTGGTGCATAAATACACGGCTGATGAGGCTCGTGCTCTGATTTCGCAAGGAGAACTTCCTGAAACTGCCAAGATCAATCAAACCGACACCTTCGGTGAGGATGCTGATGACGATGCTAATTTCGAATTCGGAAACGAAAGTGAGGAGGATGAAGAGGATGAGTTGGATATTGACGATATTTAAGAAAATAGTGTATGTCTATATGTATTCTTGCTAAACAGAGTGCTAATTTCATCAACATTAGTTGATCTCGAAACTGTCCGAACGTCTTCGAAGATGCTCATTGGCATCGTGGTTCAAATTGTGGTATGAGGAGTCTTGCTGGCCACGATTCAGTTGAATAGACCTTCTGAACTGGTATGCAGACAGGTCTGAGTTCAGAGGTATATCTGACAGTCCATCCTTATTGGTTGCAAAAAGTTCTTCCTTGTCTGATCCATGTCTTGATATGTCCAAAAGAAAAACTCCGCTAAAGATAATGAGGAATCCGCAGATCAAGGAAATGATGTTGACTGAAGACGTGGTATTGAATCCCCTGAACAGGATGAAGGACGCACATAGTGTAGCGGTAGTGAAGGTGACATAATAAAGCGGGTTAACGATCGAGGTGTCAAATTGAGCCAATGCCTTGTTGAAATAGTTCATTTGTGTCAAGATGCACACCACAACAACAATAATGAAAAAGTAGGTTGATGGGTGAGAAAACTGGTTGTTTCCCTGAAGAGTCAATTTCAGTGCAATTCCAAACGCCTTGATTGCACAAACGGAAAGCGATCCCACCAAAGAACAGATGCTAATGTAGATCATCGGATTGAGTGTACCATATTTTGGAGCGATCTTGTAGATCATGAACAACGCGTAGACGGCAACAACCACTGCATACAAAATGAAGCCAGGCTGCTCAGCATAGGTCAAGATCTCGTCAACCGTTTGGACCTCTTTATCTTCAGGGGCGTGTAGAACAATGATCACAGATCCGAGCAAACAAATGGCACAACCCATTTTACCTAGTGTACCAAGCTCCTCTCTCAAGAAAATTGAAGCTAGAACAGCACCGATAATCACAGATAAGGCACCTAATGGGGTCACAAGAATCGGTGGCGCGAAGGTATATGCTGCGAAGTTTGCAATTTCGCCAACTGCCATAAGCGAGGTACCTAATATCCAAATTGGATTTGTGAGGTACGAGTACGATTCACCAGCACTCCCGTCTTTCAAAAGACCTTTCTTTGTTAGCACAAATGATGTTCCAATCGCCAGCGACGAACTGATGGCCAGCGCCAGTCCAATGTATTTGTCTTCCATAATGAACAAGGAAACACGTAAATAGTTTTGGAGAAAATTAAAGCGTCGCGAAGCTTTATTCAAGCCAGACTAAAATTTTATTTCACCTACACCCGCTATGCAGCTTGAGGAAGTGAAAAAGAGTTTGTTGGCTTTAAAAGTCTTCGACGAGCAATCGCTAGCTCAGCTGGTTGGTTCGTTCGACTTCCTCTGTGCCAAATTGGAGTCCGATCGATTACTGGCTTGTGATACCTTATGTGTGTGGCTAGTTAGATCTCAGAAAGCTTTGGATACTTTGGGCGCAACAAAAGAGGCCTCGGAGCTACTGACTCTGGTCGAGGGGAAAGCGACTTTTTTTTGGCAGTTTATCATTGACTTTTGGAACGAATCTGGTGCTCCTCTTGGGAAGTCTCTTCGTGATTTATTCGTCAAGCTCACCAATTTTTTCTCTCATACAGAAGTGAAAAGTTGCATTTTTGAGAGCTATATTGACAAATGTTTGCAGCTTTCTTATTCCTCTCGTGCTATGTACTTCATGCTTGAGCATTTGGTTAAAGATCAGGTATGGAGTGAGTACCTGATCAACAAATGCCCATCGTTCATCCAAAACGCTATTCAGTACATTTGGAGCAATGCTTTGGCTACCTGCATAGGTAAAACGATATCCCTAATTCTCAAAAATCTGCATAATTCCACAGAAATCGAATCGTGGATCAAATTATGGGAGGGTCCAGTGGTGAGCAGCTTGCTCTCTCCAAAACTCAACAAGCATACGGAAATGTACCTTCTTCCTAACGTTTTCAGAATCTCAGTTCCTGCCACCCATCTTTTTCTCAAAAACATTAGATCAGACACACCAACTTTTCTTGGGGCTTTGAAGATTGCTCAGGAGGTCGCTATTGTCACCAACCCCATTAGCCTTCTGTCCTATGATGAATTCAGAACACTTCTTTTGCAACAAGATGATAGACTACACCTAAAGGCCCTGTCTTTGCTACTTTACTCTTCAAAAGGAGCTATGTCTATTGATGATCCCATTTACAACCTTGTACGTGATATATCAGATCACCTTTTTGCTCAGACTGACCTTGAAACCAGAACGGAGTCGCTGTCCTTATTGAATGCCTTCGTCATAAGAGTGAGAAATTCTGCATATGCTTTGGACAGAGATGCTAAAAGTTTAACCAAGAAAGACTACGCAAGGTTCGAGTCAGAAATTAAAGAAAAGCAGGCCAAAGTTCAATCCGCGCATAATTTCATGCAATTCCTTCTGTCCACTTCCATGTTCAATCTACGTCCGGGATCTTCTTACCATTGCACCTCATTTGCCTATTCACTGTTGAAATCTCTTATCAAAGCTGGATTAGATCAAAGAATCGATTCGTGCTACTTTGACAAGTTCAAACATATCGACTTTCCTTTTTCAGTCGACATATACACTTCAACACTGATAAGAATCTTGATAGATAACTTGTCTGACGATTATGATGATATTCGCTCCATATCTGGTCAGCTATTGAACATGTCTCCTGTGGATGTCGGACAAAATGTTGATTTGGAAGTTGCACAATCTCGGAACTTGGTCTTACTTTGTGACATGAAGGGCAAGAGTGTGGACTCTGCCGGTAAGTTCTTTCAATTTTACGTTGGGTACAAACAAAATCACGGCGAGAGCATACAACCAGTGTTGCAACTGTTGATTGATAATCTCCAGAATAACATTGAGGCGGCACACAATTTGGGAGAAGCCTGTTTCCAGGCAAATGTTCATGGTTACTTTTGTTCACTCAAATATATTTACAGTCTACAACTTGAAGACTTGGACAAACACATTGAAACATTGATCGGATGTTGTTTAAGAATATGGAATATTATAAAAGAGGTGTTGCAAAACGATACGCCTGAGGGAAATCTTCCGGAAGAGGTGGAGAATTATAGATCTGATCTTGAAGCCAAATATGGAAAGGCTTCGCAAGTTGTCTACAATTACTGCTGGAGAGCTCTGAAAGAGTCAACGAATTTGCTTGAAGTCCTGATATTGAACTTCAAGATTGAAGAAAACGCATTACAGATCATCAGTGACATGCTGATGGAACAGCTTGCATCTGTGCGTCACAAAGGTGCTTTTACCTCAGTGTTTCCGACATTTGTGGCTTGCTGTAAAAAGTCAAACAACACAGAGCAATGGTTGAATCAGACGTTGCAAATGGTTCAAGCAGGTACAAACTCGATCACCAGACGTTCGGCTGGTATTCCATTTTTGCTAACTGCAATGTTGCGCTCAGATTCCAAACTGATAGCCTCAACCATGAAGAGCCTTGTACTGATTGCCGAACAACCTATAAATGTTGATGCTGCAAAGTCTACGAATATTCCTCAGGTCAACGCCATTAACTCGATCAAAGCAATTATTGTGGATTCGACTCTATCACAAATCTCTGCAAATTACGTTGGTGAAGCTCTGCAATTGTCACTGACATCTTTTGGGTCAGATATATGGGCTGTCCGAAACTGTGGAGTAATGCTCTTCGCTGCTCTGCAAAATAAGCTTTTTGGCACTAAAAAGGTTGAAAACGACCACTTATCAACGATATCTGCACGTCTGTTCTTTACAAGATTCAAAACAATTAAAGGCGTTCTGCTAACATCTCTGAGAGATTCCATCAATGGTGGCTTTACGCGAGAAAATGTTGAAAGAATGTATCCTGTTCTTACGACTTTGACCAGGCTCGAGTCTACGTCTGGTTTTGATGATTTGCACGATTTCAAACCACTGGTCCTTGCTTGTCTTGGCAATCAATCCTGGAAATTACGTGAGATGGCGTCAAGAGCAATGCCGGCACTGGTTGCTAAAGAAAATGTGTTTCAAGAGTGTTCTTTCCTCCTGCAAAAGCCCGGGACCTCTAACGCAATTCAAGGCTATATCATGGCAGTTCGTGAGCTTATTTCCAGACTCATTCTTCAAAATGAATGGAAAGTTGTTCCCCAGGAATACGTGGAGTTAGTGTTGCAAAATCTTCCATCAGCTCTACAGAAGAAATGCTACGCAATCCACTTAACTTACTTCCGACTTGTGGAGGCAATTGGATGCAAGTTGGATGAGTCCACCGTGAGAATCCTTGGGAACTGGTTTATCGGCACTGATAGTCAGTCGCAGTCTTTTAATGGGATTCAGCAACTGGCACTGAAGTTGTGCGCGAACTTACTTTTTAAGGCGTACTGGGAACAGAGAGATTGGAGTGCATTTGTGCAACTACAAGAGCTCGCGCTCGAGTCCTTTTACGAAGTTCGACTTGCGGCAATTGATGCGGTGTATTTAGGTCTTCCGGATGGCGTTAAGGTGTCTGTTATAGACATTCTTTGGAGATTTTGTCTTGTTGAGGATTGGGACTACATTAAATCCTCGGCCTTAAAGTGTCTCAAGTCTCTACTGTCGTCGACCTCGTATGATGGATTGCATATGAAAAAGACTTTACTGGGTTGGATCACCGGTGGAAGGGATGCAAGTCTAGTCATGAGCATTGTCGAAGCATTGGGGCCATTAATTGCTAAAAATCTTGACCCAGAAGAGTACAAGAGCTGGATCAATGTCGTTAGCTCTCTTTATGATGAGGGCAGTGAATTTCCTTCCAGGATAGTGGCATTGGGTGCACTTGCGGCCTTTAATAGAGTATATCTGGAGGATGACGAATATGGGGTTGATGCCAGGCTTAGAATGTTTGACTTTCTGTCTGACGACGACGATGAAATTCGTCTGTTGGCCGCAGAGCACCTTTCTAACTTTTTGGGGTTGAAAACAGTCATGGTTCCTATTGAGATTGAAAGATTAATGATTGATTATTTTCAATCTGTTAGAGTCAAGAAGGTCAACTTTGACACAATATTCCAGATTGCAACTAACTGCAAATTTGAAGAGTTGTTCTGTTCTGATCTACTTCTATTTGCTCCTGAAAAAGACAATTTCTACAAAAGCCCGATAAGAAGAGCACTTCAATACCAAAAGCTGGCAACAGGGTTTACGACAACCGATATCGCGGCTCTAGAGTCCAAAGTTGCTAGCGATTGTGCAGTGATTGAACGATTGCTTGAAACCGATGGATGTTTCGGTACCCTTACTGAAGTCGCAAAGTTCAATTTTGTCTATTGTACCCTATTGAATGTTCAGACGCTACTCAAACTAGGGCAGACAATGGTGCTTCCAAAGCTACCCGAAAACGTTCACCCATTGGTGTCACAATTGGCGAAGTCTAATTATTTGTATATACAAGACTAATTAAGGAGCTTGTCGAAGGCTGGAATCAAAGTTTGAGCCAAAGCAAAAGAGAAAACCAACTTAGGACCGGTAGTCAATAATTTTGGAGTCAAACCCTTGAAGAAAGCGGTCATACCTTCGTTTTTGGCCATGTTCTTCAGGATGGTGAAACCAGACTCAGAGGAACCAAAATTCTTGTTCTGGATTCTGGTCTTGATGACATCCAAAGGAGCAGAAACGATCAGAGAAGCGGAAGCACCGAAGATCGATGAGACAAAATTCTGACTCCATGTAGCGGACGAGTAGTCCTGCAAGTGGAAAATGTACTCTTTAGCGAAAGCAGAACCACCAAACAAAGCAAAAGATCCTGGGGCATTTCTAGCAGCAGTCCATCCCCAACCTTTGTACAGTCCCAAGCCCTCATCTTGCAAGATCTTGAAAAATCCTCTACCCTTGAAAGCTTCTGGATTTGTCTGTCTTTTAATCTTCAAAACATCCAGCGGAAGCAAAACAATTTCACCAATACCAATGAGAGAACCAGCAGTGGCAGACAAAAGAGCCTTTCCGGTTTTTGAGCCAAAAGCATCCTCGTATGTGCTTCTGAAGTTGGTAGTCAAGAATTCATTGGCAAACGGTTGGCCACCGTATTTGTAGACTCTCTGCAAGATCTTGTAGCATGCAGCATATCCCAGTCCAGGAAACAAGCTCAAGCATCTCTGGCCGAGTGGTTTCGATGCGTTTTCCTTGAAGATCACCTTGTTGAAGATTTCAAGACTGTTGACTTTGGTTTGGTTACTCATCAAACGCTTCGAGATGGTGTCAACCGGGTGAAACACAGCAATTTCGCAAATACCTGCGGAGGCAGATCCGAGAACTCTAGCAGAAGCAGACTGCTTTTTGTCACTGGCTGGCGGGGACATGGCTATCGTGCAGTAATTTTTGTAATTAATTCAAAATGACTCCCCGAAAATTTTGAGCGAAAAATTACCAACGCTGTTGTAGATCTGCCATTCATTTAACTGTGCAAACTTAATCAGCTCTGCAGTGCATAATATAGGGCGTTAGAGTCCACCCGCCAACATCGTCTTTCTTCCCCATAGGTACAGAAATAAGGTATCATCAGTTAAATAGAATCAAACAACTCGATCGCAAATTGGCATTTCTGGCGTGGAGTGATTAACTGTCTGGCGCCCAAAAGTAGCTACCATTTTAATTCTCTCCATATGTTTGGTGACTTCAACGGTATCTGCACCCGCACTCCTTTGCCCTTATGTACACTGATTAATCCATTGAATCAGCAAAGATCCACTTTTGTGGGGATCATTCCCGACTGCTATTCGCGAACAATTGACGTATCGAATACTCTGATATTCCAGATTGGAGCTGCTTTTGTGCACATTGCATCCCTTATAGTTACGCTCATGATTATCTACAACGTGCGACTGAGATACACTGCGGTTGGAAGAAAGGAGATGCTGGTTTTCTTTTGGAACTTCATACTTTTCAATGTTTCGTGCGTGATTGTTGAGACAGAGGTGTCTCCAACCGGGTCTGCGACTTATAGCTACTTCGTCGCTTTTCAGGTAGCTATGGCTGGAACAACCTGTTGGACACTTTTTTTTGCAGGGTTATCCAGTTTGGGTATCTGGGATGATGGGTCTACTAGAGTAATGACTATCCTTCACTCTTCAACTTTGGCAGTCTTCATTATCAATTACATCATTTCACTTTTCACATTCAACAATTGGTCAAGCGTCATATCCCCTTCTAAAACTATCCCCCTATACGTGCTGCATTTTGTTGTGAATAATATATTGCTGGCAATGTATTTATTCTGTCAGCTTTTTGTGTGTTTCGTGACACTTGTCTTCAATTGGTGGGCTCTTGGAGCATTGTGCTTCGCTACGTTTTTTTTCATCGCATCGCAATGCTTATTATATTGGTTCAGCTACAGCATCTGCATATCGTTGAGTCATTACGTTGATGGATTGATTTTTAGCACTCTGAGTGGTCTATTCGCTGTCATGATGGTATATAAATACTGGGATATCATCACCTTTGATGACGACGAATACATTCGATATACTGAAGTGGTTCAAGGAGTGGGTCTCAAGGAAGACGCACAAGCGTTATTGAGCTGATTTCATATTTTCTCAAAATCATCCACATTGTCTAGGAGACCTCCCTCTTTCTTCTCCTCGCCTCTTCTGGCCACTTCCTTACCAAAGGTCACCAAAATAAATTTATCAAACAATTTGTAAACCCATCGAGCAACAATCATGATTCCTCCGAGGATACTGGCTAGACGAACCACAAACTGCCAGAATGATAGTCGAGTTTCCTCCACGACAAGCTTTATTGGGTCGAAATCGTATTGGAAAAATATTCCGGGAATGTATTTTCCTGATGACTCGGTGAACGAGAGAGAATATTGGTTGGTGTCGATTTCAACCCCTAACTTGCGAAATAAGGTTGGAACAACATCCATGTAGTACCTGAAAGTGTGTACGTTGACATCTGTTGACTTCAAGGTCAAATCCAGTGGATTATTTAGGTATGGATAGAATTCACCAAATGAAAACTCTGAAATAGCATGTGTAAAGTTCAGAGCTTCCACAGGAGCCCGTGTTCTATCTCTATATCCATATCCTTTGGCAGTAATGTGAAACTCCCCTTTGACTCTATTGACAGGAATCGCTCCGTAGATACGGCAAGCGGGAGCTCCTTCGTCATGATGCTCTCCTGCATACTGGAACCTAGCCTGTAGGGACCTTTCAAGAACATCTTCAAGCTCTGGCGTCACTATCTCTCGTGCAGACTCTTGGTACCAATGAGGGATGTTGAATGAGACACCTTGGTAATTTAAAAGCTCTGCTGCAAGGAATCTGTCATTGGTACCGTCTCTAACATTGGTATGAATATAGTTGCAAGGCATTGCCACCACAATGTCTAGATTAATGACAAGATCTTTGCGCACAACTTCGTCCACAGTGAACTGGTGATCAATCTGTCCATCGATATATCCTCCGATCTCGACCCAGACGAGAAACAGGAGGAACAAATAGGTCAGAAGACTAGAATACGAGCCTCTAGTCGATCTAACTTGATGTGATGGTGCTATCTTGGCTTTAATGTTAGATCCAAAAGGTTCTTGTTACTTACGGAAGGCATCGAATGTGCGTATAAACCCCGTTGACTTCTCCATCGTGTCAATAACTTTGAAAAATTACCAAAAATATTTATTTACTTACCCATGCCAAATGTGGTGGAGGAGTTCGAAACATTAAAAGCGATCTATCCAGAAATAGATTTGAATTTTGAAACGAAATGTGGCGAGATCGCGATCACTGTCTCACTGGATTGTGATCTGCAGATCGTCGAAGAAGGCTCTGGAGCTTCCAGAGATGTGTCCTATCTTAGTCCGTTGTATCTTTCTTTTGAGCTACCGGAAAAGTATCCTCATGATAGTTCCCCGATTTTCAAACTCAAAGGAGCAGAGTGGATTACCGAAGAGAACAAAGGTGCGTTGGTAGCAGATTTGATTGGAATTTGGGAAGAATGCCGCGAGGTGATGCTGTTTTCAGCAATAGACTATTTGGTGGATCGAAGTCGAATGGCGTTCGGGGTACTTGACCTCACCACGCCGCTGACTCTCGGTCGAGACACATATTCATGTTTTGTTGATTCTGATGCTTCTGAGAAGAGGAAGCAGTTTGATTTACTTACTTTCACTTGTGTGATTTGCCAAAGCGATAAGAAAGGAAAAGATGGTCAACAATTTGAGTCATGTGGTCATATTTTTTGTAACTCATGTCTTGTGGAATATTTCAGCTCGAAAATCCTTCGTGGAGAACTTGAGAGTATTCATTGTCCATCTTTTGAGTGCACCAAACTATTTGTTGAAACAAATGATCGCCTTTCCAAAGGTGTAGCCGACAGAAATATAAGCGACTTTGAAACTGAATTCTTTCAAATGCCAGTCACCAAAGAGTTTTTGACTCAGTTTTTGGATCCTTCTTTGTGCGATCGGTATTGGAAGTTGAATACAGCCAATAAATTCGAGAAATACAGAAGACTGATGCCTTTCCGAGTCGCGAAATGTCCTCGAGCTCATTGCTCAAAGTACTTTCTACGAAAAGATGACAAAACTCTTCTTTCAATATGTCCAGACTGCAAAATGGCGTTCTGTTTCGGGTGTCTACATTCATGGCATGGTGACTTGAATAGTTGCAAAAACTATATGGGGGAAAAAATCCCCTTTGAAGATATTAAGATGTGGATGGACAGCAGTGAGGACTCCCCGGTACGCAACAATCTTGCTTTCAAGTATGGCCGGAAGGCTATCAAACTGGCCGTTGATGAATACCTTTCAGATATGATGTTTGAGGAATTAATAGAATCGGGTGAAGCAGAAATTGTGAGATGTCCGGTGTGTTCTTTGCTCATCCAAAGATCGGATGGTTGCAATAAAATGACATGTTCTCGCTGCCGAACGTATTTTTGCAATATTTGCGGAGATATCCTGACCAAAGTTGATCCTTATGCGCACTACAACAACCCACAAAATCAATGCTTTAGACGTTTGTTCGAAGGTATTATTCACGACTCTTAGGTAAACTGCCTAGCGCTTTTTAGGCGGTTTACTTCCTCTTACCACTTGACGGGTTAACCTTCGACGACGGTATTCCCCAGATATGTCATAAGCCCACTCGCCTTGTATTCTCATCTCATCTGTCACTCCGTTTTCCAGGCACCAGACTGCAGGGTCTTGATCGACATTCCAATGCTTGTCTGTAAACTTCCAAGACTGGCTAGGTGGAAGCACAAAAGATAAACTAGTGGTGCCCTTTGGTTTTTTTCTCTGCACTCTGGAAGTATCAGACTCGTTAAAGATGGACGCTGAATATAAATACGTCGCATAAACTGACGATTTGATCAAATCTTGTTTTTCAATTTCGTAAATCTGTATTGTGCGGTACTTTGGTTGATCGTCCACAATTATTTGAGTCAGACCAGAGTAGCTTCCCGAGCCTACCAGCTTTGGCTCCTTGCTCCCTTTTTCATGTGCCGGTCTTCTCTTCTCTTTGACCTGGAACTGAGAGAAAAACTCGGAACGATTTGGATGTTTTAGCAAAACAAGCACCCACACTGTAATGATGAAAATGGCTCTCCACGGAATATAAGGGCCCAGAATCATGGCAATGGCGATCAGCGAGGCCAGGTTGAAAAATGATCGTGTGCTTCTTTTTTCATCTTTGAAGCTATAGTTTTCATAAATACTGTCTTCGATCTTAGTCATAAACTTGATCAGATTTGTGGTCAAGTTTTGTAAGTCTCGCATATTAATCAACAATTTCACTTTCTCAATCATTCCTTTTGAACGCTTGCCCGATAACTCGTCATCTTGTTCAATGACAGCCTTGAATAAAATGTTACTTTTTGAGTCGGCCGTAAAAGCTTCGTAAAGAATGCTATTTTGCTCATCGTCTGAATCCATAGATGTTCTGGAGCTCATAGTGGAAAGCTCCAAATCTTCAGTAATCGATTGCTCAAGGAGCCTTTTTCTTTCCATCAGGAGAGCGTTCCTGTCCTTCTCCCACTCATTCTGGGAATTTAAGAAGCCAATCGCAGAAGTGTCTCCTCGTGTGCGCGTAGGTATTACTTCAGGCTTATCAATTGGATGGCGGTGAATATAATTGGGAATTAGCACTGAAGTTAGCATGTATAAAACCGGGTAGACAAGGAAAAGATATGGCATAAGACATCCCCAGGAGTAAAGAATCAGAAACGTCAAAGTCAAGGCCGGTTGATCCCATGAAATCATATGGATGATTGAATACTGTAGGCTAAAAACCAAATCCATCTTAGAGCTTAAAGTCCGAAAGTTGCTACTGATCCGAGTTATTGATAGTCCAGGCTGTTCAACTCTATGGCGGTCTTCGAGTCTTTGACGTAAATCATCCACAGAATCACCCGATCTTGGTGGTAGAGTTTCCACCAACTTACTCGTTAATTTGTCCATAAAATGAGTCTTTTCGCGAGCCTCGAGGGTAGACATACTCTCAATCTCTTCCAATTCATCCATTGAGAGTCTTTCCACACCAATGGCAGTAATAGCAGAAACCACAGCAGCTAGGGTTGCTCTCTTTCGTCCTTCGTCTGGTGCTGTCCCTTCCTTTTTTCTCTGAAGATAGTCATTAGAACGCGAATGAATTTCATTAATAGTACTGATGGCAAGCTGGCGCGAAAGTGACTTGCCTTTGCCCGAGCTTGATGAGGATGGCGGCGATCTGTTCATATTGGGAAATTCATTTCTTTGAAGAATGAAATATGTAAGGGATATCAGTTGCGAAGATTAGTTGCCGCTTAGCTAAACACACGAAATAAGTATCCTACACTTTTTATGGTGTGTTACGTAATTTGGTATCTCTTGACAGGAAGAAGAGTCAGTGAGTTTTATTACAATAATCGGACATTGACAAAGCAGTCGGTGTGAATACATACTCTATTTGTAGCTCTATTTATAGAATTGCATTTCAAGAAGCTTGTTGCAGTCCAGTCTTCGGGATGGAGTCCATATAAAGCAGCGGTTAAGAGTATCCAAAAATTGACTAAACTCTGTTTCCGGCTCAACACAGTATTTGGACAAATGTCTATGCAAACTGGATGCAGAACTTCTGAACTTGCAATCCCTTTTCTTTGACTGCAGAAAATGAAGGTCGATTGACCCATCTTCATGGAATGCTTTCCAAAGAAACGTATTAAAATTGATGGAATGAGTTTTAGGACGGTTAGGAGTAATGATGGGACCTTCGTTTAATAGTTGAGCTCTAAGCTGTAAGATGTAACCTCGGGCTGGAACACCAAAAAACGAGATGAAAAATTCTAGAAGCTCATACTCATCTTTGGCATTAAAAATTGGACTTCCTGTGTAAAGCTCAACCATTATCGCACCAAACGACCATATATCAATCATCTGATCGTATCTGGCTCCCAAGCAGACTTCGGGTGCTCTGTAAAACCGCGATTGTAAATACGAGTAAGCCAAACGGTCTTTTCTGCAGGAAGATCCGAAATCGATGATTTTCACATGAAATCCCGCTCTGTGATTGTACGAAAGCATGAGGTTTTCAGGTTTCAAATCGCAATGGATCAAATTTTGGTCATGAATACACTTTAGTCCCTGTAGTATATCCTTACCAAATTGTTTCAAAAGTCCAAGGCCCAAGCCTCGAAAGTTAGAAGGCTCAATCAACTCATAAAGATTGATTATCAAAAGCTCTGTAACAATGCAAATATGGGATCTGAAATGGAAATGCTCAAAATAGCTGATGATGTTCCCTGACAAACCATTGAGATCTTTGAGGCATTTGATCTCGCTCATTGCTTGCACTGACCAATCAACATCATTCTTTATGATCTTGACGGCCACCAAACATTGAGATTTGTGATCTCTAGCGCAAATCACCGAACCAAAAGAACCCTTCCCTAAATGCTTCATAATTTCGTACCGGTAATTTATGTGATCTCCAACAGAACAGCTGTAGTTCTTGTTCTGATCATCAAATCCAAAGTTTTGAGCAAAATTCTGGCTGTCGGTTTTGCATTTCACTGCTTTGTTTCCAGTATAGTAGACTTCCTCCTTATGCAAAATCTCGCCCTTCTCGAAAACTGTCAGTTCATCATACCATGCAGGTTTTAAAGTGGCTAGACTTTCCACTCTGACGCCCGATTGTGGAACATTGTTGAGGGACAAAGAGGATAAATATGTACGAAATTGGTGTGATGTTTTATTATTGGTTTCCAAAAGCTCGTAAATTTCACTTTGGGAAGTGAATGGCACCCTGGTTGCTTTCGGTCTTCTGGGTTTCATAGAGAACGATCTTGTAGCAAGCGGTACATTGACCAACGAAGAGGTAGACTTCTTGTCCATATAGGAACTGACTCTTAAATCTGAAATGCTAGCTGAACTCACCATCCCAGATGTTGGGGGCAATTTGGAGACATGTCGTCCGTGCAAAGGAACGTTTTCTTTACCACGCAGTTTCAATCTATTTAGTGAAGATGATGTTGGTTGGAGATACGAAGGTTGTAGACTGTGCTCCAATTTTGTGCTAATATGGTACATTGATTTTGATGACGGCAACGCTGACGATTGCTTCTGGGGTGGTTTTGGGGAATGTTTGGAGTCACTATAGTACCTTTTGTATACAGGCAGCTTTGAGTTGTTGACTCCATTTGGGCCAGCTGGGGTGATTTTGAGTGACTTCGTCGAAGGAGATCTTGTTGGAATTTTGGAAGTAAACTGAGGGTCCAATGAAACAGTTAAAGAAGACAAACGTTTCGTGGGAGTGGCCGTGGCCGGATTATCAGCCACATGACCCACATTCAACCTTCTCGAAGAGCGAGTCTTTGCACCGGGACTTTGGATCTGAAAAGTGCTCAAGTCCCTGGCCAGAGAATTAAGTTGCGGGTCTTCCCGAAATGACATGAAAACACAAGATCTAGATAATTAAGTGAATAACTTTTTCGCGGATCAAAATAAATAAATGGTGAGATAGCATGCTATCCATGAAGCAAATCGACATAACACAACCAGAGAATTACACCACTCAGACACTTTTGCTTCTTTTTCAAGTCCTGTTTGACAGTTTGCACTCGTCCTCCAGCAAAAATCTGAGTCTCTCCACGATTCTGCAAAAAGTGAAAGAGAATCCTCTGATGGAAGAAAGTCAGCAGTGGAACCCTTCTGAATCTCAGCTTTTAGCGTTGTACAATAATACTCTCCTGGAGAATAAGCTGGTAGAACATAACGACTTGGACCTCGAGTTTTACAAACAAAATGAAGCACTGGTGGTAGATATCTGTGAACGGCTATACAAGATGCGCATTTCAGAGCTGCAAACCAAAATACAACAGAACAAACAGCAGTTTAGTGAACTCTCCGAGTTCCTCAAAGAGAGTACATGATCGAATCTCTTTGCTCAAATCAACGCCTGATACATTCGCTAGTCAACAGGCAACGACCTGCATTCAACAAATACTTAATCACATCGCCGGAAATAGATATAAACATACGGATGTCTTGCTTTCGTCATTATGTACACTAAATTAACAGTAACTCCTTATATAACCGGTCGGAGTTACTTGTCCAACTGTATCACAGGTGCTTGTTGATCGGCAGCTTCCTTGAGAATACGCTCTTTCTTAATATCAAATGGGCGTTTCTCCTTGAAATACTGAACCCAGGAGGCAGCGCAGTCTTTCTGGAACTGTGTGTCCTCTGAGGAGCAGTGCTTTTTAACCTTGCTTTGCAGCTTTTTGTCCAAAGGATTGGCAACATCAATCTTATCCAAGCATTTAAAGAAGAGATCTCTGCTTTCCCAGCACTTTTCCCTCTTCGTGCGATTTGGAGCCTCAGGGGCCGTCGTTTTTCCAAAAAGCGCCATAGGTATAGTTATGTATGTTCTACGTCTCGAATTTAATGTTAATGTTTTTTATACAAATTTGTGCCATACACAACCTCAATCTTTCTTTAGGGTGCGCTGCTTCTCTGCGTTTTGGACAACCTTCTCGTCCACAAACAGACCCTTCTTACGTCTGACATCGTTCATATATCTCCTGGCAATATTCTCACGTTCTGCGAATTCACCCAACTCTTCTAGCTCCTCTTCTGTGGTAGGTATCCAAAATGGATCCTCATCAATGATTTGGAAGCCAGTAAAAACCAGTTGAGGAGACGCAGCACCAGAAGTTCGTTTACGAATATCCTCACTGAATCCAAATGCCTCTATCACTGGGATACGTGCAGAGATGGTGAAAAACGGAGTACCCTCTTTCATCTCTTCACTGATGATCGTACCACGGCGACGTTGAACCACGGCATAAACCTTACCTAAAACTTCTGCGGAAGCCTGAATGTCACACGAGTACATTGCAAGCATCAGACGAGGAGACCAGTCCAAAAATCCTTTATGAACAGCGTCTTTTGTAGAACCTATAAGACGACCAGCTATATTAGTGACATTAACTGGTTCATCCAATTCGGTGATGCTTTTAATGAATAAGGCAACACCCTGCATAGGTTCAGCTGTGAGAGGCCCTTCAAAGCAAGCAATTTGAAAACCATTCAGGAGATTGTCTTCTAGCTCGAATTTCTCCACGTTGTCATTTGAGTCGAACAATCTTCGAAGGCGATGATCACGTGTATCAAAAAGAATATTCGGGCCTGTCTGTTTTGGAGCAAAAGCGACCGTTCGTAGGTAGCTATCAGTCCAGTCTATGTTTTCTTTCATTTTGGATTCGTTGCCAAGCTCTAGAGTATCCTTGAGCTTCTTGACAAATTCTTCTTTGCTCAAAACGTTTCCGACCACGGTTTCTTGGTCGTCCACGCTTAGATGACGGCGAACAATCTTCGCAATAGAAGCTTTATTATCAATCAAAAACTCAGTAGCTTCTTGCGGTAGAGGCCGAACTTCAAACTCAATGCGGTACTTAGAGAGCTTCACCTCTATGGTACCTCTACCCAAATCACTTTTGGGTGGATTCATATCCACATTGCCTAAGATCGTTTCTCTGAAAGGAATGACTGGTTTGGAAGATGTAATCTCGATACCTGCAAAGCGTTCTTTCAAGTCTTTGAGACATCTCTCCAAATGAAGCTCACCCGCAGTGGCCAATATATGCTCTCCAGTGTCCTCTAGGTAAGTTTGAACACAAGGATCTGCCTGGTTTAGTAGCTCGAGACCCCTGGCTAATCTGTCCATGTGAACTGGATTCACTGGTTCAACAGCAACCTTCACTATCGGAGGAGTGTTCAGATTTATTCCAACCAAATTGACACCAACCACTCCCGGAGAGATCAGAGTACCACTTTTCAAAACTTTTCCCTCCAATCCACCTATTCCCACAATACTCCCTGCTGGTGCATCTTGTAAGGAAATCAGTTCACGACCCATTAGTAAGTATATGTGTGTAACCACAATTTTACTTGTGTGTTTATCTGGGTGCAGAGGATCGAACTTCGGTTCCAAAACCGTAAGTTCCTGGCCCACGGAAATGGTACCACTATAGATCCTGGCAAATCCAATGAGGACTTCCTTTTTGGTTTCCAGTTCATCAACTTCCTCGTCTTCCTCTTCTTCGAATTCCCACTCAATCTCTCCTGAATCTGCGACCACATCTGATTCATCTGCCGCGTGAGACTTTTCCAATTTTTGAGCTTCTTCAGCAGCCTTCAGCGCAGCAAGTCTTGCTCTCCGGCCACGCTCAATGAGTTCCTCCTCACCAATTGCCTGTCTTTGATTTTGTGGAAGTTCATCTTCAGGAACAGAAATCATCTTAGAAACATAACAGCTGACCAACCCATTTTTGTTGCATGTTATCATTGACTTTCTCAACTCTGGGTCAATCATGTCAGAGCTAGGTGTTGGATCCAAGATATGTGGTATTCTCTCTTTTTGTGACTCCAAAGGCGAAGGAAGCTTATCAATTACCGTCAAAAGCACTGCATTTGAAATCGGAAGCCACTGGCTGAAAACAGTATTCACCAACTGCTTCGTATCCTTTGATCTCAGGTCTCTAGGAAGAACCTTGATCTCAAGCGATTTGGTGATTTTCTCCAACTTCCCCACATCTTTATTCATCAAACAGGTGTCATAGATATGCCAAATACTGTCCAGCACAAAACTGACAAACAGTGGTCTTAAGTTACGCCCCTTAAGAGCCTTTGCTGGTATAACTTTCTTGGATTTAGGGTCAAAGTAGAAGTCTCCCCAAAGACATCTTTGGAGTATGTCTCTTTTGATACCCAACTTCTTCTCATAAATCACAGAGAATTGTGCAATGTTGAAACCCCATCCATCAATAGCAGATCCAAAAATAACGTTGTTCTTCTCTGGAGAGAAGTAGATATCATCATCATCTTTTTCAACAAATTCAACATTCTCTCCTCTTTCGGCCTTCTCTCTCCAAAGGAGATCGTCCTGCATTCTTTCTCCTGCGAAAAATGATCCGATCACTGAGTTGACCTGCTCAATTATTTTAGATAAATGTAAATATGCCTCCAAAGAAGTCATTTGCAACTCCGAGATCAGTCTGTCAATTTTGTTTAAAACGAGCACTGGCTTGAGCTTATCGATCCATGCCTGTCTTAAAACGGTAACTGTTTGTGAGCACACTCCTTCAACAACGTCGACCAGAACAACTGCGCCATCGCACAATCGGGAAGCAGTGCTCACTTCTGATGAAAAGTCAATATGGCCTGGGGAATCGATTAAATTGATCAGATACTCATTCACAACTGGAACGTCTCTTGCTCTGGATATGGTCTTGAAATACAGCGAAATAGCAGATGATTCCATGGTGATACCCCGTAATTGCTCGTCTGGACGGGAATCTAGGTATCTCACCTTTCCTGCCATTCTTTGCGAAATAATACCATTTGACGCCAATAGGGAATCCGATAGTGTAGTCTTTCCGTGGTCAACATGCGCTAAAATGCAGATATTGCGGATATTCGCAGATTGAGCCTGCAACCGGGCAATCTCGTCTGGTGTCAAATGCATTAGTAAAAAATTTGATCGACGCTAAAATTATTTTATAATACACAAAAAAGGTCGGTCGACCCAAATAACAAACATAAAAGTATCGGGTGGCAGCGAGTAGAGTATCCAAACTATCAATTCCTCCTCTTTCTGGGGGTGAGTTCTTCACTTTCTTCATCGTCATCATCGTACTGAGCCAATAAGGGATTCAAAGTGCCCTGCATTTGGCCACTGTTGATTTTCTTGAGATGTCTAACGTAGGTTGCTGAGCTGAGCGAAAAGATACGATCTTCATCGGTGAAGTTAATCTTTTTCCCTCGCGAAGATGAGGTAGAAGTAGTTGTCTTCGTGAAATTCTCGAAACCTTTTATAATGTTGCCATGCTGCGCTCCGTCAGATAAATATGCAGTCTCCTTGTTAAAAATGTCCTCCTCTAACCTCGTCACCTGTCTGTCGATCTCCTTCTTACGATTTAAAGCATCTTTGAGCTTTTTCTTCAACCTGTCATAATCCTGTTGCGACATGTTTGAACGAAGAACTGTCTTGGAACTCAAGTGTTGAATTAAATTATTTTGTCTTCGCGAATTTTTATATTTCTGGACAACAACATGGACTTTGACTTTCCATCCTTAATTGTGGATTCCAACTCATCAGCTACCAGGGCAGGACTGTCATCCTTTGACATGCCCTCTCTGGTGACGCCAACTGTTTATTCTCGCGAGTCTGTGGACCACGGCAACTACGTTTTTGGGGACGACATTGACCTATATCCTGAAAACAACATTTACACGATGTACAGTGAAGGAATCGTTTACAACTGGGATGCGATGGCACAAAACTGGAGTCAGATATACTCAAGACTCAAATTGAATTCAAATGAGATTCCTTTGGTTGTTACTGAAAACGCGTGGAATACAAAGAAAAACAGAGTTAAAGCTTGCCAAGTTGCGTTCGAGGAGCTTCAAGTTCCAATCTTCTCTTTACTCAAGAGACAACTTTGTACTGCATTTGCGGTTTCAAAGCCGTCGTCCTCTATCGTGGTTGATATTGATGAGGACATAGTTAGTGTCACACCAATCAGCAACGGATCTGTTTTGTCGAAAGGCATACAATTTACCAAGTTTGGAGGTGACTTTCTCAATCCTTTTGCTTTGGAATTCATCCAGTCCAGATTTCCTAACGAGCCTATTGACTCGTACCTCATTCCTAGACCATTCCAATCTACCTCGATGAGCGACTCGTTCAAAGCTTATCAGATATCTACGTCTCTAGCTGAGTTCAAAAACGTGCTTCTACATGCATCACTCTATCCCGTGTCTCCAGACCAGAACGACTTACCTCCACAAACCAATTATCCGCAATATGAGTCTCACTCCCAAATAGAATTCAGAAACTATGAACTGCCAAATAGACGTCTCATCAAAGACATTGGCATTGAACAGTACAAGTTGGCAGAGCCACTTTTTAGTCCTAGTGAGTTTTCCAAGAGACTTCCTCACCTTAAAGTTGCGCAAGACGCGGAAGGCATCTCATCGCTGATCTTAAGCTCCATGAAGAGTCTCGAGGCCCCTGCAACGCTCTACATGGAGCTACTTAAAAACATTGTGTTTACTGGTTCGCTGTCAGGAATTCCGAATCTTGAGCACAGAATTGCTCAAGACCTTGCTAGACTCATTTCTGATTACACCATTATCACATACCTATCTCCAGATATTGTTGAAAGACAATTTGACTCCTGGGTTGGAGCCAATGTTCTTACTAGCTCCTCAGCTGGTGATTTCGACAACCTCTTCATAAGTAAGGAGGAGTACGAGGAGACTGGAGAGGATTACATTGCAGATAAGTTTAAATAGTGTATCATAGAACTCAGAATTTAAAAAAAGCACATTCATAAACATACAATATTAATCATGACTCTCGTGGAAACAACGTAGTCTTAAGGTAAAAAAACAGAGACGCACACAACTATGTAGAGATAGCTATGGTAGCAACGATTAGTCAAGATTGGCTTTCATTTCGATCCCTTGTGTCACCGCGACAAAACTGAGGTTGCACTCTAGGTCGTGCATGAACAAAACGACGACAAAAAAATATTGACTATGGCTCATCTTTATGTTCATTTGTTCCTCGATCAAAAGACACAATATATTTTTTCGAGCCATGTCGCAGAGTCTCTCCACCACCGCACAGCCTGCAAAAGCAGCTGCAGCTGCCACTACAGCAAGTACGAAATCCAAGGATTCCCAGCAGTTCAATCTTAAAACTCCAAAAGGTACAAAGGATTGGTCTGATAAGGACATGGTCATCAGAGAAGCAATTTTCAACAAGATCACCTCCTTGTTCAAGTCTCACGGAGGTGTTACTATAGACACCCCAGTATTTGAGCTCAGAGAGATTTTGGCTGGAAAATATGGTGAAGACTCCAAGCTGATTTACAATTTGGAGGACCAGGGAGGTGAGTTGACCTCATTGAGATATGATTTAACCGTTCCTTTTGCAAGATTCGTTGCAATGAATGGAATCTCGAATATTAAGAGATACCACATCGCTAAGGTGTATAGAAGAGACCAACCTGCTATGACCAAGGGAAGAATGAGAGAGTTTTATCAATGTGATTTTGATATTGCCGGCACTTATGACCCGATGGTCCCAGATGCTGAGGTCATGAACATCCTCGTTTCTGGACTAGTTGGGCTTGGAATAAAGGACTTCAAAATCAAGTTGAACCACAGAAAGATTTTGGATGGTATTTTTGAGGTTTGTGGAGTCAAAGAGGAAGATGTTCGTAGAGTTTCCTCTGCTGTTGACAAGCTTGATAAATCCCCTTGGGAAGCCGTGAAGAAAGAGATGTGTGAGGAGAAGAACCAACCGGAGGATGTTGCGGACAAGATTGGTGAATATGTGAAAATTAATGGATCTATCAGGGAGGTTTTGTCCAAACTGTCTTCAGACCCAGAACTGATGGCCAACGAGTCCGCCAAACGGGGTATCGAGGATATTTCTATTATGGCAGATTATGTGGAAGCATTCCAGGTGGACCAGTATATCTCCTTCGATATGTCCTTGGCTCGTGGTTTAGATTACTACACAGGTGTGATTTTCGAAGCGGTCACCTCGCAAAGTGCTCCGCCTGAGGATGCAGCCGAAAAGAAGGCTCGCGCCAAAAAGTCCAAAAAAGATGAAGAAGACGCATCTGAGTACGTTGGAGTGGGATCTATTGCTGCAGGTGGTCGTTACGATGGACTTGTGGGCATGTTTCTAGGAACCAACTCGAAGGGTAAAAAAGCACCATCTATTCCCTGTGTTGGTGTTTCTTTCGGTGTGGAGAGATTGTTCTCCCTAATCAAGCAGAGAGCAGCTCTTGCAGAGAAAATCAGAGCTACATCAACTCAGGTTTACGTCATGGCCTTCGGTGGTGGTGAAGGATGGAACGGCTTTTTGAAGGAAAGAATGACTGTCGCTTCCCAATTATGGAAGGCAGGAATTGAGTGCGAATATCTATACAAAGCAAAAGCCAACCCTCGTAAACAATTTGAGGCTGCTGAGAAATCTGGATGTCCTGTTGCCGTCATCCTTGGAAAGGAAGAATATCCTCAGGGACAGGTTCGTGTTAAGGTGTTGGGCACAGGAAACGAGAAGGACGATGGAGACCTCGTTGGTATTGATGAGCTGGTTCCGTTTGTGAAGAAGACTTTAGAAGGACTCAAGCACGAGGGCATGGATGATGTGACCAGATTGTTGGCCGATCTATAGATCAGAAACGACAGAGGTCGATAGACGCTGTCAAAATAATTTATGTGTTAATAGTAATTGAAATGGTGGGTGAAAACAAAACCACATTAGGCAAGGAAGGCTGTATAAGAAGAGAAGCTGAATTGACCGAGCCAAATTTTGTCCTCGACTGATCCATTCTACTGGCACATTGTGTAGCAGCTGACGAAGACTGATACAATGGCTAGAAAAAGATCTGCCATAGACTTCCAATTTGGTGAATGTATAGGGGAAGGGTCGTATTCCAAAGTGTTCAGGGGAGTGTCAATACATAACCATCGGACATATGCTATTAAGATCTTATCCAAATCTCACATTCACAGAGAGAACAAACGGAAGTACGTCAACATTGAGAAGGATACTTTGAATTTGTTAGGCAAGCACCCTGGAATAGTTACGCTTTACTACACATTTCAGGACGAGAAGTCACTTTATTTCGTCATAGACTTTGCTAAAAATGGAGAGTTGCTTTCATTGATACGAAGAATGGGCTCGTTGAGTGAGTCCCTCAGCAAATATTATTTCGCACAGTTGGTAGATGCTGTGGATTTCATACATTCAAAGGGCATAATCCATAGAGATCTGAAGCCTGAAAACGTTTTATTGAACCACGAATGGAGACTCATGATTACCGACTTTGGTGCAGCAAAAATTCTAACCCAAGAGGAACGTCTCTCAGGCCATTCGTCGGGCGATGGCGAGCCTTCGCTCGAACACACAAATTCAACGAAACACGGTTCATTTGTTGGTACCGCGGAGTATGTTTCACCAGAGTTACTAAAGAATAACATCTGTGGTTTTGAAAGTGACTTATGGGCCCTGGGATGTATTTTATTTCAATTCATCGTTGGAAGACCTCCATTCAAAGGTCAAACAGAATATCTCACGTTCGAAAAAATCATATCTCTTCAGTATGACTTTCCAAAAGATTACTTTGTTCCGCCGCAAATTGAGCACCTAATCAGAAGCCTGCTAGTTCTTGAACCAGAACAGAGGTATAGAATCGAGGACGTCAAAAGGCAATCCTGGCTTCAAAGCATCGATTGGAACAATAAGGACCTCATTTGGAAGACTAGAGTGCCAAAATTGGAAGCATACAACCCTCGTATACAAAAATTGGCACCTACTAAACCAACACCTTTGAATTCGAGCATGCAGTACTACATCTCGCCCAACGGTAAATTGAATAGCAAACAATCTTCTATGCCCCATCATGCTCTCAAACGTCAAATTATGAACGCTCAAAACAATCCTCAGCTGATGAATAAGGTGCTTTCAAACCGTCTGGCTGAGAAAAATCAGGAAGTAAAGGAACAACTGATGAATACTCAAGTTGCTACCACTGCAGCAAGAATCAGTGCTCCACAGACACAAAAGGCTACAGAGCTCCAGAATAAGACTGAAATCATTGAGAGGAGAAACAGTCTACAATTTGTTAACGGGGATTCGTCGTCACTTACTCCTCCTACTTCAAGAGCCTCTTCACCATCAGAGAGCTCTATTAAGACATCTAATACCGTCAAAGTGGTCAGGTCTACCACAAACGAAGACGATTCAGGTTCTATAAGAACTCCACCTCTTTCCACTACCACAGAAACAAGTCCTGGTCCCCTATACCCACCTGAAACTCCTGTGCAGCGAACTTCTGAATCAAACAGCAAAGAATCCCTTTCAAAAACTATTGGTGTGCCCAAGAGAGGCGAACAGAGGAAATCAACATCGCGTGCTCCATCAATTAACGAACTTCTAGGAATACCCCAACCAAGCTCACAGGCTGTAAGCGCTGCTGGGGCGATAGGAAATATGATGTCACACAAACGCAATCTCCAATCTCCCGGGAATTTAAACCCATCACAGTATCAGTTCCAACAACAACAGCAAATGATCAATCCCATTTTGCTAGACAAGCAAATTCCCAAAAGCATTACCAATAAGTTAATGGCAAACGAGTACATTTTAAAATTGGACAATATCTTCAAATCTGAATTGACACATAAGCCTAATCAATTTGTCCCACTGGGTCATACTCTGGACGATTCGATTCTTAACAGGGTTATCACCGAAAATTATCAACTTTTAAATAGGGACCTCCGAAGTTGCATTCTGATAATAACTTCAATGGCTCGTCTTTTGATCTATGAAATCAATTCGGATTTCAAACTTCAGAATCCTCAATCATCTACCCAACTACAAGCACTGGATTTCTACTCAAAAATTGTGGAGGTGAAGCTAACTAATAAAAACGTGTCCATGTACGATTACGAATTTGACGAGGAACTCAAAGAAGGCTATTTGATACTTGAGCTGATGAACATGAACAAGCTTATATTTTTGAGTGCCTACAACCCCAAAACTTTAGTTCGTGGAGGAATAAATTCGAATGTTCGGGTGGGATTCAAAGTGAACGAATCAGTCACTTGGATAGATTCCCTACTCAAGGCTCGTGAGCTTTTACGTCAAACCAAAGAGCCGGTGACGGTGTCCAATACAAAATCTGCAACCAAAAACATTGTGAAGAAAAATGGCAGGCCAGGACTCCCATCAAAAATGGCGAAGAAAAGTTCACAGCTTGATGGAGCAATGAGTTCAGTGAGCAATGGGTTCAAGAACATCGTTATCGGCGAAAATAACAGTGCTGCTGCGGCTGCTGCGTTAGCCATAGGCAAAAAGATGCATTAAAGAATTTTGTTCTACTTTAATCGTAAATACTATAATGCATGGAATAGCGCAATTTAATCGAGAGCGTTGACGAATGCTTCCACCAGAAGATTCACATCGTCCGAAGCACTGTTAGCAGCTTCAAGGACCTCTTCGTGACTGGCCATCCCATCTGTTTGGTCTAAAATCTGTTGCTTTTCTAGTGCATTCTCCAGGACGCCAAGTGCACTGGCCGGAGGATCTCCTAAACCGGCATTAGTGATCAAACTGAGGCCCATGACCTTCAGCCCGCAATGACGAGCAACAATCACCTCTGGAACCGTACTCATTCCCACACAGTCACCACCTAGTGACCTAATATATCTGACCTCAGCCCTTGTTTCGAAGGTTGGTCCAGCAACATAGCAGTAGGTTCCTTCATGAAGATTTCTCCTGAGTTTTAGCTCATTTTTAGCTTGATGTGCGAACTTAAGCCGGAGATCAAAATCGTAAGCATCTGAGAGTGGAAGGAACCGGGGACCAAAATTGCTCAAATTAGGACCTCTCAAAGGATGGAAGCCACTCATTCCGGGTATGTTGAGATGGTCACTGATGACCATGAGGTCGCCTGGTTTGTAAGCTGGATTGATTCCCCCGGCAGCATTTGTTACCAGCATCACTGAAACACCCATGCTGGCGGCAACTCTCACCGGGAAAGTGGCCTCATCAAAAGAGTAACCCTCATAAAAGTGCAGTCTGCCGACCATGCACATCACAGGGACCTTATTTAATCCTATTTCGCCGAAAAGAAGCTTTCCTACATGTCCTTCCACTGTTGAGGACTTGAAGTGAGGAATATTTTCATAGGGTAAGGACACAGTCTCTCCTTTGAGTATATCAGCAATTCCACCTAGTCCAGATCCACAGATTATGAGTACTTTGGGAGCGAGTAGGTTTTTATTTGTCGTTTTCGTTGCCAAATCTGCAAAAATAGACTCCTTACAACTCTCAATGTTGCCATAAATGGACTCAGGACCAATGGAACAAGAAACCATCGTGTCTCCAAAAACGGTTTTTTGTTTATTTGTGTATGTATCTTAATAATATTTTTGGTAGTCCCTACACTAGATTACCCGCATTTTTTTGTTAGGCTTACATCCATCCACGTTGGTGACATAAAAAAACAAACGAGAATTAAATTAGTAACTTGAACGTTCTTCAAGATTGGTAATCTACAATTTTGTTCGAAACATATCAATAGACCGCAGACCCATTTATGACTGATCCAAGTGCGGAGAATTTGAACTCGATGTCCAGAGCGTCCAACACATCCAACAACTCCTCCATTAACTCGTCATCGATTTATGATGAGCTGGCCTCGAATCTCAATGATGTGTCTATGGTGGATTTGCAGAGACAAAGTAATGCCGGAGACTCACCAAACAACGCATCAGGAATCTCTGGGAATACACACGTCAGGCGAAAATCTACCTTGATACTTACTGATGATACGGATTTCGAGAAACGGAAGAGTGGGAAATCCACCCATAAGGATGATGACATGATAATTGATAGCGAAAACGACATAGGACATTCCCCAGTGCGGGAACAACCCCTCACGAATCACGAGTCAGGCCCTCCAAACTTACAAGAGCCGGCACAACCAATTTTAGTTCCTACGGTTTTCAAGTGGACGGAGGGAGGCTCAAAGGTTTTCGTGATGGGAACCTTCACTGGATGGAGAAAGATGATTGCTCTCAATGGACCGTCTAAGAAGGATGGTAGTTTCAGCGTCCAGATTGCTCTGCCTCCCGGAACTCACAGATTTAAATTTGTGGTTGACAATGAAGTGCGCTTTTCCAATTTCATCCCAACAGCAACAGATACATCCGGTCATTTTGTCAATTACTTAGAAATCATACCATCAGAACACGAAGATTACACTAGTTTGAACTCACTATCACAAGGCAATAAGTCCAAATCTTCTCTGAGAGCCTTGGACTCTAAGTTGGGACTTACAAAGGATGATGATGACATGGGAGATGGCTACACAAGATATCACGATGAGGATGAACTGTCTAATAATGCCCCGGCTGAGTACATCGACTCGATTCCTCCTATTTTCACTGATCCAAAGGTTATGGAAGAGTATTATGTCACACTGGATAATAACCAAAGACAAGGAAATCAGAACCAACAGTGGTTAATTCCTCCCCAGCTTCCACCACACTTAGAGAGCGTTATTCTCAACAGTTACAATCATTCGGATAAAGATAACACATCGGGTGCTTTGAGCATCCCAAATCATGTGGTTCTCAATCACCTGGCCACAACATCTATCAAGCACAACACACTCTCTGTGGCTAGCATTGTGAGATATAAACGGAAGTATGTGACACAGATCTTGTATGCTCCACTTCAATAAATTATTGTCGCTGCGACGCGACGATTACATAATAATTTTTTTGTATTTGTTTACAATTAAACTTTAGATCAAAAAGGTTCTTGATAGGTATTCTCACAAGAGAAAGCATCCGGAGTTCACGTCATTTCACACATAATAAAGCGTTTATTTGGCCGTTTTACTGAGCTTCCTTAAAGTTCATGTCTAGGGAGTCGTCCATAACCGTGGCAGTGAGGATCAGACCCTTTACGTCGGTTGAATCCTCTAAACTGCTCAAACACAATCCTGACTACTCCGAAAATACGGCTAATGGATATGGACCACCGCAAAACACTAATAACAGACTTCTGATTCATCAGGGGATACGCAAAATTCTGAACGCTGTGGATGACAGGATGCTCATATTTGATCCCAGTGACACAAATCCTCTAGTCGCCATGGAGCAGAACGTATTTGCCAATACACACGCTAGCTCCGACAAACGCCGAGCTAGTAGTGTTGGTAAACATAGCTCGAGAATTAGAGAACATCGTTTCGTTTTCGACAAGCTTTTTGACGAAAACACGTCGCAAACCCAAGTATATGAATTTTCAACTAAACCTTTACTGGATTCTGTGCTAGATGGCTTTAATGCCACTATATTTGCATATGGAGCTACAGGATGCGGAAAGACCTACACTATATCTGGAACTCCTGAAAACCCTGGTATTATCTTTTTGGCGATGCAAGATCTCTTCAATAGAATAAGCGACATGGAGGATACTCAAAGAGCAGAGGTCACGTTGAGCTATCTGGAAATTTATAATGAAACTATTCGCGATCTTCTCCAACCCGAGATAGATTCACGCTCTCTAATACTTCGTGAAGATGAGAATAAACGCATCAGTGTTTCCAACTTGTCCACCCATAGTCCCAAGTCCGTTGAAGAAGTCATGGATATGATTGTCATAGGCAATGGCAACAGGACTGTTTCACCTACGGAAGCAAACTCAACATCATCAAGATCGCATGCGATATTACAAATCAATGTCGTACGCAAACCCAGGACTGCAGACTTGAACGAGGAGCACACATTTGCAACACTTTCATTTATTGATCTGGCTGGAAGTGAGCGTGCATCAGCCACAAGAAACAAAGGAGCGCGCCTACATGAAGGAGCCAACATCAATAAATCTCTTTTGGCTCTAGGGAATTGCATAAATGCGTTATGTGACCCTCGTAAACACAACCACGTTCCCTATAGAGATTCCAAGCTAACTAGACTGCTGAAATTTTCTCTCGGGGGTAATTGCAAAACCTTTATGATTGTTTGCGTCTCTCCTTCGTCGCGCCATTATGACGAAACATTGAATACGCTAAAATACGCTGATAGAGCAAAGGAAATTCGAACCAAGCTGATAAGGAACCATCACAATTTCAGTAGACATGTTGGGTCTTACTTGAAAATGATTACAGATCAAAAGAGAGAGATTGAAGAGTTAAGAGGTAGAGAGGACAAAATGATCACAATTGGTATCAATCGCTATATTAAAAATAGAGAAATTTGTTTGCAACGACTCAGGGATGCTATTGAAGAGTTACAAAAATCACTTCAGCGGAATCAACCAGCAAGATTGCAAAAAGCTTATATCTTAGCCGAGCGCAAATACCTTCTCCTTCAAAAACATCAGACTCAGCAATTCTTGATATCTTTCCAAACGCGGTTTGGTCCGAAGAATGAGTTGAATGATATCGATATGTTTGTTCCCGGCTTTAGTGAACTGATATATCTATGCGAAGAACTTGTCGAAAGACTTGACGCCCGGACTAAGGAGCTGGAAACTCAATACAGCAAGCCCAATGAGCTAGATTTCATCATTAAAGAATCATCCGCTTCCCTTCTTAGGTCGTTAACAGAGCTTGAGACTTGGTCCCCAGATGATACGAAGCTATACCAAGAACGTGTTGTACACCTGAAAGATTTCGTGGAGAAATCCATATTCTTTGACTCCTCAATTGTGTTTGACCGTTCGATAAAGAATTTTAACTCATTCAGTTTTGTTTTCGAAAACCTACAACGTTCTACTGCCATTCTTTTGGATATAACTTCTGAAAATGAAGATGCATTACTGAATGTTTCGAATTCTTTGAGAGAAATGGTGATGGAGACCAAAATGTCATTATCGCGCCTGATAGACGATGGTGGGTACGTTAATTTGGATACTACAGCAATACCTATGAACATCGAAAAGCAAAGAAAACCAGAAACAATGGAAATAGTTACAACACCCCTAAAGCAGGCCAAACGGTTGTCCTCGTCCCCACTAACTAAAGGGTTTTCCAAACTCAATAGGCTGGACTCCAACACGAATCAGGTGGAAGCCAAATTGGTGGCTGAGGAGAACTTCAAACAGACAAAGAAAGTCCGATGGGAGATTTCTACTGCGGAAGATTCAGATGTCAGTATGAGCGAAAATACTGCAAAGAAATATGTTTCGTCACCTTTAAGGGAACCTCTTGTGCTGGGAGAGAACGTGAAAACACCGCAATTACTACCCAACTCACCGTCAACAATAAAACTCACATCCAAATCTCTCCAACCACTGGAAAGTTTAAGATCGGGGGGTCTTACACCTGTACAATCTAGCATGGGACCCGGACTGGGAGCAGAAAGTAAATTTCAATTCGAGTTGAACACCATCCCAATTCTCAATTCTCCTGAGTTCAAGAAAGTTAAGAAAATTACTGGATTGGAAGCAGACATTGATGAAAGTATGATGGCTTTGGATTCAGGGACCAGTTCGGAAAGCACTGAAAATCGGGAGTGAAAAAAAGTTATAATTTTATTTTATTTATTATTCTCAGATGACGCGAAGATCTTTTAACACATGCTCTTTCAACCTTAACCAGGCCAAAGGACCTCAAATGAATCCACATCAAGTCTTCTATCGAGTGCTTGCAATTCCATTTTTCAAGGTGGGAGCCATCAGTCTGGGGACGTTCTACAGCATGAAATATTTGTGGACTTACTTAGAGGAGAGCGAAAAGAAAAGTTAGTTTGATATAACATAATTGTTATTAGCAATTCAACTGCTTATGAAAGGTTTGTGTTTATATAAACTGGTTTACTGAAGAGCTTTCTTCAATCTGGACTCGACGGCATCCAAAAAGCCTGTGGTGGTAACGAAATCCTTTTTGTTGACCAAAAGAGCCAAGTCCTTGGTTAGGATTTCGTCAAGCGAGACAGTGTCAAGAACAGCCTTTTCCAAAGTCTCAGCGAAGTTGACAACGTCGGGAGTGCCATCCAATCTTCCTCTTTGAGCGATACCTCTGGTCCAAGCGAAAATGGAAGCAATCGAGTTGGTCGAGGTTTCCTTACCTTGTTGATGTTGTCTGAAGTGTCTGGTGACGGTTCCGTGAGCAGCTTCAGATTCGAATGCCTTTCCATCAGGGGTCATCAACACAGATGTCATCAAACCAAGAGAGCCGAATCCTTGGGCAACAATATCGGATTGAACGTCACCATCGTAATTCTTCAATGCCAACACGAATCCACCCTTGGACTTGATCATTTGTGCCACCATGTCGTCAATGAGTCTGTGCTCATACCAGATACCCTTGGCCTCGAAATCTTTCTTATAGTTAGCTTCATAAATCTCTTCGAAGATGTCCTTGAATCTACCGTCATATTTCTTCAAAATAGTGTTCTTGGTGGACATGTACAGAGGCAATTCTCTGTTCAATGCCATCTTGAAAGACGAGTGAGCAAAACCTCTGATACTCTCTTCTGTGTTGTACATGGCCAAGCCGACACCTGGTCCTTTGTAGTCAAAGACGTTTAAGGTTTGAGCTTCTCCTCCATCCTTAGGAGTGTAAACAAGCTTGAGTGAACCAGCACCAGGGACCACTAGATCAGTAGCTTTGTATTGATCTCCGTGAGCGTGTCTTCCGATAATAATAGGTTTTTCCCATCCTGGGACCAAACGTGGAATTTCCAGACCGCCGTTATCACCGTTAATGACAATCGGTTCTCTGAAAACAGTGCCTCCCAATATATTTCTGATTGTACCGTTAGGAGAGACCCACATCTTTTTAAGTCCAAACTCTTTAACTCGAGCCTCGTCTGGGGTGATAGTAGCACACTTGACACCGACACCATACTTCTTGATAGCATTTGCAGCATCAACAGTAATTTGGTCATTGGTCTTGTCTCTCGACAAAATTCCCAAATCGTAATACTTGAGGTCGACGTCCAAGTATGGCAGGATCAATTTCTTCTTGATGATGTCCCAGATAATTCTGGTCATTTCATCTCCATCGAGCTCCACAATTGGAGACTTCACCTTGATCTTGTCAAGGGCTCTAGTTGCACTCGAGAAATACCGAATGGAAGCGGCAGACCTTCTGAACGATTGCATGGTTACTTTTATTAGGATGACTATTTTTTTTTTCATCCACCGGAATCCGGTCTTTGTGACATGGGGTAACTGAAATTTCATTACATAAGCGAGTATAAATGGACTTAGAAAAGGCAGCCGAGAGTGTGATCGTACAACCATCTGGCGTCCTTCTTGTTTCCTCTCTTCTCCTTGCGCTCTTCCTCGAGCTTTATGTAGTAATCTGTTTCTGCATCGATAACGTCTTTGTAAGTGACGAGATCGGCCTCTTCGGGCCTAACTGTCTTCGTCTTCATGATTATCTTGTAACCGAACAGAGAGATCAAAAACACCGGGATACCAATGTATGAGGTGATGAAAGTTTTGTAATCAAACTCCCCGATGAAAACGGTGAAAGACTTGGTCAGTGCAATCAAACAGCAAATAGCCAGAGAGAAGTAAGTTCCATATGGTTGCAATGGAGCATAGTAGATGAACTTCTTTCTGTCGTAACCTTGGACTTTGACTGCTCTGCAGAAGTAAATGTAAGTGACAAGAATCGAAATCCAGGTGAGAAGTCCAAAGATTGACACAACATTAACGAAATAGTTGAAAATGGTGGAAGAAGAAGACGAACAAACCATGAAGGCCAGCAGACAGAACATACTTGCGAAAGCCAAAGCGTAGATTGGAACACCATTCTTGTTGGTTCTGGAGAAAAGTTTTGGGAACATGCCGTTAGCAGAAAGAGCATACACATTTCTGGTTGCAATGTAAAGATCCGAGTTTGTGGCAGAAAAGATGAAGATCAAAACACAAGCGTTAATCAGATGAGGAAGTCCCTTGATTTCTGCATTATTGATGGCAACAACGAATGGAGAGGCGGTTGCAGATGTGGAAGCTTTTTTAGCAGCCATCAGATCTGGGTCGTTGTAAGCCACGCAGCATCCAAGCAAAAAGACCGAAGCGATGTAGAAAACCAGAATACGATAGAAGGTGAGTCTGATAGCCTTTTTGATGGTGAATCTTGGGTTCTTAGCCTCACCAAATGTGATACCAACCAATTCAGTTCCTAAGTAAGCAAAGACAGCAGACACCATGACAGACCAGAAGGCAACAAACTTGGCAGTGGACTTGTCCTCAATTCCACTATATGGAGCAAAAGCACCAGGGTCATTCCAGTATCTGAATCCAATTCTGTCGTGCGTAGGAGATCCACCCAACATGATGCATAACAACAAAATAATCAATCCGAGGACTGTCAACACCTTGAGAGAGGAGAGATAGAACTCGAACTCTCCGAAGAATTTAACACCGAAGTAGTTGATGATGATGACAACCACCATTAATATTGCAACCCAGACACCTGGATTGACTCTATCGGCAGACACCCAATATTGCATGACCAGTGAACCAGCCACCATTTGGTTAGGAGAAATAATAAGGTATTTGCACAAATAGACAATACCAACAGCAAAACCCAAAGCTTCATCACAGTACCGTTTAGCATAGCCTGCGAAACCTTCGGGAAGAGGAATGAAACTGGCCATTTCTCCCAGAGCACACATAACAAAATAAACGACTAGACCAACAATAGAGTACGAGATGAGGACACTTCCAGGACCTGCACCAGCAAGTGAGGACGATGTACCAATCAGAAGACCAGTTCCAAGTGCACCACCAATAGCGATCATAGTGATATGACGTGATTTAAGTTCTTTTTTCAATTGGTGACCTTCCTCCAAAGCCAGAGGCTCGACCCCTGCGCCAAATGGGGACTTTTGCATCTCATGAGCATACTCGCGAGTATGAATGGAAATCAAGGATTCTGCTCCAGAAGCATTCGAGTAGAGTTTACTCATTACAAGATAAATGATTTAACGATGACAAATTTCAGCAGCGAGAGGAATTCTTTATACCAACAGAAATTTATTGAGTTCGTCTAGTGACATAATAAGGGTCTTGGTTTAATGCATCATTTCTATTGTAGTTTATGCAGAAAAACATAATTAAAAATATTGCCGTGTGTTTTTAAACCTTTTGCCAGGGCAGACAGGTTTCTTTTTTCCAAAACGGCAATCCCTTTCCTCATGGAGACAAGGCATCAAAGATAAGCTTAGGAGACTTTATTGTATTCAGTAAACGCCCACTTAACCACTTTTTCGATTGCAGATAGTCTAAGCCCATAATGTGAACAGATCTCGCCCTTAAGCACTGAAACGAGCTCCGCCTGGTTCGAACAATAGCGTGAGTGGTATTTTGGGTCCGAATAGCACTGATAATCAGCCACCATTTGTGCTATGTGATCGTCACCAATGGGTTCAAGAGGTGGGAGATCGAATATGTTAAACAGTCGATTGGTCATCATCTTCTGTGTATGATACTTGCTACTAACATCATCCACCATATTTTCTTTGGAGATCATCGGCAAAATGCATTTCTCAAAATAGTTCAGATACTCGCCTGTTTCTTTCTCATCCCAATCCACTATATCTAAGAAGTTAGATTTGTTGATTATCTTGTAATGCATAACACTCGTATCATGTTTATTTGCAACACGGGACACATGAAGGTCGCACCAAATGCCGTATTTTATTTTTTCCGATGAAAAGTAAAAACTTGCAGCAACTAATATCAAGCTCCACAGCTTCAATTCGACGTGCGGGGGTGCTTTCAGATCAATATGAAGATCGATTTTTCGTGATTTTATCAGGTTTGAAACCAGCTGAATGATCTCCAGAGGTAGTCTCAGCTGGAGGACACTCCTAGTGAGCAAGGGATACCAACTGAAAGTGCAGTCCAGCTCTTCTGCAACGCCAAGATTTCTTACCAAACGGGTCATTTTTGCGAATAGATCAACTTTGTGGCCTGCAGGGCCGTGAAAAACCCGTAGGGCATGAACCGGAACCCTGAGGCGGAGATCCAAAGGAACCACATTTTCGGCGCGAAGATAAGGTACCTCTCCGTCACAGACTAATCGCCACAAATCGCTAAAATACACGGGAACTTTAATGCGCACAATTCCCAAGTAGCAGAAAATCAACAGCTCAGATATAGTCGGAATGCTTGAAAAGTCAGCAAGCTGGCTAGAAGTTTCACCTGAACGTTTCTTGGTATGATTGTTTAATAAATACATTGCCCAGTACCTTTTGACTGCCGCCTGATACCCTGAGGGTAATTGCAACCTCTGTTCAAAAGCTTCTGCCTGCCGCATCAATATGATTTGCAGACACTGGACCAAGAGCTTGCGTAACTCGAGTCCATGGGCATAATTTCGCTGTTGCTCCTGCCAAAGTTGTTGACTTCGGAACTTCTTTGCTTCAGAATTTGTAAGTCCTGCGACATTTCTAAGGCGTCGTGAGAATGTTCCCATTGTCTGCTTGTCCAGTTGATCTTCTTCATCATCAATCTCAACATCGTTTTCGTTAACGTGACCATAGTAGCAAACATTCTGTCCATCAATACGCTTCCAAAGGTTTGAGGTACAGTTTTCGACACCACATTGCGGCCCTCGAACATATCCGGCGCTCATGCTGAAGGTCTCGCACGACTTGTATTTTTTTAGATTTTTTTACAAATATTTTTTAGTATGGAAAACGAAATACTCGACAGGAGGGAGAAGATCCCCAACGAGGTACTGAAGTATTACAAGTCTCGCTACCGGTTGTTTCGACGATACGATGACGGGATCAAACTGACAAAAGAGCTCTGGTTTAGTGTCACAGCTCAAGATCTCGCAATTTACACCGCCAAATTTATAAAACATTGTTACCCAGACACTAAGGTGATCCTAGATCTCTTCTGTGGTGGAGGGGGCAATTCCACGCAGTTCATCAGAATTTTTGAAAAGTGCATTTGTGTCGATTACAATGAGATGAATCTGGAATGCACCAAAAATAATATCTATGTGCACTTTGACCAGGAGCTGCTGACCCGGTATGGAAAAAAATTGGACTTTATCAAATGTGATTGGAAATACGCTCTGGATGGTGACAAAACAGATCCCGAGTACAAGAGGAACCATGAAATTGTTAGTCAGCTGAAAGCTGACGTTGTTTTTGCCTCGCCCCCGTGGGGAGGACCACAATATCTTAATCAGGAAAAATTTGACTTGCGTTTGCTGCAACCATTGTCACTTGAGCAACTTCTTGAGAGTTGCAAGCGCATTTCCCCGAAGATTGTGCTTTTCCTTCCCCGAAATTCAGATTTGGAGCAACTGGAAATGATGTCGCGCCAAGTTTTTGGGCCAGAAGTGAAAATTAGGGTCACGAAAGCAAAAATAAATGGACGTGTGAAAGGGTTGCTTTGTTTTTGGGGACACAATTTTTATGACTATCAGCGAAAATAGTTCATGCACAACAACTTGTAAAATTAAAAAATCTTGAAACAGAGGGCAATCGTGGAATGGGACCTCGTTTCATATAATATATAGGAATCTGGGATCGTCATGTCCCAAATAATAGAAATGCCAACGAAGTCAACTATGGTATTGCAGAGTCCTTCGAGTTTGCCGACAGATGAGTTCTGTCACCAACTCGATCTTATTGTACGCTTGATTTACATTTTGACAGGTGAATGTCGGCTCGAGATAACGAGAAAACAAGTGATCCATTTCTTTCAACCAATATCTTTATATACGGGATATCTGTCCATCACGGCATGGCTTTTTGCACAGATCCCTCAAGTGATCCAGAACTACTCAGAAAAGTCAGTCGAAGGGTTGTCGCTAGGATTTTTATGTTGTTGGTTTGCTGGGGACTTGCTTAACTTCCTGAGTTGTTCGATGACTAATGCGATGTTATTTCAAACACTCTTGAGTTTCTACTACATTATGATCGACGTTGTTTTGGCTTGTCAGTTTTACTACTACAGTCAGTTATACCACAACCCTAAGTCCAGATTTTACCACCAAAGGAGAGCCAAACGTTTGGGAGACATCAGATCACCTAGGACTGCATTAAGAACAGCTCTAGAGACCCACACGGTACCTGAGATTGATACCGATGAAACCGATCCGGCTGGCCGTCCTGTGGTCCCTGCGGAACACATCGCTTTACCGATTCCCATTCAGATTCAGTCACCAAGAGGAAACACTTCCATAAAAAATAGTATCACAAAACTCATCAGCTCGAGCTTCATTATGGGATTTAGTAGAGCTGAAGCGGCACCACTGATTGCATCCACTCCAGACAAATTCAACAACTCTGCATTAATGAAAATATATCAAACACTTTCACATTTGTCAGTTCACCAAATTGGATCCATCTTTGCATGGTGCTGTACCATCCTTTACATTGGCTCGCGGTTCCCACAGATCATCAAAAATAACAAAATCAAAAGTACCCGCGGCATCTCCCCAAAATTCATCCTTTGTGCTTTATTGGGAAACATCTGCTACTCACTATCCCTGAGCACCTGCAAAGAGTCACTTGTGGGAGGTCAAAGGTCTATTGAGTTTTGGAGATCTGAAATCAGCTATCTTTTGGGAGCACTTGGAACCGTTGCCTTAGATTTAACCTTACTAATTCAATGGTACACCTGGGATTACCGCAGACCCCAAGCCATGGACTCCGAATCGGCAGTTCTTATGCGTCAATCTGAGAGTTTATCTTCCGATAAATATCATAGATTATTGAAGGCCAAGTCTCCTACAAGTGTACCCTCATACATTAAGATTCCAATGTCACCACATCATGCCCGCAAACTGAGTGAGAACACTCCTCTCTCGCCCATCGACTTTTTGCTCGATGATTATATGCTGCAAGCCAAAGCTTACAAGAGCAAAAAACATCCGGATCTACCATCTAATGTGCCAAACTATGGGTCCCTATCTTAATCAATTTTCTTACCTGATATGGATACTGCAATAACCCAAAAGAGGAGGATTTAGAAGCCCGAATTTGACATTTTAATTTATACACTACCTAATTTATACGGGTGGCAAAGCGCAAAAATTTGGGGTTTATAAGACAGGTTATTTATCATTGACCTGTTGAGAACTAGAGAGCTTTAACCTTCGGAAACCTCCAAATATTTTCTGCCTTGCACTCATAACGCTTAACTTTACTACTAGTACAAATACATTCGAAAATGCAACTCTCTTTGACCACTCTTTACTCGGTTGCTTTCATGCTGGGGTTGGTCTCCACGGCTGAGGCTAAGGTCCACAAGGCCACAATCCACAAGAATCCAATTGATGAGACCCACAAGGAGGCTACCTTTGGCGAATATGTTGACTCCTTGAAACAAAAGTATATCACCTCTTACAACAAGCATGTGGCCGCCCAGACTGGTGGGCAACACGCATTTGTTCCATTCGTTGAGCTCGCTGAATCAGAAATTGACACACAATCCGGACATGACACTCCTTTGACCAACTACCTTAATGCTCAGTATTTCACTGAAATCCAATTGGGTACTCCAGGTCAGTCTTTCAAGGTCATTTTGGACACCGGTTCCTCCAACTTGTGGGTTCCAGGAAGCGATTGTTCGTCGTTGGCTTGTTACTTGCACACCAAATATGATCACGATGAATCCTCTACTTACAAAAAGAATGGAAGCTCGTTTGCCATCCAATATGGATCTGGTTCATTGGAGGGATATGTTTCCCAAGACATGTTAACCATCGGCGATTTAGTCATCCCTAAGCAAGACTTTGCTGAAGCTACTAGTGAACCAGGATTAGCATTTGCTTTTGGTAAGTTTGATGGTATCTTGGGATTAGCTTATGACACCATCTCCGTCGACAAAATTGTGCCTCCTGTTTACAATGCTATCAATATGGGATTATTTGAATCTCCTCAATTCGCATTCTACCTGGGAGATACTTCCAAGTCTGAAGAGGATGGCGGTGAGGCTACATTTGGTGGTTATGATGAAACCAAATTCACTGGAGACATCACTTGGTTGCCAGTCAGAAGAAAGGCTTATTGGGAAGTCAAGTTCAATGGAATTGCATTAGGTGATGAATACGCCCCATTGGAGAACCATGGTGCTGCTATTGATACAGGAACGTCCTTGATTGCTTTGCCATCACAGTTGGCTGAGATCCTTAATGCCCAGATTGGCGCTGAAAAATCATGGTCTGGTCAATACCAGGTGGATTGTGCCAAGAGGGACTCATTGCCAGATCTCACTTTCAACTTTGATGGCTACAACTTTACCATCACTCCTTATGATTACACATTGGAGGTCTCTGGCTCCTGTATTTCTGCATTCACTCCTATGGATATGCCTGCTCCAATTGGTCCAATGGCTATCATTGGTGATGCATTCCTTAGAAAATATTACTCCGTTTACGATCTCGGAAAGGATGCTGTTGGATTGGCCAAGGCTGTCTAGAACAGATCCTTGATTTAGTTATCAGCATGGTTTTCGATCGTTATCGCGTGCTTGTCATTGATTTTCTTTGTGTCTCTATATATTACTTGCTATAAAACATGAAAAGATTGGGTTTCGACACTAATCAGTTTATATTTAAGTCCGCTCTTTTTTTTTTGTTCTGTCCTTGATGAACAGAGTGTCTTCGTTTCCTATCAGATCCATTGTTCTGTCTCTTTCTCAGTAGCAACAATGACTGATCAGCATCGTCTTGAGGCTCAACATTGACAAACTTATCTTCTCTTCTTGCCTTTTTGAACAAACCTGTTGAATCATTGATTGAGACCTTATATGCCAATCTCTCTCCCCTTTGTTTGTCTATGAAAAGACTTAAAACATCATCGTTGAAGAGCTTTGTCTTATTCCCTTTTTTCAACTTCTTGTCGTTCACGTAGCAACCATTAGTACTAAAGTCCAAGATCCATATGTCTTCCAAACCCATGGCAGGAGATTCGTATATGGAAGACATATCTGTGATGGGATGTCTCTTTTTCATGATAATCGCATGAGTTTTGGAAATTCGTTCGTCAGAAATGCTATGGTCCAAGGTTTCTAGTCGACCAATTGAGAAATAAGGTTGTCCTTGTTTGATATGGACTACCGATTGATATTTTTCTGAGATGTCCGAATGGATTAATTTCAGTGTCATGAATGTTCCGGGCGGAACATTCTCGTCTTCCGACTTTATTTCTTTTAAAGAAGAAATGCTCTGAGAATCGATGACCTCAACTTCTGTCACCGATTCCTCGGCATCAGCCAATCCAGTAGTCTGAACGCGCTGAGAAGGTTTCGGAATTTGAGGAACCTTGAAAACAGGCATCTGTTCAGGTTTTGCACTAAGCGTTTGAGAAAGCCTTTGTTGGTGAGATTGACTTTGAGACAAACTGACTTGAGAATCCACGGTGGACATTTCATTAATCCAAGGATGCTGGAGGGCCTGTAGAGCATCAAATCTCAGTTCGACATCTGTCTCCAAAAGCCTATTCACAAAATCTCTTCCTTCCAATGAGATACCGTTTTCCTTGAGAAGAGATTCGTGATAGTTGCCGCTTGTTATATTTTTGAATAGCGATTCCTGTGTGGACCCACTGAAGGGTAGATGAGCCGTGAGTATGACAAATATTAGACACCCAATGGACCATATATCGACCTTGTTTGAATATGAATCCTCAAAAACGCGGCCATTTCCCATATATCGCTTTTTGGAGGTGCCCAACCTCGCTCCGTATTTCCCAGAAATCACCTCTGGAGCTAGATAAGCTAGCGTCCCGCAAAACGTCTTCATGATACTCGCAATTCCTTGGCGCTTTGCAAGACCAAAGTCAGTTATTTTGATAGTGACAGGATCATCTTGCGCTATAAGAATGTTATCAGGTTTGAGATCTCGGTGTGAAATACCTTTAGAATGAACGTATTCCATAGCTTGTAGAATTTGCTTGGCAATTTCTCGACCAGCTGCCTCACCCACAGACCCATACGAAGCAACAAAATCCATGAGATCACCTCCAGGAACAAACTCCATGACCAGATAGTAATTATCCACATCCTCGTAGGAGGCTTTGAGTCGCACGATCCCCGGATGGTCCAATCGTTTCAAAATCTCCAGTTCTCGAGTAACCCCATCTATGCCACCCGTCAAGGCTTTCTTTTTGCTGATAATCTTGACAGCGAAGGTCTCACCAGTAGACCGTTCAATCGCTTTTTTGACTGTTGCAAAGGCTCCAGAACCAACGATTTCGTCGCGCACTATGAAGTCCTGATGAATTCCCGCACTGGAACTGTTGCTGTTGCGTTCTGGCGTCTCGTCGCGCGCACCATTTTTAGGGAAGTGCACCACAAATCTTATCACGTCTGCAGCCACCCCGATACCAATGCTGATCTCATCGCCCTGAGTCAATATGTAGTTTGTGCCTTTGATCAATTTAGTTCCATTCACCCATGTTCCATTAGTAGCTGTATCCTGAATCATCAACGTGTTATTTTCTCCTTGGTTGGAATTCTTCATGCTCATCCATAACTTAAAATGCTTATTACTAATTCTATTGCTCTTTGTTTTCAATGGGTAATCACAGCTCTCTGCTCTTCGCCCAAACACCCACTCCTGCCTGTCTTCAAGTGTATCAGTTTTTAGTATGACGTCTATGAAACCTTTCCCGCGGCAGATATCTGTGCTAGTTGTGCAGATCAGTCGACAGACCACGCCTGTGCTTATCAGTTCTTGTGCCAGGACGTCATTCCCAGAGGTATCCCACGGACTAGGCTGAGTCGGCTGCGTTGGTTGAGTCACCTGCGTAAGTCTCTTTTGGGAAGCTTCGCCATCCATCGAATCCAAGCGGAAACAGTCTAATTAGCAGACGCGTCTGGTGCGAAAAAATAATTGAAAAAAATAATTGAAAAAATATTCAGTATGAAAAGGAAGCTTGATCATTTTGAACATCAAAAAGCTGATTCCGGCATTACGGAGGCGCATGTTGGAATTACTGAATACATATACAATGGACCAGAAAAGGTTCGGGGTCTTGTAAAGCAGAGATACACAGACTTCCTGGTGAATGAAATTGATTCTGATGGTAAGGTAGTCCATCTTGAAGATTTGGGTTTTCCTGAGGAGCAGATCCCCGAGGAGAAGAAGGAACTTGGATCAGAAAAGAAAACTAGGACCCCATTTGAAGTTCCTGATGATAAAAAAGCAGAACTTGTTTCTATTATTGGCGAGTCTGATTATAACAAATTACTTGAGCTTTTTTCAACTGGAGACAAATTGGTGACCGAGAAGTCGTTCGAAAGCAAAGAAGAAAGGACTAGCTTGCATCGTTTAATAAGAGAAACTTTCAGAGGTAGAATGGAAACACTGACTTTAGCGAGCAATCAATTTCAGGTTGCTTTGCGCACCAATAGTGGCAAACAACGGGTTACTATTAACCATAATTTAGGTGATCGCAAAAAATACTTGCATGCAACCTTGTACAAAGAAAATAAGGAGACCATGGAGGTGGCAGGTTTGCTAGCCAAATTTCTCAACATTCCTATCAAAAATGTCAAGTATGCAGGAACAAAAGATCGTCGTGGAGTTACCGTTCAAAGAGTGTCTTTGGAAAGGATTTCTGTCGAGAGAATTAACAACTTGAATCGCGCTCTTCGTGGATTTCAAATTGGCGGATTTTCGTATTCTGACGAGCCATTGAAGCTAGGAGATCTTGAGGGCAATGAATTTTTAATTACCATCAAGGATCTAGACGTTGGAGAGGATAGTTCAGATATTGAAGTTTGCAAACAAAAATTGTTGCCAGTTTTAGAATCAATGAAGCAACATGGCTATATCAATTATTTTGGAATGCAGAGATTTGGCACGTTTTCTGTTTCAACGCACGAGGTCGGAAGGAACATTTTACAAAGTGAGTGGAAAAAAGCTGCTGAACTGATTTTGAGCGAACAAGAAGTTGTTTTGCCAGATTCTGTACAAGCAAGAACTACATGGAAGGAGACTAAAAATGCAAGTGAAGCATTGAAACAAATGCCCCGTCGTTGCAGTGCTGAATATTCCATTTTAAGTCGTCTTGAACGAGACACAAAAGGACCAGATGGGGAATATTCAGAAAATTCTTACTTCAAAGCTATAATGGGCATACCACGCAATCTTCGGATTATGTATGGTCATGCGTATCAGTCTTATGTGTGGAATATGGTTGCATCTGCACGGGTCAAGCTCTTTGGACTCGAAGTTGTGGCGGGAGACTTGGTCATTGATGATTCTGAGCTGGTCGAAAAGGATGAAGACTTTGAGGAGGACATTAAAAAGACTACTTTCGTTAGAGCCAAGGTAGTTACACAGAAGGATGTTGACGACCGCATATACACTATTCACGATATTGTTCTTCCAACTCCCGGGTTTGATGTGCAATATCCCGAGAACGCACAGCTGTCGCAGGTGTATGTTGACGTTATGGCAAAAGATAACTTGGATCCTTTCAAGATGTCAAGAAGGGTTCGTGAGTTTTCTTTGGCAGGTTCATATCGTCACGTCTTTGCCAAAGTTGGTAATCTAGATTACAAGTTCTGCAGGTACGAATCCAACATGGATTCTTTAGTTCGGACAGATCTGGAACTTCTCCATCTTCGCGAGAAAGGACAACAAGCAGAACGGGTAATTGAAACTTTGGAGGGTCCCAAAGTTGCTCTTGTCCTCCAGATGCAATTAGGAGTCTCAGCATACGCCACCATGGCTCTAAGAGAAATTTTACACCAACAATAGATAATTTAATGATGCGCCTAATTTGGTTTAAAATGAAAAAAGGGCAGTCATCTCCTCAAAAAACTAGTTTTTTTTATCCTTTGCGCCAATATACATTGTGCGCACCGCTTTGTGCTATTCAAACCTAATTATTGCTTTTACTTTGCTGTTACGATTCAACCGTTATGTTAGGTCAAGTTCCACTTGCTGATGGCGGTCAAATTGCCGTTCCACCTGCTACAGAAAACACCGCCGGTAGTGTCAGAATCGCAAGATCTAGACTGCCTTCACTTTCCTCCTTACTCGCATCCACAGATAATGGCAAAGAAGAGAAGCTGGGATTTAGACGTCTGGCAAAAAGCTTTCTTCACAGTGAAAGTAAGGTCGTGCCTAATAGTAGAGGCACAGAGCTTGACGATCTGGTGCAGTGTGCTATTGAAGATGACCGAGACTCTTTGAGGTTCTATGAGACCGCCAAAAACTACTCATTGCAGTCATCCAAGCTGATGAACCGCAAGTTCATTACTGATGTAATGGGTCCAAGTCCAAGACAAGGCTTAGCTTCGCGCCAAAATACTGAAATCCAGGAGAAGGAGGATACGTTGTTGGCTCGCCTGATGGAAACGAATTTGAAAATAAGACAAGAGACTCGCAAGAAGTCCAGAAACTCAATGACAACCAGAGATTCAGAGCAGGAAATGGAAGGACCGGGCGAAAGTCGAGGAACTGGTTCCAGACAATTTGGTTTAGGAATGAAGGGGGCAGGAACTGGACTAGAGAACAATGCATTGAAGCGGAATGAAAATATTGTGAACACGACGTTCCAGCTGGACCGGATGCTGGCAAAAGAGGAGGTTTTGGAGGCGGTGATGAAAGAGTCCCGGGTAGTGATGTTATCCAACATTCATCGGAATACTAGCTTAGCAAGCATCATGGGCCAAATTTATGGCGGACCCTTAGAAAGGGTGCGTCTGCTTGATAAATCCAGCTTGAAGGATGTTCGATACGAATTTGGCAATCCAATCAACTGGGATGAAACGTTGCTACACCTTTATTTTCAGAAAGAAGAAGAGGCTCTCCAGTTTATGCAATTTGCATCCACTGGTATGTTCTTAGTCAATGGGCATCATTTACATCCCTCGTGGGTCCCACGAAGTGGCATTGTGGATGCAGAAGATTACATGTGCTATCACGAACAGGACAGTGAAGAAGCACTAGATCTCATGGGTTCATCCGAAAACGCTCGGAGGGTGCTTGTGCTGAAAAAGCCTGTTTTGGCTAAAAGCAAATTGAATAGTCACATCTCCAGCGAAAAGAAGAGACCCAGCTATCCTGATCCGATTCTCAACTATTCTCAGGACTTTGATCTTAACTGCATCCGTTCTGATTTCTCACAATTTGGGCCAATCGTGGAGATACTTCCTGTTGTGTCCAGAAAGTTGTGCTTCGCAGTTCAGTATTTTGATGTGAAGTCAGCCATCACAGCCAAACATGCCATCCAGGACACTAGTCAAACTCACGAGTCTTCCATGAGTACAAAATATAGAGACTGGTACATTTGGTATGGACGTGATCCTGCGGACAAACCTGCCCTTTTCGTCTAAAATCAAGACATTTATAATCGTATATTTTCTTTTAGGTTAGATGCATTTTTATTAAAAAATCTACGCATATTATTTTGTCGGTGATGAAGGGTTTAGGAGCTGGCTCGTTTGGACTGATTCAAAGGCGCTCAATAGTGTCCTCAGTTCCTCAGATTTCTCTTTTCAAAAGCAGGAGATCCATCACGGAGGAAGTCATGCGGGAGAAGACAAGGAGCGGTTTGAGCTTGCACAGCGTGGTTTTATTTCGCCTGGCAAAAGTGTACCTGAAGTTCTTCAAGGCTGGAATGTTGAATATTTGGCAAAATTATCGTGATTTGAAATCAGAGGTCTACGGAAGAAACTTGCATTTAGTTGTGAACGGTTTGTCTCGTAGTGATTTGGCCACCGGTGATACAAAGGATCAAAAATTGTATCTAAAGAGCTCAACTCTTGCAAGTATAGTGGACGAACTTGCGACAGCTGTTAACTGCTGGAAAAGCTCAAACACCCTGGATATGAATTCACAGCAGATCAAGCTGAGCCGTGAGCAGTTTCAGACTATGCTTCGAACCAATAAAGATATTCCAAAATTACCCCTGTTTGCTGTTCTATTTGCTCTCCTCGAGGAATTTGCATTACCATTGTATTATATCTTCCCCAGCCTCATGCCATCAACTTGCGTTTTCCCCGGCTTCATAAGACATTATTACAAGAGAAACATCAAAGCTCAAGAAAAGCTGGCGACGCTACGCGAAAACCAAACTTTTGAAGAAATAGCTGTTAAAACACCATATACCATGAGCGAAGAGGAACTGCGATGCGTTTGTCAATTGTTGCAGCTAGGGACACCGTTTTCAAGCTACGAAACTTTGAGAAAATTATTGTCCCATAAATATAGAGAATTGGTTGTTGACACACATCTTCTAGTGCGCGACGGAGGACCGGAGTCACTGGGTAAAATGGAACTGTTCATCACTTGTGTTGACCGTGGATTGGTTGACTGGAAGCAAGTGTTGGCTAAACTTGATGACAAAGATCACACGCTTTATGATCTGCTCGACGAGAGCGATTTACGTGATCGACTGAGGTCACATTTGGATAAATTTGAGGAGAAAGGCCACAATGTAGGCGTTGTTGGTCTCTGACTAGATCTTGTACATACATAATCGGACTGCTGACTTTTCAGATTTGCGTGTAAGGATGTTTTAACGGTAAAAAATGGAACAAAAATACAATCAGCAAGGAATTGAACAATTGAGTATTTTCACTTACAAGTTTGACATACTTGAATTCTAATTCTTCATCGCAGAATAAGGTGGAGCCTGCTACAATTATAGTTTGTATCCGTTATTTACTGCAAAACTATTAAAAGAGCGCGTTTTAGTTTGCTTTAATTAGTGGACGATAAGAAGGGGTTGAGTGTTCTTATGATAAGTGAGATTCAAAATGCCCAGTCGATTTGGAAATTTGGCCAATTTAAGGCACAAGCATCACGATGAACAACACCACAAAGATTCCGGTACCCATTCATCCCTTGCCAGCAGCGCAATGATGACTCATTCGAATAGCTCACGACGTTCGTTCTTTGGACTCAACATGGGTAAAGCCTCCTCTAACGAGTCACATGATTCTCTTCACTCGGATGAACATTATAGTAACCAGCAGTATCATCAGACTCCTCACGAGGTGGAGCGCAGACATACTCCACGGAATACTTCCATGGTTCAATTGAAGCGGTTTTTCCGGCCTACCAAGAAAGTTGAGGCTGGGGGGTCTGGAGCATCGCTAGCAAGTCACCGTCATACTGACGGATCTTCCAAGGATGTATCTCCAAAGGTTTCTCATTTTGAATTAGCCTCTCCTACATTTACCCACGACGCAAACAACAACATGATTGTGAAGCCGGATCCAAGATTTTGGGACGATCTAGAGGGATCGTTGACTAAGAAATACGGAAAACTAGGAAAGGTTTTGGGCTCAGGAGCCGGTGGATCTGTTCGTTTGTTAGTGCGCGAAAGTGATGGGGTTACTTTTGCGGTGAAGGAATTTGTGCCTCGAAGACCTAACGAGAGTATCAAAGAGTATGCTAGAAAGTGCACTGCTGAGTTTTGTATCGGAAGCACTCTTCACCATCCGAATGTGATCCAGACTATTGATATAATCAGTGAACACAATCAGTATTTTGAAGTCATGGAATATGCGCCTATTGACTTCTTCGGCGTGGTGATGGCCGGGAAGATGACACGGTCAGAGATCAACTGCTTTTTCAAGCAAATTACTTTAGGTGTGCAGTATCTACATTCTGTTGGGCTTGCTCACCGAGATCTGAAACTCGATAACTGTGTTCTCACAAACGAGGGAATTTTGAAATTGATTGATTTCGGTTCCGCGGTGGTTTTCAAATATCCGTTTGAGGAAGAAACAGTTTATGCACATGGAATAGTAGGGTCCGATCCTTATTTGGCACCTGAAGTCTTAACATCAACCGAAAGCTATGATCCTCAGTTGGTTGATATATGGTCAATTGCCATTATTTATTGTTGTATGACACTCCGGAGATTCCCATGGAAGGCGCCTAAACCTGAAGATCCAAGTTTCAACTTGTATTGCCAGGAAGACGATGTGCCCCATGATTACGTGGAGAGTGCAAAGCATCACAAGCAATTGTTATACGAGAGAAAGAAGAAACTCTTGGAACAAAAGGAAAATGAGGAGCATACGAAAGAAAAGGGGCTGTCAGCAGGTAATAGAGAGTCAGAAGTTCAAGAAGTTTGTGAGAAAACCGAGCAGTTGACGATGGAAAATCAAGAACAAAAACCTATAGAAAAGACTGTGTCGGCCGACCCTAATGCGATTGGCGACAAAGACTTGAAAGTCACAGAGAAACTAGAACCCCATGATGAGCCATCCTCGAAAATGCCAGAGAACTTTGATTTCAGCCAACTCCCTGATCCATCCCTCATAGCCGTCGATCCTCCAAAAATTGACCCTCAGCCTCAGGAACCATCTTCCAGTACTGATGGCCTCGGCGATAAACGTGAAAAACCAGAGCGGAGACATGCGGGTGCGTCACGCCCTCATCGTCAAATTCATGGTCCATATCGGTTGATGAGACTTCTGCCACACGCAGCAAGACCACTTATCTCACAGATGTTGAATGTTGATCCTGCGAAACGTGCTGCCATGAAGGAAATATTCGAAGATGAGTGGTTTACCGAAATCAAATACTGCACGATTGACAACAAAGGCAACACGATCAATGATCCTTCGCACAGGCACGTTTTGGAGACCAGCTAGAGCTGAATACATGCATACCACGAAACCTAATTTCGTCGATAGACGCGTCGAGAAAGATTTGATAAATAATTTTGTAAACATTATATTTACTCAATATGGATCTAGCGATACTGAGCTCGCGGCAGAGATCGGAGCTTGACAAAGCTGTAGTTCAGTATCTTGAAACGATAATTAGAGAACCAGAGACCATGGTAGAAATCCGGCGACAATTGGGAGTATCAGCGCCGAAGGATGATGGATCAACGATACCTACTAATTATTTAGAGAAAAAGTGGGCTACAGTTGTGAGGCTTCAAAAGCGAATATACGATCTTGAGAAGGAAATTGGGGAATACAAAGAGCTGGTCGATAATTATTCAGAGCTTTTGGAATCTGCAGGCGGAACTGATATTAGAAGAGACAAGCTAGGCTGGATACCAAGTAGAGTCAAAAATGTTTTAAAGTTACACAAAGGGTCGGTGACATGCGTAAGAATGCATCCTTATGAACCTATCATGGCCACTGCCTCACAAGATGGAAGTATTGCATTATGGAACATGCTGGATCTTTCTGAGCCAGAAAAAGTCATACGCAACGCACATACAAGAACTATTAATGCTCTCAGATTTCAGAGTTCCGAGATCACGATTGAGTCCTCGAAAATGCTTTTAATTGCATCCTGCTCCTCAGATTTACTCATCAAGCTTTGGGACTGCCGGACTGGGAACCTTGTGAGGGTACTAACGGGCCATGATCATCTGGTTTCAGGCCTCCAATTTAATCCTGCAGATCAGACCCAGCTCGTTAGTTGTTCGCGAGACCAAACCATTAAAATCTGGGATGTCGTGTCGGGATGGTGCCTGCGCACGATTAGTGGCCATTCTGACTGGGTCAGACGCGTGGACGTCAATAGCAATGGGCAATATCTACTTAGTTGCTCAAACGATCAATCTATTAGACTCACTCACTTTAATACAGGGGCTGGAATATCTATTTGTCTAGGAAGTGAACAAGTCGTCGAAGATGCAATTTTCTTACCCCCAGAGTCAAACCAGTACTTAGACCCATTGGTGGATGTGGAGGATGATGCGTACACTGATTTGGGGTATAAATATTGTGTGAGCGGTGGCCGTGACTGCATTTTAAGAATCTGGCTTTTGAGTGTTCCTGATATTACCAATCCTGAAAGGCCTAAACCATCTTCGAACCCAAAAGGAAGGCTTCTGTACGAGTTTAAAGCGCACAGCTCGTGGATTAGATCTTTGTCAATGCATCCAAACAACTATTATCTGGCTTCATGTGCAGACGATAAGTTGATTAAACTTTGGGATCTTCGGACCTTGGCACCCCAGGGGGTGTTAGGCATGGTGACGCAACTCAAGGGTCATGAAAATTTTGTGAACACAATAGAATTCGCTCCACCCGTCGTGATGGAAGGTCAAGAGAAAATATCAAACGGAAAGATGTTGGAAAAAGCGATTCGCTGCTATTTGATTAGCGGATCGGCGGATAATACAATAAGAATTTGGGTTTAATTGCGTTTTAAACAGCATACATCTCTATTTTGTTCCAATAAGTTATCGCACATCTTTTAGAACAAAATTGACGCTTCACAGGGATGTCAATCGCATCTTTGAAATCCCACCATTCCATTAGCTCTGCCACACTCTCGACGCAAGTGTGGTCACAATTTCCGCATGTAACACCATTGTTTCCGTGGATAAGAGCCTTGACTGCCAACTTATACACTCGCTCGTGAACCATACTTCTCCAATTGAGCAATTCTGACTGAGAAATCAGATAACCTGATATTTTGCATAATGCGAGCTCGGTAAGAGTTGGGGTCCAATGGTGCTTAGCCATGAGATGAGTCTGTTCTGGGTCGAAAACGGAAAGATCCGTATCTTGCAGCGTTGATAGGTTTCTGGCAAGCTTGAAAGCGTTGAGTGCAGCTTTACTGACCTGCTTGTTTTTTGAATTCCAATGCAACGGCGCCACAAAACGCATCGTGGCATCAGGATAATCGGACTTGAAGTGCTTGATTTGATGAACCTTTTCACAGGTAGTTCTTTCAATCAAAGGATTTGGCCTGATTCTCAGAGTTTGCAGGTTTTCGAGTTTTAGAAGGTTGTGGGGTAAAAACTTGATTTTGTTGTTCGATAAGTTGAGACTCTTGAGATTGGTGGACTTTTCGATGAGACCAGGAACACGGGCAATCTTATTATTCCGCAACGAGAGGACTTCCAGGCCATTAATGTCAAATAATTTCGGATTAAGTGATCTTAACTCGTTCTTTGAAGCGTGTATATGCAGAATCGGCTTGATGATCCCTGTTGGACCATATAACACCAAATCTTTAAAATCTGCAATCTGCTCCGGTAATGACGAAAGTCCGAGTTCTTCGAGCTCGAGATTATATATCCGCGTCGAGTGATCAGCTTCAGACTCGAAAAGCCTCGTGATTATTTCGGCAGCAGCTCTATTTGCCATATCAGTGTTTTTAACAACAAAAAACGTAGGGTCGTCGTAGAGACTTGGTTTGTATCCTTCTGGGAAGGTCGAATCCGGTAACAATATACCATATACTCTTCCATCGCGGTCTAGTGCAAGTTCCTGCTGCTCCAGATACACGCGTTGTTTTTTTCTTAAGGGTTGAACGGCCGCAGGAAGATCCCATTTGACCAAACAATCCCTAGGAGGACTGTCAACCAATGTAGCCTGCGATTGGGAGATGATCGGCGGAGACGACGGGATCGTATCTAGAGTCGTATTCATGTAAGATTCTTCAACGTCGGGTTGATAACCATGGTAATGCAGCGGAGAGCTGGTTGTCGAGTGCCGGTCAAAGTAGGGGGTATAGGACGAGCTCGATATCGGAATCATATCGGACGTGTTGGTATCCGCGCGCGACTTTGGGTTCCACGTATAACTAGACGAGCGCATGGAATCGTCATCAGCCAGTATGTCGTCGTCATCAGCAAGTGTAGCTGTGCGCTTCCTGGCCAATGGTGGTTTGGAGTCCATGGCTTTATAACGCGTACGACAATAATTTTTTCACTACACAGCCAATTTAAATTAAGTACTGAAGAATGAATGAATGCTATATTAAGTAGGTATGGTATGAAAGATGGTAAGTATATTAAATTCCTTAGTTGGTAAGTTCGGGACTTTCGGCTCTACGCCTCAATATGACGAGGTGGTGTAAAGACCACCGCACATGTAAGGCGCCGGTGATGATTGTGGTTGCGTCTGTTACTATTGTGGGGGCCAGACTCGGGGATGCTGTTCACCTCTTCCCATCCAACCGATTCGCGTCTCTGATGATCAATCCGGCTTTCCAGTTGGTCGAATGAAGGATCATTATGTAAAAGAAACTCGCTAGAGGAACCTTGCAGGGTTTTAATTGAATCATAACTGGATAAGGAGTTTTCCAAACAGACTGGTTGCAAGTCTGTTAAGTCGTATGTCTCGTACTTTCTGTTCTGCGTAATGGTTGATGATAATGTTGGGTAGGAGTTGGACTTTTGATCGAGTAATTTGTATTTGGTTTGCTCGCTATCCGAACCGGTCGGAAATTTATGGTCCCTTTTCCGATAGTAGACCAAAGAGCCAACCAAAGGCAAGCTGCCAGGGTTGTAAAATGGAGAGTCAATTAGCTGTTTGTCTGATTCCTCCTTGAGTGCCTGTTCAGGCTCTGATATCACTAGTGAGCATCTTCTCATCTTTTTGCTAGTTAATTGCCGAATTTCCTTTGCTTTCTGGCGCAGGAGGGACGCGCAGTTCTTATATACACCATTATCACCCCACAAAATATAATGTTCGAAGCACCTCACAAAAATGTGGGGTGGTTAGATTAAGCTAATTCGGAATTTCGCAATCGCGTTATCAGTTTTGAATGCAAGTTCTGCAACATAAGTAAGTGTCTTAAGAAACCAGGCATGTTTGCGCATCGCCTCCAAAAAAAGTAAAGCACCTGAGCAAGGTAGAAAAAAACAAATAGCACCGGTTGGTTTCGATCCAACGACATCAGGGTTATGAGCCCTGCGCGCTTCCACTGCGCCACGGTGCTGAGTTTGGGTAATTTTCTGGTAGTTGTCGTTTAACTCAAATCAATTGACCTATAATCGATCGTTTGGACTTCATTTGAATCCATTCAAATATACTTCTCATTGAATCTCGATTTATTACTTTTCAACTAGGAGTCACCTTGACACTCCTTACACACTATTTCACATAGTGATCATAATGATTACCTAAAAAAACATAATGTTTATGTTTTACCTGGTTGGGAAATATAAAAACGGTTAGTTCGATTTTCCATACATTTTTTAATCAGTTCATCAAAACGTTGTGACTTCATGGAATAACCATCACTATGAAGTTATTACGTTTCAGTGGTTTGACCATTCTTGGGTTAGTTCAAACGAGTCTTGGTGCGATTTTTGATACATCCCTAGTCCAGCAGCCGGTCATATTGGAACCTGTGTTTATTTTCGGTGGATTCGACAGTGTATCGAACTACTCGGACATTTCCAAATACAATTTGACAACAGGAAGCCCAGGGATATGGGCTTTAAGCTCCAGTAACAGTTCGATATCCCAACTCGAGGATTTCGTTCCAGACAGCTTGTTCGAACTAGATGATTCCTCATTTATCTACCTGCTAGATGGGAAACCGTATATTTACAACCTTGAGTCTGAAAACAGCACAATGCTTCGCAACTGGGATAATGTCAATGGAACATGCTCTAGCGTTCTTTCTGACGATAATTACATCTATTTTGGAGGTAATCTGAGTCACAACAATGAGTATGGTGTCGTGGTGTACGATCGCTCGAACGACACACTCATAACCTCTGGTTTTGGGGGATTTAATGGACCAGTGAATACTATGGTACTTGGAAAAAACGACTCGATCATTTTTGGAGGTCAATTTGATAACATTGGTGACTCGAAGCTTCTTTCTTCCGGGAGAAATAACTCGACTATGGTGGATCCTGGTCAGCTCATCAGTTTAAAATATGCTGAGGTGAGCAGTTCTGGTGGAAGCACTCCAAAAGAGATTATATGTCCATCAGATTCCAGCCAGTGGATTCTTGAGAGCGGACAACAAGGGTCTTGGTCAGTGGAGCTTGTCAGTTCTGTTCAGCCATCCAAAATACGTTTATACAACTTGCCGGGCGACAACGGAGTCAGTTTATTCAGAGTCACAACTAAACCTGCTAACGGGATCATGAACCTAACTTACATTGATCCAGATACATTGGATGCTAGCTTTTGTGATGCTTGGTGTCCGTTATCATCAACTTCATCACTGGCTTCTGCGCTCGATGAACATGAGGACAGTCTCATCAATGGTGTTTACACAAACCAAAATCAGACAGATTCCGCCTGGATAGGATTTGGCGAGAACTATCAAGAGTTTGAGTTCGTGAACCCATTGCAAGTGACAGAGCTGACCATAGAGGTTTTGGACAATTATGGTAGCTATGCGGGCTTATCAGGTTTTGAAATTTTTCAGTATGGAACAACAATCTACGCCAATAACTCGCTAAATGAACCCGCTTGTTCATCGATTACTGCCTACTCAAAATCCGTTACCATTGGTGATATAGATTGGAAGTCTGAAAATGGCTACTTGACTACTAATCTCCAGACCTCAGATATCGATGGCCAAGGCATCCAATACGACTTCAACCTTACTTACTCGGGTAAGTATTCTGTCTATTTGTACACTCCCGGATGTTTGGTTGATGGATCGTGCGACACTCGAGGAATTGTGAATGCTTCATTCTATGATGACTCAGGGTTGGTTGCGTCCAAATTGATTTACCAAACCAATAATGAGGAAAAGTACGACGTCATTTATTCTGGCTACGTTGACATGGACTCTGGCTCTCAGCCCCATCTTGACGTAACCTTAGAGTCAGCATTGTACTCCGATACTGTTACTCTTGTGGCAGGATCAATATTTGTTGAGTTTGTCTCACTAGATATTGACCAAGAGCAAGTCTCAAAACTGAACGGTCTCTTTGAGTACCAGCCAGATGCCACATCATTTGAATATTCGTCTATTGACAAAATTGGTCATAATCTTACACATGATGCTAACATCACTGGATTGTACTTGAATGACTCCATTCTCTACATTTCAGGACAATTTGAGTCAAGTCACGGAGACAACCTGATAGCTTTCAATGTCACTAGCTCAGAATACAAGGATATTTCTAGTCTGGAGTCTTCTGTTCAACAGCTCCTTTTTGTGGATGACGATCTGGTGCTTGTGGAGGAAGACGACAACGTGATTCTCTACAACGGTAGCTATCATGAACTAGTGTCATCGAACAACAGCGTACAAGCATCAGCTTTCGTCTACAACTCCTCAAGCTTTATCTCTCTCGACTCATCCGAAATATCATCTCTGTATGACGTGGAAACTGGAAATTGGTCGAATTCAGAAGTGTTTCAGGCTAATTTTTCAGATGCCATTCAAACAGATGACGCAAGCTATGCAATTGGAACAGTTCTCAAATACGATTTGGAGTCGACGGATGTTGTCAAAATAAACCAAAACTCAATAGGTGCAATGCAGGAGATTCAGTCAGGAGAAGTTTACACAGCGCTATATCTGAATGAGACTCTGATCTTAGGTGGAAATTTCACATCAAAAAATGGAAAGAAGAATTTGATTTTCACTGACGGTACCACCATACCAAACTTGGAATTCAGCGACAACTCCTCAGTCAGAGAAATATACAGCTATAAAGATCAGATATTTGCAGCCTTCGATGGAACCATTTCTATCGGTGAAAGCAGTGGTTCAGGCTTGCTAATCTATAACACCAGTTCCCACAATGTTTCATTTTTGTCCTCAGACATATCTGGATCGATAGCCGCAATCAGTGTGAATCCTCAGAACTCAGATATCATTATTGGTGGAGATTTCTCTGCAGCTGAGTGTAGCTATCTGTGCTACTTCAATCCGAAAAACAACACCATGTGGAGTCCTCAGGACCAGGTTTCAAGTCAGGTGACTCAACTTCAGTATCTGGATGGTTTACAAGTTCTTATGAGTGGAAATTTTACAGACTCTTCCTTCAAAATCCTTGACCTTAATACCAGCAAAGTTGAAAACATTGATAGGTTGCAGCAAGTTTCATTACCTGGAGCCGTTAGAAAGTTTGAGCTAAGCGGGTCGGATGTTGAAGACCCGATTGTTGTTATGGGCGACAATTACGTTGGTTATATCAATGGTTCAAGTTTCAAACAAATTTCTGGCTTATCAAGCTCGGATAGCAAGTTCACTGACATTCAGCTGGTCAATTCATCATCTTCATTTCTAGATAGCAAAATACTGCTACTTTCGGGAAAGATCGAGATTCCAACCTACGGTAATGTGAACCTTGCTGCATACGATGGTGACTCCTGGTCACCATTGATGATTATTGGGAAAAACATGAACACTTCTCAAGCTACCATGACAGGAATGGTGAAGAGCTTCAAATCCATTAATTTCACCCCGGCTATGCATACTACAAGCTCAACCAGCTCCCCAACCGAAAGCACTACATCCCCAGGTAGCATGCATCACGCAGAAAATTCACGCAAACATTTAACCAAAGGGCAGGTTGCCGGTGTAGGTTTAGCATTGGCCGTGGGAACCATGTTCCTCTTCACTGCTGCTGCTGCTGCCATGTACTACACTAGTACTCGAGCCACCAGAACAGCAGCTCTGTACTCAAGAGTCGGAGAGGATAAGATGGTCCAGGCTGTCCCCCCTGACCAAGTCATAAACAATATGAACAAAACTAAGGCTTTGTGAGGCCAATGTATAATAATTTAACATTTATCGCCGCGTCGACTTTTGAAATAAAAAATAATCTGGCTCAAACTCACCCTGCTTATAAGAGGACTCAACTATGCCGAAAGCGCTCGAAAATGTTGCTTTGGGAGTTCAGTCGAAGTATAACAAAAGCGTTTATGATTTGTTTGGGTTTGATATGAGGGGCCCCCCCTCACTCATTAGTAAACAATTGGTAATTCAAAGTTTCTGTCCCAAGCTTAGTGTTGTTTCTACACCAAACTCGGATGCTATAGCAGAAACACTGGGGTTCAGCAACTTTCTACAACTGCTTGGATGCTTTGAACAATACCTTATTGATCAGGATTCTGGGGTCATGAATCCAAACGACGCAATATCGAAGCTGACAGTGCGTTTTGTCAGTCCCATTCAAGACCAGCTTCGGGAACAAGAAGCATTATCACAGACACGAAGATCTAGCTTGGGTGTAAACTCGTCGATAAGTGCGTCTGATTCTTTCAGTCAATCGTTTTCTAATCCTGAGCTATACGACCTTTCGTTACTAAATCCGTTCATGAATGACCACATCAAGGACGTTGATCATATTATAGATGGCCACACTGACTCAACTGATCTAATTTTGACCAGGAACTCTATTTATTTGAAACTGTTGACCAAGGTTGCGTCCTCTAACACTTTGTCCTCTTTCGAGTTCTTTAACCATCCCGTCATGCAGCTATTTGTTGTAACTGCCAGCGATTCGAAACAACATATAAATGAAACTCTCACCAACTGGAAAAAGACCATATATGCCAGCTGGCTGGATACGGACTCGATTTTAGAGCTTGTATTAATTGTTGTCGATCCTGAACAAGATTTGCAGGCCGGTCTCAGATTACAAGAAGAGCTCAAACTAGAATTGGGAGTCAAGAGTCTTATATTGCCACTGGACAATTCCGGCGACAATGTTAAGGTTCATAAACCAATGTTCAGTCAACTTGATAACAACATGATGCGGACTGAATCGCAAGACCACGTCTTGCCGCGTCAAATCTGCGAAACATTCAGTGACCAAATTAAGGATATAATTTACAAGCAATTGGTGCCGCACATGGAGAGGAAAATTAGGTTATGGACTGAGGAATATGTTGCACCACGTCGGAGCTTCACGGGAAGACTTTTCAATGCAGGAAAAAAGTGGGGTGGATCTGGAGGAGGATCCAAGAAGTCGTTTTTCTCATTTGGTTCTGGGGACAAGACGGAAGCAAGCCCTGAACCAGTTGCATCAAGCTACAATAAAAAAGAGGGCTACTACAATGTGAAATCCCCAGAAATGTACATTCGACGTCTAGCCGATTGGAGTTTCATGCTTCGAGACTACAAAACTTCTTATACCACTTATGAGCTTCTGAAGAAAGATTTTCTGAACGATAAGGCCTACAACTATTTGGCCTCGCTTCAGGAGTTCATGACAATTTCCTTGTTGATTGGGGCAAGTAACAAAGTCAATCCTCTGGATGGTTCTGTAGCTCAGACCAACTCGAATGGCATCACTAACAAGATTGTTTCGGAAGTTATAAATCCTGTGGTTGAATCTTCATATTACTCTTACCTGTCTCGCTACAATCTGAAGACATACAGTATCCGCCTGTTGCTCGTGATTGCAGAGCTTTTTTTTGCTCTTGGGCAGTCAGCTGCATATTCTGCAAATAAAGCATCATTGTCAACTGAACTATATTATAACGAGTCTATCAAACTGTACACGAAACTTATAGATTCGCAGTCTTTAGAGAGCACCTCTAATGCTATCCTTATGGAGAGGATTGCTTATATTTATCGCAACTTCAACAAGCCGGAGAACTCTGAAACTCTCTCCCGTACAAAGTCCTATTACGAACAAGAAAATCCGCTTAAGCTGAAGATCCCAGACGCGGTGGAATTGGGCCATACTCGCTACAGGAAGTCAATTCTATGGCTTTTATTGGCGGCAAAGGAGCTAGATCCGGTCTCAAAGCCAACACAAACCAAGCTACTAGTTGAGTGCATTGAGGATCAAATTTCTCAGATCCCAAATCACTCGACATCGCTCTGGATGCATAGAGAAGATGGACTTTTGCACCGTCTAAAACAAAGTCTCGGTATATAGTTTTACACAGCCCGACGATTTTTATCTCCCACTAAAACGTTGATGAAAAATTACTACTGATAAACATGTCTACCATTTTCGGCGCACGTGTGAAGAACGTTCTTTCAGCAGATACCATTGTTCTTGTTCCTTTGAAAGGGTCTAGCAAAGAGCGTGTGTTGACTTTAGGACACGTTCAGGCTCCTAGACTGAATTCTGGGGACAAGTATGCTTTCGAGGCCAGAGAGATGCTGAGAACACTACTTGTCGGAAAAGAAGTCAAATTTTGGATTTTGTATAAAAGTCAATCTGAAAAGGAGTTTGGAGATATATCCACACCAATATTTCCTTCCTTGATTGCCTACTTGCTTGAAAGAGGTGCCGTGAAATTGAAGACTGGCTTTTTTGATGAGGATGAGCTCAGTGATTTGAAAAGAATCGAGACAAAGGCTCGCAACCAGGAGGTTGGGTTGTGGGGAAAGAATGAATTGAACCTTCAAATAGCAAATGAATTGACACCAGCTCAATCGGAAAGGTCCAAGTCTGATCCTCTGGATGCAATTGTTGAGAGGGTGATCAGTGGAGACAGAATTCTCATTAGAATTCTTATATCCAAAGCTAAGCACGTACTTATGTCTGTCTTGATTGCTGGAATTAAATGTGCTAGAACTGCTTCAATTGACCAACCAGCTGAACCTTTTGGTGAGGAGGCTAAATCTTTTGTTGAATCCAAACTCTTGGCTAGAAATGTTAAAGTCAGCATCGTTGGTGGTTCGTCAAATGGAATTGCTGTTGCTCAAGTGATTCATCCTGCTGGAAAAATCAATGCTAGAATTTTGCTTGAAGGTCTCGGAGAAGTTGCTGATTGGCAATCGGCCATGTTGGGGTCTCAGGAAATGGCTGAACTCCGCAAGTGCGAGAGATCTGCTAAAAACCAAAAGAAAAATATATGGCATGCTGAAGATCAGGAATCTGACAAAACTGACACCACGTATAATGCTACAATTTCCAAAGTCATTTCTGCAGACACTTTCGTTGTTCATCTGAAGAATGACACAGAATTGACTGTCCAGCTAGCCTCGTTAAAGGGCCCAAGACAGAACGATCCAATAACTGCTCCCTTCTTCAATGCTGCCAAAGAGTTCGTTAGAGGCAAGACCATTGGAAAGCAAGTCAGAGTTGTTGTTGAGTCCATTAGACCCAAAACGGATCAGCTTGATGAGCGTCAATTGGTCACTCTCTACCTGCACGACGGAAAGAACATTTCTGAATTGATTGTTTCGAACGGATACGCTGCAGTCATGAAGCATAAAAGCGACCACAAACCAGATTACTGGGACTCGCTGATTGAGAGTGAACAACAGGCCATCAATGCCAAAAAGGGTATACATGGCAATACACCAGTCTCGGAAAGAATTGTTGATGCTTCTGAGTCTTTATCCAGAGCCAAACCATATCTATTCTCTTTCCAGAACGGAACCAAGGTTCCTGGAATTGTCGATCATATTACCTCGTCCAACAGATTTAAGATTCTGATGCCACGCGAAGGTCTGAAGATGACTTTTGTCCTCGGTGGTCTTTCCAACACAAAGGGTGAGGAGGAGCTTAACAAAGAGGCTCTTGAATTTGTGGTCAAGAAAGCTTATCAAAGAGATGTGCAAGTTGACATTTACAACGTTGACAAATTTGGAAGCTTCATTGGTAACTTGTACCTACATGGATCAAGCTCTCCATTGCAAATAGCATTGCTTGAGCAAGGTTTTGTGGAATGCCATGAGAGATCTCTTGCCCAGACCAAATTGGAATCGCAGTTCCTACAAGCAGAAGAAAAAGCAAGATCGAAAAAGCGCGGCTTGTGGTCCTCTCGCGCAGAGGAAGCAGCTCCTGTGCAGCAAATGGCAGCATTGAGCATCAACAGAAAGTATCATGATGTGATTGTGACTGACATTAGCGAAACTATTTCTCTCCAAATTCTCAATGAAGAGCAGAAGAAGCTTTCTCCATTCATGAAGCAATTCCATGCTTCGTCTCCTAGTTTTAATGCTCTCCAAAAGCCTCCAAAAGTGGGTGCATTAGTTGCTGCTAAATTTTCTGAAAATGGAAAGTTCTACAGGGCCATGGTCGAGACTGTTGATCGCCAATCCAATAAATACAAGGTCCGTCATATCGACTACGGGAACAGTGAATATGTGTCCTCGGTCGATCTTAAGGAGCTCCCACAGAACTTTGGCATAACTGTTTTGAAGCCTCAAGCGCATATTGCACAACTTTCTCTAGTTAGGCTTCCTCCCAGTGAACCAATTGACTACCAAAGAGATGCAATTTATTTCCTTGAGGATCTTATTCTGGACAGACAATTAGTTGCCTGTGAAACATTCCACAATCCAGAAAACGGTGTTGAGATGGATGTTGAGCTTTATGATCCTGATACCATCGCCACTGATGCCCAATGGACTATCAATAAGGAATTAGTGTCCAATGGTTTGGGAATAGTTAAGAAACAGCTGAGTAGCTTTGAGAAGCTACTCTCTAGCGAACAAAAGGAACTTTTGAACTTGGAGGCAGCAGCCAAAAGATCTCACAAAGGTTGCTGGGAGCATGGCGATATCGAGGAATAATGTACTACTATATCGAACAGTAAAATATAATGATAGTCTTTCATATTTCGCAGTATTTACAAGCATCTATTTCTTGGATTTTTTCTTTGACTTCTTTGGTTCTCCTTCGATGAATTTCATGATCTCATCGACTGATTTATCAGCAAGGTCAGGGTTTGGGGAAACAGACTTCTTCTTAGAAGAAACAGGTGAAACCTTTTTCACCTTTTTAGCCATTTGCGCTTCTAAAGCCTTCAACTGGTTTCCTTGCTTCTTCATCACAGAAATGTACTCTTTCAGTTGATTGGTCCACTTCTCTGCTTCAACGCTACTTCTATCGTTTGGACCGAGCTTCAACTTGAAGATAGTGGCAGCAAGTTCCAATTGTTCACAAGCAGGAATGAATCTCTTGATGGTGACAAGGGATTGTCCAAGTTGGAAATGTAGAAGACCAGACATTTGGCTCTGATCTCCAACATACTGGTCACTCAATTGCAAGGCTTTCTCAAACACTTGAACAGCTTCTGTGTGAAGCTGAACCTTCTGGAGAATCAGAGCAATGGAAGACAGAGCCGAAATAACATTAATATGGGACTCACCATGGTATGTTAGCCAGTACTCCATCACCCTCTGGTGAAGCTTCAACGCATTCAGGAAATCGTCGTTGGAAGCCTCAATCAAGGCCATTCTGGTAAGAGCAAGAACAGAATCAAAAGACTCAATACCTTTAGTTCTCTCCATGATACGGAAAGACTTGCGAGCAAGTTCAGATGCTTGTTGACCCATCTTCAGATCAACACAGACCTGGCCTAGCTGACCATAGCCTTTGGCAGTTTCGGGATGAATAGCACCGTAGACTTGTTCATAGACTTCAATGGCTTCATTCAGAAGTTGGACACCTTCCTCTTCACCTTTACTGACTCTGACACGTCCTGCCTCCCAAATTTCATCCACACAAGTCGAGTTGTAAATGGAGTCCTTCACAACTGGAACAATGGACAATATATCATCTGGGATAAAGGTTGTAGCTGGCAGAGATTTAGTGCCTGTCTTCTGTGCGGAGGTTTCCTCTGTAAATTTGTAGTCCTTGGCCTTCCATTGGATTCCAAACTTACGGGAAAGCTCTTTCATCAGGTATTGATGTTTGATCGGCCAGACTTCAGGAAGGGAGTATCTGTATCTGATGTAAACCTCATCCGAAATCTGTTTGCAAATGAGATCACTTGATTGTTCAAGGATTTCGAGAGGACCGTACATTTCAACCAAAGATGGTTCAACTTCTAATTTGCCTCCAAAGCCTAGGACACTGTTGAAAACATGAGCAACAACATATGGAACAAGGGCAACAGGAACCGAGCTGCATGATTTTCTCAAGAAATGTTTAACACCTCTGGCAATCATTTCCTGTATAGTGACAGAAAGCAGGGCATCTAAAACACTAAGCACGGGAGTGGCATCCAGTTTTGATGGCTCTGAATTCTCAGATGGTTCTTCCTCGGTAGTCTCCTTTGGCACCTCATCTTTAATAGCATCAAGTCTTTGTTGCTCCTTTTGCACAATGTCTCCCTTACGTTCAACGATCTTCTGGGCAAGTTTTCCAAGGTATCTCATATTGATACCTTGACGATGTAATATCGAAGTCAGGTGAGCACCATCAATAGGCGTGTAAGCTTCAGATGATTGAAGATCATCGATAAGCTCTGGTAGCAAGATCTCAGTGACAAACTTGGACACTTCTCTGACTCTTTCTTCATCCTTCTTCAATTCCTCTTCCAGCTCTGGACTTGGAGCTGCTGACAAACAGAAAGCGTCAGGGTTCAGTGAGTACAAAGACGTATCCACTGCTATTGTTGGTTTGTCCTCTTCCTTCTTGCCCTCTGCGTTCAGTTTCTCCGTTTCCTGCTTGACAGCAAGTGAGATTTGTCTTCTCCACCATTCCTCCACAGCCTCGTGTCTCAAAACAGTCTCCCTGTGAGGATAGGATTTCTCTGTTCCATCATAATGCTGCTCAATGAACTCAATGTCAACAGGCGTGGTCCGATAAAGATCGATAATATAATCACGTCCATCACTGCCCTTCATTCCCTTGGTATCCATTGAGGTCACGGCATCTTTGACTTGAGAACCATCTAAAGTCCAAGCCTTGTGAGGTTTCAAGTGGAAGACCTCGGCTATTTTTTTGAACTTCTCAGCAATCTTCTCATCAGCATTCAATTGTGAATGAGCTTCGGAAAATCCGTAAATGACTTTAGAAGCTGCCTCTTCTTCACCACTTGGCTCGTCAAAAATACCTGGAACAGGAGTTTGACACACCACTCTGCGACCACAATAATCGACAATAGTAGTGCACAGATGATAGATCTCTGTGCTGTCCAATCTGTTCAAGCATCTCACACCATCCAAGTCCTTTGCAGCAGCCACTCTGGCAGCCTCATCTCCTCCGGAGTGTTCAAAATCACCAGCAGCGTCAACTCCCAAAGAATAGAAAATTCCGTTTCTGAGGTACACATGCTGAGAAGCTTCATCGGTCGGATTCATTGGGGCAACATCACCGTGGACTATGGAAACAGCTCCCTTGATGGCATGAACAGTGAAGTCAAATCCAGTTTTATTCAACAACCGTTCTCTGGCAATCATTTCAGGCAGATTAGTCCGCGGGAGTTCTTTGCTTCCTTGGTATTCCTCATTCCAATCCTTAAACAGATCAGCTGCATCGGATCCTCCAACAATGTAGTTTTCCTGGATTCTTCCAAAATCAGGAATTTGTGTGTTGGCTTCCTTAACTAACCATGGGTTGTTTAACAAAGTGTTGGTTGGTAAAGAATAAACGTCCTGGATAAGTTCAGACAGAATTTTTGAGTTGTTATCCAACTGTTCCACAAATTTGGGCGACAGGCTCTTCAATAGTGTCAACAGTGAATGCGCTCTCGACAGTCTTTGATGTTTTCCGTTGGCCGAAGTAACTTTTCTTTGTGTGCCATCGAACTTCGCAACTGAAGAGTTATTCACAAAAAATCCTGTCACATGAGCTGTGATCTGGAAACTCTCTCCCTCCAAAGTCTGACATTGAATGTAAAGGAGATCTCCCTTTAGCAGTCTCTGTGGACTTGGTGGTGTCCAAGCTGAGACATGCAAGGACCGCAAAGCTGGAGATAACTTGATTGGACTAGAGGCAGAAATTGCTGAAGATTTCAGCGACAGAGCTTTTTCAACAATACGAGAGACGTCCTTCTTTGCATCTTCCGTAAGCTCTGGTTGCTTCTGTTCCTCGTTTTCTGCTGGTTCTGGCTTATTTGAGGCTGGTTCAAGCTCAAGCTGTTCAAAAGTCGAAGAACCGGCTGAAATTCCACTAACATCATTCAAAGTACCATAGAACGAAGGCAGTTCGAGAGAAGCAATCTCTCTAACTTTCTGGAGGTGTTCCCTGGCACTTTTCTCGGTGTAAGGAGCCTCCTTCAAAACGACTGTGGCTTCATTTGTGCTTGAAATTTCACCAACCAAAGTCTCGTCTTCCAGCACCTTGCCGTCCAAAGATCTCAAGAAAAATGATGTGTGGTGTTGAGTAGGCGTTATCAGCTTCAAAGTCTGCACTACATCCAGAATCGTGTCAGCAGGGTTGACTTGGAATGCTATTTGCCCTATAGGGTCGGGCAGTCTCACTGTCAATTGAACAGCCTCTACTTCCTGTCCTTCTGACATTTCGAGATTTTCGAATTTTTAGACATTTTTTTCGAAATATCGTTCTCGGACTCGAGGGTCCTGAGGAGAAGGATGATTATGTAATCTAAAAAAAGTTGAATGAATCTTCGTTAGACAATATACATGATACAGTAGCTTCTAATCGACCTTGATCTGACCGTAAATGCTCAAGACAAACACCATCACACCAATATAACCAACGGCACCACACAGCAATCCCACAACAGCAGAGATGACAAATGAGTATCCGACGTAAAGGACAACTGAAGTGAAACCACCAAGATTAAACCGGGAAAGTATCAATGCATGCAGGAAAACGTACACGGATATACCACCGCCAACAATGAAAGATCTCCATTGCCATTTGTAGTTTTCGTTGCACAGGGTATAGTAGATGAGTAATAAGGTGACCAGAAGAGTCGTAATTATCATCAACAGGAAACAGAAAAAGAGGAATCCAAACATGTAATAGACCCTGTTGAACCATAATGAGCTGTAGATAAAGTACATCTCAATAGCAATAGCTCCAAATGGGAAAATTCCAGCAATCAGTGCCATGTATGGGGTCTTCAAATACCAAGCTTGACGAGGAATTTGACGAGGAATTTGGTTCACCTTGACTGGGATTTGCACAACTGGACGTCTGAGACCCACAAGAGATCCAAGACAGGAAAGAGGAACGCTGATGACAAACCAGATCAAAACTATGACAAACATAGTTCCAATAGGAACCGCACCTGATGAGTTCACGAAAACCAAGAAGAAATTGAAGAAAATGAAGAGTCCAAATAAAAGTCCAGGAACCAGCAAAGGAGACAGAATCATGTTTGTCTTCCAGTCCTCCCCTTGGAAGAATTTGTAGATGTAAGCTGAGGTGAATGATCCAACAGAACCAAACACAGCATATAATACAAACATCAGAGTAGCAAGAGAACCACGATTCGATGGTGAAAGTAATCCAAACAATGCAAAAACACAGGTTATGATAGCCATCAGTAGAAGCTGGAGACCAGATCCAACCAAAACTGATAACAGCATTGGATTTTTTGGAGGTCTGAATACATCACCGTAAACAAGCTTCCAACCCATTTCATCAATCATGTCATCATCCAAGTTAATCTCGTTATACTTTTGAATATCATTCTTCAGTGTACGGATCAAAATGTGCGACATTATGATAGAAAGGAACAGCACAATCAAAGAAAAGTTAATCAGAGAGAACCACTGGATTTTGGGATCGTAAACATGCAGGTACTTATCCCATCTTGTAGCCCATGCAGTTGGAGACTCGACAAAGTAGACCGAATAAGTAAATGTGACACCAGTGTCAGCTTCTTGGTCCAGGCTAACAGGTGACAATTCTGAAGGTGGACAACTAACTTCTGACCCCTGGCTATAAGATTTTGGATCAACTATAACACCAACAACTCTATACTCTTCGGCTTTTCTTTGATGGAACTCAATAAAGATGTCATAATGATTGTACAGATGCGCGTTGTTTTCCTCATCAACGTATCCGATATGAAATCCTGAGTTGTAAAATGTTGTGCTAGTCTGTTCGTCGACCATCTGTCTTGCAGCCGGAAGTCCATCGACCAGCCAGTTATGTTTGAAACCGGCACGAATATTTCTGTTAACGAACACAGCGTCCGACTTTGAATAAGTTTGTGAACAAAGGTTTATACATGTTTTGTTTTCGAGCATGTTCAGCTCGAATGGAGAGTTCATGATTCTATCACCAAAAATGACAGATCCCAATGACTCACTCTGCTTTTCAGGACCACCTTCTGGCTGGCAGAAGTGAAATTTGGAGAAATAATAGTCATAAGAGTACAAGTAAGTCTTGACCGAATCGTCCTCGTGATTGGCAGAGGGGGTGATATGGTTCACGAGTAACGGAACCTTTTCACCAGCCTTATATGGAGTTGGAGCCACACCTGGAAGGTAGAAGGCATTGGCGTAGCCAATGCACAACGCCAAGACTACATATAAACCCTTCATGTTTTCAGTGAGACTTTTTTTAATACGTGTTGTACTAGTATATCGGTACCCGCTGAAAGGTTGGCAGATATTGCTCCACGCCCTGCATCTAAGTTCTCGAAAAATAAGTGGTAGCACGAAAGGAGGTTATGGGGATACAAATCATTCTCCGCGGGTTCATGGATATAACGGTCAGCTCGTCTATGAGATTTCTCATATTGCTTATATCTAGTATTGCTCTTGCGAGATTGTATCTTTGCATTAAGCCAATGTATCTCGCCTCGTGGCTAGATGACTTTTATGAGTGCCTCGGTCTATTATCCAGAAGATGCAGTAGCCTTTCCCATTTACATTTCTACAATTTTCGTAGTTGACTTTCAGCTCTAAAGTCAATCAAAGATATACAGCTGTGGAGGTTTATTTATGTCGAAAATCTGACAGAAATATTTATTTTCATGAATGTCACGCTCTGGAAACACAAGCTGAAACAGACATTGATCGATCTTGATAACCGCCGATCAGAACCTGAAACTTTTCAGCAAGCTGAAGATGTTTTAAAAACCCTGTACTCTGAACTCAGAGAAACAGGATCAGAGGATTGTCTGAGTCTAATATCCGTCATCCTCATGTTTCTACAGTACGAAAAGCTCAAATCTGCCGGCTTAGCACTCTTGTTGGTGATCCAGTCCAAAAAATTTCAAGGTTACAATGAAGTGCTGATAGATTCCCTCGAAGACCTCATTGAGACTGCACCCAGAGTTCAGGAGTTTAGCACAATAGTCGAAATATTCACAATTGCACCATCCGTGTCTCACCAAATTTTCTTGAAAAACCCAACTCTAATAGGCCACATTACTTCACAGGTGACTGATTCTGTCAACAATTCACTTTCGCCTTCACTGACGGTCGCTTTACTGAATCTGTTTTCAGCTGCTTGCATCGATGAGTTATGCAGAGCACCAATTGCAGATCAGTATTTTGTGTTTTTGATCAAAGCCCTCGAGCTTGGCGACACTGAAGTTCAATCTCTTTCTGCTTTAGTAATCTTGAAATGCTGGAATAGCATCAAGAAAGAGACCTTCAAAGACCATCAACAGCTATCCCCAAATCATCTTGAGAGTGTATTGGAAGCTGCATTGGCGAAAGATTGCAGATCGGCAATCGAAGGATTGGCATTTTTATCACTAATTCACAAGTCTATGAGAGATAATCATAAAATTATTGATAAATTGGGAGACTGTCTAAAACATGATGCCTATGGAACTGTCTGCATCTTCTCGAACTTGACACGGATAGCAAAAAAAGACGATCTGACAAAACTAAAGAATTTGAACTCTGAACCAGAAAACCAGCAGCAACTGTCGGACTTTTGTGATTACCTTTTGGACTCACAGATTATTGGCAGGATTACTGGATTGAAAGGTGTGTCGCCAAGAGTCCAGGAGAAAGTCATTGAGTTACTTTACAGCATTTCTACGATAACACACTGCAGAGCACGTCTTATTCAACAAGGTGCACTCAGCACGTGTCTTACATACCTGGTGAAGAGCTCGCAAATGATCGACTACAAGAAGGGAATTCATTTTGAAGAACCAATTGAAAACCAGGAGCTACGACTGGTGGCCATCAATACATTGGCCAATATCCTGGTGAGCAGTGACCCAAACGTGGTATTTTCTAACTCAGATTTGGTGACAGTGATTCCATTCTTGGTTGAACCTTTGATTCAATACGATGTTGAAATAAATGGAACCAAAACAAATAGCCCTCTTTCAGAACAGCAGATAGACAACGAAGATCTATTCAACTCTCTGATAGCCCTGATCAATCTAACATCGGTCGACAATATGGATCCCAAGCTCTTGTCAATAAAGCTGGCATGGAATGCGATCAGAAATATGATGCTATGCGATAATGTTCAAATCAGAAGATCAGTGTTGGAGTTACTATCTAACCTGATTGTCACTCCTGTGTGCATGGAGAAATTTTTTAATTGGGGTGCTAACGATAATGACAATTACAAAAATTATCAGTTGCTGGTCAAACTGATTGATCTGGATGACGTTAAGTCTCAAATTGCGATACTCAATATCATGGCAAACTCAAGCGAATTCGAGCTTGTTGCCACTATGCTTCAAAGTTCTGAGCTCTTTCTTGATAAGCTTTTAAATCTACTATCTGACCAGTTCAATACTGAAATTCTTCTTCGCGGCTTCTACATTCTACAGAATCTGGCTCATCTTCCAGACCATCAAACACTAGCAGTCTTGGCCCAAAAACATAATCTGAAAGGAGTGCTAGCAAAGTTGCTAAGAAATGTTGGAGACTTGGATGTTCGACACATGGCTATTGATGTTTGCAAATTACTACAACAATAATAGTGTCGCGAATCCTAGATTTAATGTTTTAAATATTAGGAGTTTTAATTATCCTTTTCTATGTACTTGTATTGGAGGCTTTCGCTGATTTTAGTAAAAATCCAATCATCCAATTCGGAGTCTTCCGTGAACTCTGGCTTCAATGGCGCAGATCCCGAAAGGATCTCTTTACCCGACGTTTCGAGGTATTGAAGTCTCTCTTTGACCAGCTCGCTCTCACAGATAGTTGATTTGTTGGTATTTTCAAAAGCGAGAAATTCAATTTTTCTGGAGCATAGGGTCTCAACAATGGTTTCCCATATCCAAAGCTCTATGTCAAATCCGATTTCTGAAAACCTCGTTCCAAAGTTCCTGATAGTATTGTCGTACGGATCTTTGAAAAGATCCTTTTCCACGTATTCGAATGGGTTAATTTTTGGGTTGTGAATGTGATAAAAGAGCGGTCTTGCAGGTAGTCCATCAAAGACCATGCTTCCAAAAGTGTGCACGTAGCTATAGACATAGGATTCCTTGAGGCGATCAATTTCTTTTGTATTCTTCTTGACGGCAAGCTTAAGAGCCTCGTGATCCCAACTAGGATCGTATTGCACAATGGTAGAGTCAACAAAAAAGTTGACATGCTTTATAAAAGTTCCGTACAGTTTGTCTGGTCTTTTGTAGACTTGATAGTTTGGTTTGCGAAGTACGTGAGCGGCCAATGATAAAGTTTCCTTATCACCTTCTCCTGCACCACCTTGTGACAAAAGCGGATGGTATCCTGCTGGCCCATTGAAATTGTAGTAGAGGGAAAGTAGAAGGGTGTTAAAATGTTCTTTTTTGTTTATGAGAACTTGACCACTCTCTGATGACCACTCAGGAAGGGTGCCTAATCGATCATGGTAGTTTATTTCATCTTCGACCTCAATCATCTCTTGTTGAGTAACATAGCGGTCTGTAGGCGTAAAGAAGTCATTGAGTTTGCGAGTAGGGACATTGCCTACCTTGATACCTAGCATCTTGTAGAGCAAGGGGGAGCCAGTTCTTCTCCAGAAATCAGGCCAGGTGATCATTTGAAATTTTTGATACACATGCGATTCAAACAGCTCATCAGGGTTCGAAACTGCGAAGTTGTCTGAATCCAAGTACATCATATTCTCGAAAGAGCTAACGAGCATTGCAAACGATTTAAATTGGTATCCTTTGAGCTCTCCTAAAGACTCCAAGACATGCGAGCCCAAGATATCGGTCATGTTGATACATTTGGCGTTGAGTTCGTTTGGAAAAATGTCGTCACAAAGAAGAGGCTCATACTCATGCTTGTAGGGTAGTATAACTTCCACGGGTAGCTTCGCTCCTGTTTTCCTGAGAGCCTTGATCGCTAAATAAGCATACCATGTGTACATCCCACCACCAACCATGGCATACCCATTTCCACTGTATAGCTTGACGGGGTCTTTCGGAAGACTGGAAATTATATTCCGGTGCTTAGTTTTGAGGTCCTGTAGGAATTCAGCGTCGAAATCCATGAACTCCAATAAACGATTTTCAGAAAGCACAGTGTAAGGAATTTCTTCAAATTGCGTTTCCCAGATCACCGGCTTACCATTAAATGTAATACTGCGCTCCGGATGAGGGAAGAGTAGCTTGTTAGCCGACAAAACGTTCGCATAATCTTCAAAAACCTTTCGTAGTGGGGCATCGATGGAAATGGGATCGTAGACACGATTGTCAACATTGTTCTCCAAAATAATCATTCTGTTTTCCGAGAACTTTCGGTTCTCCTCTTGCATCATTTTCCTAATGTCACCTGCACCAATGGGACCCTTAGAGCCCCCTTTGAAGTACAAGTCTTTGATTTCAGATTTTGTCAGATGCGCCGCCAACGACGATCTGGTATACGCAATCGGATCCATATCCGGATCTCGCGAGTATAGCTCATAGAAAAAGAGCGTACAGTAAAGTACTGCAGTGCTAATGAGGGTCAGATAGATCCATACACGAAGACCAAGCCGAACCATTGGATCGGTACTCTAAAAATAGGGGCTTAAATTTTTGGACGGCCCGACGCGACGATCGCTTGGCCGTTTGATTCTTAGGAATTAACTTCTAAGCTATGAATCTGCGTTCTAGGCTGGAGGAGTGGAGAGAAACCGCTGTGAGATGGATACAAAAGGTTAGGATTTGGTTTGGAGAGCTTCCCCTGTGGAAGAAGATGGTCCTGCTGGCCATCCCCGTGGTTTGGATCATTGCAAGGATTTTTATTAAGAAATACTCCTCTGTCGTGATACAGTATATGATTCTCGTCGCAGACCATTGGGGCGCCTGGGGCCTCAAGGGAAGGCTCCTAGTGCTTCTACTGGTATTTATGGTGAGCTTCCCTCCTCTAATTGGGTACTCAGCTCTTTGCATTCTGACGGGAATGATTTACGGTATGAACGGCTGGCCTCTGATAGCGGTCGGAACAAGCGTGGGATCACTGGCCTCATTTCTGCTATGCAGAATAAAATTCCAACCATATGCCAAATGGTGTATGGATAGAGACGACAAGCTAAAAATATTTATCAGTGCTCTCAACGATGAGGACGCTAGCTACTGGCAAAACTTTGGACTAATGTGTCTTGTTCGCTTGTGCCCGCTTCCCTACTCTCTTTCGAATGGTGCGCTGGCTTCAATCCCCAATCTCGAGACCTCGATTTTTGCGGGTGCGACCGCAGTGACCAGCCCAAAGACTCTGGTCACCGTGTTTGTTGGCTACCAGATACGCCGAATTTCGGAGGAGGATCCAGGCACCATGGGTCAGGTAGCCAATGTCGTCAGCATGCTGCTTGCACCTATCTCCTTTGCTGCTGTTACATACGTTATATATAATCGTGTTGCGCGTAGAATTCAAGCACACGAAAATGAGCAAAGCTCAGATCTTGGCTTTGAATGTGCTTAGTGCCGCGAACACGTTAAAAAATTATGTGTTTTTTTTTTCGTTCGAAAATACTTACAGTATGACTTCCAAAGAAGCTCAAGGTCCCGAACTGAAGAGTTTGCCCGAGTTCATGAGGTCTACGAGCCCCCAGGTCAGGTTTCATTCGGCCTTTCCTCCGTTGACCACTACCAAAAGAGTCCGATCTGTGATGGAAAGAGCTGGGTTCGAGGTTTATCGTCCAGATCGCACTGCCTCGTCCAGTAACCGCTCGACCCCTAACTTGAATGGACACAGAAATTTCACAGCACCAGGAACCTTTGCTCGACAGCACCAACACGAGTCCGAGCCTCAGCTTAGAAACAAATTTGAGATTCCAAATCATGACTTGAGCTCGAATTCGTTGCCTATCGACTCAAAACTTCAACAACTGAAACAAAGAAGTATTTCACAGAGCACACAGCTTTCTGATTCAGAAAGACAGCCAAATGCCAGCTTGTCTTTCAGTGACCACAAGTCAGCTGCGAGTAATAGTGGAAGCCCATCAAGACATTCTCGCGGTCTGTCATACGCGACCCAAACGTCCGAGAGATCTGAGCCTTCTCTGTTTTTTGGAAAGCGTCCCTCGATCCCTGAAATTACCACCTCTCCACCAAAATCAGAAGCACTCTCAGCGGTGTCCAATCCTTTATACCCAGAAGCTTCTGATGACATTTCGACACCCCCTCTCAAAGCGGCCCTTTTACAACCATATGATACCCCTAGGTCCAAGTCGACTGTCAATACCACAGAAGAAGAATTTGAAGACGCAAGCTCGTCTATCGATGCCTTTGATGCAAAGTTTGGTTCCGAAAATGAAGATTCCGTCGATCAACTACTTTCAATGAGGAGAGAACTTTCACCTGCACAAACCGCAGGGCTACAGATACCATCAATACCTACTAGAGTCGCAGACAGCACGAGCTCCTCTATCTACAACTCGCAAGATCTCCAGAGACTCAACAACATCAAAAGTCCAGACTTTAAACTATATAACGCACCAGAGGAAAATGACATGTCCACCATCCAGGAAGACACGGAGTATGATGATAGTGTTGCTCATCTAAGTAATAGACTATCAAAACTGCCAGTCAGTGGTCAGAGCTCAGTTAGATCGCCGCAGAAACCGTCCGTCATCAAATACAGTCCGGGTGAGGGCCCATGCAGAAGGTGCGCTCTTTCTATTGCCACGGGTCAGAAAACAATCTGGTCCAAGGATCATCAGCTTTCCGGACAATGGCACAGAAAATGCTTTTCTTGTACTACCTGTTCGAAGCCATTCTCGAAGGGTGAGTCTTGCTACGTTCACGACGACAATCCTTATTGTGAGACCCATTTCCACGAGAACAATGGCTCTCTATGTACTGTTTGTGGACAGGGAATTGAAGGAGAGTGTCTTACCAACGAGAAAAGCGAGCTTTTCCACACAAATTGTCTCAAATGCTTCGAGTGCGGAACTACTATAAAATCAGACTACTTTCTTTTCCAAGACCATGTCTTGTGCGAGATTGATGGTGCAAGGCAATTGAACGAGATTGACAATTCACAAGAGCGTATCACCAGAAGACACACCAGAATTCTGTACTTATAGAACTCTATAATTCGTGCATAGTATTATTACATTATATTCTAGGAAACTTGATCACAGCCTCTATTCCCTTACCCGGGTGATTGATGATTTGAAGTGAACCATTGTTGAACCTCGTGAGAAGTGAACAAAGAGGAAGTCCCATTCCAAACCCATTGACTTCGTCTTTATTTTGTTCCGTCGCTGTGGTGAAATGAAACTGCCAAATCTTATCTGCAATCTCCACCGGCATTCCTCCTCCTGAATCAACGATCTTGATCACGGCATATTTTTCGTCCTCATAGATGTCGACGCAGATTGGCGTTCCTGTACATAGCGCGGGAATGGTTGAATTTTTAAGGAGCTCGAATAACACATGCTGTATTTGCGGAGCAACACACTGTATTTGAGTGAGGCCACTTTGTGCTTGTAATTTTATCACAGGAATAGGATAGTCGTTCAGTTGCAACACTTGTTGGGTATACTTGGTGGCGTTTTCCACCAGTTGGCGCGCGCCAACGTTTTTAATTAGAGTATCATTGTGCAGGTAGTTTGAAAGGACAAAGGTAGTTTGGATGCGATGTAGATGGTAATTTTCCAGAAAATTGTGGATCTTAGAGGAGTAGTTTTGGTTAAGCCATGAGAGGTCTGCTTTCGTGGGCTTCGTGGCTATTTGAGCAAGCTCCTCAGAGCGGGTGAATAATTCGTCCTTCAAAAAATTCGTGAATTTGAGCTCTAGATATGTTGATGCTTTCTCCAGACGCTTGTACGATTCCTGATATTGCTTGCCCAGATCATAGTAATACTCTTTGATACTAGGATTTTGTATAGGATTGTCCTGGCATAAGGACAGAGCCTGCGTCTTGTAGATTTGTAGCAATTTATGTACCAGGTCTTGTCTTCTGGACTGACATTGAGGTTTAGTCACAGAGAGCCACCCAGAGCTAAAAAGAGACGGCTTTAGGCTTACAAGAAAAGTCATCTTCTTCTAGTAAGGTACCTAGATTGTACTTATATAAAGCGTCTCCTTTTGGCCGTGCCCCTGCCCGGGGCAGGGGAATTTAGGGATTTTACGGTCGACGCGACGATCGTCGCATAAATATTAGACATGTTAAAACGTTACATCAGGTGTATCCTTCACGTCGTTCTGTGTCACGGAGGCTTCAGCCATAGAGAAACCACTGGGGAAGACTATATCGTCTTCTAATTGGATAGATGCAATTGGTGCACCTGCGCTCTTCATCATGCTAAAATCTTTTGCTGTCAGCCAGCTGCTAGAACGGTTAATTGAGGTGTGTCTCGATTTCGAGGCGTACGGGGACGTTGGAAGCGAAATAATGGGATCCACTGAAGTTTGAGGGATACTAATCATCGGGATGGAAGGATGGCGGCGGATTTGTCGTTTGGAAGGCGTGGCGTTGAGAGATGGTTTTCTTGTAGCATAAATGGTATTCGATCTGGCTCGTTGATCTTTCAGGGCTCCGACGGCCAGTGATTCAGATCTTCGCCTATGATGGCTGCGTCTCTTACGAACTTTCTGATTCTCCAGTCCTGAATTTGACTCGTTCTCTGTACTGTGTATGAGAGAAACAGGTAGATATGTCAGATTCCTGTTGGGGTTCGATATTAATCTGGAGCGGATTTTGGTGATGGCTTTGTCCAAAGAAAATTCAAGCGAGCAATGGTTTTTGATAATGGACACTTTTGGCCAAGTGGCTCTAGCGCCACGAATCAACGCATCCATCAAAAACTCTGGAGTTGGATTGACCAGCAATTTGTTCATCTCATTGAATCTGATCTCAGGCAAGATTGTGATATCTCCTGAATATGGTTGCGAGAGTATTTGTCGCATTTTAGTGGAGAAATTTGTGGCTATACCCAGCTCGGAAGCTATCTCGAAATAATGCATGGCCTCTGAGAATAGCAGCTCGCAAGTGTTGTTCAGTAACTGCTTTAATTTTGCACTGTACTCATTTTCGATTTCTCCACCAACACACTGAACGGACATTTTCAGAAATGGGACAACATGCGGATTGACTTGACACGCAATGACGTGGTTAACATTAAACATTTCCGAAAGACGCTTAATTGGAAGATCGGAATTCACAGAGCCATCCACAAACTTCACCATTGGGTTGGACCACTCATTTATTTCTCCGGTTTTTATATTGCGCTCATAAATTGCAGACGAGGGAAAAATGCCCGGCAAAGAGCAGCTGGCACAGACAGCAGACCATATGAGTACATTGGGGGCAGTGAGGTAGTTCAGCAACGTTGGCTGTTCGTGAACTGATGCAGGAGAGACAGTGATATTCAGAATTCGGCCCGTTCTGTTATAGGCACCACGGAAAGTCAAGTCTCCGAGTATCTCCTTCATTGTCGACTGCAAATAAGAATTGTCAAACCAAGTACCGTATTTGAGGAGTCTAGCAAGACACGTTAGGAAAGTCTCCGGTTGATCGTCTTTTCCGAACACCTCGAATTTGCTAGAGGTGATGGACTCCAAAAGTTCTAGGACCTCCGGGTTTGTCTTTGAGCAGATAATGGAGCTCAAAATCGAGCCAGAGCTAGAGCCCGAAACGATTTTTGGCAGAAGGTCAAGTTCCAACAGGGTCGAAAAGACACCCATTCCCAGCATACCAAAACAGCTGCCGCCGCTCATGGTGATGGCCACTCTGCCGTAATTTCTTCTCGTTTGCATCAGCATCGCCAGTAAGTAGGTATCATAAAGAGGACAGTCCTCGTCAGTAAGAGTTTCAAGACACTGTTGACATTCATAAATATATTCCTCGATTAATCGCTTGGTCCCCACAAGAGAATGACGATATAGATTAATGTTATCCATATTTGCCATATTTCTGGTCCAAGTGGTCCGGATAAGGTATAAAAGTCTCGAGTAATCCCGGTTACAACGAGCTTCCTGTAATTCCTGTAGTCTTGCCTTCACTAGTTGATAATCGTAAAGGTCACTCTTCTCCTCTTTCTTCCAGAAATCTTTCTCTGTAAGGGAGTCCAACTTGGAACTGGTTTCATACCATTCTGTGAAGCTTGTAGCAGCCTTCTGCTGTGCTGAAAGTCGGTTGATTTGTGCACTTACCTCGTCCAGAGGTCCAATACAATGTTTAATTAGAGGTACATCTCGAAGGATCTTTACCAGCTTGTTCGTAAAGAAGGCACAGAGCGAGGCAGAGCGCTTGTTTGTCTCATCGATCTCCGAAAGTCGCTTTGTTATCAGCCTCTCAGTGATTTGCTCAAAGGGATTTGCGCTGTGGTCAAACGCCATCTCCTTGACACTCATTTCGATTATCAATTTATTAATTCTAAGTAATTTGTTGCACCGCCAAACTTCTATAAAAATGATGTTGCTACTCATGGGCAGGTGAAACCACCATCGCAAACCATAGCGGATCCGGTAGTGAAACTGGAGGCATCTGAAGCAAGATAAAGATAAGCTCCAGCCAGTTCCTTGGCCACACCTTGTCTACCCATTGGACTCATCTGGTACCAAGCATCGAGAATCTTCTTGTCAAGGAAGTCCGAAAGTCCTGTGTCCATATATCCAGGACACACGCAGTTCACGCGCGCACCAAATTGAGCGAATTCCACACCCAAAGATTTGGCCATGTGAATGCAGCCCGCTTTGGCAGCGTTGTAGGGCATTTGGTAATTTGGAACGTTAACAATCAGTCCGGACATCGATGCCGTGATGACCAACGAGCCCTTCTTGTTCTTTTTAAAGACTTTTCCCACGTTCTTTGCGCAGTAATAAACACCATTTAAGTCCACGTCTATGACTCTGTGCCAGCTTTTATCATCGTCATTTATGTCCTCCAAAATAGAACCGGTTTCCCAGACAACTCCAGCATTAGCCACAAAAACGTCAATTGTGCCAAACTCTTCAACCACCGCATTGGTCACCTCCTCCACGTTCTTGGAAGACGCCACGTTCACCCTGTAGGCCTTGGTCTTAGTGCCGTATTTCTCAGTGAGCTTTTGGCAAGTCTCTGTAGCATCCGAGTAATCCCAAATACACAGAACATCACAACCAGCTTCACAGTATGCCTGAGCAGCAGCGTATCCGATACCATTTTCTCTTGCAGCACCAGTAACCACACACACCTTGCCTTTGAGGGAGAAAAGCTCCATAATGCTCTTCTCCATTAAATGTGTTGGAGGAGGTTTAGGCAGAGGAGTTGGATCATTTCCGTGAACAAGTGAAGTGACGATTTCGTCTTGAGTCATTATTATTGCTTAATTAACATTGTGGAACAAGGCCTAGGTATATATTTATACTCGTCCTGATGCCCATCAAAAGGAATTCCGAAGCAAAAGCAAAGACTAAAAAGCCGCAGCGCCGTTCCTTAGAAATCTCTCGCGGCCGTTTTACGATTACATAATCAGCACGAGTGCAGTGGAATTCCGAAATAATCAATACATATTATTGTCTGTCTGTCTATCAAGGGGTTTTAGCTAGCAGCTGGTCGATCTTTGCTTCCAGAGCAGCCAGTTTTTCGTCCTTAGCAACATTTGCTGCTTGAAGTTTTTGGACCACAGCCTCGAGATCACTCACTAACGTGTGCAACTTGTCCATTGATGATTTCAGTCCACCAGCAGCACGAGAGACAGCCGTTGCTGGGGCTGGGGCTGGGGCTGGAGCTTCCGAAACCTCTGCCTCTTTCTGAGAAACCTCTGATTCCTTTGTTTGAACAGAAGAGTCTTCTGCATTGGAAATCCCGGATTCCGCTTTAGCTTCGGGTTCAGGCTCAGTCTCCTCTGTCTTGACTGGCTCTTCTTTGGCCTCGAGCTTAGGTTCTTCGGTTTCTGCAACTGGGGTGCCTTCGTTTGTTTCTGAGCTTTTGGAAACTTCTTGCCACTCCTCATCATCTCCATCAACGTCCTGTGTATCGTCATCTGACATGTCATTGACCTTGTTGAGTAGAGAGTCGACCTCCTTTTGATTTTTAAGATCGTCAATCGAGCCTGTGTGCGAAGTGACTGGCAGCTTGGTTTGCTCTGGCTCTTTCACCTCCTTGGCTTCTGGCGTAACATCCACCTTGACTTGGGGTTCTGGTTTTGCTTGCACCTCTGGTCTTGCGTGCACCTCTGGGCCAACCTCTGCGACAGTTGTAGCTGGAGTTTCTGATCCGTCGTAAACGTCCTTCATTGAAACAAGCACAGGACCACTCACCTTACCAGCAAAGAATTCCTCAGCTGTTAAACCAGGAACGCCAGCCGGAGCGTCAGGGTAAATATCGTCCTGGAACATTTCAGACCGTCTAGGAACGATGAAGGAAATAGGCTCGATGGAATTGTCGTTGAGCAATTTGTAGCCTCTAACAATCTCGTTGTCATTAACACTGACATATCTTTTTGGTCCAATGGTGTAGCCACGCTGAGGAGAAGTCGAGGGATACTCGGAAATCAAATAGAGCTCGTCTTTTTCGAATTCGTAGTATCTCACGTTTCCGTCTCCCTTTCCGGCAACAAAAAGAATCTTTGTGGATTCATCATAGAATGGCATCAAAACTCCCGAGGAAGCGTCGACAGAGTAAAAGCCTCCGATCGCACCTTCTTCGAGATGATCGGCTTTCCAGACTCCCAATTGTCTCTCGGAAAATCTATCGAATCCGGTGGTGACGAATCTGTCAGTGTTACCCAGCCAGCAGACACGGGTAGCTTTGGCTCCTGAGTGCCCAGGACCCTCCGATAGCAGATCACCCGACCGAACGTCCCAGACTCTAAGCTTTTTATCTCTGGAAGCAGTGGCAATCTTTGTACCATCGTAATTGAAGCAGAAACTGGTCACGAGGTCTTTGTGCTGCAAAGTTTTCTTGCATTCCATTGTGTCCAAATTCCAGATCTTCACGCTGTAGTCAAATGACGACGAGGCCAGAACATTCTCGGCAACAGGATGATAGACGACATGGCCCACTTTTCTGGAGTGTCCAGTCAGCTTAGCCACAGGGGCCACGTCTTTAATGTTGTCGGAGTCGACTTTGCTGTACGAGTAGCCCTCGGGAATCTCCCAGAGTAAGATCTTACCGTCCTCTCCTGCAGAGGCCAGCTTGTTCTCATCGAAGGGATTGAAATCGGTGTCCAGAACAGAGCCACCCGTATGTCCTCTGAACATTGGCACCTTATCAGGAGCTTTGCCCACCTCTTCAACGGGAATGACAATGAAGGCTCCAATGCCATTGGCATTGACACTGATGAACTTGCCGTTGCATTTAACAATGTTACTGTCAAAAGCACTGATTGTCACCTTGAGATTTTCGTAGCATTTTTCCTTCTTCACGGGCTGTCCAAAAACATGTCTAAACTTGGAAGCTCTCACGAACCGACCACTAACATAATTAGCTTACTCGAACTCACCACTTACCTCATGTTGTTATTTAATTCCACAAAAAAATCGTCGCGTCGAAGATTTCTTAAAAAATTTAGATCATCCAGACATGTCTCATCTGCTTGAGCTGATCGAGAACTCCCACTCGAAGCCGACGGATGATCAGGTTCAGCAGCATGTATTTAACGAATGCTATCAATACTTTGCATCTCTGAATTCAGAACACGTGTTTTGCAACAAGCTCGATGCACAGATTACGTGCTATTTGTTGGTCATTTGCATAGCATTCGAGGACTCTGAGATCCTAGACAATCTCAAACGGGTCACGCGAAAATCGCTCGATACCTGTCCTAAGTGTATTTTGGGATTTCACGAGGCCAGGGCTGCTGCTCGAGCTGACTTGTTGCTAAAAAGAAACCTCCCATACGACAAAATATCCATAGTCGTTAATCGGGTTTTTGACTGGGAAGCAAAGTCTCTGGTGGAAAAGTTGAACAATCTCAAGTTTGACAAAGATGAAGACCTGCTGACCAGCCAGGACGTACTAAACACGATTACAGAATGCCTGATATGCCCTCAACTGCTTCGCTCCAACGATCAACTGCACACATTGTGCTCTCATCTCCTTGAAGTAGTTAACAACCACCAGCCAATTAAACCAAAAATTGATCTTTTTGCGGGAATACTCTATTTTTTGTTTGAAGGATCAGAATCAGAAAGAAACTGGGCTCTTTCTTGTATCCCAGAAAAACTCAAGCCCGTGAGTTTATCTAACACGTTTTTGGAAGAGTATGAGATACATTACTTCAACATACAGGATCCCAGCTTCTTTAATGAAGATAGATGTGTCAACTTTTGGGTGAACATAATTTCCATCTTGCAGCCCTGCAATAACGAAGCGATCCTTGCCCTTAATTCACCTGTCATGACCGGATCTTTCCAAAAAACTGCAGTCTTCAAAGTTGTTCCGTTGATCCAAGTTTTCATCAACCAGATAATGTCCTATCTTAATACTCCTCTGCCATATTTGCTCCGAGTGTTCTCATTATTCCTCACCAAGTTTGGCGCAGGGTTCTGGGAACACGTGCAACCTCACAATTACTTGAATTTCTTTGACGTTTCATTCAACAGCCCTCACTATTCGAGACACTTGGATACTCTCAAACTCACCAATGACAAATTAAGCTCAAAAGTTCCGTGTTTGGAAGACCTGATAAACTGGATTTATCCCTTATATCGTTCCGTCACCCCTTCTCAAAAGACACAAACAGCTTGCATCGTTTACAAACTATTTCTGGACAAGCTCAGTAAACCATATTACGGACCCCTACTTGTATGCATGGGTGCGGACATAATCACTGACGAAATAAAGCTGCAGAATACTCTCTTTGACGTGAAATTGACTGTCGAGCTATACAGTAAATCAGATGCACGCGCTCTGATCGACAGAAAGGCCATCACATTGTTTGATGCAATGGAAAACTCAGCCATGAAACAAAAGACGATGGGTGTTGTGACTTCATCTCTGATTTACGACGTCTCCTCGTTGGCCCAAGCAAGTCACTTTCTGGCTAAATACGATTCCAGTACCATCTCCACAGTCAATATGGACTTATGGATTCTTCTCTCCAGAAAACTGGCAGCTGACGACTCAGAGTTTGCTAAACACATCCTTTACAGTTTGAACGAAGCCAGCTACGTTTTCAGCATTGACATTACACTCCTAAAGATCAATTTCAAAAGCTCAAGAGACTATTCTGAGGAAAAGCTTCGGGAGCTGGTGTCTGCTTGCAGTAAGCAGAACAAAAATGTGACGATGTTTTCAAGCAGCGTGGAGGTGATATTCAGTCGCCTGGCCGACTTTTTTAGTGGCCCAATAGTAAAGGGAATTCTAAGAGATCTCTCTGCTTCGATTGGAGTCTGGAAATGCCTGTGCTCATGTGAAGATAAATTATATGAGGGTGCTGTTGGTCTTCTTTACGAAGCATTTGACGTGGATGGACGTCTGGAAGCAATCAAAGAACTCCTCAAACTTGACCTTGCTGTCACGTTGGAAGCTGCGAAAGATGCGTTTGTCAGTCTGACCAAGCTCGAACAGTTCAATGCCAGCAAAAGGGGAGTTCGTGTCCTGATGGATGTTGTGCAGTGCCTGTTTGATCCAATCGATGGAGTTCTTATTGATGATGCAAATATGAGTATTGCTACCCGGAGCATCTTAGCACAATTTTGGAACCAGTGTTGGAAGTTTCTTTCTGTGATATATGTGAAGACATTTGACTGGTCGAAAGAGTACGAGAAGGTCAAGTCTCATATTCAGAATACGGAGCATAATGACAAAATCACCAAAACATTGATGGACTTCACCAGAGACGTGCTAGAGATTTCCCAGACACTATTGAACGGCTACAAATCAATGGTCGGCAGCATTAGTTTCCCAGAAGCTTCTGAGGAGCAAGTACGAGACATCCAACAAAGTCTTCTTCAGCCAGTTCTGAATGCGTTTGAAAAGACAGTGTACTGGCTCCGATTGAGCGACAGTGCATTGCTGTATCTTTGTGTCCAGTTGACCTTGGACACACTGGACCTGGTGAGCGAAATGAAATTAGACTTCACGCAGGCCTCACTGGCCATTCTTGCAAAACTGTGCCTGAAAGCGAAGAAATTCAACAACAAGCTTTCTGAAGAACAGAGGGGCGAGATTTTAGTTCGTGTGCGTAAATTCAACAACGAATTAGTGGAAGAAATCACCAACGAGGTCGAGATCACTCGTGCAAAAGACCAAGTTCCACCAATTAATTCTCGCTCTGCTTCCCCGGCTACACAGGAAGACCAAATTAGCAGAACAAAACCCGGAACAAAACAGTCCACGTTATCCAGTTTTCTTTCGAGCAAGCCTGTTGTTGAAGAACCTCAGGCTCCAAAGAGATTGTCGATGTTAGAACAGGCCAGATTACAACTTGCTGAGAAGAGGAAACAAGAGCCTTTGAGACAGGAACCAGCACCCGCAAGACCGGCGGGTTTTAATAAGCATTTCAAGAGCTCTGATGCTCAATCTTCTGCTTCAGAATCTGAATCAGATGATGAGAATGGACTTTTTACCAGGGAACAGGTTGTGGCCAAAATGAAGAAAACAAAAGTTGCTTTGCAATCGCTGCAGCCTCGGAGCAAGCCTCTGGCTCTTCGCAACTCCAATATCACAAGAAATGTTGACTTGAAGAAGAAGGCAGAAGAGCTAATGAGATTGCGTCTGAATGTGGATATGAATCCCCTGTACAGGGAAATTCTTACCTGGTCGTATTTCCGCGAGAGTGAATTCCCCGACGATGACCAAAGCAAGTATCTGTCGATCAAGAACGAGTTCACGAGCGCAGAAGAATACCAAAAAACGTTCAAGCCGCTTCTTTTGCTTGAATGCTGGCAGTCCATTCAGCGAGCAAAACAGGTCTCGCAAGAGACACCTTTCAGACTGACTGTTGGTTCTCGATCTGCGACGGACACATTCTATGATGTGTTTGCATCTGCGAAGCGGGAAGTCATCACCGAGCAGAGGTGTGTGGGAGATAGCGATTTGGTGGTGTTAATGTATATTGACAGCTTGGACTCAGATCAGTCGGTTTCCAAACGACAGCTAGCTTCGTGCAAACATGCGTGCTTGGGAAAGATCAAGGATATAAAGAACAACCACAATGGCTTTTCGGATCTGACCATCAAAGTTTCGACCAAGTCGTCAATGAACAACTTCTTGAGTCCTGGAATAGAGCTTGTGTGCATGAAGGTTGTTCAGATGACCACTATTGAACGTGAGTTTTCATCATTACAGGCACTGAGATTCTATGATCTTGGGAAAGAGATCGTGGGTGCCAGACCTTCTGTGCCTGAAAAGATAGACCCTGTGCTTGTTGGAAAGATGAAGCAGAAGTATGACGTCAACGACTCGCAGGCTCGCGCCATTGCTGGAACAGTGCACAGAGACGGGTTTTCTTTGATCCAAGGTCCACCTGGAACTGGTAAGACGAAGACTATTCTTGGTATTGTTGGCTACGCATTGACATCTGGAAACCCAAACGCGATCTCCGTCCCTGGACAACAGAAGGTGTCCTCCAAGAGGAGGATGCTGATATGTGCTCCGTCCAATGCTGCAGTGGATGAGCTTGTTCTTCGTCTCATGGGGGGCATCACAAGCTCTAATGGAGACGTCTACAGACCCAAAGTTGTTCGTTTAGGTCGTTCCGACGCAGTCAACGCTCAAGTGAAAGCTACAACCTTGGAAGAACTGGTTGATTCCCAGCTGAGCTCTGAGGACAACAATGCAGATGATACCAAAATCCGCGAGGAGCACAGGAAATGCGTGAAGGAAAGAGACGAGCTGCGTAAGAAGCTGTCTGCCGACGATCTATCTGCTGAAGACGCTGCAAAATACGAACTCAGGCTCCAGGAAGTGGTCCAACGGCGGAAAGAGTTTGGAAGACGTTTGGATGAGCTCCGGGAACAGAACTCGGTGAAACATAGGAACCGCGAGATTGAGCGCAGAAACGCTCAATTCAAGATTCTGAGCTCAGCAGAGGTGGTTTGTTCGACCTTGTCCGGATCAGCACACGATGTTCTTTCCGGCATGTCTTTCACTTTTGACACGGTAGTCATTGATGAGGCAGCCCAGTGTATCGAGCTGAGCGCCATTATCCCATTGAGATATGGTGCAAAGAGATGTATCATGGTTGGTGATCCCAACCAATTACCGCCTACAGTTCTATCGCAAAAGGCAGCAAGCTTCAACTACGAGCAGAGTTTGTTCGTGAGAATGCAAAATAATCACGACAACGCTGTCTACCTGCTTAATATGCAGTACCGTATGCATCCTGAGATCTCGCGGTTCCCGTCCAAAGAGTTCTACGACTCCAAGCTGCTCGATGGTCCAGCGATGGCCGAGAAAACGGCTAAACCATGGCACGAAATACCAGAATACGGTCCATACAGATTTTTCAATATCGAGGGAAGCCATCAGCAGAATGAGCAGACAAAATCCTTGTACAATTACTCAGAAGCCAAAATAGCTCTGGAGATCGTGTCAGACATGTTTTCTCTTTATCCTGAAGAGGACTGGCCTGGCAAAATAGGTATTATTTCACCTTACAAAGAACAGGTTAGATGCATAAGAGAGGTGTTTATTCAGAAATTTGGATTCCCGATTACCAAAGAAATCGACTTTAACACTGTTGACGGCTTCCAAGGTCAAGAAAAAGAGATCGTTCTGTTTTCGTGTGTTCGGGCTGGCGAGCAGAAACATGGAGTGGGATTTCTGGGAGATATCCGCCGTATGAATGTGGCGTTGACCAGAGCTCGTTCTTCTCTTTGGGTGTTGGGTAGCAGAGAGACATTGATCTCCAATAAAACATGGAGAGACCTGGTGGACGATCTTTATGAACGCAAGTTGGTCACTCAAGCATTTCCTGGCTTTACCAAACGCAAAGGACAAGGGAACACAGATAATTATGAGCCAAGGAAAAGGACCTCAAAGGCTCCAAAACAGACACTCGAGAGAAAGAAACCTAAACTAGATACGATGGGATATGCCTCATTATCTTCAAATTCCAAGAACAATCCAAGATCGGCTGCGAAGTCCGCGAAGCCAGCCAACCCGTCAGCAGCCACCAAGCAGAAACCTGCTAGCACTCTAGAAAAACCGGCCTTTCTACCCAAAATTCCACCTACTTCCAATGCATCCAAGGAGATAAATGGTCAGGTCTTAACCAAAATTAGCAAACCTCGGGCCCAAAATACCCCCGTGGGGATGGCAGGAGAAAAACTCATCAAAATCAGCAAGCCGAAACCAAAATTCCCTAAGCCCAAGCGTAACTAGTTCAGCATGTAATCATCGAATAAACTAATATCGACGCGTCGAATTATAAAAATAACTTTCATCTCTTTCATACCATGGGTAATATTCCGTCAAATCTACTGGATGATCTATCGGAAGGCACCAATTGTAAGTTGAACTGATCATCACTTGACTAACATCTAGTCCGTCCAGATGAAATTGATCGCTTGGCTAAACGGTTTATGAAGCTTGATACGGATAATTCTGGAGCAATAGACAAAGACGAGTTTCTGTCTATTCCAGGTATTGGCCAGAATCCGCTCGCAAAACGTGTGATAGACATTTTTGACACAAACAGAGGAGGAGACATCGACTTCAAGGAATTTGTGGCTGGTCTGTCTATATTCTCCAGCGGCTCAGTCGACGACAAGTTAAAATTTCTATTCAGAGTCTACGATATGGACAACGATGGCTACATATCAAATGGAGAACTATTTTTGGTTCTACGAATGATGGTTGCGAATTCCCTGAGTGACATACAATTGCAGCAGCTGGTGGATCGTACCATTATGGAAAATGACGAGGATGGCGACAACAAGCTCAGTTTCGAAGAGTTCAAAAGAACAATCGCTCATACGGATGTGGCGAGTAAGCTGTCTCTGGAAGATAAAATATGAGGTGGCAATTCAATCTTTCTTGTCTCTCTTACTCTTTTGAATCGCTGTCTTGACTTGAGAGTACTTTCCAGAATTGTTACTTCCAGCTGTGATTTCAGAAGTGGATGCTACGGGGACCGCAAAAGCTGGCTTTATGGGCAACGACACACGTAAAGCAGACGTGACACTGGAAGTACTGACGGACGGCTTAAGAATTGGCTTAGGGTCTTCTCCCTTGATGGTGCTCATTGCATTTTCGATGGCCGTGATCTCATCCTCCATAATGGCTTGGACATAATTAAGTTTTGATTGATTCACTTGCTCTTTGCGCTGTATGAGTACTTCGTGTGCTTCTTCGAGTTTTTTCAGTAGATGTTTTGATTTTTCCGGTATCGTATCAGATATGATAGACTGTAATGACTCTTCTAGAGAGTTTATCGTGCTAAAAACATCTTCCAGATAAATACTACACTCACGAAAAGTGTCTTCTTTGGTCTCAGAGAAGTCTATAAGATCACCCAACGCACCGAGTTGCAATCTGATGTTTTCGATGGCGGAAGCTGGAGTAAGTTGTGTATGCGTACCCTGTGAAGAAGGCTGTAGATTCTCTATTGCATTAAACTCGTTTGCGTCTATCTGACTTAGCGATTCCGAATAGCCATTTAACTTCACGTCCAATAAAGACTTTGCCTCTCTTAACTGCTGGTTGATTTGAACTTGTTTCGTTTTAAGGGTTCTCAGCGTTTGCTCCAACTGCTCAATTTCCGAGTTTATTTTGCTGCTTTCCTCAAGAAGCATCTTGTAGGTTATTCCTTCCGTTGTTCTGTTTTCTATTTCCTCAATTTTGTCGTTGATCCTAGACTTGCGCTCTTCCCACACTTCAAAATTCTTCAACACTGTGCTCTGGCTTTGTTGTTGCGCAGTGTAGATTTCTTTCATGGCCCGATGTATTTGGTTGAGCTCCGAAAACTGTTGCAGAAGGATCTGTCTATTTCGGGCAACTCTTTTGCTTCCTTTGGCAAGACTCATCTTTTGTTTATCGATCGTGCTGAGCAGCCTGGAAACAACCATTATTTCTTGATTTTTGAGGTAATGCAGGGGGTCATTGGTTATACCCAGAGAAGGTACAAGAGGCGCCATCATTGAATCTTGAATATTCCCATACCTACTTAGAGTGCTTTCTTCCAAATCAGACTCTCCAGCACCAGATAAAGAATGTAGTAACTTGTCCTTATAGCCACCTTCTAACGACGGTCCCATTTCATACTGAACCGACTCAGAACTGTGATGGCTCGTATTTTTATTAGCATCTTGATATAGATGGTCGCTGGTGTCATCAACACTTCGGACAAAGGCTTTCGACTTATAAATTGACGGCCCCGAATTTATATTTGACATAGCGCATAAAGTTAATTAATTTTTATCTATCAATTTCTATCTTTTTCTTGCTTATCGTAATCGTAGCCACGAGCAATGCCCTGTCTTCCTTCCTCAAGATCAGCCCCTTCCAACTCCTCATTGCCAAATTCACTACCAAGACCAGTCCAAGCACGATGTTGGAGATAGTCTGCGGCGGTACTCACTGTGTTCTTGATACTCATAGCAGTTGAGAAACGAGTCACCAACTGTTTTTCAGTACCAGCTTGGGAGGGACTGGCCTCGATTTCCAGGTGCTTGATTTGTCTTAATGGCCTAGAAGTTTCCAGCTGACCGGTGACAGGATTGAACTCGGGAATATACTCCTCCTCTTGATGGTTATCAGAGTCTTCATCCTCGTCTTCACTCTCGTTGTCCATTACTGCTTCAAAATCGGTGATCCAGTCTCCTGTCCAGGTAATTTCCTGTTTTAGAGCAAGTTGCAGTTCATAAGGCGTCACGATGTTCTTGTAGTATTCACCATAGTTATCCAAGATGATTCCTGATTGACCACACCCGATTATACACCACACGTCCACACTTTCGAAATTCGCCAGCTTTGCCACGTTCGGTTTTCCGACAACGAACATGTAATGTTTCTTACCAGCATTACGCACCCACTTAATGACCTTGTTCAGCAATGTACGTGTGTTGGCCAAAGAGAGGGTGTTGATTAAAATACCCACCGTTCCACCACTTCTGGCCATATGCATCGCTCTGTATCTCTTCATCAGCGACGGAAATGGGCCAGAACTCACCGAGGAGTTTTCAACATCATAAATGGTCAACTTCGAAAACTTGGTGCTCAGATAGAGTAATCTTGGATCCTCAGGTTTGGTTATGTGAAATAAGGAACAGTCTTCAAGTTGGTAGCTAGAGTGTATTATTCGCGAAGCTAATGAAACACCCTCCTTGTTGTGTTGCTCGTAATCAACGATATGAGCCTTACTACGCTCAACATCAAGCTCAGCATATCCAACTTGGTACTCTTTGGAAAGTTCTTGGAAAAGATCATATAGATGAAAAGTGTGTGATGCATCGGCCATCAAAATGACTTTGTCATCAGGAGTATATGTTGCTTTAAAGGCCTCAATAACCTTGGACTTATCCAAAAAGGGTTTTCCGAAAACATAAGCAGCTTGGAGTTTATCGACAGGGTTCAGACAAGCGTCTCCAAAATGAACCACCAAGTCAGCAGAAACATGTTCAGCTGCCACCTCGTCAATGCAACACGGGGAATATGACGTATCGGCCAGTATCCACACTTCTTGATAGCTCTTACACTCCTTCCCACACGATCCGTGGCAAACATTCAATGATTCGATGTCCTTGCTTTTCCCCGGGCTATTATGGCTACTACCGCTACCTTTGCGTAGATTTTCCTGGATCAACTGCTGAACAATAGATGAATCAGCAACCAGAGCATCAGGGAATTGTAACGCAATACGCTTGTACTTGTATTTTCCGTCCTCGCCTCTCTGTTGGAGAAACTTCACTATCTCATCAACTGAATAAAACTCCCTGAGTAATTCTCTCAAATTGGTCTCTGATTTATCGGATTTCGGATCCAGATAGCTCCTCACACCCTCTTTCTTCGTAACTTGAGAAAACTCAAACGTTGTTGCATCCTGAGCGGTCGAGAGCGCAGGGGCAACTAAATCAGTCATCGTACGACTTTCAACTCTTCAGATAATTTGATGAAAATTTCTGAAGAATTAATCTGCAATGCTTGATATTTTTTCACTATCTTTTTTTATCAATGGCTATTGAACTAGGATACACGGCGGATTACCACGTCCACCTACGTCAGGATGATATGATGAAATTAGTCACACCTACAGTGAGGGAGGGAGGCGTGTCTATTGCGTACATTATGCCAAACCTGGTTCCTCCCTTAACCACGATCGATCGAGTCTTGGAATACAAAAACGAGCTCGAAAACCTGAGTGACTCAACAACATTCCTCATGACTTTTTACTTGAGCAAGGACCTCACTCCAGAGTCTGTTGAAGAGGCGGCCAAAAAAGGTGCTATCCGCGGTATCAAGTGCTATCCAGCAGGTGTTACAACCAATTCCAATGCCGGAGTCGATCCTAACGATTTCTCTCAATTTTACCCAATATTCGAGGTGATGGAGAAGTACGGTCTGGTTCTGAACTTGCACGGTGAAAAGCCATCTGTCTCAAACAATGGTGAGAAAGACATACACGTGCTTAATGCAGAACCTGAGTTTCTCCCTGCTCTGTTCAAATTGAACAAGGATTTCCCAAACCTGAAAATTGTTCTCGAACACTGCACCACCAAAGCAGCAGTGGACGCCATTGCTGAGATAAACAAAGACCTCAAGGATGGAGAATTGCCTAACGTCATTGCAACCATCACCGCCCACCATTTATACCTCATTGTCGATGACTGGGCTGGTAACCCTATCAACTTCTGCAAGCCAGTTGCCAAGCTCCCGGAGGATAAGAGAGCTCTGATTGCGGCTGCAACTTCTGGTAAACCATACTACATTTTTGGCTCCGACTCAGCTCCTCACGAAATACACAAAAAGGCTGTTCACACTGGTGTGTGTGCTGGTGTTTATACACAGCCTTACGCTATTGCTTACTTGGCCGAGATTTTTGACCAGTATGATAAACTGGACCGCCTTAAGGATTTTGTGTCCACCTTCGGAAACAACTTCTATCTCATGGATGAGTCTAAGCTGCGCTCTAAGAAGAAATGCTGGTTGGTCAAGAAAGAGAACGTAGTCGCCGATACAGTGACTCTCAATAGCATCAAAGTTGTGCCGTTCCAGCCTGGTGCTAAACTGAAATATACTGTCGAGTGGAGATAAATTAAACGTTACCTAAAACAATCATAAACTTCAAGTGTTTGTCGTGTCCCTCAGGGAATGTACCATCTTCGTTGAATGAGCAAATACTGTTACTCTTCCAACCCCAACTTTGAGACTTGTGAAAGTCATTCGGGACAGAAAGAAACGAAGTGATCGTAGGTCTCTCTCTTCTGGACGTAGTGAACATAATGAAATAAACCTTAATCACGTTTCTCTGATCCTCATACGTTAAGAAAGATCTGGACTCCATACCTGGACTGCTTCCCGGTAGAGTAGAGCTTTCATTCAGCGATAAGTCGTTTAGACCAAAAAACGTATCGTCTTGAACATTTTCCTTCTCTGCGGTACCTTGTGAGTTTCCTCCTAATGGAGACGGAGTCTTTTCCATGATGTTGGTCGCATTTTCGTAATACTTCTTGGGCATGGATTGATAATTAATGTTGCCGGAAAATACATTGGGATTTGTGAGACTGTATTTCGAAGAAGAAGTCGACCCTGCGTTATTGGCGCGGTGGAGATATGCCCCTATCTGGTATGTGTTTTTCAGTTGGATGTGGTTCTTCTGTAAGTAGAGATTCCAGTACGAACCGGCGTACCAAAAGGTTGTTCCGTAAACTCGTTTGTCGGTCAACAAGTCTGAAACGTTAGCAAATGCAATAGAAAATCGGAAAGGAGGAATGGAAGTCCAGCTATAAAGTCTTTCACCTTTGGGAGCCTCGTCTTGTGTAGTCTTTCCGGTCTCGTTGAAACCAGAGCTCGGCGAGGATCCCAACATGTCCAACATTTTTTTATCCAGTTCAGCTGGCAAACCGGATATTGTCGAGTCCTTGATAGGGATTTTGAACCATTTGGATTCGTTCGATGGCTCACTTGAGTTCGTGACTGTCGACGCAATATTTGATGTTTTGGAGGTCAGAACCATACGCTGCAGATACACAGCTTGCCAAAGGGCCTTATGGAGTATCTGAGGATCGATGTAGGGACATCCATAAATGTCGATATAGGATTCCAGTTCTTGAAGTTGTTCTGGGCTCATGTGACAATAATATAGTTTATCATTCAGAACACTTTTGATCGGGTTTATTTCAGAGTCATCGCGGTTGGCCTCAATCCTTCTTTCAAGAAGTTTGATAATGAAAATACATCTATCCCATTCGCTCGGAACAAAAAAGTAGTCTTCACCAACGACCTGCGAAATCACAGAAGCAGGTATTTCATCCCACTCCTTGACCCCAACTTCCCAACCACTAATGCACAGCAATCCCTTTCCGTTTTGTACTATTCGTTCGCTTGCCGAGCCATAATTACTGGAAACTGCAAACTTAATAATGTCAGAGATATTGGACATGGTCATACGCTTGATGATACTGTCTGTAGCTGCACAAACAGCTTCACTGATAGCCAAATATTGTCCCACAGCAATCATATTGTATGGGATTTTGGATTCTTCCTCAGCATTCACATTGCCGTACAGTCTTGCAATAGCCAACTCAAAACTCCTGCTCGTAATACGCGGGTCATCGAACTCCAGAGTGTACTGCAATCTGGGCCCCTCATCTTCATCAGCAGGCCATTTAAAAAGAGTTTGAAAATAAACGCTTCTGTCCAAAATCAACCGATGCAGCTTGTACGTTGTACCAAACGCTGTTATTTCCACATCCGAGTAGGTACCGTCCAAAAACCCATGTTTGAACAAATATTCAGGAAGAGGCTCGTCATGACAGCAGCCATAGGGGCAGGAGTCAGTTTCCAGCTCAGTTGAATTCGAGTTTGGCCCGGGTTTGGACGTGGGGGTCTCTTTTGTTGACAGATCAACCGAGTCCGATAAGAATCCCGATCCTTGGGTTTCCGGATCCAGCAAGGAAGATTCAGGCTCATGCTCGCGGTAATATGAAAGATTTCCAGGAGCAGAACCCCTAAGAGCTCTTCTTCTAGGTGTAGAACCACTAGCGGACATCAGACAAATTAGCGCAGAATGCGATTAATTAAAACTTCAGAAATAATATGTTTGAGAAATACTTTCTTTGTAGATACGTTTTAAGAATGACAACTCTATTTTCGGCAGATCAACAAACTAGGTTAACACCTAACCACTAACAGACTATTCTATATGTAATGCCAGAATCGTTACCAAAAACCGTTAAAGCTATGCTAATCCTTGACAAGCGGGCTTCATTCACTTTCCTGGAAGAGCTCGTTGATCTTCTGGAAAATCTCTTTATCTTTCTCTGTCTCCTTGGAAAGGTCGTTTTCGTCATCGTTGATGTCCTGCATCCAGAAAAGATTTCTAGCTCCGCTACTCAAAAACGTCAACATGTAAACCCGTCCAGTTTTGCACGAATGGACTTTCTTCCATGTGACGTCGCCAGCGATGACAAGTAATTCCTCGGCTTCCACTCCTCCAACAGTGGTTTCACGCGGTTTCCAAACAAACATATAAAATTCATCTCCTTCGTCACTCTGACTGATCACTATTTCTCCCTTCGTAGGATTCGCTGTGTACACTTGAGTTTCCTCATTATAATCGACCTTACCGGCCTTGAATTTTAGCGGTGTCGAAAGAACCATTGTACGAAAATGGACTGCTGTTGGACACTGGATCAATTGCTTGTGGCGAATAAGTAAAAATATTTACGAAATTAAATTTCATGAATTTTCCTCCTGACGACATTAAGGTCCTCGTTGAGGAAATTGCGGAGCTTCTTTTAGCGCGCAAACAAACTCTCTCTGTGAGTGAAGGAGCATGTGGCGGCCTTCTCAGCGCGTATTTGATTTCACTTCCTGGAGCCTCCAAGTTCTTCGATGGAGGCCGTTTGGTGTACAGCCTAAAATCACGTCTCAAACTTAGTGGCTGGAATTCTGACCAAATACGAGATTACACTGGGCCTAGCGAGGCCGTTGTTCTGAGGCATGCCAGAAACCTTCGTATCGAGTTTGGTTCGACTTATGTGCTCTCAGAATCTGGTTTTGCGGGTCCATCAACAAGTGTTGGCCTCGGAGATCAGGAAAGCATCACAGATTCCTCCAAGCAGGGCCTTGTCTACTTGGGGATCAGCGGGCCCTATGGAGAGAAATCTTGCGTGATTTCTACAGGAGTCGAGGACCGCTCAGAGAATATGCAGTTATTCGCCAAAAAGGGTCTAGAATATCTCCTACGCGTGCTACGGCAAGAAGGATGAGCAATATTAAGTTTACATCTGGATTGCTCTATAAACACGATCAACTCAAAATATCTTTCAAAGCCCTTCTTATGCTTTCAACACCTTTGAGCAAGTCCTCTTGAGAGATCACCAGTGGAGGAGCCAACCGGATAATATGTTCGTGAGTTGGCTTGGCCAAGACTCCGTGATCTTTCATTTTTAGACATAGATCCCAAGCTGTTTTTCCATTTGTTTTAGAGTCATCCACAACAATAGCGCACAGAAGTCCTTTACCTCTGATTTCCTTGATGACACCATCAGATTCAGCCTGTAATTTTCTCAACTCTCCTTGGAAAAACTTGCCCAGTTCGGCAGCTCTCTCCACAAGTTTTTCATCCTGAACCACTTGCAGGGCTTCAATTGCAACCCGCGAAGCCAATGGGTTTCCTCCGTACGTGGACCCATGCGAGCCTGGCTCCAAAGTATGCATAACTTCTTTAGATGATAAAACAGCAGACACTGGTAACACACCTCCAGAGATGGCTTTTCCTAACAAAACCATATCTGGCTTGTTTTCTCTCGATAAGTAGTGCTCCCAACAAAGTAACTTTCCAGTTCTGGCAATACCAGTTTGGATCTCATCAGCGATCAGTAAAACGTTGTACTTTGTGCAGAGTTCTCTGACTCTTGGGAAATAATCCTGTGGAGGAACAACAATTCCTGCTTCACCTTGAATTGGCTCTATTAAAATAGCAGCAATTTTGTCTCCCGCATTTGCAAAGGCCAACTCGACGTCCTCGATAACACCGTACCGAAGGATCTGGTTATCAGTTCCCGGGATGACAGGACCAACTTTTTCCAGATAAGGACCAAAGTCATTTCTTGCCTCAGGATCAGTGGACATACTGACAATAGCGAGCGATCTTCCATGGAAATTATCTGCGCACGACAGCACGATGGCCTCGTTTGCAGGAATGCCTTTCTTCTTATATCCCCATCTTCTTGCGAGTTTCAAAGCGGTTTCCACAGCTTCTGCTCCGGTGTTCATTGGCAAAACACACTCGTAGCCAAAAAATTCGGTGACATATTTGGCATAGGATCCAAAAACGTCAGAGGAAAAAGCTCTAGAAGACAGCGTGAGAGTCTGGGCTTGTTCAATCAAAGCATTAATGATTCGAGGATGGCAGTGTCCTTGATTGACTGCCGAGTATGCACTAAGGAAGTCTAAGTACTCTTTTCCTTCAGGATCCCAGACCTTAGCTCCCAGGGCCTTGGAGAAGACCACGGGCAGAGGGTGGTAATTGTGAGCCGCATACTCGTGCTCGTACTCGATTGCTTTGGCAGAGGATAGATTGAATTCAGGAGACACCATTGTGCAGAACCTTAGAAAATCGTCAGACTTTATATATTCTACAGTTCGCCGTAGATTGCTTATAGCGAAAAACAGGAAAAAACCTGGAGAAGTGCTGAAAAAAAGTTAACGGAAAGAGAAGCCGAATAATATTTATTAAGTGAAGTAGATGCAAATTAGTGGTGATTGTTTCCTGAGCTTAACAAGCCCTCCAACTGTTGTAGACGCTCGCTGAATGTATCAATATCACTATGAATGTTGTGTAGCTCGCGTTCGTCGTTTGTTCGATAAACTGTACTGTTTAGTCTTGATTCCAGATTGTGGACCAATAATGGAGGCACAGCCATTCCTGTCAATAGAGCAACCATGCTGGAGAAGGTTAGTTACAGTGGCAATTTGAAACATACCTTGGACTTGTAATAGGGCGTAGCGAAATCATAGTTATCGGAAATTAGTCTACCCCGGACATTGGGCTCTATATATACATTTTAGGTCGTGCGAAATTTACCCCACTAATTGTCGTGCAGTTTAAAAAAACCCTTGTGACCCTGCGGTCCCAGAACCAAAACGAGGTAGGCGAGTGTGCATGCGAAAAGAACACACGTGATCAAAAATCTCAATGTATCTGTGGTTGCTGATAATATTATGATATCGGCGATTGTGAATTGAAAGGGCCGCTTGTTCGTAGCAACATCCTCGGACATTGCTGTCTCTATCAGATAAGATATGACTAAGCGGACATGCTGCTCAATATGGGGTATACTTATATGTTTCATTGTGTCTTTGCGAGTATGGATATAGGGATTGGAGACACTCAATTCGGATTCCAGCACGTAAACTGCGGGAAAACCATTAAGTAATGCGGAAGTGTGGTCGGAACAAACGTGACCACAGTCAGTCTCTCTGTAAGGAATTTGGCAGTAGGTTTCGATGAGAACCTTGATATGGTCTAACAATGACGGGGAAGCATAATCTTTCACCAGACCAAAATGTGGCTCGTGATCTAAAGTGTAGCCAGCCATATCTTGCTGTAAAAATGCAACTATATTTTCAGAGTGTGACAGGATATCAAGGGACCCTCTCATGCCTGCTTCTTCGGCTGCGTAGAAATGAAACTCAATTGTTTGAGTGAAGTTCATATGGTTGTTCGCCAAAATCTGCAGAGCCTCAAGAAGCACAACAACTCCCGATAAGTTATCGTCAACCCCGGGCGCGTCAAAGAACGGTAGAATATTGAACGAATCCAGATGACACCCAACAACCACTTTGGAGTTTTGGCGTCCCGAAATGGCCGCTACCAATGATGGTTGTTTCCAACTGTGGTGGTATGAGCTTGCGGCTATGTCCATGTCTTCCACCAATGACTTGACATGCATTGAGAAGTCACTTCCCAGAGACGAGTCGTACCATCGATTGGGGTATTCCGTGGAAAAATAGCTCAGTCGGTCTTCTATTCGAGTGGTATTTATCTGTGCTAAAAGTGGGACGACAATTTCTTGATGTGACAGTGTAGGATATTCAACTTCAGAAATCAGTACGGGTCGAAGAAGACCAATGTACTTTAGATTGACCAGTTGGAGTACCAGTAGTGTAAAACAAATCACCAATCCAATCGCAGTCAACATCAGATAAATAATATTACCGATTTTATTTTACTGTGTTTTTTCTAATTGAACAAGAAATGGTGATATCGCCTGTCCATGAGTTATTCATAAATTCGCACTATCTAGAATATCACATCGTCTTCCGTCTGTGCAGTTAGGTCCGAAACCTCCGGTTCTGGTTCCTCATACTGCTCCAGAGCAGCAGTGGAGGCAGGCTCGTCATCCTGCTCCGAGCCGGCTTGGCTTTCAGCTAGCTCCCTTTGCTTTTTCGCAGCATTCTCAGCGTCGATCTTTGCATTGGCTTCTTGTTTTTTCTCCTGAACCTTTTTCAGACGATAGAACTCCTCTCTGTCCAGCTCATCGAGCTCAGAATTAATGTACGCAATTGTGTTTTCTGTTCTAGGAATAATGACGTGTTCAATGGCATTGACTCTGCGGTTCGTCACTTTAATCACCTCGTCCAAAATAACAAAGGCAGTTTGCAATGAAGCAAGATCAACTAGCGTCTGAACACATTTGGTGTACACCTCTTTGGCCTTTTGAACCTGTTGACCTCCTCTTCCAAGACCAGTCATCTTGAAATCGTTGATATTCTCGTCGATGTCCGCTTCAAATTGAGGAAGATAAACACCGGAAACATTCTCTTGACGAGCACGAACCTTAAACCGTGCCTTGTTCACCGACTCCTGAACCTGATATCCAATGTTTCCACCCGTTGCATAGGAAACCTCCGCCAAAGAAAAAGCTGCCGTCTGCATCACACGACCCATCTTCCTCTTGGCGTCGTCTATCCGTTTGGTAATGTCTCTGAATCTCTTTGTCAACGCTTCTGATTTACGTTTCAGCAGCGAATGACCTTGCTGGGCCCCCTTCAATTTACCCTTCATCAAACTCAGAGTCATCCGAGTAGGAAACACCTGCTCTCTTGTTTGTTAGCACACCGTGGTACCAAATAACTTACCTGTTTGCAGCTGACATCTTGAGTAACTTGTTAGAAATACTTAATTTTTGGCTGCTTGTGCCGGGTAGCATTGAACTAAAATCCAACCTTGGCTGTGTAAATAAATATTTCAGTTTTATATTATGAGCGACCAGTTGGTCCGTGCTGAGGACCTGGATCTGGAGCTGCTTGTCCATAAAAAACCAGATGCTCTAGATAGCTGGCTGGAATACTTGGAACAAAAGAAAGACTCAAGCGACGAAGCAAAAATCCAGCTGTACCGTCGAGCTTTGAGATGTCTACCTGTCTCGGACAAACTCTGGTCAGGTTATCTTGACTTGAATGAGCATGTGTTTGGGAGCGACAACCTGAATCGAATAATTGACACATACGAAAATTGTCTATCCAATCTACCTGGGTCTTGTGAATTCTGGGAGAGGTTACTCACGTTTTTGGTGAACCATATCGATCAGGTCGGAATAACATACGTCAGAAGAAAATTCGACGAGGCATTACAGAATCTCCCGGTATCGCTACATTTTAGAATATGGAAGCTATTCATCGAATTTGCAGATATGGTTGGTGGACCTACACTTTTTCTGATTTACACAAGATATTTTATTCTCAGGTCTAAACTGACAGACCATACGAAACTATTTCGCGCGCTACCGAGTGTTCAATCAGTTTTCGATCAGCTGGTGAAACACACAACGGATTACTTTGAGTTTTTGAAATTTCAAAGTATATTCAAATCGATCGTTAGGGATCCTAAATTACTTCGACAACTTGAGATCTCTGAGTTCCAATTTCACATGAACTATTTTGACCTGTTTCTGGTGTACTGCAGGGAGGAGGATGATCTCATCGAGACGATGAACCATTTAAAAGAGAAGTTTGCTGGTCAATCAAGCCTGATAAGTTCTAAAGTTGCTTCGTATTACGTGAGCCGTAACAAGTTCGCGGAGGCAGAGAATGTTTTGGAACAAGAGCTTCAAAAAGTCTCAGATCTCTCCGACTTTGCATTGATCTACGAGACATACGTGAATATGGAAGAACAAAGACTCACCACATTGTCTGCAGGCATCGACGAAGCTAATATAAAGGAAATTGATCACGTTCTTGATAATTTCGAAGAACTCTTGAACAGAAGGGAGCTTTTGCTGAGTGATACTCTTCTGCGAGCAAACCCTAGCAACGTTTCTGAATGGATGAGAAGAATTGATCTTGTAGAAAACAAGAACGAGAAAGCAGATACTTTCGCTTTGGCTGCTCAAACAATTCGACCACAAAAAGTTCAAGAGTCGGGTCTGTTCTCCAAGTTCTGGATACAGTACGCCAAATTTTACGCAGACAACGGAGACAAAAACACCGCAAGAAAACTACTGCAGACCTCAACAAAAGTTCCTTTCTCGCATATCGACGACCTGGTGGAAATTTGGACCTTCTGGACAGAATGGGAGCTAGCCAGTGATTACGACCGGGCAATTAAAGTAGTCGAAAAGGCTCTTGAAGTGCCGACACAAACGCAGAAAATCAACTTCATGGACCAGGATCTGAGTCCTCAAATGCGTGTGCATAAATCACCAAAACTCTGGAACCTTTACCTTAATATGGTTGAGAGCTCAGGCAGCCTTGACGCAATCAGCAAGTCATATGATCGAATGATCAACTTAAAATTGGCTACGTCTCAGAACATTATCAATTACGCAAACATTCTAGAGAAGAGGGGTCTTTATGAAGCCTCCTATCGAGTGTTTGAGCGCGGAGTTCATCTGTTCAAATACCCAACGGTGTTCGAGCTTTGGAATGTGTATCTGAGCAAAGTGCTAGACCACCAGGATAAACTAGATCTGGGAGTCGAAAGAATCAGAGACCTGTTTGAAGAAGCATTGACAGATTGTCCACAAGACTTGGCTAGTCCAATATTTGTACTGTACGCTGATTTTGAAGAACGCAAGGGATCAAAAATGATTGCCTTGGGTATATATCGACGTGCCATCAAGTACATTCAGTCATACACACAGAAGCTGGATTTGTACAAGGTGCTCATTGCTAAAACATCACAATACAAGAACCTAGAAAGCGCTCGAGACATTTACCAAGAGGCATTGGAGACCGTGTCTGTGAATACAGTTGGGTTTGTTGATGTCCTGGTACAGGGATTCGTTAACTTGGAGTTGAAGCTCGGCCAGTTGAAACGATGCCGCGAAATTTATCAATACGCTGCACAACTGGTGCATCAATTTGGGAAAAGGAGCTCCGATGTTGATCGGTTGTGGAGTCTTTTCAAGCAATTCGAGGTCGAAAATGGTAATGAAGACAGCTACAAGGCGCTGTTAAGATTCAAGAGACACATGGAGAGTACAACAATCAATGTGCGCCAGAAAGTTTCGGACTCAATTGGCTTCATTCACGGAGAAACCAAAGGCACTATGAGGCCGGAGTATACCAACGAGGCCGAAATCGAGCTTGATCTCGATGAATTGGAATAAAGTGATGTATTCTATGTACGAATTCTAAGGAAATTTGTCTTCGACCCAGTGCTGAGTACTCATCTGGTTAAGTCTGCTGAGTGCTCTTGCAAACGCAAATCTTTCTTCATCAAGAGCACCAAACATAGCGGCCTTCTTGGCCACCTTCTTATCGAATCCGTGATGCTTCACCAGGTCGTCGTTTTCTAGAGCATCAGAAACCTCGTCCGTGGTTGTGCGCGACAACGAAAAGTCGCCATCGCCCAGATCTTCAGGCTCCACGAAAATGTCTGTAAATGGTGCAGCTGCAGTGACAGCCAAACATCCGTGGCTATCATACACAGCATCCAAGAAAGTGATGAATCTCCGCACCTTATCACGGGCATTGACAGTCAAATACGGGATGTCAGTCAGAACAAAAGCTTTGTAGGACGAGGCCAGTGTCAAATAGTCACCTGCAGCCAAAGGTGTTCCGCAAAGTTCGTCGAATGTAAACCGTGCAACCTGAGGAGGAGCGCTAACCGGAACGATGAGGTCCCTGCCCCAGATTCTGAGTGGAACGTTTTTCTTTGTAGGGTGGCCTTGGGCAAAGAACTCGTACCAGACGCGTATATGTTCTTTTTGCTGCTGGATGGACGCCTTGGAATCGAAACGAATTCCAGGCTTCGGAGTGTAATACACTGATGATATAGGCTTTGGCACCTTACGGTAGTCCGTAGGAGAATTCAAATAAACCACGTTGGTGTTCCTTTTTATCAGCTGGATACAAGGAATGAACGATTCTCTCTGGATTCCATTAATGTACAGATCGTCGGGAGCTCTATTGGAGGTAGCAAATAATATGAGGCCATGATCCGGACGCAGGACAAGATTCAGCAGACGCCTTAAAAGCATGGCATCGGCAACATCTGTGACTTGGAACTCGTCAAAGCACAAAACAGTTGATTGTTGGGCAAGCTCCCACGCAAGTAACGGAATAACATCCATATCTTGGTGGCCCCCATGCTCCCTCTTAAGCTCGTGAGATCTCTTGTGCAGATTCTGCATAAATTGGTGAAAATGGACTCTCCGTTTAGTGAGGTTTTTCGGCACAGTCTTGTAGAACAGATCCATAAGCATTGTTTTTCCACAACCAACGTCTCCGTATAAATAAATTCCATGTGGAACATCAACGTGCGGAGACTTTGGCTGCTTTTTCTGCCCCCATAACGAACCTAACACCTTTGAAAAACCAGATTTTGGCTTGAGATCTTGGATAGAGGGCCGCTCCACTTCAGGAGGCCGATAATTTAAAAGCTCGGAGTATAACCCCTCCAAGCTTGAAAGTATTCCTCGCTGATAAGAATCGTCTTTCAGCTTCCCGGCAGCCACCATTCGGTTATATCGTTCCAAGGGAGATACACTGATGTGTCGGATACTGGTTCGGAATCCATTCCGCAAAGGTCTAGGACCTGCGAGAAAGAATCTGGTACGCATATTCAAGATTAAAAATATTTGAGTCGGAGAATATCGGAAATATTAAATTTGAGGTGAGAGCATTCGGACTTTCTCCGACTGTATGGAATGAAATTGGCTGGCGAAAGTCCCGTTAGTCTGGTCAGTTGGTCAGCTTTGCATCACAAAGTCGGTCCGTGGTCTCTGGCTTCACTTTCGAAGTCGCGCCGGGTAACGTTTATGCAGGTAGAATTCTATTAAAAAAATATTCAAAAAATATTTCATTCAGTATGGATATTCATCGGTGTCGATTTGTGGACTATACTCCACACACGGTCACATCATTGGCCTTCTCACACACCTCTACTACTGAGACAACATCGCACAAACTTCGTTTGGCTGTTGGAAGGGCAGACGGTTCGATAGAGGTTTGGAACCCGAGAGGAAGACACACCAACTGGCTTAAAGAGCACGTTATTCTTGGCAGCAAGGGGAGATCTGTCGAGGGACTGATATGGTGCAACGACGATAATGAACCTAGACTTTTTTCGATAGGTGGATCTACCTATCTTACCGAATGGGATGTCTCCAAATCGGTTCCTCTTGCGAACCACGACTGTAACGCAGGTGTCATTTGGTCCCTGGCAGCTAATCAGTCGCAGAACAAAATTGCCGTCGGCTGTGAAGATGGATCAGTTGTGATAATAGACATTTCTGGTGGCCCAGGGGTGATGGAACATGAACGCATACTGCAACGACAACAATCACGAGTGCTGAGTCTGTGTTGGAATAAAGATGACATGATTATCGGTGGATGTGCAGACGGTCGCATAAGATGTTGGGATGTGAACGGCCAACTGGTTCAAACTCTAAGAGTTGACAAGTCCAAGACAGAGAGCACGTTGGTGTGGAGCGTGTACATGGTTGCAAATGGTAGCCAGTTGGTTTCCGGAGACTCTACGGGAAGTGTCAAGTTCTGGGACATGAAGCACTTTGTTTTGCAGCAAAGTTTCGATGTTCATGAAGCTGACGTGTTGACGTTGACCGGAAATATCGACGGAACAACAATTTACAGTGCAGGAGTTGATCGTAAAATTTTTCAGTTCCAGCTGATCGACAATGGAAAGAAGTCTAACAAGTGGATGAACAGCTCCAACAGACTTTTGCATGGCAACGATGTGCGAGCAATGACTGCATATGAATCGCGGAATATCGATCTTTTAGTTAGTGGTGGCGTGGAAAGAGTGGTTGCGGTGCATTCTTCGAGAAACTTTCAAAATAGCATGGTGTACAAGCTTCCTCTCAATGCCCACAATGTTGTCTTGAACGAGAAAGCGCGACTGTTGGCTATGTGGCAGGATCAGACGATCAAAGTTTGGAGATTCATGGACAACCAAGAAAAAGTGTTGGCTGCTAAGCTTGTTCTTTCAGACCCAGAGAGCATCAGCGAGGTTGCAATTTCGAAAAATGGTCGGTACTTGGTGGTTGCCAGGATGAGCGTCATTCGAATCTACGAACTCATCGAAACAGACACTTACAAACTGCAAGTTGCAAAGGTGCAAGCTTCTAAACTGGAGCAAATCGGGGCAAAGAAAGTGCGCATACTAGATGATCTGGGACTTGTTCTTCTGGTCACCAACGAGAACGATTATTGGAGCTTTAAGTTCAACTTTGAGGACGACGACGAGGTTTCTGAATTTGATGAAGACCAGGAGTTGGTTGAGTATGACATAGAAACAAAGGCCGAGCTATTGGAGGTCAACAAGGACTCTCAATTTGCCGCAATGGCCAGCTTTAATGGCCAAATTTCTGTATTCAATTTTGAAACTGCTCAGTCTCGTGATTTGGTCAAATTGAACGAGGTTCCGACCGCAATCAGGTTCACTTCGAGAGATACTCTTTTGGTTGCCACTCTGGAGCACAAGCTGTTTGAGTTTAACATGGATGGAGAATTACACACTGAATGGTCGAAGAACAACTGCGAAAACTTGCCCCAGGCATTCACCTCTCTTCCTGGCCAACCGTACGGTGTGTTTGAAACTGCAGACAGATTCTGGGTTTACGGTGTGAACTGGATCGCATATTTTGATGCCAAGATGGAACTCCCTCAGAGACAGGTGAAGGGGAAAAAACGTACAAGAAGTAAGCCAAATGGAACTACCTCTAGCGACAATGGTGACAAAGAAACAAGCGACAAGACTTTTTGGTTTACGAACAAATACAAAAACCTGCTTTTAGCAGACAGATTATCTGAAGAAGAGTTGGTTGTTGTGGAGAGACCCGTGGAGGAAATGCCGTCGCCGCCGGCTTTCAAACTGATCAAATATAATATATAGATTAAAAATTAATCCACAAAATTTCCTGAACTGAATGAGAATTGTTTTGATTGACAGTTGCGACAGGATTTGCGATCTATGGGAAGAGGAACTGGGAAGGGCTAACGAGTATCTGGAACTAAGAAAAAAGAGCATTTCTTTCAGTTCAGTTTCTGTTTTCAGGGGCCTGTTGGAAGATTTAGAGCTTGACGTGGCCCATGGTGATGAGACAATTTTTATGTCGCCAGGAAACTCGTTTGGTGGGATGGGCGGCGGCTACGATAAAGCTCTAGCCGAACTCTTTTCCCCGGATGGAAACTGGAAGACCGTCGATACCCAAGTGCGAAAATGGATCATTGAAAAATGTAATGGTTACTCAGCTCCAGGAAATGCACAGCTGATTCATTTTGATTCTGAGGAATCGTTGGCTTGGTCAAAATACCGGTCTCGAAGTATTCTACATGTACCAACTATGCGCATTATAGAAAAACTTGATTGGAGTGCGCTGCAAACCAAACAAGCGGTATTTGACTGGACATGGCATTGTCTCAACAAGATCAGGAATGAGTCGTCTGCACAGACACTGGTGATGACCGCATTTGGAACCGGTTACGGGAAACTAGACGAAGAAGTAGTTTGCAAGACTATGGTGTTTGCAATGATAATGTTTGGAACCCATAATCACGAGGAGATCTACACTTTTCTGCGGAGCTAGAGACTATTTGTGTAAGACTATGATCATCTTTTATATAGTTTCACGCACACACTTGCGGTCAGAGCCATCGAAGCAAACACGAATATCATCATTGTTGCATCGCTGACGGACTCCTTGTATATTTTAAGCACCTTATGCACATACTTTGGATCCAGTCCTTCCCGAACGTAGAAAAATGTGTCCATCAAAGTATTGTAGATTTTTTCTCCATCAGGCTTCTTCTTTATCACAAAATAGTGCCATAATTCTCTAGACAACACGGTATTGTAAATGTTGAGAGTAATTCCTGCCCCAGAAACAGACCCAATGGATCTAAATAGGTAAATCATTCCAGTCACTGTGGCTTGGTGTTGCATGCCTGCTTCCCCAACTGCCAAAATCAACAGACTCACCAAGAACATGCCATATCCAAAACCCATTGCCGAGAAGCTGGCAGCAAGTAAAGCGATTTTCAGATAGTCACGATCTGCAGGAGTGACAGCCGGCTTGGCAGCAAAGCAGATACCCAAACTCAGGAGAGATCCACCGAAAACCACCAGAAATCCCAGGATCGTGGTGCTTATGGACTTTGAAACGATAACTTTGTCTTTCACTCCCGCGTCATGTTTCAGGAGCCAGCCTGCAAACAATGATCCAAAAGACACAAAGAAAACGCCGAACCCGTTAAAAATTCCCAGCTGGAAAGAGTTCAGTCCATGGACCGTCTGCAAGTAGATAGGCATGATGAAATTTGTTCCAAAAAGGGTCATGGTACCAAACATGGCGTTTAGACCCACAAGGCGCAAAACACCCTGAAAGACGACAGGAGGAACAATGTGTTCCTTCGAGATCTTGGTTTCGACGACGTAGAACAGAGCAGCTAGCACCACAGAGGCCGACAAAAACGAGAGCGCCTGCACTGTGCTGGTGGCCGAAAAAAGCAGCAGGATGCTGGTTATCAATAGCGATAGAGTAAAGGAGCCCGCGAGGTCAATCTTAAAAAGATTCTCTCTCGAGAACCGAGTCTTCAAGAGCTCCTCGGCGTTCGTCAGGTAGTCATGGACGTGGTTCACGACTAGATATGCAGCAAACAACACAAATGGCACCTGTAAGGCAAACATCCATCTCCAGCCGTTGACAGGGTCCAATCCCAAACACAGACCTCCAATAAGTGGACCCGTGAACTGACCGGCTCCGTACACCAGATTGGCATAGCCCTGGAACATGCCACGCATTCTTAGCGGAACAACGTCGGTGACCACTATAGAGCTCAATGCAGATATTCCTCCACCTCCAATTCCTGCCAAGGCCCTCGCAATCGCAAACTGGGTCACAGTCTTTGCACACGCGCACAGAAGACAGCCCAGCCCGAACCAGAACTGCGCAAATAGCAAGCTCGTTTTCCGTCCGTAGATTTCACTTGCCTTACCCATCAGTGGCTGGAACACAGCATTTGTCAGAAGATAGCTGACACCGATCCATGCCACACTATCTGAATTGTGCAGTAACGAAGCAATGGTATTAGCTGTAGTGGAGACTATCGTTGTGTCTGCTGCAGACAAAAACGAGCCAGTCCACAAGGATAATATAATATACGCATAATTGACTGGAAGAATCACCTCTGGAGCATTCGAGTCCAGAACACAAGATTCGGGAGCAACCAAAGGCGTTTGTTCTGAGGGTCTACTGGATCCTTGCATTAAATAATTGACTAATTTAGAACCGATATAATTTATGTGCGCGAATTTGGTAATCTATAGAATTAGGCGATTGGCAGCTAGCATTTCGATCTAGCTTCAATCAATTTAATATACGACTTCTTGGTTGCCTTTCTCCAAGACTTGCCGAATCTGAGAAAGGGGCAGCACAAAAACATAAACGCCAGGTTTATAACGGCGAGTGCCACGTAAGTACCCTCTGTGCCAGCGCTCGCTAGCCATGGAGAACATGCGAAAGTAAAAACACATCCAATCAAATTGTTTATGACCTCAACAGCAACCAGTGTTTCGAGGATAAGTTGATCGTAAGTTCCAATCACATACAGCATAGCAAGATTACCGGCAGATGAAAAGAGATAGGCAATCATCCCCAGACCCACATAGATGACACGCCAGTTGAGATGACGAGAAATCCCAAAGCCAAACATCAGCAACCCCACTGAGCCTATTATGCCCGACGAGAATGCAAAAAACAAACGGAACTCTGACTCCACAATACCGTTGTTGCGTCTCGCCATCCACAGGACAAAGTAATCGGTCAGGGACCCGGCATATATACACCCGATGAAGGAGCCAATCATGCAGGGAATGTTCATCAGGGCCACTCGTTTGTCGGAATAGTTGAAAGGTTCCGAATAAAGCTCTGTATCTTCCGTAGTCAGATAGAAAGTCAGAATTGCGTCTTGGAAGCCCCAGATAAGACCCGCAAACAGCACAGGTGGAAACCAGAAACACTGTATATTGAATACAAGCAGTCGAACATACCGCTTGACAAACTGCAATGGAGTCATTTTTTTCCACGCAGCAAATAACGAAAATCGCTGTCTCCAGCTCAGGCGAGCGTCATGGTATCCAAAGTCATCGTCCTGATCGTTACTGGCAATCCCCAGAGTTTGCAGGCTTCGATTGAGCAACGAGTTTTGCGAATGGTACGCAAATCTCGAATAATCGAAATAATCTTCCTCGAGAAAAAATAAAACAACCAGCAGAAGCCCGCCACTAGCTATAGCTCCCGACCATCCGACCCAGCGGAAGTTCGTAGAGCTCGTTATTAAGTTGGCACACAGTGGTCCTAAATATGTTCCTAATGAGGTCGCAAGAACGTAAATGGTAATCACCGAACCAAGTTGATGCTTATAAAATATGCTGCTCAGACTGAGCTGCACCTGAGCCTCGGTGGAGCCCTCCGCAAAGCCAATAAGGATTTGAGACCCGTAGGCATCGCCAGTCTTGAGCATTCTGGCGTACCAAACAGAGCCAGCTAGCGCAAATAGCAGACCAATGACATAGGTGATTTTTCGGCCACATAGCGAGGCAAGAGGTGCATAGAGCCAGGTAGAAAGCGCAATGGAAATGAACAAAAGGCCTGCCGAATTGTTAAGGGCAGTGTAACTAATTCCCGTAAGGTTGTTTATAGAGTATTGCGGAGCAGAAGCATCATTGGCTATTGCAGCTGTGAAGGCGGTGATCAAAATCAGAATGAAGAATTGAATCGATTTTCGTCCTCTGGACCAGTTGAAGGGATCATTGATAGAGTTGGACGGTTGTGGAATAAGCAAAATTCCGTATTTTGATTTTAGTTCTGGGATATCATCGAGCGGTGTGTTTTTGTCATAGGAATAGTTTATCGAACGTCTTTTCTTACTCAGTCTCTGTCTTTGCAAAATGGCCGATGTATAGATAGAGTAAGTTCCCGGAATATACTGTGGATGATAGATTTCGGTGTATTTCTCCATAAAAGCGGGCTTTTTTTCTTTTAGATAATCAAAATTTAGCCTCGAATTACGCTGTGTGTGCATCTGCCACAATTCGGGCGCATGTGATCTAAAATTTATCTATAACTTTTGTTTGACTACATCATTGCAAAGAAAATGTCCATGACATTTTGCCCATCGGCTTTGATGCCATCATGTAGATAGTTACCAGTAACCTGTTTCTGAAATTCAAATAATTTCGAATTGGCAAGGCTCAACTGGGAGCTCACGTATTGATCGTCGCTGCACACTATGCAATAGAATGGAACGCTAGTGTTCTTGACATGTTTCAAACCTTCAATGCTCCACACACTCCCCCAGCTCTTATAAGCATGGAGAGCATGCAAAAGCTTGCTGAACGGTTGCAACTGCTTAAAATCGTTGCAAATGTCTGGATAGTGATGTTCACTAGTAAAATAAAAATTGCTACCATGTATCTCACGCTTGGTCTTGTACACTGCCCAATCGGTACTGCATCCATCTCCATTCATATATAGAGCCTCCTGGAAGAAGAAGTGGAGCAGATTTGAGTCAAATCCCGAACTATTTTGAATGAATGTCAGGGTAGTGTACGAAAACTGTCCTGTTGTCTCCAACTCAACGGTCATGGTCAGAAAAAGATTGTTCAAGGTCTCCATCCCAGATTCCACTGCAAAATAAGCCCCAAGCTGCTGAAATCTCTCCACTGTGAGGGTTCCACCATTGGGCAGCACAGGCGGAGTATTAGCTAGATACTGAACAATTCTCTGGACCCTGTCTTCGGATCCCGGATATTTATTGTACATTTTCAGAGTATTGTTCTTGGCAGTGGTGAGGTTGTTAGTTGCAATTTCGGCCAGAGATCCAGTCAATGGGGGCAGACCTGCAAAAATGAACACCTTCTTGAGAGCTTCGGGAAATTTAGAAGCGTAGCACGTCGAGCAAAATCCTCCATAGGAGTGCCCCAAAAGAGACCATTTGTCGGACCCTATCAGCTGCTTTCGGATTTGCTCGCAATCGCGAATAATCGAATCGGCTCTAAAACACTCTAGAAATTCCAGCTGTTTACTGGTGTCCGCAAGATTCACTAGAGTAGACTGGTGAACAGGGCTCGAAAGTCCGGTTCCCCGCTGATCAAGCAGCAGAACCGTACAGCCTCTCTTCAGCAAAGCAGACATATATTCGGGAGAAGAGTCGCTCACAGGAAACTCAGACTCGTATCCTGGTCCACCGGCGAGAAACAGATATAAGTTATCAACATTATCCTGGATATCGGTCTTCAGATCGAACTGCTCCAGCTGGCCCGGACTGAACGAATTGACCACCTTCACACACACATCTATAAAGCTTTCGTCGCTCCCATATTTTAAAGGAACCAGGAACTTGAGAACGGATACTTTAATCGTCCCGATTATAAGAGTGTCCACCACTGTGAAAGTCATACACCACACGAAAAGAAAGGAGCCAAATAAAACCCAGGCAGCATGCACCATCGACGCGTCGATCGACGCGCACCCTGACCATTATAGCATGTGATGCGAAACCCCAAACTTAACCATGGAGTATATCAACACCGTTCTTTCTGCGTCGAAAAATGCCGTTATCTATGGCTATCGCGTGCGGTTCATCCATTCGGTGGCCGTGCAGTTTGGATCTATGGACAAACGGAGACACATTACGAACCAGCTGGTCGAAAAGATCCTTCGGTCTGTAAAAATGGGGCTCGATCACGGAAAGTTGCTCGCGCTTTTTGCTATCATCTACAGCACCGTCAAGATGTCTCTGAACCAGGTCGCTCCAAAACAGACACTCAATCATTTCATCGGTGGTTTTGTTGGTGGCGTTTTGGTTTATGGAGGAGTTTTGAATACTTACTTTCAGAACTTTGTCAATGAATCAATAGCCACGCAAATCACCATGTATTGCTTGTCACGAGTCGTTCTGGCGTTAGGCAAGTGGCTTGCGACAAAACTCCAGAAGCGTACATCAATCAACCGTTCACAGATAGAGAAACTCGGGTGGGGTGCCACGAGCGGCGTGGTGTGGGGTTTGCTCATGACGTTCTATACGCTAGACAAGGACCTATATATCCAGCGGGCCCTTCGACAGAGTTTAGATTTCCAGTTTGGCGATACGCTGTACAGCTGGCTGGAAGCTTTCAATTACACGCGCTGAAATGATGTTCAAGTTTTCATGATTGCTCTGCTTTCGGAGAGATCCGTACAGCTGCCAAAAGTACTATCTTGAGGTTGCGAGCAAAAAAAGAAAAAAAAGAATTCTAAAAATTAGACCCAAACCTTAACATGATACCGCAACAAAGAAAAAACTTGATGCGATCCACCACAGACAGGCCAATGCGGTTTGCTCTTCTCGGTCCTCATAACTCGTCGAAGTCGTCCATCGTGTCTATCATCTCAAACCACAAGTCTCTGGGCAACTATTACCCTACCATCCAAAACTCTCCCACATTGCTCCAATTTCAGCCTGCAAATCCGCGAACACGCGCCTTGCTGGATGTCAACGTGACTCTTTCTGAGCTTGAGGATGCTGGCATAGTGGGAAGCGACGATATCCATCTGACAGAACTTATTCAAGGCGCAGCAAAGAAGCCACAGTCCAAGAACTTCTCTTCCGAGAACGTTCTCCAAAAGACCCTGAACTACTACGATCTCGACTACTCGGAGCTCGACGAAAAGCTGGCTCCGATCTCTCCCTATGCATCCCCTTTGCAATTCAGCAGCATGCCCAGTCCTTTTAATTCACCGTTCGCAAGACAGCCTGTTCGTTCATACTCCGCGAACCAGATGGGCTCGTACGACCCTCCGTACACCACACCCATTCTACTCGAGCTGATCGATACCCCGGGCGTTGAGGCAGAGGAGTTGATTCCGTTTCTGGAGAGATCCTTGGACAGCAAGTTGGCCAAAGATGTTTTGAGAAACCTGGCTCAAGATAATGATGGCGATCTAGGACGCGCCCGGGTGAAACCGCTGATCGTTGGATCGGGGATCAGCGACCTGAACGGACTTGTCGACGGATATCTTCTGTGTTACAGCTGCATTCCAGAGACCACGTTGGATTCTCTTCCTCCTTCGTACAGCGAGACAGCTTCGCCACGCACTACTGAAATACTGAAGCCATTGGAAGTGGTGAAGGCAATCAAAACCACCCTGGAAGAGGCATGGACGGAGTATCTCAGGTACCACCACAATTGGGAGATCGGAAAGGAGTACGACATATTTTCGTTTAATCGTTCCTTGAAGAGTTTATGGACCAAATCCAAAATAGCACAGACAGACCCCAACGCTGCGTACTTGCCTCCGATCGTGATGGTCGTCTCGCACTGCGATCACGAGCTTGCATCACCGGTGTTGATCGAGGAGGGACGCAAATTGGCAAAACAGTGGAGTTTTCCGTTTATCGAGATCGACTGCTCGTTTGAAAACTGGAGGAACGTGGAGGAATGTGTTGGACTCATGATTCGGGAAAGTATAGAGTCCCAAAGAGACGCTGGACGGACCGGAGCTTTAAAGAAACCGACCAGGTTGCACTCCTGATCAATATTGTCTTCAATTCTCCATAGCTATCTTATCAATAATGTAATATCTCAACGGCTGATATTTGGTGGAGCTACTTTCACGAGCCTTGCCCGCTCTGTCACCGCGCTAAATTGTCTAACAAACCTTAAAACATACGCGACCTAGCAGACTCCTTCTCATTAGCCGCGGTGTCGAGCCATCGGTCATTCATTTCGCGGACCTAACCCGGTCCTGAAACATTTTAGTATGGCAGTTTACCCGGACCAGGGTGGAAATGCCGAGTTGGTATAAAACCTGTGGTTGTTTCTCTGGCTGTGCTTTTTCTAGGAATATTTTAACTAGTAGGTGATAAGCTGAATATACGCAGCATGGCTTTCTTTTCCAAACTTCAGTCGAGTTTCAAGAAGGGGGACAATAAGCACGCCTCGACCACCGAGGATCTAGTCTCGGAGGCGGCGTCGACGCATAATTTGCACGTCGAGGTGGTTACTTTGAAGGACTACAAGAAAGCGGCAAAGACGCTTCAGATCGCCTTCAAGGACGACCTTTATGTGAATTATTTGACCAGTGGAATCACCGATGCGCGTTTGAAGAGCCAGATGAACATGGCTCTGTTCGAGGCCACAGTGTACTCGACGATATTGAAGGGTCTGGTTGTTGCGGTGCGAGATTCTGAGCTGGAGCAAAAAATCCCAGACGCTCCTTTCTTGGCCGTGGCCTGCTTCGAAAAGCCAGACAAGTCCAAAGACCGCGAGCCGCAGTCCATCATGAATTATCTGTGGTCGATGTACCAAGGCGGATACCTGAAATTCATGTGGCTAGCCAATAAAGAAACCAGACAACGGGTTTTCGAGGAACAGAGTAGCATGTTGGAATCATTTCGCGCAGAGGTTTTGGGACCAGACATGAACAACTCGTGGTATCTTTCGGACATCGGTGCCATTCCCAGAGGAAGAGGCAAGGGTCTCGCTCGACGTTTGATAGACTACGTTACGCACAACTACATTGACCTGTATAAACAGGCTTCCGACGAAACAGACTCAGACATGGAGGACGAGGACGACCACGGAGTTTCTGGATTCGACGCGAACGAGGAGTCGCTCCTGAACTCCGAAATACAGTCATACAACTTCGACTTCGATCTCCAGTCGGACACATTCACAGATTACTCCGGATACTCCTCTGCCAGCTCGGACGCTTCATCGGCCCATTCATCGTGGTACTACGACGAGGATCGTGATATTCTGGCAGAGTACGACCAACGCAAGAGTCACGGAAGACAGGTGGGAGCCCCGTTATACCTCGAGAGCTCCCATCCGCGCAACCGCAAGATTTACCAGAAACTTGGATTTACGTATGTGAAAACGGTCAACGTTGCGGATGTTCTAGATAGCGAGGGTAAGAAGAGAACCCTGACATTGGATCTGATGGTTCGCGGTGTAAAGGGAGCCAAATGGCAACGACAGGACTCTGTCTAGAGTTCCAGAACGCTCAGGGTTTTGGCAATTCTGGCAGAGATGGAAACAATGTGCCGTTATTCAGTTTCTCCATAGTTTGCTGGTGTTTAATTTTCTTATAATACTGCTGAAGTCGGGCTTTGTAGAAAACCGGGTCCAGGGTGTACCGCGTGTAGCGTTTGGCAAAATTTTGGAGTGCCCCGTCCTCTGTCACATGCTGCGATTTTAACTCCTCCAGCTGCTTCTTCAGGTCCGGCTGCTCTTCTTCCTGCTTTGGTTTCCAGATATAGTCCTTGACCTTGGCAAACTGCGAGTTTTGCTGGGCTATCTTGTGCTCCATTTGAGTGACCTTGTGTCTCGTACCTTCCTGCTTTTTCAGCAGCAACTGGTACTCTGCATTCTTGTCTTCGGATCCATCTGCATAAGACACCGTACAGAACTGTTTATCCGTAAGATGCGAATCGCAGACGTAAAAAAAATCCGGATTTGACACCAGCACCGAGTGCGTGGCCTTGTAGCATATAGCACAAGGTTTCGCAGCATCTGGACCCACCCTCCGCAACTGGTACAGGTTACGGAAAGGCTGAGACATTAGAAATACAAGTTTAGTAGAGTTTCGTACAATTCCGTGTAAGGATGTAATTTGAGACGTGCATGAACATGGCCAAATTATTAAAACTACCCAGTTTAGTATAAGTTATTGTGCCGCACGTCTTGTTTTAGAAAGTGGTATTCACAAACAACACAGGTGGGTTGTTTTTTGATAGACGGCTCTGTTTCTGAATCTGTATTAGTGCAGAATGTTTATAATTTCCTCAAACCTTCAGCATCTGCACAATAGATATTGCATCCAAACAGCGTGAACAGCACAGTACACTGCGCTTTTTACTCGCAAATGAGGCGGAATAACGCACACTAGTTCATTGCGGTGCGCACAGGCGTCCCAGGAAAAAAAATTATTACCCTAATGCACACGATTTTAGCTGCGCGAGGCATCATGAAGCAGGGGACCAGGAACTATCTCTTGCACTTTTTTTTTTCCCCTGTCCATTCTCTGGTTCCATAAAGTGCATGGTGCAGTTTTAAATCTCGCTCGCTTACCTATTTCATCAATTTATATAAAACTACTTTTTCGCCCCATTTGTTTCCTTTTCTCTAGATAGTCTATGGCCAGAGCCTCTTCCAACAAGAAACACAAAGGTCGTGTGTTTCAGTGCACCGGGTATGACAACTGTTCTATGTCGTTTACTCGGTCAGAACATTTAGCAAGACACATTAGAAAACATACCGGCGAAAGACCATTCAAATGCGAACACTGTGCACGGCGATTTTCACGTTTAGACAACCTAAGACAGCATAAGCAGACGGTGCATATTTACGAGAACTTCATTATGACCTATCCTGGGGAGAAAGTTAACGTGAGAATGAAGTCAGAGGAGAACAACCCCGGCACACAGAAGAGCGCCACTGTTGTCCAGCAAGGTGCAATGCTTCCACCGCCTCGTAGAAGCATTCTGATGGCCAACAACAACGAGTTCAGACCTCATCTGTCCAACAAGCCTGGACCGATTTTTGTACACAAGTCTGACTTTTCGCCTTTGGGGTCGCAGTTGCCGACTCCAACCTCCAGCGCCATTCTCTCTTCGTCGTCCGCTCCGAACAGCAGGATGAACTCTCCACATTCTGTGTCTTTTATAATGAACAATTACGATACCCCACTGTCGGCAGGAACCCCCACAACTACCAAAACCTGGCTCAACAATGTGCTCAACAACCAGGGGATTACTCCAGACTCCATGGCAGCACAGACCTTGATTACTATGGGAGGTCCACAGACACCACCCTCCTACAAATTGCCGGCCTTTAACGAGTTGGGTATCTAAGAACTACCAATATATACGATATACGATAGCAATTAATCTTAACGCAAAAAAATTACACCTCTAAATTCCTGTATCAAGCCATCTGGCTATCATAGTAAATCCCGAGTTACCCGGCCGGAAATGTCATACCCCCAAAAATATAAACAATCAAAATATAAACAATTGTTTACTCATTTGTGTTTAAAGCTTCTTCCACGATATTATGTCAGGTAAAGTCCACGGAGGAAAAGGAAAATCCGGAGCTAAGGAGGGTTCCCTCAAGTCACAAAGTCACTCTGCTAGAGCTGGCTTGCAATTCCCGGTCGGAAGAATTAAGAGATACCTGAAAAAACAAGCCCAGTCCAAAATCAGAGTTGGCTCGAAATCCGCTATTTACCTTGCTGCTGTGCTGGAATATCTAACTGCCGAAGTGCTGGAGCTTGCAGGAAATGCTGCCAAGGACTTGAAGGTGAAAAGAATCACCCCAAGACATTTACAATTGGCTATTAGAGGAGACGAGGAACTCGATACTTTGATCAAGGCCACCATTGCTTACGGTGGTGTGTTGCCTCACATTAATAAAGCTCTTCTGCTTAAGGTCGAGAAGTCTAAGGGTCGTGGCGAATGAATTGCTTCTTTGTATACTATGTGAATGTATGTTTAAGCGTGATTATATGACTTGCTGACGCGTTCTTAAATGTGCAGTTGTGTGTTCGTTAAGTTGTATGGTGAATTCGGATTCTCCAGAGCGAGAAACTGGCAAAATTGTCCAGTCTGGAGGAACTAACGCGTTTGGGGGTAAATTCAGTTCCCGCTGGAGATTTTTGTTTCCAGTAAAGACATCTCTTCTACATGTCGGACACAAGTGAGAGCGATTGAGCCAACTTTTCAGACATCCCTGGTGCAAAACATGGTTGCAGTTGAGCTTCTTTGGAGCTGTTCGGAGGCTGCTGTCGGACGTCATTTCCATCTCGTCTCTGCAAATGATGCAAATGTCCTCTTTTTCCAAATCTTTTGCTGTAGCGTTTCGTATGTTCTTGTTAATTTCACGAACACCTTTGATCATGTATAACAAAGACTTGAGGTCGCTCGCCAGGCTATTAACCGACGTGTACAGATCTCCCAAGAAGTTGATATAGAGATTTCCGGACATCGCCACATGGACCAGCACAATTGTCAGGGCTGCAGTCTTGATACAGTTGAGAGTTATGGTGCCAATTTTTGAAATCCACAATTTAGCCTCCCAAGCGTCCTCCTCCGGATTTTGATCCAGGTAGACCATCTCCACAATATTGAGTCCGTAGTTGAGGGCGGACTCTAGCAGATTCCTGGAAATGATAAACATATCCATGCCGAGGACTAGGTGGAAGATTTCACTGTCCTTCAAATAGTGATCGATGCAATATTTGACGATGAGGTAATCCAGGTAGCCGAAACAGCACAACAGCAGCACACATTTATTGAAAATTGCCTTGGTTACCGTTCGTCTCTGCTGAATCAACATCTCAAGACGATCCTGTAAAATCCAATGGTAACATTTGGTTATCAGTAGTCCACAACCAAGTCCCCAGGTAGTTAACGATTGATCTCGAAAAGGTAGCCGGAACAGGATATCTATAATGGCATACCACGCACGCTCCACAAGGTTTTCCATTTCTATAATGCGCAGCTCGCCGAAGAGAAGGATTTGCATCAGTTTAGCTGCTGCAATGCTCATCACCAAAAGCCAGTGACAAATCACCGCAAACTGGACCCCATGTGCCATTCTTTTCGAGACAGCAAACACTGTTGGATGCTCCAACAGAGTTTGAAAGATCAATGCCATCATGATCGCCGTACTGGCAACGATGTACCAAAAGAACTTCGAACGCAAAATCATCTTCCAACAGCAGATTGCCAGACAAAAAATATAAAGTGGCGGAGGAAATTCAAAGTGACAGGCTGTGCTAATAAAATAAAAAGGATTATACAGATAATACCGGGCCATGAGTTCTGTTGCGCTCAAGCTTACAACATTGCTGGTGAGGCAGATAGCCAAACCTATTGCAAATACAATAAAATTAGAGGCCAAAAACCACAAGGGGTTCAAGGTGGCGTGTGTTCGTGTTGCGCAATATTTCCACTTTCTCGATGAGCGACTGAAAACCTCACTTTTGAAGAAGAACGCACGCCCGATTCGTCCGCTAAACGAGGCTAAGGCCATACAGAATGGCGCAGAGATCTTGTCGGAGGCATTTATTTTTAGTGTTGCGGCCGGAGCTCTGCTCTACGAGTCTAATAGACAGCGGGTCAAGGAAAACAACCGAAAGGGTGCGATCGAAGACGACGTGAAACGATTAGAGGAAGAGATCTCGGAGTTGAGAGAGGTTCTGAAGCGGATTGGTGGAGACAAGTTGGTGACTGAAGTGGAGAACAAAAACAACAATCCCGAGATCGTGGTTGCTGTTGCAAAGGGCGACCCAGCGAATTTAGTTGGCGAGATCAAGAGAGAAAAACAAATCCTTCGAGAAGAGAAAAAGCGCATAGAGTTAGAACAGAACAGCGGCAAGTAGTGGCTCGGTGTCCATGAAAATAAATAATGCATGTATATATATATCTTATCTACAATAATCTATTAGAAAAACTAATCAGATGTCATCAGATCCATCTTCCTCAAAATGGATTCTCCCTCTTCTCGAATTCGGCGAGCATCGGGGTGGTTTTCGCGCTCCAGGGCCAGAGCTTTGCGGATTTTGTTGATACCCTCTAGATACTCCACCATGAAATTGTGACCAGGATAGTTCACCTTCAGGGTTTCTTGGAGTTCAAAAAATTGAGTTTGTTGGCCAGCAATTGTGAGCTCCCATAACAACGCCATCACATACATGGCCATATGGGTCTTAGATCCCGATTTAAATAGCGGGGCCGTCTCAGATTTGAGAAAATGATGAGTCTGGTAATCTTTTTTCTCGCTGTCCTCGTCAAGCCTCTCATCCAGTTCATTGTCCACGATCTGATAAGGGTATCTGCCAACAATTTCCGAGGTTTTCATATCATGAGAATTGTCCAGGAACCGCAGGAACCGGAAAATCTTGGGTAGCATTTTTCTTGGCGTGGTATCGTGTGGAGCTCGCGCTCGAGCTTTAACAGGATCATCCTCGCAATTCACCTCTTTCTCGTTCAGCCGCTTGAGGATTTCCAGTCCTATTGGCCACATCTCACGAGTATCCGTACCATGGACCCTCACCAACAGCGAAAACACTCGGTAACTCGTCTCCCAACGTCCTTGTAGCAGATTCACGTGTAGCAAAATATTCAACATCCTTACATGGTTCTGCAGAGAACCTTTAATGTTCACGTGACTGCGCGCTATTCCCGATTGCGACATGATAATTTCGTCGCCACAGATAAGCGTTTGGAGCTCGGTGTCGTCTGGCTGTTCTGTGGCGGGCTGCAGGGGAGTTTCCATTTCGACTAAAGACGGATTTGGATCATCCAGCCATAGTTCATATGAATGCTCCAGAATTCCATTCCGTTTGTTCGCATTTCGAACCCTGTTCCTGGGGTTAAATTTCCGCGGACAATTTTGCGAAGATACCTGGCCTGCTGCGTACTTGGCAACCCGCCTGGCCAGCAAAACCCGCCGTCTGTTGGCGAAATCCGAGTCAAAACTCGAACTGTAGTTAGAAAAGGCCATAGCAGATATTTTTCTCAAAAAGATTACATTTTTGTTCTCGCACGTACATGTTATCTAAAAGAACACTTACTCATCCAAATTACTCATCCCTCTCCAGAATAAGATCCATGTCGCTTCCATCCCATAACCCATACTTCCAAGTTGGCGGCAAAGACATCTGGTCGCTGATCAATGAAACGGCTGCTGCCACCGAACAGGAGACCGGCCGTAAAATGGTGAACCTTGGCCAGGGTTTTTTCTCGTACTCTCCACCAAAGTTTGCCTTGGATGCTGCAAAGGCCGCTCTGGATGTTGCGGCTAACAACCAGTATGCTCCTGCCAAGGGCAGACCAAGTCTAGTGCAGGCCATTATTGACACTTATTCGCCAGCCTATGGTAAACAGCTAACCAAGGACGAGGTGCTGGTCAGCACTGGAGCCAACGAGGGTATGCTGTCCTGCTTCTTTGGTTTCATTGCCCCGGGAGACGAGGTGATTGTTTTTGAACCATTCTTCGATCAGTACATCTCCAACATCGAGATGCCTGGTGGAAAGGTGAAATACGTCCAGCTACATCCACCGGCGGACTTCGACTCCAGAACTGTCACGGGAGACGAATGGACAATTAATTGGGAGGAATTGGAGGCTGCCATCTCTCCTAGAACCAAGATGATTGTTCTCAATTCTCCCCACAACCCAATTGGTAAGGTGTTCAACAAAATGGAGTTGCAGAGGATCGGAGATCTTGCAGTCAAGCACAACTTTGTCATCCTTTCAGATGAGGTTTATGAAAACCTCTACTATAAAGACTTCACCAGAATTGCCACTCTGAGCCCCGAAATTGGCAGAAGAACTTTGACAGTTGGGTCTGCTGGTAAGACGTTTGCTGCCACGGGCTGGCGTGTTGGCTGGGTTATTGGAGACAAGGAGATGGTGCAGTATTGTACTCTGGCACACACTCGTATCTGCTTCAGTACCCCTAACGTGCTACAAGAGGCTACTGCTCAAGCACTGCAATTGGCAAGAACCAATGGCTACTATGAGCAAACCAGAGAAGAATACATCAACAAATATAGAATCTTCACTGCAATTTTCGATGAATTGGGATTACCGTACACAGTTGCTGACGGGGGATATTTCCTGTTGGTTAATATGAAGAAAGTGACAATTCCAGACGACGTGAAATTCCCAGAGGACATTGCGCACAAGCCTAGAGACTTCAAGCTTGCTTTCTGGTTGATCAAGCAGTTTGGCGTGGTTAGCATTCCTCCATCTGAGTTCTATCTGCCTCAGAATACCCGTGTTATCGAGGATTGTCTTCGCTTTGCCGTTTGCAAGGACGATTTTGTTTTAGAGGAGGCGGTGCAAAGATTGCGCTTGCTGAAGCAGTACATCAAGTAGAGAACCTAACATTGACAACTATCAGCGGTTTCTTGATTATTCATAGACACGTCGATCATTTGGACCTTATCGTTCTCCAATGCCTGGTCGGTATTTTCGTCCTGTAGGTCGGGTAGTAATTTCGCCACTTTTTTGAACAGATTCTTCACGTTGTAGCCGTTCTTGGAACTGGTCTCGATAAAGAAGTTGCAGCCCAGCTTCTTTCCCATACTCTCCCCCTCCTCGTTCGGGATAATCTTATTTTCCAGATCGCTCTTGTTGCCCACCAGAATGATCAGCACGTTAGATCCACGCTCCTGTTTAACATACTCAATCCACTTGGTCACATTCTGGAACGAATCTTTATTGGTAATATCGTAGACAATGATAGCAACGTTTGAGTCTCGGATGTAGCTAGGAATCAGCGACCGGAACCTTTCTTGACCCGCAGTGTCCCAGAGCTGGAGACGGATTGTTTTGTCGTCCAAATACATGGTCTTCGACAGAAAATCGATCCCAATGGTGGCGGCATAGTGCGCATCAAACGCATCATACATAAACCTTGTGATAAGCGATGTCTTGCCCACTCCTTGGTCGCCCAAGAAAACTATTTTGTACTTTGTGAGCATTTCTGCAGTTAAAAAGGAAACCAAGATTTAAAAAAAGTTGAAGAAGCCAAAAAAACAATATTATGTAATAGACGGGTGACTCTGATCGCGCGAATCACAGAGTTATCCCGGGCTACTGGCCTGAAATCAACAGCGCGTGCGCACTGCTGTGTTGTCTCGCTCGTACTAATGTATTATAGTCGGTTATTAATAATTACGGTCACGGTATCGAAAGTAAGGCCGAATTAGTCGCTCATTTCTTACCACTTTTCTTGATACCGCCCCCAACAAGAGGACCCTTTCCAGAGGCCTTAGCAGCCATCTCCTTGCGCGCCTTCTCGGCCTCTCTCTGCTTTTGCTTGAAAGCAAGGTCCTCCTCGTCCATCTCCTGAACCTTCTTCTTCGGAGCCTTCAACGCTGCAATGTTAGTACTCAGTAGGAAGGCAACGGTTTCTCCTCAACGTCGAAACTAGGAGATTGTTCACTATCCATTTTTCGTCATCATTTGTACTTACGCTTGGCTTTTCCTCCTTGTCTTCCGGACATTAAAAATTAATAGCAAAATTTTCAGCTCGGGCCTTTTTATATTGTGCTTTTTACACCACACCAAAAACCAACCTGGCAACATGATCAATTCTCAGGACAAGGAGAAGATAAAACGGGCCATTCCGAAGGCCTCCAACAAGATATTGGCCGTGGCCGTGGCCAAATTGTACATCGCCTATCCGGAGCCTGATCATTGGGTCCCAACAGGACTTACTGGTGCAATTGTTCTTGCGGACGATCTTGTTGGCCACACCTTCTTCCTGAAATTGGTTGATATTGTTTCCCATAAAGGAGTGCTTTGGGACCAAGAGTTATACATCGACTTTGAGTATAACCAGGACCGTTCGTTTTTTCACTCCTTCGAGTGCGAAGAGTGCTATTACGGCCTGCTGTTTGAGGACAAGAGCGAAGCAACTGCCTTCTACAAAAAGGTCAGTTCTCGCGATAAACATGGCTCGAAACAGACCGTCCAGAACAAGAACGGTATTGCTTTGAAGAAGGAGCCTACACAGGTGACTAAGATTGGCTTTAGGGGCGATATGTCGGGGTTGGAAAACGAACAGCGCACAAGACGTACAAAGGGCCTTATTTACTACGAGGACGAACCGCCTCCGGAGTGGAGGTCCTTGTATCGGGAACTGGAGAGCGCGGGCATCACGGAAGACTTGATTGCAGAGAACAGGGAGTTCATCAAACAGTACATCTCCCAGACGGGCGGGCCGTTGGTGGGCCTTGAGCCTCCGATTCCTCGCAAGTACCAGTACAAATCGGCACAACGAAACACTAGCGGGGCTAGTGGGGCTGCTGACTCCAATGGGTCGGCCCCAGCGAAGACTGCCAAAAAGGCTCCTCCACCTCCCCCACCCACACAGGCACCTGCCTCTCGCACCCATTCCACCACTCCAGAACGGGCCAGCAGCGAGACTCCATCCATTTCCTCGGGACAAGAAACGACTACGTCTGATTATGAGCCCTCTGCTCCTTCTGTGCCGTCCGCTGGGCCTGCTCCAGCGGTTCCTGCGGCTTCGCCGGCCCCTGTCCATCACAAAGTGCCTGCGATGGACTACATGCCGCACTCAATCCAACAACGCCAAAACATGGCACCTCCTTTACAACAGCCTCAGCAGCAACCTCACATGAACCAAATAAGAGCCGTGCCTTCTCCTCCCCCAAGAGCTAACGCGGCTGCCCCTCCTCCTCCACCGTCTAGAAATGCTGTGCCCCCTCCTCTACCACCTTCAAGAGCACAGCCTCAATTACCTCCAAGAGACACACGTGGAGCCCCTGCTCCTCCGCCACCAAGGAGAGGACCCGCTCCACCGCCACCACCCTCGAGAACACGGCCGGTTCCTAGTGCTCCTGCGTACCAAGTCCACCAGAACACAGTCCCACAAGCAGTTTCGCCGCCACCTCAACTTCCTCCTCACCATCCCCAAGCGTCTCCATTTTCCCCCCCTCAGACCCACACACAGACCTTCCAACAACCCCAGCAGTCTGCGGTTCCTGTTGCTCCGCCGCCACCGCCTTTCCAGCCACAAACCACAAATGCAGCTGTTCCTGCTCCACCTCCCCCACCACCAACAATGCCCCAATCGATGCCATCCCAGGCTCCTCCAATGCAGAACAGCTCTGTGCCACCAGCACCTCCTCCGCCAGCTATGCAAAATGCTGGAGCGGCAGCACCTCCTCCTCCACCTCCTCCACCAGCTCCAAATATGGCGCCTTCCTCAAACGCTGCTCCAATTGCGCCTCCTCCTGGTGCCCAGCTGGACGGAAGAGACGCTCTTCTTGCATCGATCCGTAATTCCGGAATCAACTCTTTGAAAAAGACAGACAAATCGCAGCTCGAAAAGCCAAGTGTGCTTCTCCAAGAAGCACGCGGAGAAGAACCACGTTCTGCGCCTCAGGCCGCTGCTGCACCTGGCCAGCCAGCGTCCCTTGCCGATGCTCTGGCTGCTGCTCTCAGTAACAGAAAGGCCAAGGTTGCCAACAGTGACGACGAAGATGACGGCGATTGGTAGAATCTGTATTATTACTATATATTTTCCTGGAATTTGATCTTCCAAGTTTCAAACCATTTGAGCTTCTTAGGCTCTAGGTCGCATACCACAGACACCAAACTGATGCTTGTTGACGTGAGCTCTTTTGCGTATTTTTCTGCGGCTTTTTGGTCCATGTCATAGATGATGGACGACACAAACTCGTCCACCAGCTGTGCTATGGCCAGCCGTTTAGTGTTCAAGGAGTCTAGCATGACTGCGTTTTTCTCTGTGTGTGATGTTTTGGACACATTTTTGTCCATGCTGGTCATGAGAAGCTTGATTAATTTGAGTTTCTGGATCCACTTGGTTCCGTACGAAACCAGATCAGCATCGACTTCCTCCGTTTGGCTAGACTCAGACTCGTCGTCGCTCTCGTCAAAGAAGTCACCGTTATCAGCGCTGGGAGACTCCAGCCACTCCTCAAACTCCTCCAGTCCATCGGCAACCAGCGCAGCCGACTCTTTGAATTTTGCTTTGAGCACTCCTCCGGCACCCGAACGCACAAGTCCACAGAGAGCATCGCACAAATCCCAGACTATACCCACCGAAACGAGTCTCGAGTCATCGCCAGTCGAGTCCGAAGCTTCCAGAAGATCCTTCAAATCCACACTCAGCCCAGAAAACGTGTTGAGGAGCCTGCTGACTGTCTGCAGTATCGACTCAACGAACACACTCGAGTATATTTTTTTCTGTGACACTAGCTGGGAACACAGGCTCATAAGCATCATCAACGTTTTGTTCAGGCTTTCTGTCTCAGCATAGCAGGCCGAGTAGTTGTTCGGTGAAATTGGAGGCTTGAAAACAATCCCAACTTTGGTTGTGTGAGCGTGAATCAGCTGGCCTATTTTGTTGACTTCCTCCAGAGGGTCTGAGACATGCGACGACTTGAGATCGAGTTCGTTCTGCGAGCCGACGCTCAGCAGACTGCTCCACGACTGTACTAATTCTGTCGTTACGAGCAGCAGCTGTTGCACGTCTTCCTTATTCTTTGATACACTGGGCATGACAAGAAATAAGATCGATAAAAAAATTAATTGAGAATTATCGTTAATTTCTGCAGTAAATTAATTCAGCATTTAAAATGCATTTATTTTAGATTTCGATAGTATATTGATTACATTAAAAATGGTCATCATGTTCAGGAGTCGCAGTTTGTCGAGGCCGTAAAGTAGTAGTAGCCAATATTGAGGTAGTCGAGCCGCACGTTTTCAAAGCCTTTAATCTGTAGATAGGACTCGATGTCGCGATACACAGTCTCTGGGCGAATTGGAGCTTCGTTGCAATTGGAACATCGCAGAGCGTCGATTTTGTGCAAACAACACGGTGCCAGCACCACGTTGGTGATACGGAGTTTTTCGTGCGCGCGCGAAGCAGCCACCATATCTATAATCTTGTACACAAGATCTCCGCAGATTTGCAGCGCGACCGCTGCCACGTCGATACGCAGATCGTCGAGTCTGGTATTGAGACGAAAAAATCTAGCGGCGTTGCCCAAAATGCTGTCCCAGTCCTCAACGGGTAACGCGATAGTATGGAGAGTTTCCGAGGTTACCAGAGACGTCTGCGAGACTTCGTCTTTCTGAATGAGCTTGTGGACCCGCAGACTGGATTTGAGACGGTCCCCGTTGTGGTCGACGCAGCACACACGCAGCCCGTGGTGGTTGGCTAGGATGCGGGCCATGTAGCCCTTGCCTGAACCCAGATCCAGAACGTTGGCCACGCCCAGCTCTGCTACCCGCTCAGCAAAAGGAACGGTCACAGCAGCTTTGGCAGGCGACATTCCTAAGGACACATGGCCGGGAAGGGCAGATATGGGGACGAAATCGCTCCTATCAAACATGAGCAAATCAACCACCCCAGAATCCTAGCAGGCGTGTAAAGGAGAAAATTTTTCCCGATATTGAAATTTGTTCTTTATCAATCATGACGGGCGAAGCATGGTTATTTATTTTGGCGGTTATTGTGAATGCTATCAACCTGTTCCTCCAGGTGTTCTTCACTATTATGTACAGTGACCTGGAGTGCGATTACATCAACCCAATTGAACTGTGCAACAAGTTGAACAACTACATTGTTCCAGAAGCTGCTGTGCACGCTACTTTGTCCATTTTGTTCCTTATCAACGGCTGTTGGTTCACCTTCCTGCTGAACGTTCCTATCTTGGCCTACAACGCGAACAAAATCTACAACAAAAACCACCTCTTGGATGCTACAGAGATTTTCCGCACCCTGTCCAAACACAAGAAGGAGTCGTTTGTCAAGCTCGGATTTCACCTACTAATGTTCTTCTTCTACCTCTACCGGATGATTGCCGCGCTCATTGCTGACGATATGTAATATAATATCGGTATAAATATCACACTTTTCGCAGTAGTTCGTTCAACATCTGCAGTTTGTCCAGCACGCCCGAGTGCGGGTCGATAACACGGCGAAGCTCCAGTAATCTGGACAGCGCAGGCGTGCTGTTGGAGCCGTGGCTCTTCACCTCGCTCAGCTGCTTGTAGACCTGGATTTTGCTGCGGTGGTTCTCGCTCTTGTGCAAAAACTTCCTGCGCAAGCTGTTCAGCTTCACTCCCAAGTCCCGCCGTTGCTGACGAATTTCGTAGATTCGCGTACGCTTTTCGTTTTTGAGCTTGTTCAGCTCGGCAAGCTCGCTCAGAATCAGGTTGTTCGTTAGGTACGTGTCGATAAGTCGGGAGAAATGCAGATCAATGTAGTTTTTGTAGCTGAGCAGGAACTGCTCGGTTTTCTTGCGCTGAACTCCAACAGCGGCACCAGGGACCTCGAGGTTCTCCAGATACTCCACCAAAACCTGCTTTATGACATCCAACGTGATGAGTTTCGTTTTATTATGCGGAACACGTGCGTATCTGAACTCCAGATATCCAGCAGGCCGTCTTCTTTTGTCTTGAACCTCTGTCTGGGCCTCTGCCGTGTGCGACCGCCGTTCCTGGACCTTTTCGCGGTGCTTCTGGGCGATCCTCTTGCGTGTAGCAGCCAGAACGCCCTCGTCTACGTAGTCGTAATACGCACGCAGAGGTGGACTTTCAGGCTTGACTGTAACTTCTGGCGACCCGGCGACCGACGAGCCCCGAGATTCGTCCGAAAACACAGGTTCTGGTGGCTCCACCACAGGATTTTTGCGCGGTCGTCCCCTCTTTCTGGGCGTATCGTTTGTCTGGGGTGCCTCTCGAAGCCATTTCGGGGTGTTTTTGGAGACCCTTTTGGGAGTCTTTTTGGGAGTTTTTTTGGGCGTTCTTCTCTGGGCTTGTTTGGGGGTCCGTTTTGGGGTCCGTTTCTCGGCTGGTCTGGGTGACTGGGTGGCCGTGAGCTTGGCCGACTGGGACCTGGACACAGATTTCGGTGTGACTCGAGGAGTGCGTTTGGGAGTCTGTTTGGGCGTCGATCTGCCACTGGCCTTCTCTGGAGAAATGAAAGAGCTGATATCAGGAGTGGCGGGAGAGGATGTAAGTCTGGAGATCGCTGGCGTGCGCGGCGACTTGGGAGTCCGTCTCACATTAGGGCTTCTCGAAACCTTGGGGGTGCCGGGAGTCGGCTTGCTAATCGCCTGGTCCGTGCGTGGTTTTAAAACAAGACCTTCAAGGTTGATCTTGCGCTTGGCTGAGCCTCTTTTGCGCGCCTCTTTACGAGCCTCTCTGGAAAGCATAAATACGCGTTAATAAACTTTCAAGTTCGACGCGCCGATTTTCTGTTTCTGCGACGACAGGTGCCATGTAGCAAACAGATTAAATTTTTCGAAAACAACTAACAAGTATACAACATAAGAATTTTCAATTGCTTTTAAGTATCCCAATTACCTTGCAAATACATGACAGATCCCTCCCCAGAATCAGCAACACCTGTTGCTATTCCAAACCCGCCGGATAATCCTGCAAACACGGTGCCCTCGCGCACCCTGTGGATGGGTGATATTGAACCGTGGTGGAACGAGGATTTCATAACAGACCTTTGGGCGCAGGTGGACAAGCGTGTGCTGGTCAAAGTGATAAAGCCCCGCCAGAGTGCCATGATGCACCAATTGGCACATTCGGGGTATTGTTTTGCTGAATTTGAGACCCCCGAGGAAGCCAAAGATGCTTTGAAGCTCAACGGCACGGTAATTCCCAGCACCACAGACAAACTGTTTCGTTTGAACTGGGCCTCTGCTGCTACACTGAACTCGCAAGTTGCACAGACCCCAGAATTTTCTCTCTTTGTGGGAGACCTTTCGCCTGCCACCACCGAAGCGCATCTACTGGCTCTCTTCCAGACTCACTTTACCACGGTGAAGACTGTTCGTGTTATGACCGATCCTGCCACAGGCCTCTCGAGATGTTTTGGCTTCGTGCGATTTTCTAGCGACGAGGACAGGCAAAAAGCGCTTGCTGAGATGAATGGCAAGTGGCTGGATGGAAGGCTTATCCGGGTCGCGCTAGCCACACCTAAACACCAAAACCAGCAATTCCGCAAACACCACGCAATTCCAATGGAAATGGACCCTTACCATGCGTCCGGTATGCCGCCAATGGGGTACTACGCGCCTCAACCGCCATCCAATTACTCAGATCCTAACAACACCACGGTGTTTGTGGGTGGAATAGCCAACACCACCACTGAAGAAACACTCATTTCGCTTTTCGAGCCTTTTGGCCAAGTTGTCCATGTAAAGGTGCCGCCGGGAAAGGGCTGCGGGTTCGTCAAGTTCAGTCAGAGAGCCGAGGCTGAGAATGCCATCGAGCAGCTTCAGGGATACGTCCTGGAGGGTTCCAGAGTCAGACTGAGTTGGGGAAGATCAAATAGAAAGCATTTGCTTGCCAATCCAGCATTAGCCGCAGGACTTTCCCAACCGCAAGGTCCATCCCCTGGTGCCCCGCAAACTCCAGGAATGATGATGCCAGGACTGGCTCCACCCATGTTTTACGATCCCTACGCTCCCGAGTCGCAATATGTGGATCCGAACGGACAGTACATGTACGTCCCACATTATGCGTCGATGATACCGCCAGCAAAAACAGACGACATGTGAATCGACAATGTCAACCTTTTGTATATTAGCATGAATAATTAGCTAGAATACTGTCAATTTGACTCTTCTCCATTTGAGTCCAGTCCTCGATCGAGTACGAGTCGGTGATATTCTTGTTCCATTCCATTCTGCTCTTGATAACCTCAGGAGAGTCGCCAGGATGAATTTTGGTACGAAGAGTCGACCTCAAGTAGTCCAAATTTTCCACAGCTTTTTTTATGTCTAAATTGTCCAACAAGGGCTTGATTTTGTGCTCCTTGATGCGATTCGTGAACCTGGGGGATTTTCCATTCGAGCTTATCATGATCTGCAGCGGACCCTGTCTGTACGTAGACCCAAAATAGAAATCGCAGTTTTTGGGTTTATCAGCCAGGTTCACGTTGAGTCCTAACTGTCGGCACCGGTAGTATATTCTCAGACTGGTTTCATAGTCATTCATGCAAGTCAAAACCATCGCAAATCGACTGCTGGATATTTTTTCAATTTCTTCTTGATCGGTGTCAATGTCAAGCTGCGAGATGTCTCCAGGAACTTGGTACATCAGCAGATCCTCCATGACGAATTTTCTCTCGATCACCTTCAGAAGCCCCAGCTCCTCGTATCTGCGAATGTCTGGATGGATGTCAGGGGCTACCACAGTGATCTTGGCATCCGCTTGTAGTAGATGGTTGACTCTTGACAGACCAACATCTCCGCCTCCAACAACCAGAACGTGCTTGTCTGAGGTCAGTAATATTGCAATTGATACCCACTTTTGACTTGCCACGCAAGCATCAACGAGCCGTGAGGCTCAGGAATAGCTATTGAATCCATTGCTATCTATTTATTGCACGTTCAATTTTCCGCTCAACGATCTGAACTTACCCGGACGTCGTCGTCTGCTCCGACTCGTACTTGGGTGATCTCCAGCGAATCGAGCGTATCTGAGCTGGAGGTGTCCCAATCATCAACGCCGATGGAATCGTCTGGCGCGGCTGTTGATTTCGGAACGTTATTTTTGAGAGGACTGTTTCCCAACACATCTGGAAGCAAGCTTAGAAAGTCGTCAAGTCTAGATGATTTTCGGGACGGCTCTTGTTTCTGGGGACCAATATGGATTCTATACCAGTCCAGGATGTATTCAAAAGGGTCTTCACGTGTTTCCTGGCCAATCAGTTCGTCTATAGAGATGGACACTTTGGGAAGCTTATCGTCCAGAGATAATGTTTCTGTCTGTTGAAAAGCGTACAGGCGCTGGAAGAGCAATTTGCGACGCTCAGGATCCAAAAGCTCGCTCACGTACGTGTCAACCGACAGATCTATCGCACCTATCTGGCCATTGTCGCGGTAACCGCAAAAAATTGGAAGAAGAGGCATCACCCCATCAACGTCAGCGGCCGAGACTTCGTACGGAACATCGATCTCGTGTTTAGAGCATTCGCTGTTTATTTCCTCTTCCAGATCGGACCATATGGTAACATGAGGTTTTGTGAACTTGAAATTGGCTCGATGGGTGAAATTTATATAGTGAACATTTTCTGTGAACTTGTTTGTCAGAAGCAGGAGATTCCTCTCTGATCTATTAATAATATCTTGAAGCTCGTAGCGGTCCCTTCGCACAGCAAAGGAGCTTTTATTTTTGCATGCACAAATCAAGAGACCTGTTGGACGATGGACATAGAGCCCAAAAAAGCTCAACAGGTCTGTGGTGAATAGCCGGTGCTTCTCTAAATATTCTTTGGACAAACAAGGCTCGATTAGGGGAAGCCTTGATGTTGGTAGGACAGATCCAACTTGTCTGTATCGCGTATAGTGAAACGCGGTGTCTTTTGGAGTAACGAGTTGGGCCTCCAGTAATTCAAACATCAAACATAAATAATGCACGTCAAGAATTAAAAATCAAAATAATACATTCAACAAACTACGTCCGTCCTATGTAAACCCTCCTGAAGTAAATAGGACAGTTTCCTCCCTTATAGCGTAATGGTTATCGCGTTCGGCTACGAACCGGAAGGCTCCAGGTTCAAGTCCTGGTGAGGGAGAAACTTTTTTTAATATTTTTTTGCATATTAGGATATGCTTAAAAGTAGCTAATCTTTTGCTATTAGGAAATACTTGAAAGTAGCTAATCTTTTTTGCTATTTACTTCACTGGGCTCCACTTTCTCCGGCTCCTCAATCAATTCTCTGAGTCTCTGCTTGGCCACAGTTTTCGTCTGCTCAAGTGTTGATCTCGCCACACTCAGCATAGGGCGCAAAAGACCCATATTATGCGCGAAATACGCTCCCGTGATAGCAATAATGAGAAACATGAAGAGAATCGGATTCCTCAGAACTGTCATGAACTCGTTCCAACCTAGTAAGACAAGTAGCAGGTACATCCAAGACGGAATGGATGTTGAGTTCACCATAACTGATCGTTTGGCCTCTATGTAAATTGCATCCATTTCCTTTTTGACTCGAGATAGTACCAAGTTCTGCTGATTGAGAGTTAACAACTGGGAGAATAGGTCCTTCTCCTCGTCATCTGAGTCTTCATCATCCGAATCATCATCATCCGTAGATCCAATTGGCACAGGTGGCTCTATATCTTGATTGTTTTTCAGAAGAACCATTTTGCTGAAAATTGGGAGCAGATTAAGAACAGCTTCTCTGGCCTTGTTGTATTGCTGATCAATTTCCAAGGTATTGAGCCACATTTTTGGCACACCATTATCATCATACCTGAACAGATCCTCAAATTTATTTCTGAGAATGCGCGAAACATTGTCCTCAGTAAGGTAGTCGTGGGTAATATCTCTGAATTTTGTCCAGAACATTTTCTGCAGTTCTCCGTGAGTCTCCTGGTTTTGTTCTTCATTCAAACCTAATTGGTAGTTGTAGGAGCTGCCTTCAAGATACTTAGCTTCCATGCCGGTGGTTATCTTCTCGAACTCCAGTAACACCTTGTCCCAAAAATCATCTGAGGCTTCCCCTATTAGCTCCACAAGCTTCTGTTTAAATTGAACTTGCAGTTTCTTGGAAAGCCTTGATATCAGTAAACCTTTCTCTTTGTTCTTCAGGTTGATAGAGGCGGACTGAAGCTCGGTTTCCAGTTGCTCAAGTTCGCGAGTGTGGTCAAAAATGCAACGACCCGCATCCTCCTTGAATTGTTCCACAATCAAAGCATATTGGGTTGCGAGTATTTCGCAGAAACCTCCCTCACGGTTCTTCTTGGCTAGATGGACGTTTTCATTAAATTTGGATGTCAGTTTCTTGATCTCAGAGGACAGTCTGTGTGAGTTGACTTTCGTCAGCTCTAAATCCACCTTCTTAGTTAAAATCTCGCGGCGTTCCATATAAACACTCTGAATGTATCTTGCAGCAGAGCTATCATACTGTAGTAATGCTTCTGTTCTCAGTTGCTTCAAGACGTCTGCAAATATTTGAGGGTCATCCAAGTTGTCAAAATTCACCTTCTTAAATTCCTCCTCAAAAATAGAGTATGACTGTTGAACAATCTCATCGCATCTAAACCTTGCAACAAGAATTTGCTGCGTGGGTAAATCCAAATCTTTGTTAAGCTCAATTTGTTGCCAAATTTGGTCCATATATATAGTCCACGCATCAATTGGGATATTTCTGTGGTATTCATGTTTAAACAATTCGTCACCAGCAAACTTGTCACCAAGCGCACGGATGTCCTCCTCAAACTTTTCGTTCTGGAAATATTTGTGTGCAATACTGACAAAAGCTAGATCAAAGAAGTCTGTTATTTCTAGATCCTCTGTGCCTTCTGGTTTGCTGAGGTTGTTCCATATTTTATTCAAATCAGCTTTAAGACTGTCAGACAGATTCTCCAGGGGTGTCATTCCCGTGAAGTCACGAACAACAAAAAGAAGAAGACACTTTTGCCGACTAGTGTGAAATAAGCTCAGATTGACTTCAAAGACAGTTTTCAGTAGCTCCATATTTGCTCCTTGGTATAACCCCACTTGATGCTCCCAAATATTCACAATCAGAACCTCCGAGGTTGATAGCGCAAACAAAGCTGATTTGCGCTCGAAGTCTTTGTCTTCTGCTTTCTCTCTACCGTCGACTCCCTCAACATCAAGAACAAACAAATGTTCCTTGTTCTCAACAACACCCGACTCGGCAATTAAGGATGCAATGTGCTTTGCATGAGAAATCCATATTCCTTTGGTTGTCTGTTGTCGAGTTGTCTCGTCCATGACGTCGAAGCTTGTTCCAAATAAACGATTCAAAAGGGTCGATTTACCTGTAGATTGCGATCCGAAAACAGAAACAATGTGGTAATTCAGGCCCTGATCATCTTTGCCATCATAAAATTGTTGGATGTATGGCAACAGATTCTCATTGAACTGTTTGTTTTCATCGATGAGCTGAAGAGACGACATGGTTATTTGTGATTTTAATCGAGCGCAGGAAAATATACATAAATGCACAGCCGTAAAATCTTGAGGATAGCGTGAAGGAGAAAAAATATATTGATCCTTAATTTAACGCTTTGGAAATGGATTTCCAGGCGATAAGGCCTGAAGCGCACCAAAGTCGTTTTCCAGAGAAAGTATTGCTAGCAGATTTGCCAAAGGAGCTATTAGACAAAGTTTTACAATATTCAGATCCATCTGATTACATTCCATTTCTGTTGACTTGCAAGACTATTTATCGTAAATGTCGCCTTACATTATTTTGCTTGAAACCGTTGCGGTTGCAGTACATTGGGGGATTAAGAGGGTATTTACATAACTATAATCTCCAAACCACGTGGAATATTTTGGACCACATGGCCAAGAATACAGATATTTATGCTGAGATCAAAGTATTCCAGATGAAAAACGAGGTTTCCATTAATGAGTACAAAAAGACGCATCCAAATGGTTCCAAAACTAAAAAGCACCATGACCATCGTATAACGGTATCAAGTTACGGAGAGATACCAGGGAAACTTATTTTGGTACTCCCTCAATTTGTTAATCTAAGATATTTAAAAGTGGATATTAGTGATTTCAATTTCCTCAGGAATCTTTTGGAAGCTCTTCCTTCAAATTTAAAGGGACTAAATATCAACTTGAATGTTTCAAAGCCAAAATTTGACTCAAAAGATATACGACAACCGAAAATCAACTGCACGGCCCTGAAAAGCTTAACGCTACACTCAACTAGCAGGGTACCAATGATATATGGAAAATTGAGGAGCAGGCATGTAATGAAGGTCCCCAGTCGATTTTTAACGGAGGAAGCTATATTTTCAAGGCTGATCAAAGAGAAGTTTGAAAAGGACGATAAAAGTATCAAGAAACAGCCAGATTTAAAATTTTGTGGACAGGTTGTAGCCGAACTCATATACAAGAATGCTGAAACTCTATATTCCATCGACATCAGAGGATTGGATGCTACCTTGATTTTTTTGAATGGACAATTAACAAAGCACATGTCGAATCTTCGGGTCATCAAGCTTTGCAACTTGTCTATTCCTCGGCTTGATTGGTGGCTACCTTCTCTAGAGAAAGAAAATCTGAACAAGCGTTATTTCATGTCTTCCAGTCCAGGACTTGCTCTGCCACCAATTGTTGTGGTTTTCTCCCGACTTTTTAGTACCGGGTCACGCACCAACGACGTTCACTGTCGTGCCCGATTTTTTGGAGACCTCCCAAACCAATGGTTCAGCATGAGTGGTGAGGCCTCTAGTTTCTGGGAGGAAATCCACTATCAGTAAGCTTTTCATCTTAGTGCCGCAATTACACTCCGCCGCAGGATTTTTTTCGTAAGACGTTCTATAGAAAAATTGAACACCATATTAAATCCACGAAATTAGTTTTATCAAAGTTACACATCAATGGACGTCGCCCAAGGAAAGCTGCAAAAATCGTTGGCTCGTTTCAAGGAGAGGTAAGAAGATCTTGTTTTGGACCCGAACTAACCGCGAAGAATATCGAACGGCTCGTATTATGAGGCCCAACAGACCATGAGGGCGATCATCAACAGACACGTCAATTCTGGAAACTACGAATCTGCTGTTGAGCTACTTTACCAGAGCTCGAAAATCCTCATGGAATTCAGCAAATACGACGAGGCATCTGATCTTGTCTTGTATCTGATTGAAGTGTTTGAAAAGGAAAATAAGCCTCTCGACGAATTCAAATCTCGAGATTTGAGCAAGCTCGTGGAGCTTGTGAATTTGATCCCGGATGACAACGCAAACCTTGTCAGTCTAGCTAAAGACCTCTCAAAATTCACCATTAAAATTGGCGGATCTGAGACCGCACTACCGGCTCTATCTTTTGTGATCGGGTCCAAACTGTATTATAACGGTTCTGTGGATCAGATCAATACCAGCGAGCATTATCTATTTGCAAGTGGAACCAAAGAAAGTTTAGAAATGCTGGTTAAACTCGAATTTGGTGCCTACATGCTGGATGAGACGAGTTCATTTGGAATGTTCCTGGCCAGGCTGGTTCTTCCATACTTGACCATGGGCAACGTGCGTTTCGCTAAAGACGCGTCGCAGAAACTTATAGAGATGCTTAAGCAGAGTTCAAAGGCAACCCAATTCCACTTTCAGGAAAGTGGCGATCTGAGCATTCTGGAATTAGCTTCAAACAGCACACTTCACGACTGTTCTGGACTGGTCAACTTTCTCCAGCTGCTGGTTGAAATTTGCATGCGTGCCAACACTGAAAATGCTCAGAATTTCAGACTACTCATAAACAGATACATGCAACTACTTGAGAGAACCGAACTGGTGACCAAGATAAATGCTATAGGAGAGCTTTACTTCAAAACCCCCATCATACAGAAGAGTTCCAATATGTTGCAGGAGATGATGTCGGGATTGTTGGGAGGTGGAAAATAGATTAACCACAACACTGGATAATATCGGAGTTGGAATAAATTGAGCTAATACGTATCTTTCACAGGCTCGGCATCAAGTAAAACGTTAGAATGTTCGTCAAACACCACGTGTGTGCAGTCTTTCGCAATCCTGGACTCTCCTAGTACCTCTGCAAGCTCGAGTCTCTTTGCTTTTAGTACCTCGTGCTTGGCCTCGTTGTAAGTACACCACTTGCGATTGCGATTGTCCATTTCGGGCCATTTATCACATAGCTCTTGTATCTCCATTTCAAAGAAATGAAACTCACTACGGGGTATTTTGTCATTGTCGTCAACAGTAACCGGTAGCTTGGAGGCTCCTTTGCGGAATCTCAGATCTTCCACCACTGGCAGTTTCCCCAGGATTTTCCCCACAGCCCCGGCCTCCTCCCATGTTTCTCGAGATGCGGTCTGTGCAAAATCGTTGATCTCATCAAGCTCAATTCCCCCCTTTGGAAGAATCCAGCGATCCTTGTGCTTGGTTGAGGAGATCATCAGAACTTTGGAGTGGTCAGGGTTTAAAACAACACAGCCTGCAACAAGACGGGCCCCGGTTTTCTTGTTGTACAACTGGTGAGTGCGCCCCTCTCGAGCAACATCAGTCTTCTCAAATTTGTAATCTGCGTTTCCCAGGTTGCACTTGTCTAGCTCAACGTAGATGCTATCTTTGTCCGGCTTGAGCGACATGACACAACGATTGTAAATTAAATGCTAGAATTATTGCCTGACTGGCGGTTCGTGTCACGTGACGTGGGTCGCGTGTGACTGCTACAATAATGGATACAGTACGGTTCAATTAACTTGTATATCTCTATCTCAAACGACGAGCCTCTCTCTCAGACTCCATCAAGCACAAGATGTCGTTCTCTCTGACTGGGCCCTTGACGTTTCTGACGATAGTTCTGGAAGTGTCATCCAAGAACTCAACTCTGACTTGGGTGACACCACCTCTGGAACCGGTTCTTCCGAGAACCTTGATGACTTTAGCAAGAGTAACTGGAGTTTTTGAGTCCTGATTAGTTAGTAAAACGTTGTTTGTGACGGACGAGTAAAAAGACAATAATTTAAAAATTCTTGTTCCATCGAGAGAAGTAGCCAGTCTCCTTTGTTCGCAAATACGAGGCCACTGTGTACTGTTGTCTGAATCTTGACTTCTGAGGTCTGCTGACAATCACACTGCTCTAACGAAATCGATTTAACTATCTTCAGACAGATGCTTCTGTAGAAAATTAAATACTAAGCGCATCTCAAAATCACAGTGAGATTCCTCCAAGCACCACAACGAAAGCTACTGTTCCCTTGCTGAGGCTATTTCACGGAGTCGTGAGTGGGTTTGTCCGCACGCAAACTGGTCAAAATTCGTCAAGAATCTGGAAATGAAACGTCTCTATCTTTCTTATGACATGATCTTGCTTGCAAACAATAAGCTTTGAGAAGACCTAAGGCTGGCTCCAGGATGTACTTGTCTCTTCGTCGTCTGCTGTGATTCTATACATACCATTTCTGTGTGATAATATGAAGATGAAAAAATCAAGTGAAAATTTTTTGAAGTTTGAAAAGGTCGTGCTGCGTGTGGGTAGGGTAAATAAATTTTACTCGCAATCTTAAGGTGATTTGACATTATTAAAGCCCCATGTCTCGGTTGATAGTTTTTGGTGGTAACGGGTTTTTGGGTAAACGTATATGTCAAACGGCAGTTGAAAGAGGCTTTCAGGTCACCTCTGTGAGCACTTCTGGATCCAAGCCTCGTCAATTGGCCTTGTCTGAAAAGTGGCCCGAGCAAGTCGAGTGGGCCAAAGGTGATATCTTCAAGCCCCACACATACAAGCACTTACTCTCGGATGCTACTGCAGTGGTGCACTCTTTAGGAATTCTGCTTGAAAACCCTAACTACAAGAGAATGGTTCAGTCCAACGATGACATATTAGGAGAGATCCAGTCATTTTTCAAAGTGGCCAATCCAATGAAGAAGACAGTTTTCAACACCTACGAAAAGATGAACCACGAGAGCGCAATTGTCCTCGCGGAAACTCTGCTGGAAGTCAACAAGTCCAAACCTGCTTTTGCGTACGTTTCCGCCGACCGAGGATTTCCTGGTCTTCCTTCGGGATACATTGAGTCGAAGAGAAAGGCTGAGTATGAGCTTTACCAAATGCAGCCGAACCTGAGACCGATTTTACTTAGACCCGGCTTTATGTTTGACGAAACTGAATCAGGAAACGCACGTACAAAATTGAAGACGCTCCTTACTGCTGCCAGACGGGCAAACGAAACGCTGATGTTTAACACTCTGGATGGATTACTCAGGCCTCCGATCAGCACACAGACTGTTGCCAGATGGTGCTTAGATCGTATTGAGCAGCCCGATTTTCACGGCCCTGTTCTGTTAGACGAAATGGTTCACCAACGCGGTGCAAGGTTGTAAGATATTATTGGGCTTTCTGGCAGTTTACTTTTTTTGGTAGCCCGGTTTTGAAGTTATGAGATCTTGTTGATCCACAGCGGAGGCTTACGAAACGGACTTGGGCTGCCAAACCCGGAAAATTCGTGGAATTGATATCCCACTGGGTCACATTGACGGAGTTTGGGCAGAACGGTTTCAGATACGGTAGTTGCAGTTCGAGATATTTTTGGCTGGTGTAAATAGAATTACAGCACTCAGATCGGCAGACGTGCCGATGACCCAAAGCCGATTCCTATTTGAGTAGCAACTATAATTGTACATAACAGGCGGATAAATAAGTGCATACCTTTATTTTTCTTTTGTATCTTTCAATAAAACAATAGTATGGAAGGAATATGCGCTACACGTTCTATTTACGTGGACCGTGTTGCTCGCCCGTGTCCATTTAATCTGGCCTCTCGTTTCAACACAAACGGACGGTTTGCGGTGAATCACAGCTAAACAAGTCAAAGCTTGTGTTTGTAAGATGCATGTGTTGCAAGGCTGATGCTACGCTAGCCCAAGCCCTAAGTCACAGGGGGCTATTTTTAGTCAGACAAAATATTTACAACAGAAGTAGAAGCTGATGGATTTCTGAAAATTTTGGGATCATGCATGCACACCTATTGTTTTAAAACGTTAAGCTTGGCGAAAATCTGAAACTCTCAAGATCTCGTAGCTAGGATCTTGGTGTCGATGAGAGTCGGTAGACGACTTAGCAGGTCACAGGGACTGTTAGGGTTGGCCAAGTAGTTGTCTGCGATTAAATCCCGTAGTGGTGTAGATATTGGGCTCTGGTATCTTTTTTTGCGTACCTTTATGTGACTATTCTGCATATTGTGTATTCAAAGCTCGATCGCAGGCATTTCAACGAAATCTGATCAAAGCCATCTTGAACGGCTTAGTAAATTCCTCACAAGTTTTTAACTTGACAACTAATAGTTCAGTCATGAGAGCGAGTGCAGTCATTTCAATACTCATCCTAGCACTGTGTGTTCTGACAGAAACTACAACTAGCTCGTCGTCCAGCTCGACAGGCACGACTGCACAAGCTAACGCTCTTACAACTGCAACGGCAACCACCAGCACTGGTACCGCAACAGGAACTTCAACTAGCACGAGCAGCTCCTCGTCCACCGAATCTTCAACAACTGCATCCTCGAGCTCCACATCTTCGTCCTCGACGACCGATGGAACTGATCTCACCACTAGTGCCATATCTACTTCCTCTCTGACGACAGAGTCCAGTAACGAATCCGAGTCGTCAACAGCATCTGTCTCCAAAACTTCGGTTTGGGTCACTGTGACAGAAGATGGAGTCTTAACCACCATTGAGTCGGCGTACACCCAGAAATTCTACTCTATGTACTCGACCATTGCGACTCCGTCTTCGGGGGTTGTCGGACTTGGTTCACTCAGCACCCAAGGAACTGTCGGAACTTTGCGCACATATAAGACATTCACGGTCACTTCGACTTCATCATAACCTAACATTCATGTCTTCATCATATAGTCATCTTAATTCATCAACCAAAAAAATTAATTTTAAAGCCGGATATCTAAATGCATAGAACTGAACGCTCGTTCGGGCCAAACACTGAAGAGGCTACCCGTACGGATGCCAGATTTCACTTCTTGGTCAACTCCGAAAACCTGGGGTCCTCAGTGCGTGATCACCTTGCAAACGAGCGCGGGTTATTGGCCTACGTGCGCACTACTCTCAACTACTTCTTCATCTCAATCAGTTCCGTGCTGTTGCTCAAACGCTCCATCATATCCCAGATGATATCCGATCACCCAGACGAGAAAATGTTGGCCAAGGAAACTTCCATCTACAGCTCATTGGTGCGACCCTGGTGTATTATTGTGGCTTGTCTGGGAGCACTATGTATCTCCACGAATTTGTCGAGGTTTTTGGTCAATTCCAATCACCTTACGCGGGCTAACAGCTTTGCTATTGATCGAAGCATAATTCCGTTTCTGGCCCTGATCATGATTGGTCTGGATATTTACATGATTTTCAAACTCGCTAATTTGGACGTTTCTACAACCTGAAATGATACACTAATTTATTTTCTCAAACTTTTATGACTATCGCGGTTATTAGCCCATCCGGGGCAGTTGCCCGCGATCATCTTTCCAACGAAAGAACAATGCTTGCATACCTCCGGACTGCAATGAGGTTCCTGTCTCTAGGAATCGGTGCGGTCAGGATTCCCAAATACGTTATCATCGACCAGTTGAAGAGACTAAATTTTGAGAAATATCCAGCCATGCTGCGCCACGATTACGAACTAGCCTCAAAATACTCCAAACCTCTAGGTGCTCTGTGCTTAGTGGCAACCTTGCTAACGCTTGCATTTGGCTTTCACCGCCACACTACTATGCTTCGAAAGATCACCAAGTCGCAGCCTTTTCAAAGTGGCACTATACCAGCAATAATTATTTCGCTACTACTCGTACCAGTAAGTCTTATCTGCTGTGGCGCTGCAGCCCTGTTTTTTTTACTAACTATAGATTTTCTCTATCGTGATCATCTTCGCTGCTCGATTCTAGCTACTCTGTAGCCCATCAACATGTTGGATGTTAAGCGAATGACCCAGATTGGATCTTGTTTGCTGGAAAACAAGGGCCAAATTGCACGTGATCACTTAGCCTCAGAACGCACATTTTTGGCTTGGTTACGAACCTCGCTTAGTTTTGCAAGCCTTGGTGTTTATGTGGCCCAATTACTGGTGATGGGGGCTGAGAAGGGGTCGGGAAGCTCGCAGAGACAGCTTGGCAAAGCCTTGGGGCTTTGCTTCGTCGCCACGGCTATCATCACAGAACTCACCGGCTCGGTTCGTTTTTTTCTTGCGCAATCGATGCTGCGCAACGAAAGGTTTCTGGTCTCGCGCTACGAGCTCTACACCATTTACTTCATCGCCGCCGCTCTCTCGATAGCTCTGTTCGCAGTTCTGATGAGATAAATTTCTGGGGCATCTTAATTATATATGTCACGTGTTCTTGTATAGGGCTTGAACTTTTTTTTTCATACTTTTTTTCTAGGGCAAAAAGGTTTTTAGTTTATTCAATAACTGCAAAATGGTAAGTAGCATCAAGCTTGAGCAACTAACATCCACAGGGAAAAGTCCACGGATCGCTTGCACGTGCCGGTAAGGTTAAGTCTCAAACTCCAAAGGTCGACAAGACCGAGAAGCCAAAGAAGCCAAAGGGAAGAGCCTACAAGAGACTTTTGTACACCAAGAGATTTGTTAACGTTGCCAACACCCCAGGTGGAAAGAGAAGAATGAACCCAGGTCCTTCCTCCAAATAAGTTCACAATGGTTCATAGCTATTGGTATTAATGAATTTGATACATATTTACAAATATCCCAGCAGCCGGAGACAGTAATCGACAACGATACCGAACCAAAAGACGTTTCCAGTTTTGATGTTTTCACGGAACCAGAATCCACAGTTTTTTGGGTCATCCAGGTTAACCTGCTGGATCATTTTGACTAGTCGATACGCTCCGTATGCAGCTCCAAAGTAGAAACCAGGGCCCATCCCTGCGAGGAACCCGCTCAGAGTGTAGCATCCCATCTGGGCAGCCGTCAGTCCCCTGAAAATAGTTTTGGACTTATCTCCCCAGGCCAACGCGGTGGACTTGATGCCAGCCTTGACATCGAACTTCTTGTCCTGGTGCGCGTAAATAGTATCGTAGTGCATGCACCAGAAGAATCCGCTCAAGTAGAGAGGAATCATCACAGGCCAGTTCCAAACTCCCATTGCTGGAAATCCCAACAGTGCACCCCAATTGAAACACAGACTCAGAGCAACCTGAGGATAGTACGTGAATCTTTTGAACAACGGGTAAGTACCCACAATAGCTAGAGACGAGGCCCCAAGCAAAAAGCAGTCCAAAGGAAGCTGAAGCAACACCACTAGTCCCACTCCCAACTGGGCAGCTAGAAACCCAATTGCCTGGTTCACGCTCACTCTTCCCGAAGTGATGGGTCTCTCCATTGTCCTTGCAACCTTGTTGTCCAGGTTTCTATCCAGAAGATCGTTAATAGTGCATCCCGCACCTCTCATGACAAGTGCTCCAACGGAGAAGACGGACATCATGTAAACGGTAGAAAGCAAAGGTGCTGAAGTCATGTATGCAGCCATAGTAATGGCCCAGAGACACGGACTAAGCAGCAGCTTGGTTCCAATTGGCTTTTCAATCCGCATCAATTCCATGTACGGAATGACTTTTGGTGGAAGTTTGGTGAGATACCCCAATCCTGCCAGACGCTCCTCCCGAGCTTTTTGCAACTCCTGTTGCGAAAAAGTCGATTGGAAACAGGCACCCCAGGTAACCCGGCTGATCTTCAGGCTTACAGTTGGTTTTAACAAACGAGCGCTAGAGAGTAATAGTCGCATTTGAGAAAATAATTTTCAGGCTGTGTGTTTATATGTAGCGTACCGGAGTGCAGTCCATATCTTCCTATTAGCGGATCCCGAAAATCAAGCAGTTGGGCTGGCGCATACAGCTGAGAACTCGAGATTGCTCGGTTTTCAGTTTGGATCACGAGAACACAACCCATTTTTAGACCAAACGGTCAAGAGACCCTAGCAGTGTTTTGGTTCTCCACGCACGACCAGACTAGATTTTTGAAAAACTAAACAAAAAATTACATCAATCAGTATGGACCAACAGATTTTACAGGCTGTGGACATCGCTTCCAGCGCCACGCCAGACGTCCAGCTAAAACAGCAAGCACTGGATTTCATAACGCAGATCAAAGATTCTCCTGATGGATGGCAACACTGTGTAAACCTTCTAACCTCCAATTCTCAACTTTCGCCCAACGTCAAATTCTTTGTTTTCCAGGTCTTGGATTCCAGACTTCCCTTCATGGATGACTCGCAGAAGTCTGCTGTGAAAGACTATTTGATGGGTTATCTGAAAAGTTTACTTGAGACCAACGCAGTCGAGCCAACGTACTTAAGAAACGCTCTGTCCAAGACTTTGGGCCTGCTGTTCGTACATGCCACACTTTCGTGCTACCGTACCCTCATCAAGGATCTACTCACGTTGGTGCAGTCGGGCGGCTCGTTTAACGATTTGGCCACAGATTATTATTTGCGTACACTATTAGTCATTCACCAGGAGATCGGAGATCAAATGATAGCCCGAGAACCTCAACATCATGAGAGAAACACATTGTTGAAAGACTCCATGAGAGCAAACGACATGGTCGTGATGGCGGAGTCGTGGAAGAGCATACTGAAACACTACACAAACTCAAATGCCCTACTCAAAAACGACATCCTCAATAACACCATCCAATGCATCGGAGAATACATCTCCTGGATTGAGATTAATTTAATTCTGGATCAGGAATATTTAGGGCTTCTGTACCAATACCTGGGAGTTTCCAATGACCAGCTAAAGATCACCACTGCTGGATGTTTCAATGAGATCTTGCACAAAAAAATGTCGCCGATCAAAAAGTTAGAGCTCATCAACTTCCTGAACATTTCTGAAGTTCTTACACAAATGGACCTCAATACTAAAGAATCAGATACTGAGGTGAATGTTGCTTTTGCAAAACTAGTGGAAAATTTGGGCTCTGAGTTGGTCAATGTCTTGGACTTGAGTTCCAACGAGGAACTTGCCAACACCGACTTTAAAAACTTGGCCATCAAAAAAATAATCGACGTTTTTCCTCTCATTTTTGAATACCTTGATAACGAGTATGACGATGTTGCTCTAGAGGTGTTTCCTTTCATTGGAAACTTTTTGCTGTTCCTGAAAAAGAATATCACTAATGACCAGATTGATTTTTCTTATTTGACCAATGATGAAATCCTTACTGCATTACTAAGAAAAATCATCTCAAGAAAGAAGATTGATGAAGATGATGATGGGACAGAAGAAGAAGCCATGGAACAATTCCAAGATGTGAGAAACAAACTGAACTCTTTCCATGACTCTATTGTCATTTTAAACGAAACACTAGCATTAGATGTCATGATCAATTTCATCAACGAATCACTATTCAGTTCTAACTCCAACTGGCATACTATAGAATTAGGAATGTATGAACTGAGCCATTACAGCGAAATTTTGCGCAACAATGTGATGAATCTGCCCAAGACCATGATAAACAACTCAAGACCATACTTTGTTTTCAACGAGATGTTGTGTAAGGTTATTGATGGATCCACCACATTCTTGGTCAATCATTCTCTTATTCAGCTGTTATTTTTCGAACTTGTGTTGAAGCACTACACCTTTTTCACTAACAATAACATTCAGGTTGATGGGGTCAATAAAGATGAAATACTGCTCAAGGTTCTTAAGATCTTCGTTTCCAATTTTGGTGTTTTCAGTGACAACGAAAAAGTCAAATATCGCTCCTGGTATTTGTATTATAGATTTATCAAATTGACGAAGCCTTCGGTGGACGAATTTATTGTTGAAGAGCTGATCAAAACATTGTTACCACTGTTAAGTTTTGATTTTGAAGTCACCAACCAATGCAAGTTGTCGGAGAACATCGATTTGAATCTCATTGAAACAAATGGCAGTTTTGATCATCAGCTGTATCTGTTTGAGTCGATCGGACTGCTAATCACTCTTATTAAGAAGTCTGACAAGCGTGTCTCCATGTTTGAATCTGTTTTGCAACCTCTCTTCTCGAATCTCGAAAAATGTATCAACAACATGTCGCAATTAAGCTTGAACATGGTCGTTCAAGTCCATCATTCCTTGGTATCTGTTGGCACCATCCTCAAAGGTTTTGAGAGTCTGAACGTCCAGGAATTTGATGAGAAATTTCTCTCTTTGTTGCAACAGATTTCCCAGGTTGTTCTCATCACGCTAGAAAATTTCCTCAACTTCAACCTTGTGAGAGAAGCCTCGGAATTCTGTGTTGTTCGGCTTTTCATTTTGCTCATTAAAACTCCTACCGCTGTTCTTGAACAGATGCTATCTAAATTTATCTCCATCATTATGATCAACTTTGACAAGCTGAAGTTACAGGAAATTGATAACTTCCTGAATTTCCTGGGGCAGGTGATGCACCATTGCACCAAGTCGCAGCCTATTTATGCTCTTTTGAATTCACTACTGACTCCACTAGTTGCAAAAGTCATTTCTCGTATTGAGTCTGAATCCGGGGCAGCGCAGGACGATTTTGTCAAGAGAGACATTTTAGACACCCAGAAATGTTTTATTTCGCTACTGATTTCAATGAGCAGCGACCACGTTAGCTCCCTATGGCTCACGGGTGAAAACAAATCTACTCTGATCAATGTCATAAATCTCATGTTCAACTACATCTACAACTATCAAAACAATGATCTAGCACTGGTGAAAATCTCGATTACTTGCATCAACTCGCTTATTCAGGGAGTGGGTGCCGGTAAAGTTGTTGATCCGGAAGACGTTTTCAAAAACGAGTCCAATGTATTTGAGCAATCCAATGAGTTGTTGGTGACGAATGCGATGCTTTTGGCCGGTGAAATGAGCTTCAAAATGAAACGCGAACTTCTCAACGATGCACAGTATCGAAACAGCATCTTATTGGAGGTGGTGCGCACTATGAAGGCCATCGCGTACATTGGTTGCGAGATGCCTGATCTGCAGGCCAATCGTAAAAATAAGACCTTCAAATACAACGAGATGATGGTTGAACAATTGAGAGCACTCCTGGTGTCAAACATGGGCTTTCCTGCAGACCTGGCCCAGGAGTTTGTTCAGAACCTAATTCAATTGAGCGACAGGCACTTCCTCAAGTATCTGATCCAGCTGATTGAGAAAATCTAAGACTGTACATATCACCGCCACTGTGGCTTGTGTGTAATTTTTGTCACTAAATAAAATCCGAGCGAGATAAGCTACTATCTCTGTGGGGGCTAATTAACCGTATAAAAAAAAAAGTTACCCAAAAGCAGCCCGCAAACAAATACATTCAGATCAATATAGCACCATGAACCAGCTTGAGCATATAGAGCAAGCGGTTTCAGGCCCTTCTGCTGTTTCATCCTCATCAATAGTTCAAGGGCCAAAGATACGAACAGGTGCCAAAAGGGCAAACAGTGTCTCTTTGGAGGATAAAGATAAATTTAGACCAAGGATCAACAGCCTATTTAAGGGAAATTATCAAGAGGGTGACGAATACCACAAGAAAAGTCGTTCTAACTCGCTATATAAACATCCTAAGCCAGGAGATTTGGGATCGGTGTTTGATAGTGGGTCGTTATACTTTGCTGGACATCGTTCATTAAAGTCGTCTGAGGCATGCCACTTAATTACTACAGAAGAATTTTGCCAGTTTATGATCAAACATTACACGCACGAGCTTCCCGATACTGAAAAGATGTTTCCCTGGCTGCACGGAGTTCATAAAAACAACACTGTTCAGCTACGCTTCCTGTCCACGTTGGCCAACCAATTTGATACCACCATACACGTAGAGACCCCTTCGAATGTCCGAGGTCTGATGCCTGTTCGCTCCACAAGTGCCAACTTAGACGGATTTCGTTGCGATGATATTATTTCGGAAACGTCGGGACAAGTCAAAGGAACAGTTTCTTGTCAAGATATACTGGTTTCAGTTTTCAGTGTGCGCAACGTCGAACTATACTTGTTATCAATTCTTCCCGAAGCTGTTTTAAGTAAATTCCCAGTTGATATATTGGTCAAGGACTGCTTAAGCACTCATTGTCTTCCCATTTTCAAGAATTTGGACCCGCAAGTGGGTGTGTCGCTACGGAATTTCCACATACAGGAGTCCAAACTCAGCAACATATCCGACCTTATTGTTTACTGCCTCAACGATGATCATGAGCAATGTGTCTTGATGGATGTGGGAGATGATTGTTGGAACAACAAGTGTAAATGTGTTTCGCTTGCGAGACTCTTGCACATCGCCCAATTGTTGTTCGCTGAAGATCACCCGGAGCTCAAACAACCAGCAAAGAAGCTGTACAATACATTTGTGATTGAAGAAGTAAAAGTGGACGTTTTGGAAACTTCCAATTTGATGTCGATACCGCTTTTGGGAACGAGTGCATCTTCCAAAAATCCTGGCGATCTCTGCTCCGATTACGATATCAAAGTCTTCAACAACTGGGACTCGAACTACCTATACCGGGAGAAGCTTGAAATCTCCAAAATGTCATCAGCTACTGAGGTGCTCAATAACGTTTGGTTCGGAAACACCACTGACTTTGAATGCTTGCATATTCAACTCAATTCTGGAAAAATACCTGTCTCCACCGAGAATATCAAATCACAGTATCCTTTGCACTGTGATCCATCAAATACGGTAGTGGTATTGAAAAAGGAGGATATGCATCAGAAACCGATCAAAGAGCTGGATGCGAGACTCATAACGTTCCCCAAAGCGCATTGGAAGCTTTTTGTTCACTGTATTGATGGCGCGCGTTTTCCCACACCGATGGAGTTGCAAACAATATTTGCAAGTCTTAATCATCTACAGCAGATATATCTTGAGTTTCCGCCTTCAGGTTCTGTTGAGATTGCCGATCTTACCGATGACGATATTCTCTGCATAGTCAACCTATGCAAACTGTTTTACTTCCATTGCACAAAGGACTTTGCAGGCCTTTTGTACTGTTCAGATGGTTATACAGAGACATCGTTATTGGGGCTCTGTTATCTGATGTATGCGGAAAATATCACTGTTGATGATGCAATCATTCGATTACATTTAGATTACGGGAGACCATTCTTTATCTTCAAATCAGACTACTTACTGCTTCAGAAGATTGAGCCTATCATACTTGAATTTGCCAAGAACAAAGGGGAAAGACTTACCTTGGAGACAAACAAGAAGACTATCAAAACATGTCTGTTAACGCCCAACCCGAAAAAACACCGCAATTCCATTGGAATGTCGTTCAACTCTGTTCTTAACACTTCTACAGGACAGCATGTGGTTCAGCTACGGGAACAACAGAAAGGACAGATTCAACATAAGGATGAATTTGAAGGTGATAAATCCTTTGACTCCGTTGACTCTTCTGAGTCGGTGTCTGAGTCTGTAAGTGTTTGTGAGAGCGTTCTTGGTTCTCTCCCATCTAGGATTCTGCCGCACCTTTATCTTGGATCATTGAATCACGCATCCAGTGTCGCTTTATTGAAGAAATTAGGCATCAACCATATTGTCAGTGTGGGAGAGCATATTCCTTGGCTGGATGAGCTGGAGTACACGACAGGAGTTACGGAAAGCGGTTGCGAAGTCTTCAGAATCGGTTCAGATCAGAAGGTTGGAAATAGTGTTTGTGGGGTGGAGGAAGTTATGAGAATAAATAACATCAACGATGATGGAATTGGAACGCTTACTACTACCATCAATGATGCTTTGGAGTTTATTGAGAAATGCCATGCGAGCAATGGCAAGGTGCTGGTTCACTGTCAAGTTGGGGTTTCAAGATCGGCTACTGTTTGTATAGCTGAGGTGATGAAACGTCTGAACATTAGTCTGCCACGTGCGTACTTATATGTCCGTGTTAGGCGACTTAATGTTATCATCCAACCGAACCTCAAGTTGATGTACGAGCTGTTCAAGTGGGAAGAGCTGTTTATGCGCTCGAAGAAGAAAAGAAGGCAATATAGCATTTCCTCGCAATCCTCTAACGGACAGTCGAACAACTCCACTTTTTCCTATAATATGAGTGAACGCTCTTCATTTTCCACGAGTGTGGGTTCCGTCGGATCGGTCTACCTACCTTTTTCTACTCGAGAAAAACCACGACTCTCCGTCGGTGGTTATGAAAGAGCAATTTCGGAAGAAGAAGATGATATTGACATGCGTCAACTTGAGCTTAGTTCAGAGGACATAATTAGCAATGCTCCGGACTTTCTTCGGGAGGTCGACTGGTACATTCTTTGCAGAGAGATATATAATTTGAACCGGGCTTACATCAAGCCTGGAAAATGAACAACTACACCGTCGCTTATAGGGTCGATCGTCGGAATAAAATATTTTGCGAGTAAAAAACTGACTGATTTTCACTGCACCGATGAGATTCACCAACGTTCTATTTTTCCAGGAAACTCAGTCGGCGCTGCTGCGTCGCCCATGGAAAACCTACAGAGATGGAACACTCTTCTATGGTATGACCAAAACTGGTAACAAGCGTGTCCCGTTGACCACAAAACAAGGAAACAAGAATATGTACAAAGGTACCAGATCGTCTGGTATTGGACGTATGGACAAGTTTGGAACATATAAGATCAACTACGAGCGTGTGCGGACGTTTGTTGCTCCATCCGATATTTCAGACTTCCATTTGAAGCCACTTGTTTCGTCCAACGCAGTTGCTCCTAAAAACACCTTTGACAACTATACCAGTATCACCGACGGCAAGTACATGTTTGACAAAGTGAAAGAATACATAGAGACGGGAGAAGTGAAGCATCCGCGAACAGAAGAGTATGTCGAAAGAGGTTGAACCTGTATATATATATTAAATAAACTAATCGATCATTACCACGTCGTCCTGTTTGTCGTCTGTCTTTTTTGGGGCAAACGAAAGTAGCTGCTGTTTCTGTTGGGCGGGCTGGGGGGTCGAAACCGCAGAGTCGTCGTCGATTGTGTCTTCCTCAGCAAGCTTTGAATCCAAAGTGACTTTGTTAGTTTGGATAAGTTGGTGAAGAGGGACGGTCTTGGGGACTAGGTCCTTCATAAAAACCAGACTATCGTTGTTGTGGACGACCTCGTAGAAGTCAGAATAGACGATCTTTTTGCGCTTTTGTGTTTTGGCATGGAAGGAGGCCTGCTCGGTCAAGTTCATAATGAACATTTCGGTTGCTGCTCCTAGCAGATAATTTGCAGACTCTGTAGACGAAACGTGTTCAGGATCCAGCTTGACAAGTTTCTTGATCCTGGAGATCGGCAAACTCAATGAGCTTTCAGTTTGTTCTTCTTCCATAATGATGACGCGAAAATAAATCAGGAAAAAAAGAATTGTTTTATTCCATTTCGTGATGTCGGATCAAAAAGAGCGTATGCCATGGGTGGAGAAATAGTAAGTGAACTCTGAGAATTAACGTTCCTCTAACAATCAGCCGTCCTAAAAATTTGGACGAAATCACGTCGCAAAGCCATGCAGTCCAGGTGTTAAAGAAGAACCTGCAGACCGCGAACCTGCCGCACATGTTATTCTATGGGCCACCTGGTACAGGTAAGACCTCTACAATATTGGCAATGGCCAAGGAGCTATATGGCCCGGAGTTGTATAAAAGTCGGGTGCTGGAGCTCAATGCTTCGGATGAACGAGGTATATCTATTGTCAGAGACAAAATCAAGAACTATGCTCGTTTGTCGATCTCGAACCCGTCAAAGGAAGACCTCGAAAAGTACCCTTGTCCCCCATACAAACTGTTAATTCTGGACGAGGCCGATTCAATGACCTCGGATGCTCAGAGCGCGCTAAGAAGAACCATGGAAACCTATTCAGGTATAACTCGATTCTGCCTGATTTGCAATTATATCACAAGAATCATTGATCCATTAGCTTCGCGGTGCTCCAAATTCAGATTCAAGATGTTGGATGAGGAAAGCTCGATCCAGAGACTGCAGTACATCTGCAACGAGGAAAATGTCCCAGCTAGCACCCCAATTTTAAAGGAGATTCTCAGGATCAGTGACGGAGATCTGAGAAAAGCCATCAATTTTTTGCAGAGCATTCACAAGCTGTTGATACCTGCTGAAGACGATATGGCGATTGATGTAACTGAAGACAAAATTAGAGATGTTTTTGGGTTTCTGCCTAAAACTGAGCTTGCTAACTTGATTAAACTGGCAGAAAGCAAAGATATGAACCGCATTTTTGAGTTTGTTGACAAGCAAATTGGCAAGGAAGGCTACAACGCTAGTTTGGTGCTGAGCTCTCTTCACGACGTTCTGCTCCTGGACGACGATTCTGGACTTTCACTGGCCCTGAGCGGGGAGCAGAAAAACCGCATTTCCAGTATTCTGTTTGACACAGATGCAAAGCTTAGTAATGGATGCGATGAAGCATTGCAGCTTCTACATTGTGTACTACAATTGTCTACAGTTTTGTAATTAAGCTAAACCCTTAATTTTTTTCAGAGTACGGGAGGTACAAGCCTGGAGGCAAGAACGGAGCGGGACCAGGAGCTGGACCTTTTGTAAGCAAGGAACTGAAGAAAACATCGTCAGAAGAAGATGGAATGGAGCCTGGGCCCATCTGGTTCATTGCAGGGTGAGGAATAGAGCCCATCTGCGACACAGGTGGCATACCTGGCATGTTAGGCATGTTAGCCATAGGAGGCATACCCGGCATTCTGTGCATACCTGGCATTCCCGGCATTCCTGGCATTCCCGGCATTCCTGGCATACCTGGCATACCTGGCATACCGGGCATACCGGGCATTCCTGGCATACCTGGCATACCGGGGAAATTAGGCATGGGTCCAACTTGGCCCATTGGAGCCAACCCTGGTGGCAACGGAACTGACGACATTGGGGACATTGGGGATGTCTGTTTCTGTGAGGACTGTTGTAGCAAAGAAAATAATTTAGACTCGTCTTTGGTTTGTGGGGTAGCAGCTTTGGCAGTCGACTGTGTGTCTTGACTGCTAGGTTCTGCTTGAGGTTTGGTTATTCCTGGACCGCGAACTGGCACAGGTGTCGTACCTGGCACTTGACCGGGAGCCTGGCCAGGACCAAAAAAGTTGGAGAATCTGGACGAGCCTGAATTGGACGAGGCGAAAGCGTCTGGGGTACCCTTTGGGTCCTGCGACTCCTGCGGCACTGAATTAGGTTCAACTGTAGACTTGCGCTCGGGAGCAGCAATTGCAGCTGGTTGTGATTGTTGTTCTGATTCGGCCTTCTGGGCTTTCAGGTATTCGTACTGACTCACATCCTCCTCTGGAACAGGCTCTCCGTTTCGCTTGAAAGTCTCAATTCTCATTTTGAGTCTCCACAGCTCGAAGTCGTGAATCGAATTGCCGGTCACGACGTCCGATTCTAACACCCATTCAGGTGGCTCGTCGGTGTCCTTGGTTGCCCTTCTGTTATCTTTCTTTCTATCTCTTCTTCCCCTTTGGTTGGTCTGTCGAGTGCTGTTGATATAGGCTTTACGGGTAGTACGTCCCAAAAGGAAGAATTCGCTCTGGTCTTGCGGCAGGTTAAGGTGGGAGATATCTGAGCATAATGGCGACTCCTTCAATGCAAGCAAGAACTGGGGAGTGTAAACATATTGTTTTTTGACTACCTTCTTGAGCACTTCGGTGTGCTGGACATCTTCGTTGTTGGAATCCTGGACGTCGATTTCCTGTTTCTGTTGCTTTTCCTTCTCAGCCTCTGCCGCAGCGTCAGCAAGCATCTTCGTGATCAAGTTGCCATCCGACATGGATTATTTGATACTGTTCGAACCCAGATGCAGAATACAACGTGGTCTCTATAGCGTAATATAAGCAGTCTGATATGATTTCGATGCTAAAGCTTTATGAGCGTTTGCCTTGTGCCTCTAATCTGTCTACTTATCTGTGGTCTGAAAAATTTTTAAGTATACACTCCATACTCCATCCCAACAGGAATTTGCTTATTTCCATAAACACCTATCCATGAGACAGGTGGGGTCCAAACTTCGGGTTTTTCTAGATGTAGCAGCTCCAGTAGCTGTGTGGCCAGTTTCTTTGAGTCTTCTGAGTTGTCGCCCTCGTAAACGAACATGGACAGAAAAATAGCGTCGATCGACGACTCTCCGATATCACTTGTACCGCCTGTGTTCGTAGAAGAACTCGTATCGTACATGGCCTCAAGAACAACCTTCCCTATACCATCGACCTCCTTCCGGTCAGCAATAACACCTATATTATCGTCAGAGATTTTGAACGTTTCTAGCGTTTTCGTCAAATCGTTGGCCCACAGAAGGAAGGAATTATGGATGTTTTTGTCCTCTCTTAATCCAGTATCATTGCTCTGTAGAATTGTGACCCTACTGAATTGCGCCATCGAAATGAATGGGATGATCAGCTCATTAAAAAACCTTTTAGTCATACCGGGAAGTATTGGTGATCTCTGCTGTATGAGGGTCAGTTTGTGCTCGTCGCAATAGTAAACTTCCAGACCTGATGAGATTCCAAGCTGAGGCTCCTTTGCATAGTCCACCGGAGACGCAAAAGGATAGAGATAAGTACTATCCAGTCTCGCCACCAGCTTGGCTGAGAACGTATGAATAATTAAATCAACTGCAAGTTGAGGAGTATTTCCAATTGAAACAACAGGAAGTATAAGTTGTGAGCCTTCTAGTTTTTGAAGCACATCCAGCGGCTCATGGCCAGGAACAGGATGGAAGGACATATTTAATTTAACGGAGATACTTGTCTCGACGCGACGATTTATGCATCAAAGATGTCAAAAAAATCAGAAAAAATTAGATTTCACTAAAAACTTTGAACATGACTGAAATCTGGAACGGCCAGGACGAAAATGCCAGCTTGGAGACTCTGAGAGATGTGCTGATCAATAAGACCGGTGATGTCAAACTTGCTTTACGTTTTCGGGCTCTTTTCTTCCTGAAATCTGTTGGTGCCGAATTTGAAAAAAATCCTGATGAGGCTCAAAAGGCACTTGAATACATCAGCGAGAGTTTCAAGGACGATTCCGAGCTTCTGAAACATGAGGTTGCTTATGTGTTGGGTCAAACCAAAAACATGGGAGCAGCTCCTATTTTGAGAGATGTTTTGGCTGATGGCTCCCAACAATGTATGGTCAGACACGAGGCTGCTGAGGCTTTGGGAGCTCTCGGTGACAGTGATTCTCTTGATCTGCTTTCTAAATACTACAGTGATCCTCAAGAGCTTGTGGAAATTAGAGAGACTTGCGAGTTGGCTATTGAGCGCATCAAGTGGCTGAAAAGTGAAAAAGCTAAAACCGAGAACTTGCAAACCTCATTGTACGAGTCTATTGACCCTGCTCCACCTCTACCAGTCGATAGTGCAGAGAACGATAAGGTCGAAAAATTACAACAGATCCTTAATGATCAAGATCGTTCTTTGTTTGAAAGATACAGAGCTATGTTCCGTCTTAGAGACATCGGCACTGACGAAGCTTGTCTTGCCCTGGCATCCGGATTTGACGATAAATCAGCGCTATTCAAGCACGAGATCGCGTATGTTTTTGGTCAACTATGCAACCCTGTCAGTGTTCCTGCGCTTATTAAAGTTGTTGGTAATAGGGCTGAAGCGGGAATGGTTCGTCATGAAGCTGCGGAGGCCCTGGGATCTATTGCTACCGATGACGTTCTTCCTGTTCTTAAAGGATTTTTGAACGATAAAGATGATGTGGTGCGCGAGAGTGCTATCGTGGCTCTTGATATGTACGAAGCTGAGTAAGCAAAAACTCTAATTGTTTGTTCTAAATCTGTAGCCACATGAAGTACAAGTGTAAAAAACGGTAGCACCTTCATCAGCAGAACGTAGCTGCAAAGTATGGTATTGCATTTCATCATTTCCACATTGGGGACATTTTTCCTTGATGGTGGCACCTTCTTCGACCTCGCTGGTTTTCAAGGTGGTTTTGACTAGAGATTTTTTGGATTTTAAAGATGAAGGAAAGGCATCCGGAGCCGTGTGCGTCACCACCTTCAAATTAGCGAAATTTTTGCTTTCATAACTCTTGCTACAAAGTTGACACTGTATCACAGGCTTATTTGCAAACGAATCAAGCAAGGTACCGCAGTCCTGGCAAAAAATAAGGGATCCAACTGTAGACATTTAGTTTGAAAAATATTTTTATTGAATTTTTTGTTCCATGAAAATACGATCCGTCTCGTCGCGACGGTTTCTGATTTATTTTCGTTCACTTTTTTTTCCAACTTTTATTTCTTCGCGTCCATGTCACAAATGTCCCAACCAATGGAGATGCCCGACATGTCTAACGCCATTGTGGCGCAAGACGAAATGGGTCGTCCATTCATCATCGTCAAGGATCAAGGTTCAAAAAAAAGAACACACGGTACGGAAGCAGTGAAATCGCACATTTTGGCCGCAAGACAAGTCGCCTCCATTCTTAAAACCTCGCTAGGTCCACGTGGATTGGATAAGATCCTGATCTCCCCAGATGGAGAAATCAACATCACCAATGATGGAGCAACTATAATGTCACAAATGGAGCTAAGTAACGAAATTGCCAAACTACTCGTTGAGTTATCGAAATCGCAAGACGATGAGATTGGTGATGGTACGACAGGTGTGGTTGTCCTTACTAGTGCCTTACTTGATCAGGCGCTTGAACTTATTGAAAAGGGTATTCACCCAATTAAAATTGCACACGGGTTCGATAAGGCCTGCAAAATTGCCCTTGAAGAGCTCGACAGAGTGGCAGACATGGTTTCCATTGATCTGGAAAACTTGGAGAACAACCTCAAACCGGAAAGTGAGCTTTTCAAGGCAGCCAAGACCTCCCTGGGTTCGAAGATCGTTTCCAAATGTCACGATAAATTCGCACGTATGGCTGTCGAGACTGTCTTGAACGTTGCCGACTTGGAGCGTAAAGACGTTGATTTTGAGCTCATCCGTGTTGAGGGCAAAATGGGTGGATCGCTAGAGGATTCGAAGGTCATCAAGGGAGTTGTCATTGACAAAGACTTCTCCCACCCTCAAATGCCAAAGTCCATTGAAGATGCCAAAATTGCCATTTTGACATACCCATTCGAGCCTCCTAAGCCAAAGACTAAGCATAAGTTGGAAGTCAGTACTGTTGAGGAATTCAAAAAATTACAGGCTTACGAGCAAGATAAGTTCACAGAAATGATTGACTGGGTTAAAAAGTCAGGAGCCAACATGGTCATATGTCAGTGGGGATTTGATGACGAAGCTAACCATCTTCTATTGACCAATGATCTTCCAGCAGTCAGATGGGTTGGAGGAACTGAGATCGAGACCATCGCCATGGCCACTAATGGACGTATCGTGCCGAGATTCGAGGATCTGACGGCAGAAAAACTCGGACGTGCTGGAAAAGTCACAGAACTAGAATTCGGAACTACTAGAGATCACATGTTAGTCATTGAAGACTGTGCTAATCCCCGTGCAGTCACTGCCTTGATCAGAGGTTCGAGTAAGATGATCGTTGACGAGAGTATTCGTGCTCTTCATGATTCGCTTTGTGTGGTGCGCAATCTGATTAAGGACAGCAGAATTGTTTATGGAGGAGGTTCCGCAGAGATTTCCTGTTCTTTGCGTGTTATGGAAGAGGCCGATAAGCAGAAGGGTATTGATCAATATGCATTCCGTTCTTTCGCTCAAGCTTTGGATGTGATTCCTATGTCTTTAGCAGAAAACTCCGGTCTTGATCCTATTGAGACTCTGACTCAACTTAAAGCAGATCATGTGTTAAAGAAGAATCCAAAACTAGGTGTGGACTGTCTTGGTAACAACAATACTGACATGAAGGAGCTATTCGTGATTGAGACATTAATCGGAAAGAGACAACAATTGATGTTGGCCACACAGCTCACCAGAATGATCTTGAAGATCAACGATGTGATCATTAGTGGAAAAGATCAGTATTAGTAATAAATAGCCAATTAACGTCAAATTTCAACTTTTAATATCACTCATTCTTCCTTCAAACTGGAAACTAGTGGTACTTGTATCGGCATGCTCAGGCTGTTCCGAATTTTCTGTATGCACTGGCTCTGATTTTTCCACCTCTTGTTCCATCCTGGTTGGGTCATAAAATGCTCCCCAGATGTTTTGGAGGTACGTAAATTCCTTACTGATGGCCACTGCAGTTTCTAGTGATCGATCGAGATCACCCATGCTACTCATGACTTCGTCCATCAAGCCTATTAAATTGCTGATGTGGGCGTCTCGGAATCTCTCAAAAAGTGGTAACGGGGTCTCATCAGACGAGTTCATTGGTAAATAAATAAATGTAATTTTTTCGTGTCGCAATCCAACTGATAATATTTAATTTGCATGTATCTGAGACGGTCAGCTGGTGTGCCTTTTAGGCCACTTAAGGTCTTCAAACCGACTTTGTTCAGCTTGACTAGTAAGAGGCGCATTTCGGAGGAGGCTATTTTAAAAGAGAGTGATATGGGTGAAGACGATGATGTTAACAATACCGGTGTGATGTTAAAGGAGCACAAGGAGAGTCTGCTGTATTTTGATCGAATCACCCCTTTCAAATCTGGTCGTTTTGATCTAAGGGTTCTCTTTGGTTCATTCTTCATGGACTACTCTGAGAAGGGCCTAAGAGACAAAGTTTTAGGACTGGCTCAAAATAGCAACTCATCTTTGCCGTTGGAAATTAAGAGCTTCAAATACATTCCGAGAGACGGTGGAGCATTCATTAAGTTTGCAGTGCCCCCGGAACTTGACTACAAAGAGTTCAATAAGAGGATCATTGAGAATGTCAATAGTAAATATGACGATTCCATCTGGCACTATTTAACGCATGTGAGATGTTTCCCGGTGAAAGGAACGCCTTGGATAGAAGATCTGAGACGGTACCCAAGTCCTCGAATCAAGCTTTTCTTTGAGGGCCCTTCGTTGACACAAGAAAATCTCTACCTCCTTCTTAGAAGGTACGGTACCATTAATGATATCATTCCTCCAGCGCCAGACTCAAAAGACCCTCACACCTTGGTGGTGTATAGGTCCGTCAGGTCAGCAATCACTGCTCGACATTGTGTTACAGGACTAAAGATAGGTGATACCGTTGTTCACATCCAATATTCTCCTGTGGTGAAAGTCAATTTGGTTGCAAATTTCATCAACAACCACACTCGTATAGCCATTCCTGTGATTATTGCGCTTTTGGCCACTTTGGCTGTTCTGGTGTTTGATCCTATTCGTTACTTCTTTGTGAAGGAACGAATCACATCCAAATATTCGCTGGAAAAAAGTCAATGGGCTCAACAACTGTTCAGTCTACTTTATAAGACCAGAGATAGAATGTCTAGCGTTCTCTCACTACCTGAGAAAAATCATCGGGAGCTGATAAATGGTCTGGAAGGAATGTTGAAAGAGCTGAGCGATATCTCCAAGAACGTGAAGTTGTGGCTTGATGAGAACGTCAGCAGTTTCATTGTTATTCAAGGACCCCGTGGCTCAGGGAAAAGAAATCTGGTTGAGGATCATGTGCTGAAGGGCAGATCGAATTGTTTGTACATCGACTGCGAAAACATTATCAAGGGAAGGAAGGATCAGGAGCTGATCAAGAACTTTTCAAATGAACTGGGCTACTTCCCTGTGTTCTCGTGGCTCAACTCCATATCTTCTTTTGTGGACTTAATTGTTCAGGGTTTGACGGGACAGAAGTCCGGACTTAGTGAATCCAAAGAAGCGCAGGTGAAAAACATGTTATCTTTGTCGAGTTCTGTCATCAGAGACATTTCACTGTCCAATTACCGTCATTCTGATAATGCAGATGAATCTCATATGAAGGAAGAGGACTATCTGCAGCAGAACCCGCAAGAAAAGCCAGTCGTGGTTATTGACCGTTTCCAGGCTTCTCGCAAAGCTAATAACGCTAACGCATTCATTTATCACGAACTAGCCGAATGGGCTGCGAATTTGGTTACGATGAACATCGCGCACGTCATCTTTATCACAGATGATGTGGGTAGTTTGGGCGCTCTATCGAAAGCTCTTCCAAACACGTCATTTAAGAGGTGCTTGCTTACAGATGCATCCAGTTCCTCAGTGAAACATTTCATTGAAAATCAACTCTCAAAAGACGAGCGACTTTCGAAGTATCTCCAGAATGACCCAGAAAAGTTAATGACCTGTGTTGAGCCTTTGGGAGGACGAATTTTGGATCTCCAGGTGTTTGTTAGGCGGATGCGCTCAGGTGAGTCCCCAGAAGAAGCTTTGCAAGGAATAGTTGCTCAATGCATTGAACAGTTGAGTCAGACTTTTACTGGTCCCGGGACATCTGGTTATAACCCCTCTCAAGCTTGGTCCATTATCAAATTATTGGCAGGGAAGCAAAGCGTGACCTATGGTGATGTGACATCACTACCTCTTCTCAAAAGCGATACTGCTCAGGTCTTACAAGCCATGGAAAACGCAGAGCTTATCACCATCATCCGCGATAAGGGGCTAGTGAAAGAAATAAGACCTTCCAAACCTTTGTACCACTTGGCATTCGAAACGATGGTTAACGAAAAGCGGATCTACAATCCCCTTGAGTCAGATAGCTTGTACAGCTTGATCAAATTCCATCGGGGGAAGATCAACCAGTATGAGTTGGAGCTCGAGAAGTACAGCGGAATTGAAGATTACAAACTTTTTAGGGAAAGATTGGCCTATCTGGCCAGCAAGATTGACTCCAGCACAAGAAGTATCA